>CM053599.1:68513482-68557571 GCA_028646575.1 Pseudocheirus occidentalis
AGGAAGGAAGGAAGGAAGGAAGGAAGGAAGGAAGGAAGGAAGAGAGCTGTGTTGTACAACTGTCCAGTTCCAGGTGGGTCCCCAGTGGAGCAGCTCCTAGTTCTGCTCACAGAGGTTGTTTGTCCTTTGGTCTCGAAGAGGACCATGACATCAGTGAGGTGATGCCATGACATTCAGATGAATTGGATTTCAGTCAGGGAGGGTTGTGCAAAGCCAGCAGCCTCACTTCCTCCTCTGCAGCCATCTGGGTCCAGTGGTCAAATATAGATCAGAATGACTGGGTGGGATATAGTAGGGCCAATAGAGAGAAAGAGCAGAGACTCACAAGAATAAAAAAGTTAAACACACGAGGCTGAGAATAATAAGTACAGGGTCAGGGGCATGGTCAGTAAGTGCCAGAGGAACTAAGAGAAGAGGGATATCATCGTGTTCAGTGCCATTTACTTAATTACATAATCCTAGTGTGCAGAACTCTGTGCTGGGGGCCGGGGAGGGGTTGAGGGGAGGACAAAAGGAGGGAGCAGGGGAGGATGCTAAGTTACAAAGTTTAGAGAAGACACAGACCCTGTCCCTGTAAAGCTCAGATGACTAAAAAAAAATCTAAATGATTCTAAATGAATCACAGAATTCTATGTAAGGTCCAAAGGAGGAACATTTTCATCTACAAGAAGAGACCGTCATGGAAGGCATCCTAGAGCTGAACCTTGAAGAAGGACTATGTAGGTGGCAATGGGAGAGGCAAGGGGGATGGCTTGAGGCCAATTTCAGGAAGCTGGAGAGGTCATAAGAATTCTAGAGGTGCAAAGTCATTGATTTACGTTTCTGTAGGGCTAGAATAGGTGGCACAATGGATAAAGCACCAGGTCTAGAGTCAGGAAGACTCATCTTCCTGAATTCAAATCTGAACTTAGATACTTACTAGCTGTGTGACCCTGGGCAAGTCATTTAACCCTGTTTGCCTTCATTTCCTCATCCGTACAAAATGAGCTGGAAAAGGAAATGGCAAACCACTCCAGTATCTTTGCCAAGAAACTCCAAAATGGGGGCATGGAGAGTCAGACCTGACTGAAAACAGCTGTAGCACAAAGGTTTTCTTCCCAACGCTTGTAAACTAGGGAGTCCAAAGGTGATTATCACTGCTTTCCAGGGAGGTAACTTTGTAGTGGACAGAGTTCAGAACTTGGTCACCATGGGCCAATCATTTCCCTGAGCCTCTGACCATTCTTTCAGATTGAGTTACTAATTTAGAGACATTTTGATGTATAGGTCAGGAGACTGAGGCTCAGAAAAATTCAGTGACTAACTCTCAGTCATTTAGAAACTGCTGGAGAAGGTGTTGGAGCCTGGATTCCCTGCTTTGCCCTGAGTCCTGTGCTCTGGCCATGACTCCAGACTTGGGAACCTGCAGCGGTGATTTGGAAGCAGAAGAAAAAGCCCTGGGTGGCCATGGGTTCCCTCCTGAGGGAGTCAAAGGCTCTCCTGGGCCCTCATAGTCTTGTGGCAGATATAGGTGAAATAGGGAGGGTCAGTAGGGGATGGTCACAGTCTGATCAGGTAGGTCAAGGCCGGCTGGAGGCAGTCTGCCGCAGGACCATAACTGGCTGAAACATCACCTTGTACAAATTCAGTGGGAAGTAGGGTGAGGCTGTACAGAGGATGGTCAGTCCTACCTTCTAGAACAGCTGTGGAGGAGAGGGAGGCCCATCCCCCAGAATCCCTGAGTAACTATCTGAGGCAAGAGTGGAACTCAGGCCTTCCCGACTCCAAAGTATAAACCTTGTTCTAGACCAGCTACTTTCCTGTCTTTACTGTCTTCATCACCATATCCATTTCATTTTAAGGCAACACAGTGGGGACTGTGATGTTAAGAGTCCAAATAAAATGGTTCAAATATCCCTATTGGTAATAAAAAGGCATTTGCTATAAAAATCCTCAGAGGTACTTTGCATTTTTCTTCTTTTTTGTTGCTCTCTTTTTAGTTTCATCCTTAGATGCCCTTAGGATGATTTTGCACAGCTGGGTCTCTCACCAAACTTCCTGTAAAGTTATTTTTCTTGTTATTTTATGAGCGGATTATGCTTATAATCTTCCCCTATCCCCTCCCACATGATTTTAACAAAACAGTCTGTGTTCTGAGCCTTAGTTGCTATATCTCTCCATCTGGCAAGGAAATCAGGCATTTACTTTCTAAGGTAGTTTCTAGACTCTTTGGGTCTCTTTTATGGGAAAGGGATTTCCTTTGGAAATGGTGATTGTCAATATTTGTTCTTCTACCCATCTCCATTTCCCTTTTTTTGCAGCCTCAACAGCTTATTTCAATAGGTCAGGCTGGAGATGCTTTAATTCCATGTCCTACCACCATCATTTTTATTCATTTCTTGTTTGATCTTGATTTTTATCTTTGTTTAAATAAATCAGAACCAACGGTCTGGCTCTCTGCACACAACTGATTCAGGAGTGACTTCCAGATCGGAAACAAGGCATTAGTAAAATAGAATCAATTTCATTTTTTGGTGATATTCTCTGGTGCTTGCCGTGTTCAGTGCCTCCCAAATGATTTCTCAAATTAAAAAAATATATATCAAACTCTATCTAGACAAGAAGCTTTGTATGGTCTACACGTTGTTCTTATTTTGAGCTGCTAAAGCATGTTTTCTACCATTTTCCACCATCTTTCTCTATGCTCACCTCTGCAACTTTGAAGATACCAAATATTAACATGCGTGTTCTTTTAATTTAGAGCAGCCTCTTGAGTTGTTCAAGAATTTCCCTCCCTCCTCATCCTTTGACACAGATGTAGGGAAGCCAACTGTGATTGTTTTATGTTGGTGTTTTTGCAACGTGTTTATCATCAGCACTAAAGATGCAATTACCAGCTATCCCTTGAAATGATATCTCCTGTTGCCCTTGGTCACAAGATCACAACAGCTCTACCAACGCCTTTATTTGCTTATTCAGAGAGAGGCCCTTGAGTCATTTTACCAATGAACTGCAATTTCCCTTTGTCCTCTAACTTAATTTCTGACAAGAATGTTCAACTCGATATGATTCAGTTCCTTTAGTATGTCAGCTTGTTGGCCACTGGACAAGGAATTCAAATCCAGAGGAACAACAGTGCTATTAATATTTCTAGATAATGGAAAAACTGGATGATTATTAATGCCCTGATTAGGTCCTAAACAACTGGTCTTTTTTTTTATTGAAGACTTTTCCATCAGTGCGGTAGCTGACCTTGATGCTGTGCTCATCCTCAAGGAAAGCATTTGATAACATGGCTGAAAACATCATGCTAAAAAGCATGGGAGCAAGTACACAGCCTAGTTTTACACCACTGGGAAAGCAGGAGAGCATTGCCCATTATCCAGAACCCGGGCGAGCCTGTCATGAAACTTACATATAATGCTGGTAAACTTCTCCAGGCAACCAAATTTTCACATAATTTTCTGTAAGCCTTCATGACTGACAGTATCAAAGGCCTTGGTCAGATGCACAAATGTTGTATCAGACCTCTGTTCTGCTCCTAGCATCTTTCCTGGAGTTATTGGCAGCAAACACCATATCAACCATTCTTAGGCCCTTTCTGAAACCACAGCAGAGTGTAGGTGTCTAGTGACTGTGAAAATAAGAAATGAGGTTAGTATGGTAAGACTTATACCTGTTCAGTACCAACAGGCTTTTAGAGACTTCACAAGGGTAGCTTTGAGGAAATCAGGTGCATTCAGTGGATAGAACACTGGGCCTGGAGTCAGGAAGACCTGAGTGCAAATCCAGTCTCAGATACTTACTAGTCACTCAGCCTCTGTTTGCTTCAATCCACTGGAGAAGAAACAGCAAGCCACTCCAATATCTTTGCTAAGAAAACCCCATGGACAGTATGGTCCGTAGGGTCTCAAGGAGCTGGACACAAGCAAACAACTAAACAACCAAGAAAGCACCAGAGAATATCACCAAAAAATGAAATTGATTCTATTTTACTAATGCCTTGTTACTGATCTGGAGTCACTCCCGAGTCAGTTGTGTTCAGAGAGCCAGACCAAAGAAAGGAATAAAAATGATGGTGGTATGTCATGGAATTAAAGCATCTCCAGTCTGACCTATTGAAACAAGCTGTTGAGGCTGAAAAAAAGGGAAATGGAGATGGGTAGAAGAACAAATATTGACAATCACCATTTCCAAAGGAAATTTAATGGACGTAAATCACTTCCCCTAAGAGTCCCAAAGAGTCTAGAAACTGCCTAGATGCTATTTTACCATCTCCTCCCTTGTGTCTTTTTACCTGCTCACCATTTTTCTTCTGTCTTTCCAAATTCAAAAATAATTTCCCCTTTTTCCTTTCTTAATTGCTCTTAAACTAACCCTTTAATAGTCTTAGTGGAAGCATCATGGTGCAGGAAATCATGGGAAGAGCAATGACTCTAGAGTTATAGGTTCTGGATTCAAATCCCTTCTCTGACACTTACTGCTAATCTTCAGCAATTTGCTTTACCTTCATGGGCCTCAGTTTCTCGTCTGTAAAATGATAGGGTTGAACTAGATAACCTCTGAAGTCCCTTGCAGCTCTAAATTGGTGGTCCCATGAGTCTAGCATTTTGTCAGGAATGAAGTTGTTCATTGGTCTATAGTTTGCAAGTGCCACCTTCTTCTCTTTAAAAAAAAAATAGCAATTTGCCCAACTATAAACCTATAGCACTTTTCTTATATTCCAAACCCTTCTAATGAACTCAAATAGTAGCTCAAAAATCACATCTACCAATTTTTTCAATATCCCAGAAAGGAGTACATTTGTCCTTGGGGACTGAAACTCTGAGAGTAGCTACACAATGTCTTACCACAGCATCGACTCTCTAATCTTGTGTTTCAATTACCTGCTAAGCAGGTAATTTCTTCTCATCCTTCCAAACCAAACATCACTTTCCTAAATAGAAGAGTTGAGTAGTTCTACCTTCTCTCCCTTCCTTGCCCGTCATCATCTTGTTTCCCCCGAATCACAGTCCTATCCTCATATCCCTTTTCAAAATATTAAACCAGAGGATCCTGCCTCCCTTTTCTCTGAACCTTTCCAAATCTGCTCTCCCCAAACATAGGCTGTATGTTTGACTATATATGGCTCTTCTCTCATTCGTATCACAAACTTGATTATGTAGGAGTGATTTGTCTCCAGGGTGTCTATAATTTCTGTCTCATCAATCAACAACCTTGTTGGTGAGAGTCAGATCCAGAATTGCAGTCTCTCTTTTCACTTTCACCACTTTTTGAGGGGTAACTTTAATAACCACTGCTGCTGGGCTCAGAGAATTCTCCACCTTTGTTAAATGTGCCCACTCAGCTCTGGATCCATTTGGACCATGTTCATGTCTGTAGAAATCTGGCTCACAGATCACAGAGATCCTTGACTTTTTATGCCCTCAATCCCAGAGCCCCAATCAAAAGTATTTAAAGCTTAGGTTTGGCTCATGTTTGGGCCCCCCCAAAAAGGGTAATAGAAAGATACTGGAAATACAATATAAATCAGGTATAGGACAGCTATTTATTTACTCTATAGGAAAGAAATACTAAATACAAAGCCTCACAAGTGTGCATTGACAGAAAAACTCAAGCAAGCATACTAAATTAGATTTGATAAAACATTTATTAAGAGTTTCCTGGGGGCAGCTAGGTGGTGCAGTGAATAGAGCACCAGCCCTGGAATCAGGAGTACCTGAGTTCAAATCCGGCCTCAGACACTTAACACAAAAAACTAGCCGTGTGACCTTGGGCAAGTCACGTAACCCCAACTGCCTTACCAAAAAAAAAAAAAGAGTTTCCTGTGTGGGGTAGTTAGGTGATTCAGTGAATAGAGCACCAGCTTTGGAGTCAGGAGGACCTGAGTCCAAATATGACCTCAGACATTTGACACTAGCTGTGTAAACTTGGGCAACTGACAACCCTGATTGCCTCACCTACTCCCTCCAATATAAAAACAAAACAAACAAATAAATAAGAGTGTACTGTGTGCCAGAGCAGGCAGCTAGGTGGTATAGTAGATAGAACACCAGGCATGGATTCAGGAAGATCTGTTTCTTAACCCTTATTTGCCTCCATTCTCATCTGTAAAATGGGTACACACTGGAGAAGGGAATGGCCAACTTCTGCCGTGTCTTTGTCAAGGAAACCCCACGGGTCTCATTTTTATATAGTGAGATACAACAACAAGTGTTCCAGGGTATTCTGGCACCTTCCCTCTGCTTGAAGCAGCCTCAGCGCCATCGTGTTATAGATCAGAAGTTACTGTAAATATCCCTAGGGGTCAGAACCCATATTTCTATAGTCTTCATTTTGTGTAATGAACTTACTCTGTGTCCAATGCCTCGGCACCCCTCATTTACTTGTCAGGTTAGCAAAGACCTAGAAACAATCCAAATTCTGGTGTTCCCTAGATCCTAAGATCTGGATAAAGGAAAACACAAGCCATATAGATACATCAGACACAAGGATTATAATTTGATGCTATTCTGAAGTCACTAGGTGGTACCATTGATTGAATGTTGAACTTGGAATCAGGAAGATCTGAATTCAAATCCAGCCTTGGTCACTTATTCACTGTGTGACCCTGGGCAAGTCACTTAACCGTGTCCATGTCCGTTTCCTCATGTATAAATAGCAACCGCCTGATGGGATTGTGAAGCTCAAATGTGATAACGTATATAAAGCCCTTTGCAAACCACAAAGCAGTACATAAATGTTCTTCTACCATCATCCCCTTTTATCTTTTCTTTGCTGCAGCTTTATTGTGCAGCGGTTAGAGCGCCAAACCTAGAGTCAAAGAGACATGATCTCAAATCAAACCTCAGACCTTTTCTAGCTCTGTGACCCTGGGCTTTCCACTAAACCTCTCTCAGCCTCAGTTTCCTGATCTGTAAAATAATAGCACCTACCTCCTATGGTGACTGTGAGGATCAAAGGAAGTAATCTTTATATAGTGTATATATTTTATATATAGTATATATAGATACACTTTATATATAGTATATATATTTTATATGTAGTATATATATTTTATATATACTTTATATATAGTATATATAAATAATGTATTATTTATATATTTATATATAATATAATATAATATAATATAATATAATGTAATGTAACATAATGTAACATAATGTAACGTAATGTAACATAATTAATATATAACATTATGTAAATGTTAGTCATCATTATTATTTATTTCTTTGAATAAAGTATTCCCTTCATTAGGAAAATTTCAGGCAAGAATCCTATCCCACCAATTTGCAAGAGGTCAAATTTGCTCACTTTCGTTAAGAGCTAAGGTCTGCCCTATTTATGTCCTCACATCTTGTGCATTTGTCCAGAAACATCTAAGGTTATTGATTTTATTAACATTTCTGTTCTTGAACATTTTTTTTCGGTTCATCACCTATATCACACGTGCTTTTGTCTGTTGATAACGGGCTCATCAGATCTTTTCTTCTTCCCCCTTCCTTTTTAATTGGATTAAATTAGAAAGACACAAGGCAAATGTGTTTTTACCAGCCCTTATTACTTGTATTCTACATCTTGCCAAGACCTTGTAATTCGCATATTTAAGACATGGACCAAAAATCCAAATCCCTTTCTCAGACACCATCTTCTTGTCAAGTGAGACAATATGCATAAAGCTCTTTGCATAGTGTCTGGCACAAAAAAGGTGATGAATGAATGCTTGTTCCCTTCCCCTTGTTTCCCTGTAGTCATTTTCTCACTTCCTAAATCTGCCTTTCCAAATCCCTTACCTACAACCAGCAGCACTGATGGAAACACCACCCGTGCTTTAAAGTACTTCAGTCTTTCACCCATGTTTCCTCATAATCCTGGGAACACTTCCTGGGTCCATCCTGGAGGTATTATTTATCTCCAGACGAATTCCCAGACATTGTTAACGTTCATTGGTTCTCAGGAAGGGCTTTGCCTGTACAAAGGTGGTTCTCAACCTGTGGGTCGGGACCCCTTTGGGGGTCGAACAACCCTTTCACAGGAGTCACCTAAGACCATTAGAAAACACATATTTCCAATGGTCTTAGCAACTGAGACACTGCTCCTCTATCCGTCTGCAGGTGGGTCCACCCATATGCAGATACACCCACATACAAGTATTAAAGGGTTCTAGCATTAGGAAGGTTGAGAACCATGGCTGTAGAGGACAACAGACTTTCCTATTGTTTGGGTGGGTCAATAAATAGCCCCTTTGATGCCCTTCAGGAGGGAGCCAGCCATCCCCAGACCTCTTCTCTTCTTCCATTGACTACTACTTGGTGACCCTTCACCTGACGGCACACATGGATATTTGAGTACAAGAAGTGACTGAAGGGGAAAACAAAGCAGGAAATATCTTTCTCTGGAGCATAAGGGCCTGCCTCCTCCAGAGACAGACGATTCCATTCTTCTTTCTACAGAAAAGGTTCTTGATGTTGGGTCCATAGACCCCCACCCCACCCTCCTGCCAAGGGCTCCATGGATAGATTTCAGGGGTTCTGTGAGCTTGGAAAGAAAAAAATACATCTTTATTTCAATATAATTATATAAATAATATAATGATAATAACAGCTAGCATTTATATATTACATATAAGAACAGCTAGAGTATATTATTATATAATTCATTTATTATTTCAATATATTAGTTCCAATATAATAAGTTTCCTTTGTAATCCTATTATTTTATGAATTTGAAAACATTATTCTGAGAAGGGAGCCATAGATTACACCAGATTGCCCAAGAGGTGATATCACAAAAAAAGGTGAGAGCCTGTGCTCTACAGGAAAGGCTTCATATCTATTATGTGGCTTCAAATATTCAGTAGTCCTTCCCTTTCTTCTTTGTCTGCTATTTATTCTTCTATCCCCAACTTCCTGAAACAAGTCAGACTTCTCTGTATTTTTTACATCCTTTCTGTCCTTTTTCCACCTTGGAATACTTCTTATAGTCTGTATAAGGAGCACAGCATTAGAGGATCCTAGCCTCCCTATCATAGACAAAAATCACTTCTTCCAACTGTTTCCTAGAGGAGGTGAGTTGGATCCATCTCCTCCGGAATGAAGACCTGCCTCCTCATCAGACTAAGGCTGCTAAGGCATGGAACATAGAACAAGCTTATTATATAAAACGTGCAACTAAAAACATACAAAGTATGTGTCTGTGTCACTAGAATTTCATTTTTAAGGGCTTCCTTTTCCTCTTGGGCCAATTTTAGATCATTGGATACCGCCTATCTTTTCTCTGAAACCTCTGGAACTTTCTCTCTTCAAATCTGGGGTGAATGCCAGACTATACTTGTTTCTCCACTCCTATATCACCAATTCTAAGATGAAGAAGGAAAGGGAAAGTATTCATTAAGCGACTCCTGTGTGCCAGGCACTGTGGCATTGTAAACATCATCTCACTTCATTAGCCACTCTGCTTTTGGCAAAGAAAGAGAGCTCCAGCTGGCAGCGATTCAATTTCATTTCCATGAGCATTATTAAATGCCTGGTATTGTTAGGTAGTAGGGTTATAAAGAAAAAATACCTGTCCTCAAGAAACGTATATTCTCTGGGAAGAATACAGTGTATTCATACATTGGCAAATATTATGTGTACATATATGTGTATATATGCACACACACACATGTGCATACATATGCATACATGTGTGCACACATAAATATATTTATATACACATAAATACAAACCTATTTGTATACACATACACATGTGTGTATACATGCACACACATATGTATATAGGTGTGTGTACATATATATCTATAACTATCTGTATCTATATAGCTCCCTCTCTCCCTATCTACATCTATGGAGATAGAGATAGAGATAAAGAGATAGAGACAGAGACAGAGAGACAGAGAGGAAAGAGAGAGAGAGGGAGAGAGAGAGAGAGAGAGAGAGAGAGAGAGAGAGAGAGAGAGAGGGAAGGAGGGAGGGAGAGAAGAAAGGGAGAGAGGGAGAGAGAGAAATAGAGATAGGGATAGAGATAGGGATAGAGACTGGGATAGAGACATAGATATTCTGCCTTCTGGGAATCATTGGTTCCCTTTCCTAGGCTTCTTGTACCTTCTCATCTCTACAGTATCTGGCTTGAAAGATATATGAAGGCAGCCATCTCTCTCTGACCCCACTTTCAGTTTAAATCTCCTAATAAAGTCTTCCAGATTCCAGGAAAATAAGCTTTTACTGGCTCTCGTTAGATATACTCCACCCTGGTCAAGAGCTCATCATTAGGACATTTTAAGTCACAATAGAGAAATCTCAATCCCATTCTCACCTGATTTGTTTCCATCCCTACACAGCCTGGGACTCTTCCCCAATTACTAGCAGATCACCATATTGGTGCTGGACTTAGTGTGAATATCAAGTTGACTTTAGCTGTGCTGCATGTAGCTCAGAATTCCCAAACTCATGTGATCCACCAGTCTCAGCCTTCACACTAACAGAGTTTCCAGGCATTTGCCACCATACTTGGCTGATACGATCTTCTTAACCAGCTTTTCACTTTCAAAGTTCGCTTTCTTCTGAAACTTTTACCTTTAATGAGTTTCTTCTCCATAATTTTGTTAGCTCTAGCAATCCTTTCTAGACCCAACTCAAGGGCCACCTCCTACATGAAGTCTTTCTTGACTTGTTTAGCTGTTAGTGTCTCCCCTCCCCCCATTACTTTGTATCTATCTTATATTTACTTATTATTATATAATTTTATTTACTTATCTATGAACACATACTCTTTTTTTTTTAACACATTATATTCTTCCAAGAGAACATACTTTCTCGGCACTGTATTACACTTGTCTTTGTATCTTGTTTTTGTTTTATTTTGGGTTTTTTTGCAAGGCAGTTGGGATTACTGACTTGTCTAGGGTCACACAGCTAGTAAGTGACAAGTATCTGACTGGATTTGGAACTCAGGTCATCCTGACTCCAGGACCAGTGCTCTCTCCACTGCACCACCTAGCTGTGCCTCTTGTCTTTGTATCTTGTACCTTTGTATCTTGCCCAGCAGTGTGACCTTCTTTCTATGGGTATCATTCTTCTCCGAATGAACAACCAGAAACGGAGAATGGATGAGGGTTGGTAGTTCTCAGTTGACTCTCCATCTGGTTCTATCTACACATGCCAGAAAGATGGCCTCTTTCTCCACTGTTTATGTCAGGTTGACAAAGAGTGACACATCTTAGCAAGCAGTTCCAAGCCACCTCTCTTTTCTTTTTCTATTACTGAATGGCAGGTGTTCACATCTGTAGAGCTACATTATTTATTTTCATAGGTTCAGGCTCTTTCCTCTTTGGAAAAGGCCTCATACCTATAACATAGCTTCGGATGTTCACTGGGTTATTTTTTTAAATTAGTATCATCATCTTCTACCTTTTAACCTTCTGACATAGGTTAGGATTCCCCTCTGCCTTGAAATCTGTTTCTTTTGGGTGGCTAGGTAGTGGAGCAAACAGAGCACTGGCCCTGGAATCAGGAGGACCTGAGTTCAAATCAGGCCTCAGACACTTAACACTAGCTGTGTGACCTTGGGCAAGTCACTTTACCCCAACTGCCTTCCCCCCCAAAAAAGGCAAAAAAAAAAGAAATCTGTTTCTTCTTTATCTCTGAAGCATTTCTCTCCTTCCAAGGAACACTTCAGTCTCTCTGATGATCTGGAAAGTAGACAGGTACCTCTCCAGCCCCACCTTCTTCTCTAGTAGGGAGATGACCTTATATTTTAAACATATATTGGTGTTTCTTGGCATTTCCAGAAACACACACTTAAAAATAGAATCTATAGCAAGCAAGCCTCTATCCCAAAATAAGGGCAACTATACCTTGCCCTCAGGATCCTAGAGGACTACTTTTGAGAGACTGGGGATGCCCTTCTTCATCGCTATCAAACTGCCATTCCAATGTGTCTCCCTACCCTCATTGTTTGCTACCAGTGACTAGAGCCCTAGTTCCATCTAACCAATAAATGATAATTAGCCTCTATGAAGAGATTTTCTACTTCAAATACATTGAAAGAACATTTTGTACTTTCCTGCCCAACTTCTGTCTTTTTACTAATGAAAGAGGAATTTAAGTTTCCTATAAGAGATCTACCCAAGATCCACCCCCCCCCACACACACACACACCGGAAGTTGTCCATAATACAGTCCCAGACTAAAGAAATGCCTCATGGGACATCAATTCCTTGATGCCTTGGTTGACAGGTCAAGAGGAAGCTCTGGAATGAGGCTGAGGTTTAGGAGTGACCTAGATCTCCTATTTGGAAAAGCCTTCAATGGGATTCCTTTCTGAGATGATTCATTCCTGTGGAGCCCCTGAGAAAACTACCAAGACAAAGTAATGAGCAGAGTAGTCAGGTGGTGCTGGCTTCTGTCAGCTAACTTTTTTGTCTTGTGAAGAGAAATAGGAACAAATACTATAACAACAATACTGCCTTTCTAGAGCACTGTAAGGTTTATCAAGCTCCTATCTGTTCTCTATGGATATACTGTTCCTTTGGCTGATCTCATTGATTCCCATATCTTCAACCATCAGTTCTATGCAGGTAATCCCCAAACCTCTGCCTCCATCCCCAACCTTTCACCAATGCTCCAATCCCCTATTTCTAATTGGCTATTGGGCACATCCTCGTAGATATCCTGCTGTCTCCTTAAATTCAACGTCACCAAAACTTAGCTCATCTTTCTTCTAAATTTGTCACTACTTCCAATCCCTCTATTTCTATTCAAGTTGCCATACTATTAGTCAACCAGTCTTAAAATCTCAGTATCACCTCTCTCACCTCAGTCACCAAATCATTTGCCAAGTCTTTTTGTTTGTATTTCTGAAATATTTCTCACATTCCTCCCCACTCATATTGCAACTGTCTTTATTGCTTCTCAACTAGAAAGCTTCTCAAAGGGTCTTCCTGCCTCTAGTCCAGGGGTTTTTAATCTCTGTGTCATGGACCCCTTTGGCAGTCTAGTAATGCCTGTGGACCCCCTCCCAGAATAATATTTTTTTTTGGAGGGGGAAAGGCAAGGGGTTAAGTGACTTGCGCAAGGTCACACAGCTAGTAAGTGTATCAAGTGTCTGCAACCAGATTTGAACTCAGGTTCTGCTGACTCCAGGACCTGTGCTCTATTCATTGCACCACCTAGCCTCCCCCTCCGAATAATATTTTAAAATTAATAAAAACAAAATATACAGGATGACAAAGGAAACCAATTATATTGAAATAAGGACGCAATTATTTCTCATTTGACTTCACAGATCACTTGAAATCTTTGGACCCCCAACAAAGAACCCCTGCTCTAATCTCTCGCCTTTCCATTCTATACTCCCCAATGTTGTCTGAATAACATTAGAAATCACTCCCACCCTCAACTCCATCCCCTGGCATGAAATTCTTGCAGTGGCCATCAGGTGGCAGCCAAGAGACATCTATGAAACTATCTGAGTTTTTCAGGGTTGAGACTGGTGAACTGAGCAAGAACCCTGCGTCTTCTGAAGAGGAAAAAAAAACTAAAGGAAGGGAAGGAGGGACCTGGATGGGCCTTCAAGGTCTTGGTTCACATCTCTCCTCTCCCACTAACTCTCTGTGTAACCTTGGACAAGATCCTTCCCCCCTTAGTGTCCATCTGTTTATGTCAAATGAGGAGGTTGAACCACATCCATCTCCAAGCAATCTCTGGCTCTGATGGTCTATGGTGCCTCCTAGACCACTCATACCAATCCCTATCCCTTCTACCTTTCTTTCTAAGGGTGCTGGAATGAAGTGGAAAGGTACAGGGCTCCCTCCATTCCCCCATGACCACCTTTAGACCAAAAAGACCTTGGAAATAAGTAAAGGGACTTGATTTGTCCAGATAAATGGACCCATCTGGTTCCTCCTCCAGTAGAGGACAGAAATCAGAGATGGGCTTAGAGACAGAGATAGTGTTGGCCATGGATGGGACTGGTCTGAAGGAGGCCATCTTCACTTTGGCCCTCCTCTCTTGGACCGAAGGAGGGATAAAGCTCTGAGAGAAGCCCAGGGCTGCCTGGATTCTAGGAGGATCCAGAAATCACATCTTTGGAACTGGAAGGGCCTTAGAGATAATTTAGTCTAGATGTGTCACTTTATAGATAAGGAGAGCGGGAGGGGGGAGGGGGGAATTCTTGAGAGGGGAAGGGGCTTCCTCCAAATCGTAATACTTTTGAGAGCTGGCCTCAGAACCTACCTAGGTTCTATCCATTCCAACCAGTGATCATTCCAACTTAATCCCTAGGTGCTGGGGCTACAAAGCAAAAATGAAACATATTCCTTGCCCTCAAAAACGTATATTTTACCGGAATTCTATTTTTCTCACTTTCATTCATGAACACATCAGGCTATGTTAGGCCTGGGCCCAAACTAGTGCTCAGGTCTATGGAAGGACCCAGGGCCTCTAGATGCCAGAAACTTGGGAGTTATTATAGTATTATGAAGGGGAAAGGTTGAGATCAAGACCAAGAGAAAGGTCAGTTTTTATTTATCAGGTTACATTTTGAACCATCTTCTAGATCAGGGATTCTTAATCTGGGATCAGTGAACTTTTTTTCAAGTGTCAACAACTGTGTTTAAGTATAACAGGTTTCCCTTGTAGTCCTATGTATTACATTTCATGAATTTAAAAACATAGTTTGAGAGGCAGCTAAGTGGCACAGTGAATAGAGTATTGGCCCTGGAGTCAGGAGGACATGAGTTCAAATCCAGCCTCTGATACTTAACACTTACTAGCTGTGTGACCTTGGGCAAGTCATTTAACCCCAATTGCCCCGCCTTCTCCCCTCCAAAAAAGCAAAATAAATAAAAAATAAAAACATGGTTTGAAAAGGGATCCATAGGCTTCTACAGACATTGCCAAAGGGGACTCTAACACACAAAAAGGTAAAGAACCCCTGTTCTAGGTCTCTATAATTGTAAGAGTGCTTAGAGGCATTTTAGCTGAACCTCTTCCTTTCATAGATGTGACACTTGAGGTCTAGAGAAGGAAAAAAGATTGTCCAATTCAATTCAACAGCTATTTAGTAAGTGTTTATTTTGTTATGTACAAAATATGGTGCTAAGGACCAAGGATACCAAGATGAAAACAGACACAATACAGGTCTTTAAGGAGGCCCTGCAACCGTGCAGGGCAAAAGAGCCAAGCATGCAAATTTGCACCACGGGAAGTGGAATGTGATAGTGAAAGAGATATGGACAAAGCTATAGGGCCCCATCAGTCATTAAGTGCTTCTTCTGTGAAAAGCACTCTGCTAAGCCCAGGGGATACGAAGACACAAAGGCAAGAATGCCTTTTCTCAAGGAGCCTCTATTCTAATGGGAGAGGAAACACTCAAGTATGTAGGGAATATACGGAAAAAATGAGTATGAGGTAGTTTGAGTAGGGAGTGGCCTGGCTGCCAGGGAAACCACTTATGGCTTCATGAAGAAGGTGGTTATTGAGAGGATTCTTGAAGAAAACAAGAGGAAATATTTCTATGAGGAGCAACACATAGACCAGTGTGGCTGTGGAGGAAGGAAGGAAGGAAGAAAGGAAGGAAGGAAGGAAGGAAGGAAGGAAGGAAGGAAGGAAGGAAGGAAGGAAGGAAGGGAGGGAGGGAGGGAGGGAGGAAGGAAGGAAGGAAGGAAGGAAGGAAGGAAAGAAGGAAGGAAGAGAGGAAGGAAGGGAAGAAGGGAGGAAGGGAGGAAGGAAGGAAGGAAGGGAGGGAGGAAATCAACACACCTACTGTGTGACCAGGTCCAATGCTAAGCACTTTGCAAATATTCCATTTGATTCTTACAACAATCCTGCAGTTATTACCCCCATTTTGCTGTTGAGAAAACTGAAGCAAGAAGAGGTTAAGTGACTTGCCCAGCAACATACAGTTAGTAATTGTTTAATTCGGAATTTGAACTCAAGTCTTCCTAACTCCAGGTCCAGTGCTCTATTCTATCCATTGCACCATCTACCTGCCCCCTAGAAGCAGGTGGAGAAAAGCAATATGTACTAAGGCAGTGGAGATGTTGTGTTGGGCCATGTTGAGAGGAGCTCTGAATGCTTAACAAAGTTTTTCTTTGATTCTAGAGGTGATAGAGAGCCTCTGGGATTCGTGGAGTAGGGGCATGACATGGACAGGTCTATATTTTGGGGAAATTATTATGGCAGCTTGGTAAAGGGTGGATTGGAGAGGGGAAGACATGAGCCAGGAAGACAACTAGAAGACTATTGCAGTTATCAAGGCAAGAAGTGATGAGAATCTAAACTATAGAAAAGTTGGGGGTTGGCCACATATAGGAAGGAGTCTGATATTAGAGATTTTGTGGAGATCAAATCACCAGGGCTCAGTAACTGATGAACTGTGGGAAGGAGAAAGAAGGAAGAACAAGAGATGACTCTGAGGTTTCAAATTGTGGTGACAGCAAGGGTGGCAGTGTCATGGATAGAAATAAGGAAGTAAAGTAGAGGAGTTGGTTTCAGGAGGAAGAAAAGTTCATTTAGAGCATGTTGAATTTCAGTTACTTGGGGACATCTAGGTAGAGGTGGCCAGGAGGCAGTTAGAAATGAAAGACAATGTAGCTCAGTGGCTGGAGATAATAAATTTTGGAATTAATTTCATAGCAATGACAGTTCAAGTTCTGGGAGTGAATGAGAGAAAAGAATGCCAAGGATAGATCTCTGGGAAAGACCCACTCTTAGCAGACAGGAGGGTAATGAACCAGGACAGGCTACTTAGAGATACCAAAATAAAAACTCCCAGGAATATTACGGCCAAATCCCAGAGCTCCCAGGACAAGGAGAAAATACTGCAAGCATCCAGAAAGAAAAAATTCAAATATTGTGGAGCCATAGTTGGGATTCCACAAGATTCAGCAGCTCACGCTGTAAAGAATCAGAGGGCTTGGAATATAATATTCTAGAAGGCATAAAAACCAAAGAAAGAGTATCCAATTGGAGGTGGTAGCCCATTTTGTTAAATGCTATAGAAAGGTCAATGGGAATGAGGTCTTTGAAAAGAGTATATGTTTAGGTCATTGGTGACCTTGGAGAGAGAGTTTCAAGATCTGAAGCCAGATTACAGGGGGACGTGAGAAGAGAACAGTCGTATGGAAGTGGAAATGTTAAGAATTAGTAGTAAAGAAGAGGAAGTCCCAAATTCATTCTTAAATCACTATAGGTGGTTACAATAAAACTGGCTGTGCCACTTGAGTTGAAGCCAATTTGTTCTGAAGTATAGTCTTCCCAGAATCTTCTTGCTGATACTACACCTAGCCATCTCCTGATGATACAAGTGTTGTCAGGTCTTGCATTTGGATACTTGGTTTTGATGGATTTCCCACTGTAACACACCCATAAGCAGTTATCTAGCCTCTGCTAGGAGACCTCTGGGGAGAGGGAGCCCAATGTCTCCCAAGGCAGCCCATTCCACTTTGGGACAGCGCTGGTTGTTGGCATCAAACCCAATTGTGCCTCTTTGTAACCCGCATCCATTATTGCTTCTGGTCCTGCTTTCTAGGGCCAAACAGAACAGGTGTCATCCTTCTTTCACATGGTAGATCTTCAGATATTTGAAAACAATTACATTTTCCCCAAGTCTTCCTTCAACTGATTCTCAAGGTCCTTCATTATCTTGTTTACCCTCCCCTCAGCACTCTCCAGTTTAGCAGAGCTCTTCATAGTCTCTGGCAGCCGGCACTGAACATAATGCTATAGATGAGGTCTGACAAAGGCAAAACACAGCCAGATTGTCACTTCCTTTTCCCTAGAAACTCAGCAGCCTCTCTTAATGGATCCCAAGACTGTCTTCTCTTTTTTGGCTACCATATCACTCTGTTGATTCATACTGAGTTTGCAGACCACTAAAGATTAGAGGTGATGTAATCTAGTCCCTCTCATTTGTGTGTTAGAAACTTTTATTTTAATTTTCATTTCCAAATTCTTTTCTTCTCCCCCTCCCCACCTATTGAGAAGGTAAGAAATACAATATCCATTATACATATGAAGTCATGCAAAATATATTTATTCATTAGTCATTTCCCTCCACCTCCCTATCTGACCCTTCCCCCTCCAACTCATCAAGGTACCAAAAGTGCCTTAGACATAAAGTGATATCAAAAACTTCTACAGCAAGTTTCTCTTTATAGCCTAATTTCTCAAATACATAGGGAGCTGAGTCAAATTTATAAAATTAAGAATCATTCCCCAGTTAATAAATGGTCAAATAGGTAGTTTTCAAAAGAAAACAAAGATGTATGTATGTATGTATTTATGTATATAAATGCTCTAAATCATTAGCAGGATACTCACAGGTCCAGTCCCATTAATTGGTACAGAAACTTTGACCTGCCCCATTTCTGACTTGCATGGGTTGGCCCTTTCTTTTTTTCCCCCAGATATTGTGCTTTTATTTTTTGTGTTTTTAAATGTTTATTATTTATTAATTTTAAACATTCTTTTCTTTTAAATTTGAGTTAAAAATTCTCTCCCTTCCTCCCATCTTTCCCCCACCCACTGAGAAAGCAAATAATATATCAGTTACACATATGAAATCGTGCAAAGCATATTTCCATATCGAGAGAGGGAGGGAGAGAGAGAAAATGAGAGAAGAGAGAGAGAGAGAGAGAGAGGGAGGGAGGGAGAGAAGAGAGAGAGAGAGACAGAGAGAGAGAGAGAGAGAGAGAGAGAGAGAGAGAGAGAGAGAGAGAGAGAGAGAGAATTATACTTTAATTTGTAGCCAGAGTTCACCAGTTCTCTCTCTGGAGGTGGATAGTATTTTTTCATCATAAGTCCTTTAGATTTATCTTGGATCATTTTATTGTTCAGAGAAATCAAGTCATTCACAATTGATCATTGTATATCATCATTGCTGTTACTGTGCACAATGATCTCTCTGTTCTCACTTCACTTTGTATCAGTTCATATAGGTCTTGCCATGTGTTTTTTTTTGGTCACCCCCCCCCATCATTTCTTATAGCCCAGTAGTACTCCATCACAATCATTTGCTACAACTTGTTCAGCCATTCCCCAGTGGACAGGCATCCCTTCAATTTCCAATTCTTTGCCATCACATAAAGCAAGAAAAATAAAGAAAAGGAAAAAAAATATGCTTCCATTTGTACTCTCAGATTTTGAGTTCTCTCTCTGGAGATAAATGCTAAGTCCTTTAAATTATAAGATATCTCTAAAAGTCTTAGGATGGAAGGAGATATCTACATTCAAAGAAGGATCCAGAAAGAACAGAGTTTAAATGAAGACTTAAGCAATCTACATGCTATTGTTCTTTTCTATGTTTGATTTTGTTTCCTCTTTCCCATTGTTCACTCCATTGGTTACAACCCTTCTATACAACCAGACTAATGTCCAGTGTGAAAGTATTTGCAGATTTTATACTGGATTGCAAGCTACCATGGAGGGGCAGGGGAGGGAAGAAAATTTGAAACTCAAGGGATTGTGGAACTGAATCTTGTAAACTAAAAGCAAATAAACAAATCAATCTAAAATTTAAAAAAAACTGAAAGATCAGAATTGATCAGAACTACCAAGTCTTTCACAATTGATTATCTTTATAATATTGCTATCACTATGTAGATGATTTTCTCGATACTGCTCACTTCACCTTGCATCAATTCATACGTCTTCCCTAAGTTTGTCTCAAACCCGACCTTCACCATTTCTTACAGCATCCATCCCATTCGAATACCACCACTTGTTCAACCATTCCCTAATTGATGGGCTTCCCCTCAGTTTCCAATTCTTTGCCACCACACACACACAAAAGCTGCTATAAATATCTTTGTACCAGGTCCTTTCCCTTTTTATTTAATCTCCTTGGAGTATAGACCTAGCAGCAGTATTGCTTGGTCAAAGGGCATAGCTCTTTGGGTACAGTTCCAGCTGTTTCCCAGAATAGTTGGACCCATTCACAGCTCCACCAATTCCACCATTAGTGTAATTTTTTTCCACACCCTATCCAACACTTGTCATTTTCCTTTTCTGTCATTTAGCCATTCTGATGTAAGGTCCTTATTTTACCAAGGGCAATCTGAGGCTTAGAAAGAATAAGTGGCTACAACGTATCGCTGTTAGCATTGTTATATAGCATATAGCTTTTCTACTCCTCTACATTCATTTAGTTATAAACTTAAGTCATAGTAGAAAGGGGATAACTGAATTTGGAATTAGGGTCTGGAGTTGGAGTGTGGCTTTAACACTTACTTGCTAGGAGATCATGGGAAAGTCATTCTCTTTGAACCTCAGTTTTCTCATCCATAAAATGGGAACAACATCATTTGTGATGCCCAACTCTCTAGGCTGTTGTGCAGAATTTTGTAAAATATAAAGTTTTAGTAGGAATAGGTCCTATTATCATTATAAATTATCTAGGTTTGCCTGCTTTTCCTTTCTTGGTGAATTGAATTAATTTTACTTATTAGTAGTAATAGTAATTCAGTGTTTTACCTTTTTATATCATGTTAGATTTACAATAATTTTCCTGCACCCCTAACGGTTGGTAATACAAGTATAATACAGACCCTGAGGTCAATCTCTCAGCACCCATTCTACTAACAGTTCAGGTCCCCAGAGCCTAGCTACTACTTCTTCCTCTGGACTCTAGATGTAACATGAGAGACTCAAGTGTTTTGTTTTTTGATTTTTAAAGACAGTTCTCTCTATCCTGCCCCAGCTGGAATACTGGAATATTGGAATACTGGAATACTGGAATACTGCAGCGGATACTCATAGATCCAGTCACATCGATTGGCACAGAAACTTTGACCTGCCTCATTTCTGACCTGCACTGGTTTGCCCTTTCTTTTTCTTTTTCTTCTACTCTGCTCTTATTTTTATTTTTTGTGCATTTAAAATTTTATTACTTATTTATTTCTAATGTTCTTTTCTTTTAACTTGAGCTCCAAATTCTCTCTCTTCCTCCCATCCCTCCCCCACCCACTGAGAAGGCAAATATATCAATTACATATGTGAAATCATGCAAAGCATATTTTCATATTACAAAAAGAGATAGAGAAAGATAAATTATATTTTAATTTGTACTCAGAGTACATCAGTGCTCTCTCTGGAGATGGATAGCATTTGTTTTATCGTAAGTATTTTGGAGTTATCTTGGATCATTGTATTGTTCAGAGCAGTCAAGTCATTCACAGTGTTACTGTGTACAATGATCTCCCAGTTCTCACTTCACTTTGCATCAGTTCATATAGGTCTTGACATAGTGTTGTTGGAGTTTTTTTTGAGACCACTCACCTCATCATTTTTTATAGCACAATAGTACTCCATCACAGTCATTTGCTACAACTTGATCAGTTGTTCCCCAGCAAACAGGCATCCCTTGACTTTCCAATTCTCTGCCACCATATAAAGATACTATAAATATTTTTGTACATATAGATTCTTTTCTTTCCATCTCTTTGGGGTACAGATCTAGTAGTGGTATTGCTGGAACAAAGGGTATGTGCATGGTTTTATAGCCCTTTGTACATTGCTCCAGATTGTTCTGTAGAATTGTTGGATCAATTCATTATAACACCAACAGTTCATTAATATAACTATTTTTCTTTCTTCCTTCCACCATTTGTCATTTCTGATAAATGCGAGGTGGTACATTAAAGCTGTTTTAATTTGCCTTCTTCTAATCAATAATGATTTGGAACATTTTTTCATATGACTCTATATAGCTTTAATTTCTTCTGAAAACTGCCTATTCTTATCCTATGATCATTTATCAATTGTGGAATGGTTCTGATTTTTATAAATTTGAATCAGTTCCCTTTTATATTTGAGAGATGAGGCTGTGAAGAGAAACTTGCTGTAAATTTTAAAAATATTACTTCTTTGTCTATGATAACTTTAAGCAACATGTAGCTTCCCTGATTATCTCTTTCAATCAGGTTTATTTTTGCTTTTGCTTTATCTAAAATCATAATTTCCATCCCTGCTTTAGTTGCTGAAGCATAAGAGATTTTGCTTGAGCCCTTTATTTTAACTCTGTGTGTGTCTTTCTGTTCCACGTCTTTTCTACATAGCATATTGTTGGATTGTGGTATCTAATCCATTCTGCTATCCACTTCCATTTCATGGGTTAGCAGAGCTCATCCCGTTCACATTCATAGTTATAGTTACTATGTATTTTTTCCACTACCAACCCCATCTTATTTTCTTCTGTTTTATCTTCTCTCCCTCTTTTTATCTTGTCACTCCTCAAAAGTCTGTTTCTTTCTAATCACTGCTTCCCTTAATCTACCCTCCCTTTTATCACTCCCTCCCCATATGTCTTATCTTCTTACCCTCCTATTCCCCTATTGAATAAGATAGATTTCTATATACAACTGAGCGTGTGTGTATGTGTGTGCATGCACGCACATGTATTCTTCTCTCTCTGAACCAATTATGAGAGTGAGGTTCAGGCACTGCCCACCACCACCACCTCCATTTTCCCCTCTACTATAAAATTTTTTTCCCCATTCTACCTCTTCCTTCCCCCTTTTCCCAGTGCATCCATCTTTCTCACCCCAGATTTTTGGGGAGGAGATCATCCCAACATAATTGACTCACACCCACGCTCTCTGTTTATGTAGACTCCTTCTAACTGCTCTGATAATTAAAAAGTTCTTAGAAGTTATACATATCTTCTTCCCATATAGGAATGCAAATAGTTTAATTTTATTGAGTCCCTTATGATTATTTTTTCCATGTTTGCCTTTTTATGCTTCTCTTGAGTCTTCTGTCAGAATGTCAAATTTTCTATCCATCTCTAGTCTTTTCATTAGGAATGTTTGGAAGTCCTTTATTTCATTAAATATTTATTTTTTTCCTTTGATGTACTATACTTAATTTTGCTGGGTAAATTACTCTTGGTTGCAATCCTGGATCCTTTGCCTTCTAGAGTATCATATTCCAACCTTCTGATTCTTTACTGTGGAAGCTGCTGAATTTTGCATGATCTTGACTATGACTCCATAATATTTGAATTTTTTTCTTTCTGGCTGCTTGCAATATTTTCTCCTTGACCTGGGAGCTCTGGAATTTGGCTACAATGTTCCTAGGAGTTTTTACTTTCGGATTTTTTTCAGGAGGTGATCAGTGGATTCTTTTAATGTCTATTTTACCCTGTGCGTCTAAGACATCAGGAAATTTTCCTTTAAAATTTCTTTAAATATGCTATCTAGATTCTTTTTTTAAAAAATCAAGTAGTCCAATAATTCTTAAATCATCTCCATCAATTTTCCACATCAGTTACTTTTTTGATAAAATATTTCACATTTTCTTCTAATTTTTTCATCCTTCTGACCTTGTTTATTTTTTCTTAATGCCTTGTGGAGTCCTTAGTTTTTAATTGTTGAATGCTAATTTTGGAGGAATTATTTTCCTCAATGAGTTTTTGTACTTCTTTTCCATTTGGCCTATTCTGCTTTTTAAGGAATTCTTTTCTTCAGTTAATCATTGTACTTCTTTTACCATTAGACCAGTGCTATTTTTAAGATATTATTTTCTTCAGTATTTTTGTGCTTCTTTTACTAAGCTACTAATTCTCTTTTCATAATATTCTTGCATCACTCTCATTTCTTTTCTCAGTTTTTCCTCTATCACTTTTATCTCTTTAACTCTTCCAAAAATTCTTGCTGGCCTTGGGTTCAATTAGCATTTAATTTTTGGAGCCTTTTGTTGGTAGCTGTTTCCACATTACTATCTTCTTTTAAGTTTGTCTTTCTCACCACCACAATAACTTTTTATGGTCAAGTTCTGTTTTTATTATTTGCTCATTTTCCAGCCTATTTGTTGACTTTTAATTTTATGTTAAAGTTGGGCTCTGCTCACCTGGAGGTTGGGAGGCACTGTGCCAAGCTTCGGGCTTTTTTATGCTACTGTTTCAGAGCTACTTCTGGGGATCTTCAAGTTGTTAGTGTTTCCAAGGCAGTCTTATCCTAAGAGAGGTGTGGTCACTGCTCTCCTGGGCTGCAAGTTGGTCTTTACTCAAGAAGGGTCTCTGCTCCCTTGTAGTCACAAGCACTAGTGTTTCTCTTGACCCTGGAACTGTGACTAGGGTCCCTGCTCCCTTGTGGCTAATCATAAGCTCTCCTCTCCACCCTAGAACTAAATTCAAATTAATTGAGGAGGGGGAACTGGCAACTTGTAAACTAATGGATAAAGGGCTAGACTTAGAGTGAGGAAGACCCAAATTTCAATCCTACCTGTATGTTTTTCAGTCATTTTCAGCTTACTGAAAATGACTAGGTTGGTTACTTAACCTCTTTGTTCTTTCATTCCTTCCCCTATAAAATGGAACCAGTAATATCTGTAAAAAGGGTTTCTCAATCCTCATCTTTCCTGACCCCTCTACAGTCTTTTATTTTATTTGTTGTTTAGAGGGGGGAAGACAGGGCAATTTGGGGTAAAGTGACTTGCCCAAGGTCATACGGCTAGTACATGTCAACTTTTTGTGACCCCTTTTGGGTTTTCTTGGCAAAGATACTAGTATGATTTATTGTTTCCTTTTCCATTTCATTTTACAGATGAGGAAACTGAGGCTGACAGGGTTGCCCCCAGTGATTTGCCCAGGGTCACAGAGCCAGCAAGTGTCTGAGGTTGGATTTGAACTCAAGAATGTCTCCCTAACTCCAGGCCCAGCACTCTATCCCACCGTACCACCTAGCTGCTCATAGTAGTAGGAGTAGGAGTAGGAGTAGTAGTAGTAGTAGTAGTAGTAGTAGTAGTAGTAGTCGTAGTAGTAGTAGTGGTAGTGGTAATAATAATAATATCCCATTCCTATAATGCTTTAAGGCTTGAAAAGCACTTTTTCCTCACAATAACCATAGGAAATACAGGTATTACTGGTTCCATTTTATAGGGGAAGGAATGAAAGTACAAAGAGGTTAAGTAACCAACCCAAGATCACACTGATATTCAGTATTAGAGCAGGAGCTAAGCCCCAGGCCTTCTGACTCTGAGGCCAAGGCTCTTCCCGCTTCACCCAGAGGCCTCCTCATCTGAATCCTGCCTGGATTAGCCCTTAGTCCCCCCCTTGAATAATTGAGTCTATCCTACCTTCCCTTCAGCATACCTTTATTCACATGTTATCAGTATACACTATACTGCAGGTTGCATCAGCTTAATTACACTTGTTTTTGATACTTCTTTAATTCCTGGAACCAGGACATTAATGAAGGAGACTTAATGAGGCCAGTGGGGAGAACCTGACAAGCCCCCAAAACTTCACTCTTGTTTTGCTCTTTACAAGGCTGGTACTCTAGAACAACACGAGCCCTTCTCCTGGCTTTTAGGGGACCCTGGGGGTCAATTATAACTATTTGAGATGCCCCTGTGGGCTTCAGTCTTTGCTTAGTCACCAAAATGTGCCCATGCTGGTGCCATGGCCTGGTCATCAAGGAGTTGGTGTTCCCAGGTGCCCAAGCACATGGGCTGTTTCCCTTTAAAAGTTCAGGTGAGTTTGTTAATGGAAGAGGGAGTGCCTTATTGGGATTCTAGGGAGGTTAAGGCATCTCTCACATTCAAAATATTAACAACATGGGAACATAGGTTGTCTGGTTTCTGACCTCATTACTCAAGCGAAATGGCTCCCTCCAAAGTTACCAATGATCTCTTAAACGTAGAATCTGATTGGACGGAGCAGTTTCTCAACCCTCATCTTTCCTGACCTCTCTATAGTCTTTTTTTTTATTTGCTTTTTGGAGGGGGGAAGACAGGGAAGTTGGGGTAAAGTGACTTGCCCAAGGTCACATAGCTGGTAAGTGTTAAATGTCTAAGGTTGGATTTGAACTCAGGTCCTCCTGACTCCAGGGCCAGTGCTCTATTCCCTGCTCCACCTAGCTACCCCAATCTCTTTATAGTCTTTGCCATTGTTGACCAGCCTCTCTTTCTGGAAACTCTCTCCTTTCTGAGTTATCTTGTCTCTGCTCTGTCGGTTCTCCTACATGACTGTTCCTATTCAGTCTCTTTTACTGAATACGCCCCTTAACTCTGAGTGTATAACAAGACTCTCTACTGGCTCGTTTTGTGGTGGCAAATAATTGGAAATTGAAGGGATGCCCATCAATTGGGGAAGGGCTAAACAAGTTGCGGCATATGAATGTAATGGGATACTATTGTGCTATAAGAAAAGAGGAGCAGGAGTATTTCAGTAAAAAAAAAAAACTGGATGGCAAATTGATGTGAGCAGAACCAAGAGAACATTGTACAATATCATGAACTATGATTGGCTTAGCTCTTCTCAGCAATTCGAAGATCCAAAGACAAGTCCAAAAGACTCATGATGGAAAATGCTATCCACAGCCAGAGAAATAACTGATGGAATCTGAATGCAGAGCTAACCATACTATTCTCACTTTCTTTGTTTTTGTTTTTCGTGGTTTTTCCCCTTTTGTTGTATGTCTTTTTTCACAACATGGATATATGGAAATATGTCTTACACGATTACACATATATAACCTACATCAAATTGCTTACCATCTTAGGGAAGGAGAAGGGGAGGGAAAGAGGGAGAAAATTTGGAATTAAAAACTTTAAATAGAAAAATGACTGTTAAAACTGCATTTATATGTAATTGGAAAAACACAATCTAAAAGAAAGAACAAAAAAGACTATGATGAACCATCTTTTCTTCTCTTGCTCTACTCTTAGAGACTCCATCATCTGTCATGGGTTTAATTGGCCTCTCTATGCTGATGGTTTCCAGATCTATATTTCCAGCCCTTGTGTATCTCTTCAGCTCCAATCCTGCACCATCAGCTGCCTAATGGGTATTTAGAATTGGATATCCTTATGAATGAAGCTATGTATAAATGAATATATGCCTATAGATATTCAACAGTGAACAATACCAATCCATTTATATTCTTCAGAGTGAGAAAGGCTAGCATCTTCAGTTTCAAAATTCTAAGTAGCAAAACTGTACTCAGACACGTAATAACAAAGGGTACAGAACTACAGAGACTGGACATCTTAGAAAGTATTGCAGTCATTAAGTTTTGTGACCCTGCCACAGTTGGGGCATCCATCATTGCCAGTCAAGTGATGATGCTTTGGCCTCTAGCCTAGCACTAAGGGAATACCGTGGCCTTGCCTCAAGATTTTTGTATTCCAATTGAAAGCCCCAAGAACAATTTCTTCCTGAGGTTCACCAAACACATGCTTTTAGAATTTGCTCCCAAGTCTATGCTAACAAATCCTTCAGCATCCCTGCTGCCTAAGCCTGAACCTGTGCTGACAGATCTCCTAAGCATTCTCTAGCAAACCTAAATCTCTGCTAACAGATCCTCTCCAATTTTCCTCCAGGTCTGACTTTGTGTGGACAGATTTTTCCAAATTCTCTCTTAAGCCTGAATCTTTGTTAACAGCTGCTCTAGCATTCTCCCCCTAGCAATCTAGCAATTCTTAAAGCATGGTCCAGGAAATCCCTAGGGGTCCCTGGGCCCCTTTTAGGGGTCATGTGATTGTGCGATCAAAATATTTTTCATAATAATTTTAAGATGTTTTAATTTCTATTATGGTAAATATTGATAGCTATAACCCACAGAAACTAAAGCTCTTTGGGGAAGGGGGCCTCCTCAGTAATTTGTAGGAGTGCAAAGGGGTCCTACATCTAAAAAGTTTGAGAACCACTGTGGCAAAAGGTCCTCCAGAATTCTCTCCTAAACCTGACCCTGGGCTTACATTTTCTTCATAATTTTCCCCCAGGTCTGACTCTATACTGAAAAATCCTCCACCCTTCTTCCCAAGCCCACACTTATGTTCACAGATCCTCTAGCCCCTCCAAGTCTGAACCTATACTAAAAGATTCTTTCCCTCCAACAATGGAGTCTACATGGAACTGATAGCAGTCCATGGTGCTGGTACCTCAGAGGCGAGAAATACAGGTCCCTGGTAGATATCTTCTGTTGCTGGGCAACCTTGAACTGTAACACTGGTTGCTAGGAGCATGGATGGGAAAGGCTCATTGACTGGGGAGTGCTTCGGAAACCAAGAGATGGTACCAACCAAGACTGAAACAGTTCTGTATAGGGCCTAAGGACAGTGTGGATGATTTAGCAAGTGTCTGACTGAAAACCATACTTCTTTCTTAACACCATTCAGCCCAGTGGGGCCTGCAGGATTCCTATTTACTTTTTAAAAAGGGGTCACCTTTGGCTTCTGGAAGCTGAGACATTCTCTGGGGTGTCCCTCAATGGTCTTCCATCCTATCTCCCAGCAATATTTTCCTCTCCAATTTCCTCTGGGAGAGGAGGTAGGAAGATGTTTGCTTACCATATCCTGGGATAATTGGGAGCAAGGAAGGTCAAGGAGGGTTGGGATTAGATTATACTGTGTGATGGGGGGCGGGATTTGCTACTAGGATTAAGGTAGAGTTTTGGTTAGAGCTAGATTTGGGATTGAGATTTTGGAGCTAGAGTTAGAAGTGGGCTTAGGGTTGAGTTTAAGATTCAAGTTGCAATTGGGATTCTGGTTTCATAGTTAGGGTTTGGGTTGGGGATAAGACTGGGTTTGGAGTTATGGTTCAAATTGGAATTAGTCTTGGTATTGGATCCCAGACCATCACCCCTGCACACTGGCTATACTCTCTTCCCTTCCCTATCCTGACTCCTTAGTGAATCATCTCAACTCTACACTATCCTCTACTCTTTAATCCCTTGCCCCTTGTCCTATTGATTATTAACCTTTATCAAATCCCAACCCTGGATTATTTCCACTATCTATCTCCTTCAGTCCCAGTCATCCGATGCCCAGTGGAGTTAGATTAAAATCACAAAACCATGCTGATTGGATCCACTACAGAGTTATGTTATCTCTTCTCAACTTGCTGCCATTACTGCCACAATCAAATCATTCTACTCCTTCCTAATTGACTTATTATCCCACTCTCCACCACAGTTGTTCTAAGTCTTCTCACTTCTACTCAAGTGTCCCAGGGCACCCCCCAACCATTCTTTGCTGAGGACCTTGCATTATACTTACCTAAAAAAAATAGAATCCATTCATTGAGAGCTCCCTCTTCTCCCATCTTTCTCATCTTGTCTCCTCCTTCATGTTTTTATCAGATTTTTTTAAAAATCAGATTTACCTTTCTCATTAAGGCCAAACCCTCTACATATGCCCTTGATGCCATCCTCTCTCATCTTCAGCAGATTGTCTCTATTATCACCACTACTGTATTTCTAATCTTCAATTCCTTCATTATTACCTACAAACACACCTCTCTCCAACCATTCCTGCTAGCTCTTGTCTCTTTTCCCTTCCTTAGCTAAACAACCAGAGAGGGCCATCTACATTAAGGGTCTCCAGTTCTCTTCTCACTGTTTTCTTAACACTCTGTAGTAAGGCTTCTTATTGCTCAGTTGAATTTTCCCTCTCCAGAGTTACCCTCATATCACTAGCTAGGTCTAATACCTTTTCCTCAATGCTCATCCTTCTTGACCTCTCTGCATCATTTAATACTGTTGATTACCTTCTCCTCCTATATGCTATCTTTAAATTTTTGTGCAACTGTCCTCTCCTGGTTGTCCTCCTATCTGACTGACCACTCTTCAGTCTCCTTTGCTAGATCTTCATCCATGTTATGCCCACTAACCACTGACATCTCCTAAGACTATATCATAGGACTGATTCTCTTCTCTCAATATACTATTTTCATTTCTCATCAATACCATGGCTTCTATTACCATCTCCATGTAAATGATTCCAACGGTTATATATCTGGACATCTCAAACTGGATTTCTTATAGGCATCTCAAAATCAACATATCTAAAACATATGGGATTAGTCTTTTTATTTTGCTACCATTTAGAAATATCTCCATCACCTCTATCCCCTGTGTTGCTTGGTTTGGGGTTGATGGAGATTGTGATGATGAGATTGAAGATGCCTAGATATCCACTTCCACTTCACCTTTTATCAATTAACCAATTTTTCCTAAATTTCTCCTATGTGCCCGGATGGTGCTGGTTTTAGCTCTGCGGTCTCAAGAAGCTCACAATCCAGGTGGGGAATTTTCGCTTTGTTGCCTAGTTGCTTCCTCTTCCTTTAACTGAGAACCTACGGTTTTCTAATCCTGCTCCCCTTCACTACTAGAGGCTAGAGGAGAAAGAAAGGGGCACTATCATCTAAGTTGCAAAAACAGGTGACCATGGTTCATTTAAGTAAAGGGAAGCACAGAGAGGGCCATATGGCAAACTGGAACAATAGAAAGACACATTTGGAGCTGACTCTTGAAAGAGGAATGGGATTTCTGAACTGTTTCAGGTAGCAATAAAAAAATCACCAATAGTGTGTCCTATCCCTCCCCTTAGTTTTTCCTGCCCTCTTCTCTGCCTCCTTCCTTCCTTAGTTATATTCCCATAGTTATTAGTTACATTAGTTATATTCCTTTATTATATTACTTTCCTTCTCTTTCTTCCCTCCTTTCTTCCTTCCTTCTCTCCCTCCTTCATTCTTCAATTATTTTCCCTCCTGTTGTCTATCCTTTCTTCCTTCCCATCCAAGACAGGGTCTGCAACCCCAAGCAAAAGACTATACCTCAAAGTGAGGGTGACCTTTCTGCCTTCCATTACTAATATTCAGCTGTGTGTTTGGGGCTCCAGTCCAGGAAGGAGCCTTCCCAGGACCTTCCAGAGTAAGATCAGAATTAGAAGAAGAATCCCAATATAATGGAACAAGGCCTAGACTGGATGCCAAGAAACCTCAGTTCAAATCCCAAGGCTGCTACTTAACAACTCAAAAATATGCGGAACTTTAGGGATCATGTCAGAGCTGTGTGGCCTTGGGCAAATCAATCCACCTCAGTTTGCTGCTGTGTAAAATGAGGGGTTTGGACTCAGCTCTAATTCCTGTGATGCTAAGGCATATCCCTTGGAGTGGCTGATCTGATTCCCTGTTTGCAGATGCCCCAGCTTTGGGCAGCTAGGTTTACCTTCAGCCCCACCCCCTTCTCTTCCTAAAGCCTGTACATGTGCAGAGTCTGGGGCCTGGGAGCTTGACTGAGAAAGGCTAAGGGCATTGCCTCTGTTTTCTCAGGATGATGTGAAGTTTAAAAATGCTCTCTGAGGTCCCTGCCAGTTCTAGTGTTCTGTGAATCTTATTATTCTAAGGACTCAGGTAATTTGTATTTGCCAATTAATCATCAGACCCTAGGAGTCCCCAAAGACCTCTAGTCCCAGTCCTAAAGCCACGGAGAATTAAGTACCTCCAGGCAGGGGAAGGCTCTGTCTGAGAGTCTGATTCTACAACAAGAAGGATAGCTTTTCCCCAAACCCATAAAGATCTATTTGTTCACCAGCCTTTAGAGAAGGTGTATGGCTCGTTTTTTAAAAAATTTATCTCAAAACATCTACCAAATATTACCAACAAGAGAGGAGGATCAATGGTGAGGGTGAGGAAGGTCACACAACAGCTGCTAAGTGTTGGGTAGACCCAAGCCTTCAGGCAATAAAGAAGCCCACTCTAGTGCTGCCCCTCTCTACTTTGATCACTTGAGGCTGTCTCTGTTGTAATGAATGATCTCTCTCCCTTTAAGGCAGGGAAAATGTAAACTCTTCTAGCCCCTTCCCAACCTGCCCTGCCTCCCAACCTGTCTTTCTAGACTTATTGGACATTATTTTCCCTCCTTCATTCTATGATCCAGTCTCTCTGTTCTCCATACACTTTTTGGCACAAACTTGTCTCCCCACATTAGAATGCAGGCAACCATTCTTGGTCCTTGTACCCCCTAGGGCATGGTACGGGGCTCATACTTAACAAAGACTTGTTGCTAGTATGAGTGAATGAGTGGAGGAGAAGTCTGTGGGGGGGCCTAATCTGGCTGGAGAGCCACAGGTTTCTGAGGGTGCAGGTGCAGAAGACCTTCTGGTCCTCAAGGCAGAAGATGAGCTCAAACTGGAAAGGTAGGAAGATGCAGGTTAGGTTAAGAAGGGCTTTAAAAGCCAAACAGAGGAAGTTACGTTTAATCCTGGAGGCAATAATATTCATAGCAGCTTCCAGCCAAGAAGGAGGCCAGCAATAAACTCTCTGATCTCATGTGTCTACTTGCAAGTATACAAAGGACAGGCAACAATGAAAGTGAACCAGTGCTCCTTGGGCATGGTGGCAAATTTGACCTCTGTAGGTATGTTACTAAGACTAAGGGGAATGGAACTTAATGTCTGGAATGTGGCTCTGGAAGAACATTTATTCAAAAAGAACAGACTACCTAAAAGGAGAAGTAGAATAATATTGCAAAATGTTCAAATGTGCCTGTGTGAGGAAATTCAGGAACCAGCAGCAGGAAGCATGGTGGATAGCACTTAGGTTAAGACAGACAGATGCACAAACCCAGCTTTGTTTTTTGTTGTTGTTGTTTTTTTTTTAATCTGCAACTATTTATTAGACCCTTACTTTTTTGCAGTGTCATAGTGCTAGGTACTGAAAGAAGATAAAAAGTTTCAATAATAAGACAGGGTCTCTTCCCTCATGGAGGGAATGAATTGTAAAATGAATGATACAGTTTTAAATTTTTATTTTTATTCTGAATTTCACATCAAATAAAATGGGCGTTTCCATACACAGAACAGAAAGAGAGGATCGTACATGAAACTGCAGGTCTGTATTACATTCACCTAAGCAATATTATCATAAGACATTATTATAGACTTCTTGGACAAGGAGATGGAAACAGATCACACACCTTACACAGAATGCTAGACAGACAGACAGATAAATAGAAAACTTAGTAATAGCTATTACCAATACTATTACTAATCCAGCTAATCACTGAATATATAAATATAAACAAGAAGCATGCTGTTACAGTGCTGAAGAGCTTCAATTATCTAGACTCGATGTCTCCAAACTTTATCGATTGCCTACTCCCATTCAAAAACATTTTCAGGGCATGTCACCCAGTATGTGTATATTGAAACTTATATGCATATATCACTATATAAATTAAGTTGATTATAAAAATACATGAAAATGTAAATAGTAACTGAACGAGATAAAGAGGAAATAAGCCATATTTTTGTGGTTTATGACCAAGGGCTGGAGCTGGGAATGACTACCTGTCTCTCTATTTGCCTATCCAGAACAGCCAGCATTGGTTGCAGAGAGAGGAGAGAGCAAGAACAGTAAACTAAGCCACTGAGTGGCTTTCTTTACTGCTAATATTTCTTCATGCCCACCAGTAGATCTTCTTAACCGTCTCCTGCAGTATGTACATCTCACTTTGAAGACCACTGATCTCAATAACCTGGACCTCTCTATCTGCTTAAAACAAAACAAAACAAAAAACAGAGCATTGGTCAATTCTTTACCTGTTGGCAATTACTTTTTTCAAAAGACAGAAGAAATAAGGAGGGGAATTGTTTTTCTAGATCTGATTCTGATCAACAAGGAAGAATTTCTTGCTGAAGAAGCAATGATGAGAAATGCTGGGAGAGATGTGGCCATTTTATCTCACCATTTATGATAGAGCAGAAGAAAGGTCAAAGGAGAGTCTGACTCGTACCCCAAGTTTTGGGGGGAGCAGATTCCAAAGAATTCAGAGAAAAGAAGAGAGCTCCAATGATCTAAACTTCTACAGGAAAGGGGATGGGAACCTCACAAGAATAAGCAGTTGCTTAACTAGTATTTGTTAAGTGCCAGCTATATACCAGACCTGGAAGATCTGAGTTCAGATTTGACCTCGGGTTTTAATTACTAGCTATGTGATCCTGAGCAAGTCATGTAAACCTATTTGCCTCCGTTTTCTCATCTGTAAAATGAACTGGAGAAGGACATGGCAAACCACTCCAGTATTTCTGCCAAGAAAACCCCAAATGGGACCACAGAGAGCTGGCACAAGTGGAGTGACTGAATAGCAACAACATATGCCAGTCACCGTGCAAAGCATTGCGGATACAAAGAAAGGCAAAAAGGAAACCGTCTCTGACAGTCTAATGGGGGAGATGGCAGGCAAACAAGTATATGGTCACAGCATGAATTAGCAGTAGTCTCAGAGGGAAAGCACCAAGATTTAGGAGGACTAGAAAAGGCTCTTTGCAGAAGGGAGACTTGAGTATGGCAGTGACTTGAAGCAGGAAAGGAAGTCGATAGAAGATAATAGGAAGCAGAGAAGAAGAGAGAGAGTGTTCCAGGCAATGAGGGACAGCCAGTACAAATGCCTGGAGGTGGGACATTAATTGAATGTTATGTGTGAGAAACAGCCAAGAAGCCAGTGTCACTGGATGACATGGTATCTGGAGGGGATGAACAAATTCCAAAGGTTTCAGAGAAAGGATAAGAATTCCAGTGTTCTAAATTTCTACAGGAGAAGTTGGCTCAAGAAGTAGAAGGTCACTGGGGCAGCTAGGTGGTGCAGGGAATAGAGCACCAGCCCTGGAAACAGGAGGACCTGAGTTCAAATGTGGCCTCAGACACTTAACACTTACTAGCCATGTGACCTTGGGTGAGTCACTTAACCCCAATTGCCCTGCCTTCCCCCTCAAAAAAAAAAAAAAAAGAAAGAAAATGTGGCCTGCCCATTGGGCTGCCTGAGAACTGCCCAAGACATTTTATTTTTGAAGAACTTCATCCAGAGGACAAAGGCAAAATAAAGAGAAAAATGCTCTTATTCTTATATATATTCTTATAATGACTCTAATTAGTAGACTAAGTGGTGATCCCAGCAGTCTCTGCGCAAGGTTATGACCTTGATGTATCACTTTGCTATATCTAGGCATATTTTTTAAAGAAGAGAGTGACTTAAACCAATAAAGAAGCCCATTGCCACTGTCCACTTTGGCTGACAGAAACCAACTTCATTTGCAAAACAGAACTTAAACGTACCCATTCTTTGTACCCTCCCAATAAAATGAAAAGTGATCTCTCCTGCAAATTTCCCTAAAGAGTATGCCTTTTTGTTCAAATTAGTTTTAAGGTTTCATTTATCTTTTTGATGCTTTATCACTACTTTATATAACTGAAGCAGCTGCTGCAATTATGATACAGCTTTTAAAAATTAGATCGTTGTGAGAAAAGACAAGAAGAGAGAAAGGGATGAAAGAGAAGGCAAAGAAAGGGAAGGCAAGTGAAGGCCTGAACTGGGGAGATAGCTGTGAGAGTGAAGAGAAGGGGATGTGTATGAGATGCATTGTAGTCTTGCTCTTCTAAGCATTTTCTTACTGTTTTTAAAGACTGGGGGGAGAGTCGTTTGCATAGTTCTTGAAAGGTGTCAGTTGGATAATCCATCCTATGTGTGATGACTAACTTTGATTGACTGGGCTCCTCTCAGCCATACAAGGTTAGAAGACTCCAAAAGACTCAGGAAGGAAAGGGCTACACATATCCCAAGAAAGAACTACAGAGTCAGCAGATTGAAGCAAACTCTTTGCTCTCTCTCATTTGTGTTTTGCTTTGTTTTATCCCTTCTTTTCCATCGTTCAGCCTGTTGGTTATAATTCTTTACAACATGGCTAATGTTCAACATGAAGGTATTGGTAGAACCTGTATTTGATTACATGCAGCTATGAGAGGGAGGAGGAGAGGGAGGAAGAAAATCTGAAATTTAAGAGATTATGGAACTGAATGTTGTAAACTAAAAGTAAATAAAAAGACATCAATATAAGAGGTTTTTTTTTTAAGTGTCTGTTGGTACTTAAAAGACTTAGGAATTCTAATCAAAACAGCAAACAGTTACAATTGCAGAAGACTCAAGATGAAACATGCTATCGTCTCCTGATAGAGTTGATAGTTTTAAAGTGCAGATTGAGACATAGATATGTGTTTTGGACATGGACAATGTGGGAACTTGTTTTTCTTGACCATACGTGTTTGTGATAGGATGTTTTGTGCGGGTGTGTGGGTGTGTAGGTGTGTAGGGGTGTGGGAGGGGGGTTGTTTGGTTGTTGGGCTTTTTTTAGCCTTCTCAATGTGGGGGGAGAGGGAGGGAAAGAAGGCAGATCTAAAATTAAAATTAATTTTAAAAATGAAAATATCTGTTAGGTTAAAATATCTTGTTAAAAAAAAAAGAAATGGGCCTCAGACACTTGACATACTTATTAGCCGTGTGATTTTGGGCAAGTCACTTAACCCCAATTGCCCTCCAAAAAGCAAAAAAAAAAAGAAAGAAAGAAAGAAATGGAAGTGGTTATCACTAAGAACCAGCACAGTTTCATCATATCAGCACTAGGACTGAATATTGTAAATGTTCTTGAATAGCTCTATTGTCAATTGTTTTCTCTTAATTTTTTTTGTCATAAAGGAAGGTTGGGGAGCAGCTAGGTGGCACAGTGAAGAGAGCACCAGCCCTGGAATCAGGAGGACATGGGTTCAGATGTGGCCTCAGACACTTCACACACACACACACACACACACACACACACACACACACACACAGTAGCTGTGTGACCTTGGGCAAGTCACTTAACCCCAATTACCCTACCTTCCCCCTCCAAAAAGCAAAAAATAAAAAATAAAGGAAGGTTGGGGCTAGAGGTGGGAGTTTAAAATAGCTGGTGTAAAGACAAAAAAAATCATCAAAAAGTATTTTTAACCAAAATAAATCAGAGGTCATTTCATACTAGCCTCATTTGAGTAATTGGTAATAACTGGAAAGTACAAATTTAGGCTTGCTGTCAAGACAAACTTCTGATCGTTGGAGCTACTCCAAAGTGGCCAGGGCTGTCTTAAGAGGTAGTAAGTCCTTTCTCATGGGATGTCTTCAAGTAGTCTGGTTGTACTTGTCAGGTAGATTTTAGAGAAGATCCTTTATCAGAAAAAAAACATCCCCTGAGGTCCGTTCCAAATCCGTTCAGACTCAGTCCTGGGAGAGTCTGGTCCCTAAAGAGAGGGGTCAGGCTCTTTTCATAAACTCTGTGGCTCTTTTTGCCCCCAACCCTGGAACCACAGGGAAAACTTATTAAAGCTTAGGTTTGGCTCATGTCTATGGTCTCTCCAAAACAAAATTGTTGTTTGTCCTTTGTTCTGAAAAACATCACGGTGTGATGTCTTGACTGTGTGTAAATTAGGTTTAAGTCAAGCAGAGTTGCACAAAGTTGTCAACTCTTTTCCAGAATAATCAAAGTCCGGTGACAGGACAAAAGTCAAGATGAGTGGTGATGGCCTGGGACGCAGTGGATGACCTTGTGGTCGTTGATGTCTGACCAAGCTCTAAGTACTCCACAGCACCTGCTTCAGCCACCTTCCTGGCCTTTGGAACAAATTGTTCTCATCCAATGTTGTCACCCTATTCTGATGGTGGAAATCTTCGTAGATACCTCCTTCCCTTACTCACCAATAGGTTTGAGGCCTGTCAGTTACCCTTAACCTGGTTTAGCCTGCCAAGACAGTTTTACCCAGGTGTGCCCATGCTATAGTTTCTTGGAGCCACAGGTGAGAATTGGGTGACAGGTGGACACCAAAGGTGAATGAGTAGCCCTGAAAAGGGCTGGGCAAGCCCTCACACCAGAGGGGCCACTCCTCCTTGGATACTCCATATGCCCCTGGACACATGGTGAGCCTCTGAATACCTAGGCCTAAATCTACTTCAACAGTTACTGTTTAAAAAAAAAAGTTACTGTTTTTGAACACCAGTTAGGGATAAGCAAACAAAAATAAGGAAATTACCATTAAAATTCATATAATTTGAATGTGAGTCTCTTAGGATACCCAAGGGATGGGATCTGCCAGTTATATTTGTCAGTGATTGAACGGAGGCATAGAGAGCATGCTCACCAGAATTGTGGATGACACTTAGCATGGCTTTTTCAAGAACAGATGATGCCAAATTAACCTTATTACCTTTTTTTCACAAGACTACTTGGGAATGCTGTAGATACTTAGATTTTAGAATAGCATTTAATAAAGTCATCTCATGCCAGTCTAATGGGAAAGATAGGGAGAAGTGGATTGCTGACAGGACAGTTGGATGAACTTGGCCAATTGGATGGTCAGACTCAGAGTGGTCATTAATTGCTCAGTGTCAACTTGGCAGGAGTTCTCCAGTGGAGAGCCTCAAGGATCTGCGCTTAGCCCTACATTATTTAACATGTTTATAAAAGACTTGGATAAAAGCACAGATAAAAAGCTGGTAAGACCTGCAGGTGATGTTAATCTGGGAGGGATTGCTAACATTCTAGATGATAGAATTTCAAAAAGATCTTGACAGGTTAGAATATCAGGCTAAATCTAATAAGATAGAATCAGAGAAGGATACACGCAAAGTCTTACACTTACATGTTAAAAAATCAACTTCACAAATTCAAGATGAGGGAATCATGGTTAGATATCAGTTCATTTGAAAAAAGATCTCAGGGTTTTAATAGACCACAAGCATCACCAAAGTTGACAGTGTGACTTGGTTGTCAAAAAAGAAAATTTAATATCAAAGGGAGTAATCAGAGGGAGTTCCCCTGATCTGCTAGACTGGGGCACTTCCCATGGAGCTGAGTTGAGACTGTTCTTTAGCAAGGGACCAAAGCACGCCTCTCCACAGAAGGTGCCAGAGGGCATGTCAGAGGAACTGCCTTGCTTCTTCCCATCATACTACTCTTGAATTGCAGTAGAAGAATCATAGCTTCCAGGAATGAGGAAGTGCTAGCTTCATTGACCTGATTAGACATTTTGGGATCTGAGTTTAGAGCTCAAAGAGGACTGGGATCAGGGGCTCTGACTCTTTTTTGGAGTCATGGACCCTAATGCATAAGATAAAATATGTAGGAGTACAAAGAAAACTATATTAAGATACAGCTATCAATTTTTTTTAAGTTCCCAGACCCAGGTTAAGAATCTTTGCCTTTCAGATCACCTGATTCAACCTTCACTCATTTTACAGATGAAGAAACAGTCCTAGAGAGATGGTTTTCCCAAAGTCACATATGTAGCAAGTAAGAGAGTAAGTGAGACTCAGGTCCTTTGACTGCAAGTCCAGCATTTTCCCCCAACCAATCATTCTCCTTCCTCCATCTGGAACACTGGGTTCAGTTCTGAGTTATATGAATTAAAATAAAGATTGAAAAAGACAGCAAAGAGTCAGAGGAAGAGAACCAGGATGGTGAAAGGCCTTGAGCTCGTGGCACAAGAAGAGTAATGGAAAGAACTGGACATTCTGAGCACAGTAAAAAGAGAAGACTTGAGGGTACAAGATGCAAGGATCTGAAGGGCTTAGACTTGTTTAGTCTGGCCCCAGATGGCAGAATCAGAAGTTGGAAAGAGGCAAATTGGGATTCATAGAAGGGGATAGGTCCTACACAATTAGAGCAATCCAAAAGTGGAATAGACTCCTGGTGAGGCAGCCTAGGTGGTGTGGCAGGGTAAGGTCTGGACTTAGAGTCAAGAAATTACAGTAATGGGGGGAGGAGAGTAGCTGATATTAAGGGTGATCAGCAGAGGGAAAGGGTAAAGAGCTGAAAAGAAGTCTGTAGACGATTGTTTACCGAACTCCCCATACCCACCAGGGCCCTGAGCATTCCTCACCTAACCTGTCCCAGCCCTACCTTCTGGCATAAATTCTGAAAATGTCTGCTTTAAAACCTCCTTCAGTTTTCTGTTGAAAAAATGTTTTGAATCAAAAGAAGCTCATTGTGAGTAATAGCAGCTTCCAGGGAGCCAGGACAATTTATACAAGATGTTGGTGTCGAGATCCTGCTAACAAGCACTAAATCAGCCCCCTAAAATCATGCTGTGCTGCTTCAAAAGCTTTCAGATCCCCTCCCCAAACTCCTGGGTTTCACAAGAGCTCAGCAAAAAAAATCCCAAAGGTAGGTCAGTCTCAGAGCTTTTATTTCTTCCTTCCCTCTCTCCATCCCTTTAACCTTTCTTCTTTTTTTGCTTCTCTCTCTCACTCTCCCTCCCTCCCTCTCTCCCTCCCACTCCCTCCCTCTCTCTCTCCTTCCCTTTTTCTCTTTCTCTCCCTCTCTCACCTCCCCTTTCCTCCCTCCTCCTTCTTCCTCTCTCTCACACTCTCTCTCCATCTTTGTCTATCTCTGTCTACCTTTCTATCCCCACTTTTTCCTCCCCTTATTGATGGTCTCTTGATTGCCTTTTTTTAAAATAATAAAGTCCCAGAATTGGTATTGTCCCTTCCTTCACACAGCTTGAAAATTGATCTCTCAATATTTCCTTGCCTTCATTTCCCTTCTTCCCTCTCTACCTCTTTCTCTTCCATCTGTCTCCTCTTTTCCCTAGCCTTCCTTCCTTCCTCTCTTCTTTTCTCTCCCTGCTTTCTTCTTCCCTTACCCCTTCCCCTCTCCTTCCTTTTCTGCCTCTTTCCTTTATTCTTTCCCTTTCTCCCTCTCTCCCTCCTAAAGCTACTGAGAACCCTCCTGTGGGATTACTTTAAATCACAACCACTTGGGGTCTGGCCCACTGCCCCTTCCTTCTAAAAATGGGAGTCCCCAGATGAGCTGTTTTTCCTCTGGGCAGCTTCAGATCAAAAATAGTTCTCAGCATTCAGAATTTGCTGTGGGCCTCCTGACTCACTGTCTGCCTACTCACTTCTAAGTCTTTAGCAGCCCCGGGAAGTGGAGGGGGGGGTGCTTACTCTGCCTTACCTGGGACACCATAGAGCTGCCAAGCCAAGGCCAAGGCCAGGACCAGGGTCAGGGTCTGATGGGAGTCCAGAGAACTGGAAAGGTGGTTTAACAGAGGCAGGAACCATCCCAAAACGCCTGCATCTCTTCTCTAGTCTCTTTTGTGGTTCCTCATTTGTAAACTTCCTGTCCAAATCTAAAAACAATTTATCCTGCCCTTGCTTGACATTTAGTCCTACTCCAAGACATGAAGTCAGAGCCTCTGCCCTGCTGTTTAGTCTTTCTGTGATCTTGGGCAAGTCACTTCCTTCCCCTCATGGGTCCTCAGTTTCCTCAGCTGTAAAAGGAAAGAATGGGGCTTGATAATTCCTAAGCTTTCTTCCAGATGTAAACCCTATGATTTACCAGGGGACTACACCTCTCCAATCCAAACATAACAGGTTGTCAAGGGTTCCGTGAATAATTCAGTTCAATACATATTTAAGGAATGGGACTTCAAAAACCAAAATGAAATAGTCTTTTACTTCAAGGAACTTCTTCAGGGTATCCCCAAAGTTTTAGCGTAGTTTCAAGCTTTAATAGTTTTGACTGGTGAGGATAGACTGTGAGAGGACAGAACAAGATGAGATTCTTAATGTGTTTGATACAGTGCTTGGCACATAGTGGGCATTATATAACATCTACCTATTATTATAAACTAGCTTTAAGTTGCACTAAGAATTTTGGGACACCCTGTATTCTTTTCAGCTCTCTGACAGGGACACTCTTATTATTTCCGGAGCTCTGGTCTATTTACTATATGATTTGGCAGAAAGAATCCTGGAATTAAATAAAATTAGGAGACTTGGGTTTGAATCCTGACTTTGATCAGGATATGGAGCAAATCACTTCACTGAGCCTCAGTTTCCCCATATGCAAAATGAGAATAAAATACTACTTGCATTAGTTCTCTCATAGGTAAAGAAAAGGAAAGAACTGTGTAAACCCTTAGGTACTGCTATTATGACTGTTGTTCTTACTATCATTGTTATTAAACCCCCCACAAAATCCTGCTCTGATGTCTCATTGTGGCCAGGAGGTGATGCCGTGTGTTTGAAGGCCATGCCAATGAACAAGCTCTGGCAGATTCTGTCACATATGAGTACAGTCCTGACAACAGATTGTGTCAAGCTCAACTAAGCACTGAAGGACTCGTCGCCATTGGCTGGCCACTTGGTGATGAATTCCTGGACCATGGCAACCTGTGAAACAAAGTCAAATACAAAATGTACCTTAGAGCTTTAGAGCTCTTGGCTGCTTCTGGAAGAATGGCAGCAACATGGAGGGAAAGGGGCAACGGAAGCTAAGACCCAAGATTTCAGACAGTCTACAGACACCGACTTAGCTTTGGTACTCTAAATGTAAGATCTTTCTCTGAGGACCAACAAAGAAGATAATTCCTGGGGAAACTGAATTGAAATTCATTTGGACATTTCTGCTATAAACAAAGCCAAAATATAGCTGGAAACAGGAATAAGTAAAAAAATTGTTACTCTATTTGTTCTAGCAGGGACTTTGGTACTAAGGACTGGGGACTGTTGTTGTTCCTCCTTAATTCTCAAAGAGGACGGGATACAAATATAAGCAAGAAGTATAGTCTCTCTCTTCAATATTCTCCCATATTCTAATGGGAGAAGACAACACTTAAAAGGGAACTAGAAAGAGAAGTAAGTTTTCTCTTGGCAAGCAGCTTGGCTTTGGGCAAGATACGGCAAAAATTTATCTATAGGAGCCTAGAGTCCCAGAGATGTAGTCCAAGTTCGGGTAGGAGGGAGATGAAGGTATAGGTACAATAGTTAAGAAATGGTCAGTAAGTAACAGCTAAATAGGATAGCTCACAGGTCCTTTTAGAAGAGGCAAATAAAGGAAATGACAACATTGGTTTTATTGTGTATCCAAAGGCAACAAGAAACATCATTCCATGGGACATTTGATCAACTTATATTGTGGGTCCTCATAAGTATTTGCAAAATGGCTACCATGAAAATAATGGGTTATATACATCTATATTAGAGGATTAAGAAGTAGGGAATTTCTATGAAGAACTCAGTAAAACCCTTTAAATTAAATCAACATATACTCTGAAATAACGTTGATATAGGGCAGTTTTGATGCAAAAGTAGGCATAAGTAAAGATGATGAAATACATGTTGGAAAATGTTGTTGATGAGTAAGGAATGAGAGAGGCCAAAGATTTGCTGACAACCCAGAAGCCTCTTGCCTATAAACAGATTTACAAGGTTATGAACATGATAACCATCAAATAACATTACAGATAATGAATTTGATTATAGTTTAACAGACAGAAAATAGCTCTGACTCGGGAGGCAGTTTATTGTATAGTCAGACCACCAATTTGTTAGAGCAAAATAAAAATTAATTAAAAACTAAAAGAAAAACTAAAAATGAAAATAAAAACATGATTTGCCATCAAAACAACTCCAAATAGACCTATTTAAATAAGCTATTGACTTTGAAACATTGGAAATGGATGTAGGAAAGGACATTAGCACAGACAGCAATGCATTCACTAGGACACTTAACCAATGCAAATCAATTAATGTAATAAGGAGAGTTGCCCTTGACTTTTTGTAGAAAAAAATTCAGACTTATCACTACCAAAAAACAAAAACAAAAAACCCCAAACAAGAGAACAACAGCAATCGCCCACCCACAGGCCTACTTTCCCAGTTTCTTATCTATCACTTTGCTCCGTGCCCTTTATGCTCCAGTCACACAGGTCCAACTTTGTTGTTGCTGCTCTTGACTTGTTTCAGTTATATCAGGCTCTTCATGACCCTGTTTGGGGTTTTCCTAGCAAAGATACTGGAGTGGTTTACGGTTTCTTCTGTAGCTCATTTTGCAGATGGGAAAACTGAGGCAAACAGAATTAAGTGACTTACCCAGGGTCACACAGCTAGTAAGTAGCTGAGACCAGATTTGAACTCAGGAAGATAAGTCCTCTTTACTCTAGGGCTGACACTCTATCCACTGCACCATCTAACTGCCCTTTTGGTTGGTTGATCATATACAATTTTTATAAGAATAATCTTTGCATACATTAAGCACATCCTTGGTAAGGATATTATAAAGTGGCAGGTAGGGCTTCACAAGAGATACTCCATACCAGAACACAGCTTTGATGTTGTTGTTCAGTTGTTGCAGTCATGTCTGACTGTTTTTTTCCCTTTTTTGTCTTTACTAATTTGTTTGTTTACTTTTAATTTACGAGATTCAGTTCCACAATCCCTTGAGTTTCAAATCTTTTCCCCTTCCTTCTCCTCCCTCTCCACCCTCCCTCCCCGCCATGGCAGCTTGCAATCAAGTATTGGATCAGCAAATACTTTTATAGTAGACATTAGTCTGGTTGTAAAGAAGGATTGTAACCAATGGAATAAACAATAGCAAAGAGGAAACAAAACCAAACAAACAAAAAAAAGAATGATAGCATGTGTTGCTTCAGTCTCCATTTAAACTCTGTTCTTTCTAGTTCTTTCTCTGAACGTAGACATCTCTCTCCATCATAAGTCTTTTGGAGTTGTCTCA
>CM053599.1:68558071-68596751 GCA_028646575.1 Pseudocheirus occidentalis
AGGTATCATGCCCTTGCCTGTGGGTACTATGCCCAAAGGAATGTAAATTTGATTGCTGAAACTTTTTTTTTTTAAAGACCATGCCTTAACCCAAATCACTCTGTCTTTCGGTGATTGGTCAACAATATGTCCCAGCCAAGCCCCACTGGGTCATGTTTGGGCCCTGATTGGCCCAGAGTGAATGTAAATAGCAATTATTTCTGTTTTGTCCAGAAACCCTGAGAATCGTCTCCCAGATTGATTAAAAAAACAAAGAGGCCATTCTCTGCCTCATTTCTTACCTAGCCTTAATCATTGAATGGGCGTTGCCTATTAAAGACCTCAGCTTAAAAAGGCCAGGCTCTCCCACTTCCATCTCTAGTTGTCCTGATCTATGTCTTGCCACTGGACCCACACAACTCTGGAGGAGACAGTGAGGCTGATGACTTTGCACAGCCCTGCCTCACTTAAATCCAATTCACTTACATGTCATGGTATCACTTTCCTGAAATCACAGTCTTCTTTGACAAACAACACCTGTGTGCCACCAAACGTCATGACCTCCCTGAAGTCTGCTCAGATTGTAAATCCCTTAAAGTGAGGGCTAGGTGAGAAATATTGTCCACACAAAATTGTCTGATATAGAGGAAAGAACCCTGGATTAGGCATCAAAAGATCTGATTTTGATCTTAGCTTTTCCACTTAGTACTTTGAAAAAGACATAAATCCCTTTGGGCCTCAGTTTTCTCATCTGTAAAATGAAAGCCTTCGACTAGATGATCATAAGCTGCAAGTCCAGCCCCCTTATCTTATGGATGTGGAAACTGAGCTCTAGAGAAAGGCTAAGTGTCTCTCCCAAGATCCCCGGGTAAGGAGGAAGGACCACCAGGTCCACTGGCTCTAAGTCCTGGACACTTTGCACAGTGTCTTCCATTTCGTGATCTTACAAATGCTAGAGTCCTGTGCACTCCAGGAAAGCAGGGTCTGAGCACAGCTGGGCACTGGGGGGTACTCAGAACAGTTACTTCTCTAGTTTATAAGCAGGCTGGAAAAAAAAGGGGTATCAAATGGAACACTAGAGGGCACTACATACTCATTCCAGGGCCCAAGCTGGGACTGGTCACTTAAGCAGATACCTGCTCTGTCTGGCTCAACAAGCCAGGGAGTGGAAGCAAGACCGTGTGCCATGGGAATGACAGAGATCTCAGACTCTGTCTTAGAAGCCTGAATCTCACTAGATATGAATAACCATGGAGAAGCCAGACTTTTGACTGGGTTTGTGGTAGAACCCTAATGGCCCTCTGAATGGGAAAAAATTACTCAGGATTTTCTTTCTAGAAAGGCTCTGAGAGACTATTGAATATGGGAGTTCTGAACATGGGCCCCATGAATTTATTTATTAAAACTATTTGGATGACTATTTCAGTATAGTAGGTTTTCTTTGTAATATTTTGTATTTTATATTATACATTTAAGACATTCTAAGAAGGGGTCCATAGGCTGTCAGCCTGCCAAGAGTCCATCACACACAAAAAAGATTAAGAATCTCTGGTCTAATCCAACATCTTCATTTTATGAGTGGGCCACAGAAAGGGGGCTTGCCCTGGGGAGTAATTAGTTATTGGTAAAAGATGCCACAAATAATAAGTTAGTTGGGCTGGGAAGACAATTGGCATATAGTGAAAAGAATATGGGGAAACGGAAAGCCTAATTTTGAGTTGTGACTCAAAGTTATGAGCTTGATGTATGACCTTGGGCAAGTCATTTTCATTTCTCTAGGCCACAGTTTCCTTATTTGTAAAATGAACTGTTTAGACTACATGATCTAATACTACAACTCCTTCCAGCATTGGTACTGCAAATTCTAAAGCTTCTTCTAGCTCTGACATTCTATTTTCTAAGATCTTCTCTCAATTAGACCTTTTTTATTCTAAAGACACTTCTAGTTCTGATGTTCTGCAATTTGGACGTAGTGGGCTGTAGAGGCTTTGCAGTCAGAGGACTTGACTTGAATCTCAGTCCTCATGCTTCATATCAATGTGACCTTGGGCAAATTACTAAAATTCTTGGGCCTTCCATAAAATAAGGGAATTGAACAGGAATGAATCCTCTTTATCTCTTTTAATCAAATTTATTTTTGCTGTTACTTTGTCTGAGATAGTGACCACTACCCTTGATTATTTTTTTGAACTTCAGCTGAAGCATAATAGATTTTGTTCCAGAGTCTTATTGGAACTCTACTGCGAATCTTCATGTGTCGTGTATTTATTATAGACGATGTATTATTAGATTCTGCTTTCTAGTCCATTCTACTATCCCTTTTTGTTTTACAGGTGAATTCATCACATTCATGTTCATGGTTACACATACACATTGTGTATTTTCCTCCATCCTATTCTCTTATACGTTTCCCTCTTTGCTTTCTGTCTTGCTTTATGAAAAAAGAAGGTAGAGGGGTGGCTAGGTGGCACAGTAAATAGAGCACTGGCCCTGGAGTCAGGAGGACCTGAGTTCAAATCCAGCCTCAGATACTTAACACTTACTAACTGTGTGACCTTGGGCAAGTCACTTAACCTTAACTGCCCTGCCTTCTCCTCTCCAAAAAGAAAAAAAAAAAGGTAGAAAGAAGAATGTTCTCAGCATCAGTGTTCTAGTTCTGATGCATTCTGCTTCAACCCCCGACCCTTCTCTTTCCTTCTCTCAGAGCTAAACCACAGGTTCTTATCTTTCTTTCTTTCCTTTTAACTCTCACTTTGCAATCCACTCTCTGTGGTTAAAATTAATTTTTGCTTATAACTACTATGTCCCTGAATCTCTCCTCCCTTTTATTCTCCCCTCCTCTTCAATTTTCCTCCAGCTTCCCTCATGAGTGAAATGCATTTCTGTACTCAACTGTGTATGTATTCTTCTTTCCTTTGACCTATTCACATGAAAGTGAAGTTCAAGTGTCACCTTTATCCCCACCCCTCCCTCCTTGTTTGTATAATGTTCTACTTGAATATCTGATTATGTGAAATAATTTCCCCTACCCTTCCTCTCCCTTTTTTTTCCAGTTAGTGAATTCCTTTCCCCCTCTCTTTCATTTCTTTTTTAAAAAATCACTGAAGCATAACAAAACCACTCCCAGGCTCTCTGTCTTATTTAACTCACTCTATGAACCCTAATGATAGGCTCTGAGGAGACACTTGTATCATCTCTCCCTATTAGAATATAAATGCCTTATTCATGTTTAGTCCCTTGTAATTGCTCATTCATATTTATTTTTCTCTGTAGTATCTTTATAATACTCCTGCATTTGTACTTCAAAGTTTCTACTCAGTGTTTTGTTTTTTTCACCAGGAATTCTTGGAAGTTTGATATTTCATTAAAGGTTCCTTATGTTCAGGATTGTACTCAGTTTTCCTGGGTAAGTTATTCTTGGTTGTAAGTCTATGTTGTTTGCCTTTTGGAATATCACATTCCAAGCTCTCTGCTTCTTTCTATTGGTCACTGCTAAATCTTGTGTGATCCTGACTGTGGTTTACTAATAATTTATTTATTTCTTTTTGGCTTCCTGAAGTATTTTTTCTTTGACTGGAAGCTTTAGCTTTTGGCTATAATGTTGCTAGGAACTTTCATTTTGGGTTTTTCTTTCAGAGGTCACTAGAGGCTTCTTTCTATCTTCACATTGTCTTCTGGCTCTGAGGGACCTTATCAGTTTTCTGTTTAGATTTCTTGAAATAGGATATCCAGGCTCTTTTTTTGGGTCATGGCTTTCAGATTGTCCACCAAGTCTTAAATGTTCTCTTCTTGATATGTTTTCCATGTCAGTTGTCTTTGATGTAAGATAATTTACATTTTGTTCTTTTCCCCCAGTCTTTTGACTCAGTTTTAATACTTCTTATGGCATGTGTGGGATGTGAGGACTAGCACCTCTGGTGTGAGGGCTTGCCAAGCCTTTTTCAGGGCTGCTCATTCATCTTTGATGTTCACCTTTTCACCTGTGGCTTCAAGAAGCTGTAGAGTGACTTACTAGCCATGTGACTTTGGGCAAGTCATTTAATCCCAATTGCCCTGCCTCCCCCCTTCAAAAAGCAATAAACAAACAAATAAATAAATAAGCTGTAGAATGCATAGCGGCCATACCCCAGCAAAAAACTGTCTCCACAGATGGGCTAAACAAGAATGAAGTTAAATAACCCTGTTGGTGAGTTAGGGTGATATTTACCCCAAGCAGAAGACTTCCATTGGTGGAAAGTACAGATGAAAACAATTTGTTCTAAGAGCCGTGAAGGCAGCTGAAGCAGATGCTATGGGGGTGCTTAGAGCTTGGTCAGACATCAAAGACACCAAATTCATCCACTGTATCTGGGCCATCACCAGTTGTCCTGACTTTTGTCTTGCCACTGGACTTTGATGATTTAGGAAGAGAAAGTAAGGCTGATGACTTTGTGCAACTGTGCCTCACTTAAATACAATTCATAAGTCAAAACATTGCCCGTGATGTCATGGGCCCTCTTTGAAAATGAACAACACCTACAACAGTAGTTCTTGCTGTCTCATGGAGTCATTAACTTCTATTTGGTCCATTTTCATTTTCAAGGAGTCTAATTTTCAAGACTGGGGAAAGTCTTTGAATCTCTTTGAAGAAGCTTACCAAGCTTCTAATTCTTTTCCCAAATTTTTATTCTATATCTCTCATTTTTCCTGCTTTTTTTTCCTCTAGTGCTCCCATTTCATTTACAAAATCATTTTTATCTCTCCTTCAAAAAAGCTTTTGTTTCATTTCTTCCAGAAATTCTAATTGAACTTGTCCCCAGATTGTGTCTTTTTTTGAGGCTTGAAGATATTTGGGGTCGTCCTTTTTTCTGGGGGGGGGTTCTCTTGAACATCTCTGTTTCCATAATAGTTCTTTATGGTGGGATTCTGTTTTTGTTAACTCATTCCTCCAGTTTTATTTCCCAGTTTCAGACTTTTGTTAGGATCAAAGTCTGCACATTTCTGTGCTTGGTCCTGTTTTGTGTTTTCTTGAATTTTGCTGCAGGTTTCTCTGGGTATTTAGTGTAAGGTTTTTTTTTTTCAAGGATCTCAAAGACAGTTCATGCTAGGCCCCTGCAAACTTTCATTATACCTAAAGCAGTTGTACCCAAGGAAAAGTCTGATTGCTGCTTTCCTGGGCTGAGTTTTGCAAGCTCCTAACCTGGGTTTGGGTCTGATCCCCATGGGCTTATAGCTAGAAGGTGCAGAGGGATATAAGTGCAGGTTCCCTCTTAGGTCTGAGCTTCCTACCCTGATTTTCTGCTTTGGGCTTCAGACAGTGCTGGTGACTGTATCTGAGACCTTGTTTCATTCCTGGACTCAGAGCCACAGAATTATTCCTCACTTTTGTTCCTGCTTCTTGCCCAGAACACAGCCTCAGACCAGGATTGGTCCTTGCCTATGTCCAGCAATCTTAGCACAATCCCTTCCTCAGATCTAGAATTCAGCTCTGGGTTAGGAGTAACAGAGTTGCCAGTCAACACTTGTTCCTACTCTCTTCTTAGTACTATGCCCGTTTGAATCAGATCTGGTAAGTCAATTTGCTCTAGGAAATAGCCATGGACCCTTGTTCAGCTCTCAAAGCACCCTCCTAGATAGACCCCATCCCCCATATCTGCAGATCTTTCTGTCTCCCTTTGTTGACCAATTCTGAAAAAATTACTCACCTTCATTTTTTTTTCTCTAATTTCCTGATTAGGACTCACTTTAATGTGTTTTCCAGGCCTTTGTGGAGTGGTTATAAGAGAGAGCTTGCATGTGCTACTTCTTCCTACACCATCATCATTGGCTGATTGACAAGCTATAATACAGGCCAACTTAGAAGCTTATGACTTGTGTGACTGTGGAAAAGTCATTAAGGCTTCAGTTTCCTCGTCTATAAAATGGGGAGGTTGGAGGGCACAGCCTCTGAAGTCCCTCTAGTTCCAGATCTGTAACTAGATCTATATTCTAAGTATCTATTAAGCATCTACAGTTGTCAAGTCACAGTCCTAGGCAATGAAGAGAAGGGTAGGTACTGGATCTCTGATTTCATTGGTACAGAGCAAAGGTGTCAAATGCCAATGGGCTACAAGCTTAAGGCAAAACTCTCGAGACTGCCCAAATCAGATTAAAATTGGTAAATGTCTAACAACATTAATGAAAAATGATACAATATAGATAATGATGATTGGTGGTTTTCTAGGTCAGTATGAGACCATCGGGGATCCTTTCTACTTGAATTTGACACCACTGGTGTAGTAAACTCTCAGATGAAGAAATCCCTTCTACCAAAGTAAATGGGTGCTCTCTCTACAATTTATAGAGCTTTGACTTGCCTGAGGTGGCAAGTCAGTATTTGTCAGATGGGGGACTTGAATTCGGGTCTTCCTGACTTCTAGGCCAATTCTCTATCCATTCTGCCAGAAAAGATACTGAGCTCTGTTCTAGACGTGTTGAATTGGAGATGCCTATGAGATACAGGACTGAAGATATCTAACGCACAGTTGGTGCCTTAGCGAGGGCTATCAAATTACCTCGTATCACTTTGTGCATGTTATTACTTACTTATGTACATATTGTGTCACCCTTATAGAGTGTAAGTTCCTTGAGGACTTTGCAAATAGCTTATTGGATTGAATTGAATAGAGAAATCTGGGAGTCATCTGCATGGAGATCAGGGAACTGATGAATTTACCGGTGAGGGCATAGAGAAAGAAAAGAAGGGAGCCTAGGACAAAGCCTTGGGGGGACATTCACCATTAGGAGATGAGACATGATGATATAGCGAAAAACACCGAGGAGTGGTCAGAGAGGGAGAGGAGGAGAACGGGGAGAGTCGTGGATTTCAGGGGAGTGTTCAACAGTCAGATTCTGCACTGATATCAAGATAAACGAGGTCTTCCTTGTTTTTCAGGTACTCTCCCTCTCCCTCATTATCCCATATATTAGTGTGTGTACACGTTGGATTTCCTTTAAAGAATGTAAGCTTCCAGAATTTATAGGTACTGGCAGAAAAAAAGATACTGCAAGCAAAGTCCTACTTTGTGAGTTGGAGAAAGACCTCATTTAGCCTCTGTCTTATCCAACAGTTCATCGTTGGATGTTTGGTATGGGTGACCTGTTTCCCTCTCTCTAAATTGAGGGAAATTTATATAATAATATATAATATGTATAGTTATTATTTATGTCACATATAAATATATAGTTACAGATTTGTATATAACATATAAATATATTATAATGTAGCTATATATTTATGTGTTATATAGAAATATATTTATATAATACAATATAGTTATATAATTGTGTTGGCATAAATATATTATAATATATAGTTATATATTTATGTGTGACATAAAATATATTTATATAATACTATATAGTTCTATGTGTAGGTGTGATATAGAAATATATTTATATATTATAGAGTTATATATTTATGTGTGATATAGAAACATGTTTATATAATAATATATAGTTGTATATTTATGTGTGACATAGAAATATATTCATATAATAAATTATCATATCTATGGCACCTGCTTCCCAGAAGGCCTGGCTTCTGGCATGGCTATACAACACTTGAAACATAGACTGTCTGAGCTGAAAGGATCTTTTGAACATAAAACATTGAATATTGGAAGAAACCTCAGAAGCCATTTAATACAGCCTATCTATTTAGGGACAGGACCGCTCTCTATAACACTGATGAGGGATTGTCTGGCTCCTCTTTAGAGACCTCTAGTGATAGAGAACCCACTACCTCCAAAGGAGTCCTTTCCTTACCTTAAAAAACAAAAATAAAACCACAGTTATTTCCTAACATAGCACCTCTACATTGAAGCCTTCCTAATGACAAAGACAAGTAATTAAGTGAGACCAATAAACCCAATGGCGACTAAGGCTGCCAATGAATTCAATATTCTGTATCTGTGTTTTCTCACCTCTTTACCAAAAGAAACAATGTTTCATCATTTGGTCTCAGGATCTAAGAAGGTTCATTACAATTTATCCAAGTCCAGCAGCTTTTCTGTGTTTTTTCATTTATATTGTTACAATCCTTTTGTATACTTATCTGGTTCTCCTCACTTCACCCTGCATCGGTTCATGTATGAGGCTGGTTTTCCTTTGCTTCTTGGAATCCCTTCTGTTCATCATTTCTTATGAGTCAAGAATATTCCATAAAGTTGTGGCTGCTGAGTTGTTTCATTTGTGTCCCACTCACGCGTCTGTGTTTTTGGAATTTTCTTGGCAGAGATACTGGAGTGGTTTGCCATTTCCTTCTCCAGTTCATTTTACAGATGAGGAAATTGAGGCAAACAGGGTTAAGTGACTTGCCCAGGGTCATAAAACTAGTAAGTGTCTAAGACCAGATTTGAACTCAGGAAGAGAGTGTTCCTGATTCCAGGCCTGGCTCTCTATCCAACTAGCTGCCCATATTCCGTAACATTAATATGACACAATTTGTTGAATTATTCCCCAGTCAGTAGGCATCCATTTTGTTTCTGGCATTTTTTTTTTACTACCACAAAAATTCTTCCATGAATAGTTTGATACATGTATGTGTGTGTATGTATATGTCTACATATAAATATGTATGTGTATATACATGCATTTGTATATATAGAAATATACATATGTATGTGTGTAATTGTGTGTATGTATGTGTGTGTGTGTGTATAATATCTGTATCTAGTCTTTTTTGTCTCTGAACTCCCTGAGGTATATGCCTAACAGTATAATCATTCTTCAAAAGGTAAGAAAGATTTCGTACCTTTCCCAAAAGAGCTGAGATGTTTTCCAGAATGGTTAGACCAATTCACAGCTCTATGAAAAATATACCAATGTGCCTCTCTTCCAACAACACTATTTCAGTCTTTCGTAACTTAATGGGTGTGAGCTGAAATCACAAACTTTTTTTAAACTGCTATTTCTCTCCTTAATGATTTGGAGCATCGCTCCATATGGCTGTTAATAGTTGTAATGTTTCCTTTGAAAATTGTCCATAGGCTCACAAATTTAAAGCTGGAGGGGTTGTTGGAAGCTAGTTAGTCCCACTCCCTCATTTTACAATTGAGGAAACTAAGGCAGAGTTTCAGTTGCTTGCCCAGGGTCACAGTTTGAGTAAATGTTAGGGGTTTTGGCCCAGGTCTTCTTAAGAATCAAGCTCAGGACTCTATCCATTATGCCATTCTAGCTGGTTTGTTCACATCTTTTCTATCACTTATCTCTCAGGGAATGGTTTGTGATTTTACATATCTGTTTCTGGTTCCTCTATACCTTGGCTATCAGTTGCTCTACCGACAATTTTTATTGTTAAGAAGTTTTCCCTTATTTATATCAAGTCTAAAACCTAAATCAGCCACTTGGTAACTCCAACCCTTTGTCCATAGTTCTTTTGTCTGGGGCCAAGTAGAACCAATGCAATCCTTTTTCTGGTGTGGCAGCTTTTCAGATGGTTGGAGGTAGAGATTAGGCCTTCTCCTGCCTTTTTAGTGAGGATAAGTTTATTGCTTTCATATAACTGACTCCATTTCATATTAGACCACCATTTTGTGAAGTGCTTTGCTATTTGTTTTTCATAACTTGCTTTTCAATGTTAAAATAAGCACAGCTTATCTTGGACAAGATTGGTAAACAACACATGAGTGCTCACAAGCAACCAGTAAACATATAGGACCCCGAGATAGGACAGACCACCAATGGGAAAATTTGGTAAACAACCCCATCATTAGTTTACATCATCAGTCGTCAATCAAATTACTTGGTGAATGAAACAGGTCACTGGCTGCCAATCAGAACTAGAGTGTAACCAGCTGGCACCCATAGCTAGAATATAAGAACTACCTAACCTGCTTTGAGCTCCCCAGACTGGAGCCTTCTGTCTGGTCATGAATGTCAATAGAGATTGGCTCTTGTCCTACTCCCATCCTTGAGACTCAAGCATCATCAACATTTGCTTTTGGGCAAGGCTGATTGACAGACAGACTTGTCAGACATCTTGCTCTAAGGGAGGCACACAACTCTGGGCAGAGAGGGAATCTTGTCACTGAGTCCCAAAATGAGACCTATTTACTGGGAACCCCTGGAAATCCAATTTGCGATTTGTTCCTGGTGGGGCTGATGTTTGTGTTGTTCAATAGATGATATAGACTGACATTTACATGCCTTTGATTAATAAGTTTGATTGCTAGCATTGAAAAGTTTAAGTCTAATGGAGTGTTCCTGGTGTAACAATAAATTGGTTTTGTGCCTGTCTTCCACCCTTCCCCTCCCTCACAAGTCACTTCCTAGACTGAAGAGCCTCAGGTCCTTAGTCTGGTGTTTTCGTGGCACTGTCTCCAGATCCCTTACCATCTGAGGTGCCCTCCTTCATGATAGATTGCTCCAGATTATTTAGGCCTCTCCTTTAGATGGACAGGTTAGGAAGCTGAGCTCAGAGAAGGGAGGAGACTTGTCTAGGCACACAAAAAGCTGACTTGCTCAAGGCCAAATCTAGGATCTCTGGGGTCCCAGAGGTGTTGCTGCCCAGTATTCATGAGGTGGTAAGGGTTACACTGGTAACCACAGTTCTGGGGAATTCCATGGAACTCCTCTGCCCTGGAGTTAAACTGTGCCTTTGCTCCATTCCCCTGTCATGACACTTCTCTGAAGGTGGGGAATGGGGGTGGTAAGAGAGAGAAAGAGAGAGAGAAAAGGAAAGGAGGAGGGAGGGAGAGGAGAGAGACAGAGAGAGAAAGAGGGGGAGAGAGGAGAGAGGGAGAAAGAGAGAGAATGCTGTACTATTTATTTATTTATATCAAGTTGAAAAGTTCTCAAAGTGAGTATCATTTCATTTGAAACCTGAAGCTGAGGTCCAGAGAGGGTGTGACTTGCCCAAGGTCACACAGTATCAGAGGGACTTCTGAACCCAGGTTTTCTTGACTTTCTATTGTACCTTTCCATCTTTGCACTATGGGGCCCTGGGACCTAATAGGAGTTGAGGTAATCTGTGAAGGGATGTATTTACCTGAGGGTCATGACTGAGAACGGCTCCTACCAGCCTCAGGCCCCCCAGGGAAGGCCCTCCCACAAAGATGGTCCTGTACCCTTCCTGCCAGAACTTCCTTGGGCTGAAGCCATTATTGGGGCCCTGAGAAGGCCTTTCTTTTGGGATTTCCCCAGCTGGCAGCCACCCAACAAGGCTCAAACTGGATTTTTCCTGTTGCCTTTTCCTCTGGCCCCTTAACTGACAGGTGCCCCAAGGTCCCTTTGTGGCGCCCCGGACCGGGGCTCTAATTAGAGTCTGGTGCCAGCTCCTGGGGCTGTCTCTACCCCTGGGAGAGGGTGGCCCAGAGCCAAACCAGGCAGGGGAGCTGGAGGCTAGGAGCTGGGGAATTGAGGGGAACTCAGAAATTAAATTATCCACAGAAGCCTGCTTCTTGGATTCATGCTCAAGACCTGAACATGGGGATCTCTTAGACTCCTGGCCCCTGTGCCCATAACCATAGACTGATGCATACATAGGGCCTAGCTCTGAGGGCCCTGTACACCCCATCCCTCCGATACCCCTCAATGATTGAGCTTCTTGTCTCTTTGAAGAACAAGGCTCTAACACCAATCAGGCTGCAAGTGACATTCCCCCTTCCTCAGACCCTTTGCCTGTTTTTGGCTATGCCTGGCTTTGTCACTCATCCTTAGAGTGGGTGTCAGCCCAGGGTCCACAGAGCAGTCTCACTTAACCTGAGTTTTCACCAATTTTTATTGTTCTTAAGAAGGTCTGTGGTGTGTCAGTGGGGGCTGGATTTCAGTGTTTCCAAGCTTGGAGTTCACTTGGATAGAGGGTTGGAAACACAACCTGTGAGAGGGGCACTACTGGTCCCTCTCATGGCCTGCTCAGCAGGGAGCCAAGCTTGCTGAGCCTCAGGCCTTCCGGTGGCCTGGGGGAGTGGTGGTGAGGGAGTTCATTCTCACTCCCCCCCCAACATTTCCCACCTCCTTGTTGGGGAGGCTTCTCCATGGACTGAGTTTCTCAGAAGCCAGAGCTTGGCTCACAAGGCTAGTCCTGAACTCAAGGGAAATGCACCTCACGTCTCCTCAGCCCCCTCCTCACTCCTCTCCCTCAGGGATTGGGGAGGTGGGAGGGAAGGGGGTTTCCGGCTGAAGGCTGCCAGCTCCCACCCCTGAAGGCTATTCCTCTCTCCATGCTGCTTCCGATGCCTTTGGAAGGGCTTGGCACTGAGCACTCTCTCTCTCATCTTCCCACCTCCCGGCTTAAGACCAGGCAGGGGATTCTCATTCACTGGATGGGAGGTGTGTGTGTCAGGGCGAGGGGGATGGCTTTGAGAATTCAAAACTCTCCATGTTTCCCCCTGCTGGGTCCTCCCGCACCTAGGCCCTAATACCTGCTCAAGCTAGCTAACCTGAGTGAACTACCAGGTAATACACTGGTAGTGGTGGCTATGTGGATACCAGGCATCCCAGGCACATCCCAGAATATAGACAGGAGGATGTCCTTGGATGGCATTTCTCAAAAAATCTTCCCTGGTACCTTAGCTACCCTCTCCTCCAGAATGAACCACAGCCAATGTAGTTACAGACTTTCAGCTCAGGGTTTCAACTTTCCCCCTACTCCCAACCATAAGGTGCCAACCAGTCAGAATCGGGAGATTGGCAAGATGTCACAGCAAAGTGACTGGTGTAGTGGTATCTGTGAGGGGCCTGGTCTATTCCTGTCCCACAGACCCAGAAGAGCCAAATGAGGATGGGAGCTTGAGCCTCTGAAGTCAGCCGTGGTCCTGGTTTACCTGGCTTGGGTTGAGGTGCAGCAGAAACCATAACTTTTCTAAAACAGGGGGAGACCTCTGCCACACAGATCTCATGCTACCAGTGGAGAGGAGCATTGACCAGGGATGGAGAAATAGTATACGTGACTGGGAAGGGGGAGCCAGAGGAAGTTCTTGCAGTGGTCTCCAGGCCCCACCCCCTTTAAGACTAAGGGGATAGCTGTGATGGGCTGAGCCCTCTGACCCCGGGAAGAGCCAGGCAAGCCTTCTTGAGGAAGGGCAAGTTCAGGGTCAGTGTAGGAGGCAGCCCCTAGAGGCAGGGACTACCCTTACCTGTGTAAAGAAGCATGTCTCCCACCAGAGCCCCCAAGCCCTTAATTCTTCCTTTCCTGTCTGAGAGCAGTAAATCTTTCCCATCCCATGGAATTCCCTTACCAATGGTGACATTGGGGGGGCACCAGGATGGCTCAGGTGATCTCAGAGTCAGCCTTTTATCAGAGGCCATGGAAACACATTTTTCTCCCAACTGCATGAGGTGTTGGCTGGAGGTAACTAACCTTTTCCTAGCTCTGTCTACCAAGGGTTGAACCTCAGGATTTTACAAATAGGATTCTCCTCAGCCCCAGTGATGGGAAGCAAAGAGGGCCAAGAAAAAAGTCTCTGGACACTAATTATCTCCCTCCTGTTTCCTACTAATTGGTTTCTAGACCCTATGTGGAAGAGGGGACATGGTGACAGGGTGGAAGATGCCTTTGTCCAGCAGACAAGAGAGGAGGCCTGGGAACCCAGGGACTCAGGAGCATGAGGAGGATTTGGCCCATTTTTCCTGCAGAGTCACTGGATCCTTTCAGAGCGCAAAGGTTGTCCCCTGCTGAGCCCCACCTCTCCAGGGGAGCAGTCAGTGGTAGAGACAATCAGGGGATATTCTAAGAGGCGTCAGCCCTCCCCAGACTGCAGGAGGAAAGACAAAGGATACCCGGCCTCTGAGACCTCCATGACCCATAGGGAAGGAACCCAATGTACTAGCCTTTCCAGTTCTACCCCCTGCAAGGCCTGGTCCCCCCCCCTTTTTTTTTTTTTAAAAAAAAGATCCTCAACAGGGATAATAATAATAAAAGACAAAAACACACATTGAGTGAAAAATGTCCTCCCTTCCTCCTCCCCCCACCAGCCTAGGGACCTGGCAGCTTAGCAGTCCTGGCAGGCAATGGCACAGGTGGCTGGGTGACGAGTGACCCCAGACCATGCTGGGTTCTAGTGGTTGCCACCACTCTTGTTGTTCCCAGAGATCCAGTCAATGATGATAAAACTCAGGCTCATGGTCATCAAGAGAACACCTAATCCTGCAAAGCATGCGGCCTGTAGGTAGAAAAAGGAAGGTGTCACTGGGGGAGAAGACTCAGAGGAGGCCCTGTCCCCTCTGAGCTTAGAACCCCAGTCATGTCTACATGGGCTGGGGTCTCTGCCTGAGGGCTCAGGGGCCGAGGTACTTCCAGATGTGCAATCCCTTTCCTCCCTTGCTTGATTCAGGACCACACTATCATCGGAGGCTCCTGTGGGGGAGCTGGGGGTGACAGTTATGTACCAATATTTTGGGAGTGGACTTCAGTGGCTCTTTGTCCTTGGGCACAATTCGGATATAGAAGATTGCTGGAAAGATGAAGATCAGGCAGGGTGCCGAGGTGGCGCCTAGGAGAAGAGATAACGGGGGAAGGGATTAGAATCTCAGCAGGCCAGCAAAGGGAGCTTGGACTATCTTCTGGTTGATGTTCCCAGGGCTGGAGACTTTAGTAGAAAGTCCTCATTTTTAAAGACAGGGAAACCTAGCTACCAAGAGAGGCCTGAGGTTACACAGATAGGGAAGCAGAGGCAGAGACAGTTTTCTAACCCAAGTTCTCAGACTAAATGTAATCCTTTTACCAACACACCTTTGAATTTGATTGTGCCTATACTTCGTTTATCAGCTGAATGTTTTAGCTTTTTAAAAAAATTAATCTGCCCTATTTGGGTCTCTAAGAACCTCAAAGAGGATTAAAAAAAGCCAACAGTTAGTCTTGGGATCAAAAAGAGTCAACACAAAAATAATGAGTTACTTATTGAAAGAGACAATGCTGATATGTGCTAATGGGCCCATTTAGTAAGCAGCTCCTCTGACTGAGAAGAAATGTGTTGATATGGGAGGGTCCCAGGAGCGTGCCAAAGGTTGGTGAGGCTCAGGAGGATCTACCCATTCTCTGCTTCCTCTGCTGTCCCAGAGGCCCAGTGGCTGGTCTCAGCTAGGATTCTCACCAATGATTCCGAAGATGCCCAGAATGTTGGGGGCGAAGATGACTAAAAGGTTGATACAGGTCAGCAAGATGACAGCTATGAGTGTGTGCCGAAGCCAGCTGAACTCTTTGTCCTGGAACAACATCTGCTGGATGGCTCTCCGGACCTGGGGGTGGGAGATGGGAGAGAGCAGAAGTGATGGCTAAGCACACTGGACTGGCTGGCCCTCCCGAGGGCGGCGGGAGCTGTAACTCTACTCCCTTGGAGTTCCCAGTTCTGGAGTGAAGCAAGGCCGACAAAGTGCTTCCTTCATAGATGTCACAATCCCCAAGAAAGGTCATGTAAGCATTGTTCCCGTTGTACATATTAGCTGGGCTCAGTGTGCTGGAGTGAAAAGGGAAACACACCTTTTCTCTGACTTTTACACATTTACGAAGCACTTCCCTCAGCAATCCTATGAAAACTAAGCAGGTCAAGTGTTTTTATTCTCATTTTACAGATGGGGAAACAGGCTCAGACACTTGTTTGAAGTCACATGGTAGGAGTCCAGGATTTGAATGCAGGTGTTTTGACTCCAAGTTCTGTGTTCTTTTTATTCTATCCCACTGGGTCTGGGCTGGAACCCACTGGAGAGAGCTCTGTTTTCCAGGGTTGGTTTTGGTAGCCTACATACCTGATTCCTTACCTGAGAACCTGGGGTGCTTTTTTGCTATCCCCATCTCAACCCCAAGAAATCATGGTGGGATACAAAAGGTGCTTGATTTGGAGTCAGAGGACCTGAACCTAAGTCCTGGCTCTGCCACTTACTAGCTGTGCGTTCTTGGATGTTACAACCTCTCTGAGACTCAGTTTCCAGCTGTAAAATCAACTGTCTAGACTAGGTGACCTCTAAAGTCCTTTCAAGCTCTGAGTCTATGATTCTATGAGTAATGAGCTTGTGATCTATGAACCCTGACCTCTCCCTGAGGGCCTGGATCCAACTCACCGGGAAAAGGACAATGGGGACAGTGAGGGTGACAGCTGTGAGCACGGCCACTCGGACACACAGGATCAGCACGTCAAAGGGGTCCACTTTGTTGTAAGTGTGCAAGAGCTCCGACTCCACCCCATCTGTGGGATATAGCTCCTGACACACAGTCTCATATACCCAACCCAGTCTGGGACTGGGACACCACCCCTGATTCATAGCTCCCCACCTCCTGCTTCCACCCAAAGCCTCCCAGATCCACCCAGGTCTAGGGGATGCAGCCTCTGACTCCTGCCCTCCCAGACCCAACTGGGACAGGTATCACCATCACTTGACTGATCTTTGACCTGGAAGACCCACCTAAATTTTGGGAATATAGCCTCTGACCCCTAGCTTCCTTTTCCCCCAACCGATGGGGACCCACATCCCAATCTGGCTTCTATGGCAGCCCTATTGCCTACTCTTCTCATACCATAGAAGGTGAGGTAGCCAAAGAGAGCCGCCAAGAAGTACATCACCCACATGACGGCAATGGACAAGTTGGATATGTGTTGCATCTTCTGCTTAGAGGGCCTGTAGGGGAGCAAGGGTTAGATCAAGCTGGAGGGGACTGATCTCACACTAGAGATTGCTACCCCCTCTCCCCAAATAGTCAATGTAGAAGAAAGGAGCTCTATTCTTAGAGGCTATGGTTGGGGGGTGGGGTGGCAAGAAAGGAACATGATTAAAAGCAAGAGACAAATGCCACAAAGTTCTAGAGCATCAGAACTGGTCAGGTCCTGAGAACAACAACAATTGCCATGGACATATATTATCTCATTTAGTCTCGTGAGGAAGGTAATATAAGTGATATCCTTGCTCTAAGCCCAGTTCTCGGTCTACTATATCTCTTCATAGAAGATCAGAACTGGAAGTACCCTTAGAATATGGAACATGAAGGGTCCAACCTGGAAGGACCCTTGGATATGGAACATAAAAGGGTCACAGTTGGAAGGACCCTTATAGTTCTACTGCCCCAACCCCCTCAAATTACATATGGGGAAATTGAGGCCCAGAGATGAAAAAACGGACTTGCTCTACTCACAACTGGTAAGAGACTCAAATCTAGCTACCCCACTTCTCAGATAGGGCTTTTCCCATCACACCCTACTGTCTCTCAAGTGGCAACATGGTATCAGAGATTTGACAAATGAGGAGACTTAGGAGGGAAAGGGATTTGACCAAGTTCTTACAGTTAATAAGGAAGAGTGTGGATACAAACTGGGCTTTCTTAATTCTCAGATCAGGGTTATTTCCGTTCCTTCCCACTGCCTCTGAGAAGTGTCTCAGCATTACAGATTTAGAGCTAGTCATTCAGAAGTCATTCTAGCTCATCCCCCTCATTTTAGAGATGAGGGAATTGGAACCTACCAAGGTTAAATCACTCGCCCAGGGTCACTTAGGAAGTAACAAAGCCAGGATTTGACTCAGGGTCTTCTGACCTCAAATCCAGCACTCTTCCCGTTTCACCCTGATCATACTCACTCCCGGAGCTCTGTGTAGATGGGCAGCACCTCTGGGTGGCAGACGAAGGCAAAGGCCATGATTGGGATGGTGTATGCTGTCTGTGAACAACAGGAGGTGTTGTTGGCCCTTAGTGGCATGGGCCTACCCCACCTGCCTGAGGGACCCCCAGCCAAGCCGTGACCCTGGAGGTGAGGGACCTCAGTGTTCCAAAGCCCTCCCTCTACCCTTGGGGACTGGGACCCACCCACCTGCCTCCACTTGGCCCCAGCACACCTGCGTATTGAGGGTAAAGAAGCTGGGGGCACAGTTCTCAGTGTTGGAGGCCTGGATGAGGGGGTCCCCACCCGAGGAATCTTTCATGATGATTTGTACATGGCTGGTATTGCCCGTCACATTGGCAGATAATGTGGACAGAGGACATGGGATCTGGAACTTCTTGTAGATGACCTGGAAGAGTAAGGATGCTACTGAGTGCCCAGCACAGGTACTGTCAGGCCCCCTATGCTCATGGTCAGTGGTGGGAATGTATGGAAGCTCACACTGTGCCCTGCTGGCAATGCCCCTATTGTCTGGTCTCAGGTGCTCAGAGTTCACCCATCATGACCTGGCTTCCTGCTCTTCCCCAGAAATAAGCTGGCAAGAGTTATTTCTCCCCTCATATTAGAATCTCCTGCAGGTTAAGACCATGTCTCCCCCCACACAGCTGGGATCCCTGGAGATAGGGGCCATGTTTCCACCTCAGAGGTGGGTGCAGGGCTGGGGGGCAGGGGGCTTCACTCACTGCAATCAGGAAGAACACCATGCAGCTGAGAGAGAAGCCACTGGAATAGCCCAAGTATCCTAAGGGTAGAGGTGGGAGGGTGAGAAGGGAAGGCCTGTCCCCAGTCCTCACCCCAGCCCCAGCCCATTCCCCGAGGGCACCAGGACCACCCACTTCCCCACCCTCCCCCTGCAGCCACAGTCTCCCCCTCTGCCCAGCCCTGGCCCCCCTCTTACCCAGCTGCCTCATCAAAGCCAAGGGTAGGATGATAGTGACTGAGACCAGGATCACCAGGTAGTTCCCATTCATGTACCAATCCCTGGAGGGAAGGGGGAGGAGAGGGCATAGAACAGAAGGTGTCAGAACTGCCTCTGAAGATGTGTGGCCCCCAACTTCAGGGATGCCTGGTGTGAAGGAGGAGACATGGTCCTGCCCTTTGGGATCCCCTGCTTCCTGCCCCAAGGGCCTGGCCCCCTTGACCTTCTCCCTGGATTTGGCCTCCCTCAGTAGACCCCAGCAGCCCATGATGAGCCCCCTTGCAGGACATGGGTGGGGGAAGGTCCTGAGATGTTGAGGGAACTGGGAAGAGGGGCAAGGACTAGAGGGGGCCTCAGGTGGCCCGGGAATGAGGATTTGGGAAGGACGATTGTTCCACAGGAATCTCCTGGAATCCTGATTCCACTCCCAATTGAGTTGCCCCATCCCTACCTCCCCATCCCAAGGGCATGCTGGTCTCCTCAGCCCTCTTGTGGCCAGGACTGGGAGGGAATAGATTCTGAAGTCCCCTACCCGGGTACAGGGGAAAGCTCCTTGTGTGGGCAGGAGCAGGGCCTTAGACCCAGTGGCTTGCAGAGATGTAGAGCCTGCCTCATTGGGTGTAATCTGGGCTACAGGGGGTTTAGCCCCAGAGGCCTTGAGTTAAAAATAGCAGGAGCTTAAGAGCTAAACCCTCTCCCTGACCTCACCCTTTCTTGGGCCAGTCCTCCTCTTCCTCCTCCCCCTACTCACCTCCCCTATGAGGGTGGGGGAGCTGCCTGGGCCTGGCTCCCACAAGCCTCACCAAGCCCCCTTGCCCTCCCCTGCTTGACCCCTGCAGCAAAGGGAACAGAGAGCAAGGACATCTATCCCTGGGCCAAAGGCAGGCCCTTCTGGAAACCCTGGAATTCTTGGATAATAGAATGTTACAGTTGAAGGGGCCTCAGATAGCATATACTCCATCCTCCCTCATTGTACATATGGGGAAACTGAGGCCAGGGAGAGGAAAGGGCCTTCACAAGATCATCAAATCAGTCAGCACAGAACTGAGACCCTGATGCAGGTCTAAAAATGCTATATCAAGTCATTTTGCCTCAATATTGCCTTAAGTCCTCAGCTTTAACCTGACATCCCCCACTGAAAGTGGGGTGGGAAGGAGAAAAGGAGCTGAGGGTCTAGAAAGCCATTGATAATTTGGTGATTCCTGCTCAAAAGCTGGGCCCAGGGAATAGAGGAGTCAGAGGAGAGAAGCAGGGGGAGAAATCAGCATCAGAAGAAGGGGAGAAAGAGGAGAAATGCCAGGGAGAGCGGGTCAGAGGAGGGGAAAGGGCGCAGAGAGGCCATCAGGAGTATTAATAACTAGTAACAAGACCAAATTGTGCTTCCTTAAAGTGGCAGGCCCCAGGCCGGGCACCTGGCTGTGAAAGAAGCCCTGTCCCAGGGAGGGGGAGGGGGGGGGAATTCCTGCTTCGTGGCCCCAGGCCCAGGGGTGTGAGCCTGGGAGCAAATGAGCTGAGCAAATTAAGGGGAGGTCCTGGCCTGGAAATAGTCTGGCCTGGGCTGTCATAACGCCACCTCTTCCTCCTTCCTTTAGAGGGAACCAAGAATCTAAGGCCTCCCTCAACACTGCACCTCTCTCCCCTTCTGGGTTTACCTAGAATGTCAGCCAGGGTCAGACCCCACATTCTGAGTTCTCAAAGACAGGCTCTTATTCCTCTCCAACTCAGGACCAGCCCATCTCTCCTCCCCAGTACAGAGCCATCCCTCCTATGGGACAGGACAATTCCCAGCCCCACTTCTACCTCTTCCACTCCCAGAACCCTTGATTCTCAGGACAGGCACACCCCCTGCCCTACAGCACCTCATTTCCCCTCTCGACCCAGAGGACCATTCCTGCTGTCCCTCCCCTGGTTCTCTGGTTCTCAGGCTAGGAATAGGGATGATTCTTACGAGGTTTTCTCTGGTAGATTGAGGAAGGTTTGGATGACCAGGGGCACTTCAGATTTCACAATGTACAGGTAACTGGACATGGCTAGGGAAGGAGAGAGATGGGGCAGTTGGGGAGATGTGGTAGAAGTGTCAGTCATGTTCCCCATTCCTTTCCCAATGGATTATAGGGATATTAGTGGTAGAAGAATGCCCAGGCTGGGGGGGAGGGAAGGGTGGTGACAGAGATGACCCCAGGTTTGGGCACCATCAAGTTGTCACAGAACCCCAGGGGCGGCCCTAACTTGAATGGGATAGTGAGTAACCTAGGTGAGTATCCACCTCAACCCTGCTGGGATCACAGGAGATCATATGAGCCAGGCAAGGAAATCAAAGGGACTGGAGATTATCTAATCCAGGATTTCAGAGATTATCTCACACAATCCCCCCATTTTACAGATGGTAAAACTGAGACACAAAGGGTCTTGCCCAAATTCCCACAAAGACTTGGTGACTGTCTACTCTCTGTCCCCTGGGCCTGTTTTAGGAAAGTATAACTCAGGGAGATTAAGTCATTTGCCTAAAGGGTGTGAGTGAAGTAGGACAAGGGGTAGCACCTCCAATGTTCTGTAGGGTGATAGCTATTGCTGCCATCAGCTTCCCTGGTGTCCCAAAGGCTCGATAGCCCAGCTGCTCATAGGCCCGGATACCTGGAGGATGTGAGAGATGGGTTTAGGCAGGGCAACAGGAACAGTGAGGTCTGATCACTCCAACATGGTACCAGGGCCTGGTACCTGAAGTCTGGACCTGCGGCCTTCCTACCCCAGGCCTCCAGTAAATTGACAAAGGCTTTTTGGAAGTGGTAGAGATTTGCTTTCTAAAAAGTTTTCTTACCTACAATCCCTGAAGACTTGAGCAGCAAGTGAATGGAATAGCTGGAGAGTAGGGCAACACAGGTGAGGAGGAATCTGGGGGAGAGAGGGGATATTAGTGGGAGAGACATGAGCCCAGGTTTGGGTATGGCTGGGATGGGAAAGCAGAATTCTCACAGTAGCTAGCATTTACATAGCACTTCCAGACTTGCAAAGTCCATCTCCTTTGATCTTCACACCAACCCTGGGAGGCAGGGGCTATTATTAACCCCATTTGACAGGTGAGGAAACTGAGACAGGCAAAAGTTAAGTGACTCAGCCAGTGTCTGAGGCTGGATTTGAACTCAGGTGTTCCTGACTCAAGATTTGGTACTCCAACCATTGCACCACTTAGCTTTTTCTAATGGAAGAAAAACCCCGAATTGGAAGAAAAGAGAACTAAATCTAAGCCTTAGCTTCCCCTATGACCTTGGATGATGGGGATGAGGATAATAACTCAAAAAAGAGGCGTAGGATAGTGGATAGAGGGCCAGAGTTGGCTTTAAGTCTTGCCTCTGACACATACCTGCCTTGAGACCCTGGGCAAGTACCTTATAAGCTTTCAGTTCAGGAAACTCCCCAAGATCATAAATGACGGACTGATTGCTAATCTGCATCAGTGAAGGGAACTTCCATGCTGAGAGTTCTTCACATTGATGATGTCACATAGGGACCAAAAAATACTCATTTATGTCTCTGCAGACCCCTCAGACCACCCTGTGAGGCAAGGACTGTGAGCGTGGTTATTCCCCTTTTACAGATGAGAAAACTGAGACTCCAAAAAGGAGAAGTGGTTTGCTCAGCGTCACCAAGCTGGTAAATTTGAACTCTACATTCGATGCTATTTTCTTTATATTACATTGCCTCTCTGAGTCTCATTCCCTCTTTGAACCTCAGTTTCCTCATCAGTCAACTAAAGAGATTAAACTGGGTAACGTCTATGGTCTCTCCTGGCTCCAGCATTCTGTGTCTGGTGTCTTCTAGACTCTTCTAGCTCAGACGCTCTGTGTTCTGAGGCTCCCTCCAGCTCTAGTGCCTCATCTAGACCTCACTGAGAGGCGGCGTGTGAGACAGTATGAGATAATTTCACTGTTCTGGGCCCTGTCCAGGCCACCTCTGCAATACTGTGTTCAAATCTGAGCACCATGTTTTATGAAAGGGATAAACCAGCAGCTAGGTGGTACAGTGGATGGAGTTCTGGCCCTGGAGTCGAGAGGATCTGAGTTCAAATTTGGTTTTAGACAGTTACTAGCTGTGCGACCCTGAGCAAGTCGCTTAACATGAGTGTGAAAGGAAGGAAGGAAGGAAGGAAGGAAGAAAGAAAGAAAGAAAGAAAGAAAGAAAGAAAGAAAGAAAGAAAGAAAGAAAGAAAGGAAGGAAGAAAGGAAGGAAGAAAGGAAGGAAGGAAGAAAGACAGACAGACAGGAAGGAAGGAAGGAAGAAAGAAAAAAGAAAGAAAGAAAAGAAGGAAGAAAGAAAGGAAGGAAGAAAGAAAGAAAGGAAGGAAGAAAGAAAGAAAGGAAGGAAGGAAGGAAGGAAGACAGGAAGGAAGGAAGGAAGGAAGAAAAAAGAAAGAAAGAAAGGAAGGAAGAAAGGAAGGAAGGAAGGAAGGGAGAAAGGAAGGGAGAAAGAAAGGAAGGAAGGGAGAAAGAAAGAAGTGAAGAAAGGAAGGAAGTCAGGAAGGGAGGGAAGGAAGGAGGGAGGAAGGAAGGAAGGAAGGAAGGGAGAGAGGGAGGATGAAAGAAAGGGAAGGAGGAAGGATATGAAAGGGACAAGCTAGAGCATATCTCCAAAACAGTGTGAGTGGGGTATTGAAAAGATTAGAAGGAAAGAAACAAGGATTTATTAGCACATACCATGAGTCAGGCTTTGTATTAAACACTCTACAAATATTATCACATGGGATCCCCACAATGACCCTGGGAACTAGGAGCTATTATCATCCCCATTTGACCCTTAAGGAGCCTGGGGCACACAGGAGTTAAATGACATGCCCAGGGTCATGCAGTCCCTAAGTATCCGAGGTCAGATCTGAACTTAGGTCTTCCTGACTCCAAGCCTAGTATGGCATATAAGTACCAGAAACTAGGAATGCTTAGCCAAAGGGGTCATCATAACTGTGGAAGGATTAGATTTGTTCTTCTTGAGGTCAGAGGGCAGAACTAACAGCAAAAGCTGAAGAAGGGGCAGATTCAGGTTTGATGGGAAAGAAAAATTTGCTAATAGAGCTTTTCCAAAGCAAAATGGACCACCTTAGGAGGTGGTGGGTGGGCTTCCTCGCTAGTAGAGGCCTGAAAGCCAAAGCTGGACAATGCCATCAAAGGATCCCTGGTCAGGCACGGGTGGGCTTGGACCGCCTCTGTGGCCCCTCTGAGCTGTTCCATTCTGCAATTCTAAGGCCCTTTCAGTGGAAATCCTATCTTTTAATTGCTCTCCCAACTCAAGCACACCAGAATTCTGGGAAGACAGCAGCAGAGTGCTAGCTTGAAATGGGCTTTGGAGAGGATGGATCTGGGATGTCAGGCTCCCCCATATCTTCCCAATTCTTGACAAATAGACTATACCAGCCCTAATCCCATCCATTCCTCTTTTCCCCTCCTACCCAAGAGCCTGGAGAGGTATGGGATTCACACCAAACCTCAGTACCAGGAAAGCTCTCGAGATCTCCCTCTTTCCTTTGTTTTTGGGGATGAAACAGATGGAGGAATGTGCTCCTAAAGGGTCTGCTTAGCCATCACCTTTTATTATTATACTGTGTTATGGAAATATTTGTTTTATTCCATAAATTAAAAACAAAATAAATTTTAAAAAACTTTAGATGGGGGGGTGGGGCGATGTGGAAGGGGACTGAAGCAAGTGGCCCGGACAGAACAAAGTCAGGGTCATCTTGTAGTCTGCTAGCAAGGCAACATAGGGCTCCAGAAGGAAACAAAGGACCCACTTTCAGCTCCATGCTGGGGATGTACTGTCTTTTCTATTGTCTCTTCTGTCCTAAAAAGAATTGAACGGAGCCCTCACCCATACCATCTGTACAGGGCCTAGGAGCAAAGAATATCAGACTCTCTCCTGGAGAGAGTCTCTGAAGGGGCATCTGCACAGACGCCCAGTTAGCAATCTCAAGGTACGGCAAAGTCCATCCCTGCTATGGATGGATTAGCATCCATCCCTCCTGGGATGGAAGTTGGTGTGAAAACACATTCTCTATCCAAGGTATGGGACACATGTGCACACACACACACATCAATATCTGCAAACACACGCACACACAACAGATCTTAAGATTAAAATGAAAGAGGCCAGAGACAGTCTAGTCCAAAGATCTATACGCTCCTTGTTCCCTTTTTAGTGTTTGTTGAAGGTTACGGATCCCTTTTCAGAACAGTACTTCTAAATGTATAAAATAAAATACCAAGAATATCATAGAAAAACTAATTCTATTGAAATAGGTATCAAAACATTTTTAAAAACCAAGTTCACGGCTTAAGGTAAGAACCCCTGATCTGATCTTTCAGACTCAAAGAAATATCACTTGCTTAAGTTCCCACAGCAGTTAGGATTTGAACCCAGATCAGGGGGGTTGACGTGCACATGTACTATGCACACAGACACACCCAGAGAGTGGTGCAAAGAGATCTTCATAGAGAAAGAGACACAGAGAGATGCATGGGCACAGGCCTGCCCACATATACTCCTGGTTCAGGGAGGCAGCTCAGGTCACTCTGGGGCCTCAGGAGGTGGCCTGCTTTTCCATCAGCCCATGTTTTTCACTTTTTTGGTCCTATTTTAGTCTGTTTTTATTTGAGGGTAAAGAAAAAAAAATCTCAAACCTTTTCTGGGAATAAACAGCCCAGCATGGACACAGAGACAGTGTACTGTCTTCCCCCGCCCTGCTGCCTCCCAGCCCAGGATCAGGGCCCAGCTCTGTGTGTGTGTGTGTGTGTGTCTGTGTGTGTGTGTGTGTGTGTGTGTCTGTGTGTGTGTGTGTGTCTGGTTGGGGGCAGCCTCTGGAGCCAGCATCAGGGGTGGGGCTGAGGCTAGGGCTGTAACTGTTGCTTATGCTAACATTGGATGATTCTTGACTCAGTCAGAAACCCCATTGCCACCCTTAGCTCCCATCCTTTGGCCATGGTCCCCTCCCTTCCTTGCCCTTGGTTCAGGCAGATTGCCCAGGCCCTGCTCCAGTCAGGGGTCCCAGAAACTAGGGTCAGGCCAGGCCAGGCCAGGCCAGGTTCCAACAGCAGAGAAGCCTGTGGGCTCTGGGTAGAGGGCTGAGGGAAGAGGCAATTTGGGGGCCAGTGTAGAAGACATTGGAACACTCACAGGAAGAGCAGGATTCCAGTGTTGGCCATGGCATATGCCAGCCCCAGGATGCCACTACCCATGATGGCATTGCTCAGGTTAAACACAGACATTCCGAACGAAGTCTTCCCTTCAAACTACAGAAACAGGTAGGGAGAGAGAAGGGGAGGTATTAGGAGTTCTTTTCCCACCTCACCACCTAGACAACTCCCAAGCCAATGTCCCACTCTCCATTTCTTGCCCCACCCAATATCCTGAGATCACTTTCTCAAGCCTTTGCTTTCCCGGAAGCTCACCATCCTTCCCAGATCTCTCTTCCATCACCCCACCTCAACTCCCATTCCTCAGCTCCCATCCCTGCCCTATCTGGGATCCCTATTCCTCTCTAGAGCCCATATCCACCTATCTGAATACAATCCCTGCCCCTGCCCCTGCCAGAACCTATCCTCCATGAATCATGGGGCCCACCCAACTTCTGTCTCTGACTTCCCTGGTCCCCCATCCCTGGGGCTATTTTCCATTCCTCTATTCTTGGGCCAAGTTCCCCCCAAACCTCCGTCCCTAGCCCCCAAATCCTCTCAGCTCCAATCCGCCCTGTCCTGGGCTCACATCTGTGAAGTGTGTCTCTTTGTTGACATTTTGGGGCAGGAATCCCTCTGCTTCCCCATGGCTGGGTCTTCCACCCTCACACCTGTGGACATAAGGAGGAACAGTGCCCCTATTCAATCCCTTCTGAATCAAGAAGAAAGCCCCAAGTGCAGCTGGGTGGGGCATGCCTGCCTGGCATCTCTTCCTCATTCCCTGTCCCATCTCCTACACCACCCCCTTCATGACAGACTTACCTTTCAACTCCTACAGCAGGCAAAGCCACAGGGCACAGTCCTTCCACGTGTTTGCCATTGGGCACTAGTTCTACCATCTCTGTTGGCGTGGGCATCTCCGGGGGATTCATAGCTGAACTGGGCACAGATGTGGGCAGCAGGGGAATGAGAACCTTTGGTTCTGATCACGTGCCTTCAAGGCAGGTAAAATCTCTAAGGATAAAAAGGGGGAAGTCATTAGGGGTAACCAAAGACCATCAATTCAACTTAATAAACATTTATTAAGCACTGATTACACACCAGGTACTAAGCTAAGTATTCAGGACACAAAAAAGAAAATGATCCCTAATTGCAAGCTGCAAAGGGACCTTTGAGGCTATCTGGCCCCAATTCTTTATTTTGCAGAGGGACTGATGTCCTGGGACAAGAAATGACTTGCCTAAAGTCAAACGGGCAGTCAAAGTGACAAAGCCAATGTTCCAGCCAAGATGTCTGACACTGAATACAGTGTTCTTGATGCTAAGTCACAAGCAGCCTTGTTAGGCTTCTTTTTGTAACCACAGTTCAAATTAACCACCTTGTCCCCTCTAAGGCTGGAAAGGAAGCAGAAACGCCCATCTGGCTGTCCTAGGGATGACTGCAGGGTGAGGTCTAACTCCAGTGAATAGCCTATTCTCCCCAACACTAGTCCCCTGAATTAGCCCCCAGGCTCCATAGCAGCATCCAACCTGATGCTATCTGAAAAAGTTGTCCAGGCTGCAAAAGAAATCTCCATTCCCAGAGGTCCTGGCCTGAGGACCCCTTTTCCCCCTGCCAAAGCCTTGACTATGACTATACTCCCTTCCCTCACAAATCAATCATTTATCAAGCATTATCAAGTACCTTCTATGTGTCAGATACTATGACTATCCCTCATGCCCCTGGGGCTAGGTTGAGACTTGTTTCTCTTGGATAGAACTAGGAACAATGGATGGAAGATTCCAGAGTGGAAATCTCTAGCAGATAGCAGGAAAAACTTCCTTCAATCAGAGGTATCTTGTAGTGGGATAGACTGTTTTGGGAGGCAAAGGGCTCCCCCACACTGGAGGTCTTGGACATCTTGGACAAGATGCCTTTGGAGGCCCCTTTCAGTTCTGAGATTCTGTGATGCTGTGGCTTGGAGATGGGAATTCCTGTGTCTCATCAGGGTCTGGATGGTCAAATACCTGGATAGGAGGAATAAAATTCTAGGGATCCCTGAGGGGCATGGGGCACAAATTAAGGAGACCTGGGGGGGGAAGCTTCCTGGATTAACTATACCCTCAGTAGGGGCTCTTCCTAGATAGGCAAAGGGTTCCAGGAAAACTCCTGGTACACAGTAGATGCTTGCTTGATCAGGCTAGGAGGAATTCACCCAGGCTGCTGATGCTTCTGCCTAGGGGTTGGCACAGGGCAGCTTTGGTACCTGCTGTAGACTTGACATGGCACTGGGTCTGGGGGGGAATTGGGAGGTGAGGGTGACCAGGAGAGAATGAGGTCCCGCCAAGAAAGGCCCGGCAGGCAGTTGGGGAGGGCACCCGGAGCCGGGCTGTACTGGCATCAAGAACAATGGGTCCTCTGTGCACCAGGAGCTGGGCTCTGGGAAACTGTCCCTGGGCTGGCAGCTTGGTCAGGTCTAGCCTCCAGTCCCATCCCCCTCTCTGAGCTCCTCTGCTCCCTCTGGGAAGGGGGTGTCCCTACCTTGGGGGGAGAGGGTGGCAGAAAGCGTGGATGTCTGGTTTCTTTCCTGATCTCATAGTGGATGAATGACCGTCTCAAAAAAGGGGGTCCCAGACAAATCTGATTTTTGATGATGTTCATTCTTTAGTCCTGGAGGTCACCATAGGCTTAGTTCCCCACTGCACCTCCATCCATTTCTCCATCGACTTTTTCTTACTTAGTAATTGTGTGACTTTGAGCAAATCACTTAACTTCCCTGGGTCTGGGTTCCCTTATGTGCCAAATGAGGACATTAGACTTGGTGGTATCTAAGGCTCTTCCATTTATAAATCCTATGATCCTAATATTTTCATATTCTTTCTGAAAGGGTAAATAGAGAAACACATTTGTCTTCATCTTACCCAGCACTGCAATGAGACACCTCTACCCAGTGTCCAAGGCTGTCTCTGCTCCTCCTTCTGCTTTTCAGACCCGCAAACAGAAGCTCTGAGAGTCTCTCTTCCAGATCCCCACAGTCCCGGCTTCCTAACATTCTTTCCTCTCCTAAGGGTCCCATGGGGCAACATGCCCATCTTCCCTGACCATTAATGCCAATCTTTGCCTGGCAGCCTGGAACAGAGGAAGGACAGCTGCCTCCCATTGGCCCCCATTGCCTGGACAACTCTCTGTACCTTGTCCATTGCCAGCCTGGGGCCCCTCAGGGGGCTCCACCCAGACCATGCCCAGAAGGTGCCTGGGCAAAGTGCCCACCCCCTCCCCACTCCTCCAGGCAATGTCAAGCCAGGAGGGCCACTCTAGCAGGACATCCTGGACTGGCTTAGCCCCTAGAGGAAGGGAGCCCTGTCCAAAGGGAGGCCAGGGCCATGGGCTGTCACCCAGAGGGCAGGCAATGCCAGGTGCTGTGGGCTCTGCCAATGTCCCCAGGCTAGGATGCAGCCTCTGTGGCCCTCTGAGCTTCCCTTGGCATTAGAAGGCAAGGATCCCGGTTCTAGTGACCCTTATTCCTCACTAAACACTCCCATTACTCACTTTGAGAATCTCCCTGAGTATAACACTCTCGAATATAGAGGTTCTAGAACACATGAGCCAAGTCTAAATAATAATCACTTCTACTTTTACAGTTCTCTAAGGTTTATAATGCAGTCTCCTCATGCTACAAAAGGAGAAACTGAAGCCCAGAGAGGTCAAAGTTACACACCTCGAAAATATCAGAGTTGAGATTGGGAACCAAATCTTCCCAATGTCAAGTCTATGCTGCTTGCTGCCTCTAAGGGTAGGCAATCTGAAGTAGAGGAATGAGTGCTGTGTTTTTCAGTCAGCTGGGCAAACTCAGGTTTGACTCTGAGATCCTTTGCTTTGCCCAGGCCCAAGCGGAGCCTTAAACAACAGGTAGGTGCCATCCCTCCCTGCCCCGAGTATGTTCTCCCTCTCCCTAGGTCCTGACTTTCCTCCGTGTCCAGCCTCCTGGGGTGGGGGGAGCAGAAGTAGCTGCTCCCTCTCCTTGGCCACCCCTCCTGGACCACTGCAGAACTCCTGAGCCTGTGAGGGAAGAAAGGAGGCAGGCTTGGACTCCCAGTCTTCAGACCCAGGGCAGTCTTGCTGGTAGGCACCAATCATTCTGCCACAGAAGGCTCAGCTCAGAAACTGGGGAGAGCTGTTGGGGCCTCAGCTGGAGAACACTGTGGGACACATCTTCCATCAGGAAATGACAAACGACTGGTCAGCTGAAAAGGAGGCCTTACTTCTTTGCTTTCCTATGCCCCTATTTGGAAGGGCCCTCTAGAGTCCATATCCTTAGGTCCCCTCAAAATCTGCCCATGAATTTGCCTCCTTCCTAAGAAGCCTTTCTTAAATAAACCCACCTAGCTTTATCTCCTAAACACTTATCAACTTAGTCCTTTGTTCTGGGTTTATCTAAATTGCTATTGTTTGATTTGAAAAATACCCTTCATCCTTAATTTAGCAAAAAAAAAAAAAAAAAAGTAAACACAGAGATGTCTTAGGGTAAGAACAGGAGTTTATTCTCTTCCCCAGGGAGAAGAGGGCAGTCTGCCCCATGCCTGAGCATGGAGGAGAGGGTGAGTTTCAATGGGCAGAACCAGAGTTTATAACTTAACTTAGTCAAACCAACTTTCCCAACTGTTTCGGCTCTCATTGGTGGAGAGGCATACCTCACCAAATTCTTCCCAACTGGGATAGCAAGAGAAGAGAGGGGGGAGGGTCCCACCAAGGCCAGAAACAGACAAAGGAAGGTAAAAGTGATTGACAGCAACCATGGAAGGGTGGGAAGAAGGGAAAGTTAACAACCCCAAATTGAGAAGTTTTTACTCATTCCACACACTACATAACGGTTCTCAGAATCACCTACAAAGTGAGTCCTACTGATCTGGTCCCTCTCCCAAACCAGACATGGGAGGGCAGGAAGCTTGATTCACCCCAAGGCTAGAAGCCTGATGGAAGACCTGTTTTCTCCCCTAAGAGTGGGGGACTACGTGAAGGCAGGGGATAGGCCTCTCCCTCAGACCAGAGACTCCCTGACAGCTGGACTGTCTCCCCTCAGACTGGTGGCTCTTAAAAGGCAGGAGGCACATCTCCCCTTCAAACTTCTCCTCTTCCCATCTCTTGCACCCATTTAGTGCCAGGCCAGGTGTGGGTTCTGTCCACAGTCTAGATTCCCTGAAGAGCTTCCTTGGCTAAGAAGTTCCCGAGCCCCTGGCATTCCCTGGGTTTCTAAGAGAGAGGAATCCAGACCCCACCAGGGCTCCTGAGTCCTTGGCCCCCCAGGCTTGGGCAGGCTGGGACAGGTCCCCAGGCAGTGTTGATCTGGGTTCCAAACAAAGCTACTTCTTTGTCCTAATACAAAATGTCTTAGCACACACATTGTGGTGTAGATGACTGTGTTGTGGGGTCAACAGGTCACTGGCTCCAGAGAGACCATAACTCAGAGATGGAGGAAGACTCTGCTTCAGTACTCATCTCCCAAAACTCACATTCCCTGCCTGTTAGGGCTAGAAACCGTATGGGGCTCTAACCCACCTCAACAAACCCAAGACCCCCACTACTCACTTCCATCAAATGAGCCCTTACCAAGACCCCCTACTACTCACTCTCATCAAACCTCATGAGTCCCCCCATTACCCTTGACCTTCAGCTTTCCCTTCCAATTCTGACCTCCTCTCTTCCTCCCCCCCCCAATCTCTCTGTCTGTCTCTGTCTCTCAGCCCTCAGGCCCAAGCATACACCCTTATGAAAACCAGGGGGTCTGGCATCTTTCACACACTTCACCAAGCACCATGTACCTTGTTCTACCTAACCTCAGACTAAGAGGTGTACACTCAAGCACACTCCTGGGTTTTGAATCAGAAGACCTGCTTTTGTGTACCTTTAGACAAGCCTCTTTGGGCCTCTCCACGCCTTTCTTTACCCATGTGCAAAGGGAAGTGGGATTAAAGGAATGTTTATTCCAGCTCTAAATGTTATGATTTTATGATCTCAAAGCACCTAACTTGTCCATATTTTATCAACATTATCCCTGTCCCCCAGAGCCAGACCAACTCTTTTTACTGAAGGACAAATGGAGACTTTAACCACTTATTCCATCCCCAACCTCTAGAGCAACGATTCTCACCCTGTGGGTCACAACCCCTTTGGGGGTCTTACATCCTTTCACAAGGGTCACAGGGGTCACCTAAAACTATCAGAAAACACATTTCTGATGGTCTTAGGAACGGAGAAACTCCTCTGTATTCAGGCAGGTCTGCCCACATACAGATACGCCCATATACGAGTATTAAAAAGGATTCCTGCATTAGGAAGGTTGAGAACCACTGTTCTCGGATTTCTTTCATTTTCAACTAAGAGGCATATTAGTAGGGATTTGGATTAGACTCAAAGAAAAGGTTGTCACAGGTCAAAGGTGGGGAGGGGGAAGGATTCTCTTCTTCCTCCTTCTCTGACTATGGCTTAGATGGCATCATGTCTAAAGGCAGACAGAACATGACTGCATGAGCTCCTAGGTAGTGCGCACATTTCCAAGAAGCCCTTGACGAAATGGAATAAATCCTGGGATTATAGATTTAAAGCCGAAAGGGTCCTCAGAAGCCATGCAGTCCAGCTCCCTTGCTTTACAGATGAAAAAGTGGAGTCTCGGAGAAATCAGATGACTTTCTTAAGGTCACACAGTTAATGTTAAAATTGGAATCTGGGTCTTTTTGACAATGTGTACCACTACCTGCCTCAAATTATGATGTAAATAGTAAATAGAACACTGTGCAGGGACCAAAAAGGAGATTGTTCTTCCAAGGAGGCGAGGTGGGAACAGAGCTTAGGAAAAGAAGTCATCACAGAATCGTAGAATTTGGCAGTAGGAAGGGTCTTCTCTATCCCAACTCACATCAGCATCAGCTCCAAACATTCTTCTAAATGAGGGAACCTCCCCTTTGTTGTACTCCAACTCCTTGGGTGGACTGGTGAAGCCCATGGGCCCCTTCTCAGAAGAATGTTTTTCAATGCATAAAATAAAATAAGTAGATTACAAAGGAAACCAATTATATTAAAATTGAGCTGTCAACATATTTTTAGAAACAAGTTCCCAAGGACCCCAGGTTAAGAACCACTGTTCTAGAGGCACTGGAGGTTTAGAGAGGAGGGAAAGGAGAGGAAGAAGGAGCTACTGAAAGGGAGATTTCAGCTCAGGACTGGAGAAAACCTCCTAATAATGAGAGCTGTCCAGAAGGGCTGTTCCAGGAAGTTGTCATTCAGTCTTTTTCAATTGTGTTGGTCTCTTTGTGATTCCATTTGAGGTTTTCTGGGCAAAGATACTAAACTTCAGTTTCAAAAGCTGTAAAACGGGCATGATATGGCTATCACAGATCTAGAATGGAAGGGACTTCAGAGGCCAACTAGTCCATTTTACAGATGAGCAGACTGAGGGCACAGTTAAGGCCATACAGATAATCAACAGGGGCAGGATTGAACCCAGGTTCTTGGACTCCAGAGTTAATGCTCTTCACAGGGGGTTGTCATTAGAAAAATACTTGAAAAAGAGGAAAATGCTAAAGAAATATGAGCTTTTGTTATTGGGAAGGGGGTTGGACCAGGTGACCCAAGAAGTCCCTTTTTACCCTACAATTTGATGAATCAGGTTGGTGAGCATGACCTATGGGAAAATGTTAATAGTGAAACATGGTGGATGGGAAAATCAATGGGCAGGGGAAATGGAATGGACCCACTCACATACATACACACATTACACACCCCTGTTTGCTTTGCTGGGTAAGAGATAAAGTCAGAAGCAAATAGGCAGTATGGCAGACAGGGGAGGGGGCTGAGAGAGAAAGAAAGAGAGGGAGGGAGGGAAGAAGGAAGGAAGGAAGGGAGGGAGAGGGAGGGAGAGTGGGAGAGTGGGAGGGGACTGAGAGGGAGAGAGGAGAGGAGAGAGAGAGAGAGAGAGAGAGAGAGAGAGAGAGAGAGAGAGAGAGAGAGAAGGAGGGAGGGGGGGAAGGCAGATCAAGGACAGGTGTAGTGGGGAGGGCCCCAGGCTGGAGGTATATAGTAAAACAGGGAGTGGAGGAGAGGAAAAAAACAGGCAAAAATGGACCTTCATGGACAGAGTCCCTCCCTTTTCCCCTCCTCCCCTCCTTCCTCCTCCCCTCTGCCAGCTTGCCTGCGTGGGAGCAGGTGGGAATGCGTCAGACCCACCTCAGAAGGGGTTGGGGCTGGGGGACTGGGGGCCTGGGGGCCTGGGGAGGGCATGGATTAGTTAATTAAAGATTGCTAAGCACACTGAAAATCCTCACACCCAAGCTCTGGTTGCATCATCCAGGGTGGGAGGGGCTGTGGGTCTCTAACTGCCACACAGGCCAGTGTGTGTTCTGGGTATGCATACATAGCTTGGTGTTTGGTTTTGTGTGTCCATCTCTGTATGCCTCTGTGTCTCCAGGGCTTCTCCTGGAGGGGCCATATCCATTCACATGGCTGAAAGCCCAGGCAGGGAACACAGAGGCACAGCCTTCAGCAAGTAAGCCCCAACCTTCTCTGAGCTCCAGGACCTTCTCCTGTTGATCTGGTCCCACCAGGAAAGGGCCAGCAGGGAGAGCTGAGCCCCTGGGCCTTCTCTTAGAGGAGGGGTTCTTAACCCAGGTCTTTGAATTTGTTTTTAATTTTCAATAAAAATATTTCAGAATAGTTATTTTCCTTTGTAATCCTACATATTTTAATTTTATGCATTCAACATTCAAGAAATTATTCTGAACAGGGGACCATAGATTTCATTAAACTGCCAAGAGTCCCTGAACCACAAAAAGGGTAGGAACCCTGTTCTAAAGAGACCCAGAACCATCCTGGTAATATCTGCCACCATCCTTTCCTGGCCAGCCCTATTTCCTGGCTAAGGTAACTGTTTCCTTCTTCCAGCAGTGGGGATAGGGTGCCCTGGGCTATTCACAAGTTCTTGGTTGGTCCATTTTTAAACAATGCTGTTTGTAAGACTGAGTCAGGGGTCAGTTTGCTGCCTGGCTGCTATCATTCCACATCCCTTGGGTGTCAGTGGTTAAGGTCAGTTTATTGTCATAATTGGGCCTCAGTTTGTGGCTAGAATCAATGGATAATGTAGCGAGGGTCCCTGGATGGGGTAGGATGACCTCTGAAGCACCTTCTACCTCTGAGATTCTACGATCCTAAAATTCTACTTTCCAGTCTTCTCTCCCTTTCTCGTCCAGGCATACCTGGTCCTCAGTATACCCAAAGATTCCAGGTTCATTCCCACCTCCTCACCTTTAATTGAGATATCCCTTCCTACTACTGTCTCCCCTCCATTTCTCTGCTCATCCAGATCTTACCTACTTTTCAAGGCCTAGTTCAAAGCCAGCTTTCTGAATTCAAAGTTTCCTTATTTCTGTCTTCAGGGGTTTCCCCATGCCAAGAATTTTATAGCATTTAGACCTAGAATGAACCTTAAAGATATTCTTGTCTGAGTCCATTACTAGCATTTATAAATGCCTACTGTGCACCAGGCTCCTGATAAAAGGTGATCCACCAGCAAAGAAAATGGCGAACAACCCCAATATCTTTGCCAAGAAAATCCCAGGGGTAACATGAAAATGCTAAAAGACACTCATCGGGAAGATGTCAGTGATACCTTCAGGTCAGAAGAAGGGCCTGGCATGCTCTGGTCCATGAGGTCACAAAGAGTCAAATATAAAATAAATCACAATAAAAACAATGTGCCAGTCACTGTGCTAAGGACCAGGGATGCAGAGAAAGGCAGAAAGCAAACAGTTCCTGTCCTCAGGGGGCTCACAATCTAATCAGGGAACTGAATCCCAGAGAAGGAGAAGGGACTTTTCCCAAGGTCACACAGGTGTGAATAAATGGCAGTGTTGGAATCTACACCAGGCCAATCATCTCCAGATCTTACATGCAGCATAAAGCCTTGTGGAAACACATGATGGTCCCTGAACGGTCTGTCCTTATTTAGAAGAAACATGGTAGACTTAGCATCATTTACAATGACATTGGGCCTTTTCCCTTAAAAAGAAGTTTAACACTGAAGAGGGTGTATCTAGGGGAAACAGATGACTATTTTATTGATAGATCAACATACTAATCGACAGTTTGAAGGGCATGATAATGTATTCATGTAAGTACACATCTTCAAAGTCAGTCATTAATCATTTATTAAGTGTTGACTCTCTGGGCTAAGGGATGCTCTGCAGGTGAAATATCCTGAAGGTGACATGATGCCTTAGATCTTTTTAAGATCTATGATAGCTACACACACACACACACACACACACACACACACACACACACACACCCCACCTAGATACCTTCCCAAGTCTACCTTCTATGAGCTTACACTGACTCACAGCAGCCCATGCTGGGGTCAAGGAGGAAGCCAACCTAGATCATTTATAGATAATTCACAAGGCAGATACACAAGAACAGACCATGTTTGCTAAGGCTTCAAACTGCTGTTTGTTCATGCATCCGTGCTCTTCATATACTTTCTTCTTAGCACCCTAGATGGATTCTCACACATAGGAACCCTTTGCAGTCCAGGCATTTAATACAGCCCTCAGGTCAGGCACCTAGATTGGAGGCTGCTCTTTAGGCATAAACTGAAAGATGCACCAATAGGGACCAGTTTTCCTTGAGGGCAACAGGCCCCTTGCCTGGTGGGGTGAAGGTATGGGGAGATCCTGCCTTGTCTGGGAAGAAGCAAATCTACTACCAGAGATAAAGACCCCACATGCTTGAAAAAGGCTTTTCAGGGAACAGAGATAGAGGCCTTAATTTACCAAAGGTCTTTTTGTACAGAGCCTTTTTTTTCCCTTAGGGAACATATGAGGTTCAGTTATCATGGGAACAGGTAGAGACACAGAAGAAGGAGTGAGGGTCAAGTCAGGGTGGGAAATGGGAAGAGATGTTTGCTCCTAGGTACCTGTATTCTGCCCACACTCTCTCCTCCACACCCAGGATAACTAGCCTCTCTCCCAAACTTTGCTCTTCATTCAATAAATGTTTGAAGCATCTGCTGTGGGCAGAGACCTGGGCTCTGTGCTTGGGGAGTTAAAAACTTCAGATAACACATAGTTCCTACCCTCACAGAGCTTACTTCAAATAGGGGAGAGAGACAGCAGGGTGAAAAGATCTCTGCCTTTGGAGTCAGAAGGCCTGGGTTTGAGTTCTTGTCCTAAGGTCTTTCTAGTTTTATGGTTGCAGAAATATAAAATCACCCCTTCAAGCCTGTTTGCTCATTTAGTTCTTTTTGTTGTGCAATCACGTCTGATTCTTTGTGACCCCATTGAGGGGTTTTCTTGCCAAAGATACTGGAGTGGTTTGGCATTTGCTTCCATGGCTCATGTGACAAATGAGGAAACTGAGACAAATGGGGTTAAGTGACTCGCCTAGGGTCACACAGCTAGTCAGTATCTGAGGGCATATTTGAACTTAGGAAGATGAGACTTCCCAACTCCAGGCCCAGCACTATCCACTCTGCCATCCAGTTGCCCTTTTTCATCTATAAAATGGATATGATCACAGCTGCACTCTGTGTTGTTGTAAAGAAGGCACCTTGCAAACTTTGCCATAGAATGGGAGATGTCGTTGTTAGGGCAATAATACAAATAAACCCATAGCTACAATTTACAACAGTGCACATGCCTCAGAACAAGGCAATTGGATTAGATGGTTTGCAAGTTCCCTTCCAGCCCCAAGGTTTATGAACCTGTGATTATCCTCTGAGAGCATTCAAGAGGCATGCAAAAGTGTGGCTTACTTTTGTCCAGGCTTCCTGGAGGAGCTGCCATCTGAACTTTGTTTTACAGGACAGGTAGGAATTCAGCAGTGGAAAAAGGGGGAAAATGGACAGAGAAAAGGTCCCAGATGTTTTCAGGAGGAAGAAGACAACCTTAATAGCATCACTGGCTCATAGATTTACAGTCAGAAGGGACCTGAGAAGTCATGGCATCCAATCTTCTCATTTTACAGATGAAGAAACTGAGGCAGGATCCTCAACCACAAACTTTCCTTGCACACCTACTCTACGTAGAGCCACGTACAAGGGGAACATGAAAAGAGAGCCCGTAATACAAGGCCATTTGTGATAAGAGCCCTAGGGGGGACACAGAGAGTTCTGTGAGAAGTCATCGTAGGAACAATTGACATGGAGTGGGGCTTAATTAGAAGGAAACTTAGAGGCCAGACAGTCTAAGTCCTTCATGTTATAGATGAGGAAATAAGTCCATGTGGGGGAAGTGACTTATTCAATGTCATGCAATGTATGCATCTACGTGGGATTTGAACTCAGGTCTTCCAAATCCAACTTTCTTTTTACTCTGTTATGCTAGTTATGGAAAAGGTTTCCCATAGGAGGGGTTTTGAGTAAGACCTTGGAGAAGCAGAGGGAAGGTTATCCTAAGAGGACAGCCTGACTGATGGGATTTTGGAAAAGCTGGTCAGGACTAGCTTACGGAGTACCTCCAATGCCAGAATGAGAAGTCTGGACTTGATCTGATGGGTAGTAGGGAGTTATTAAAGCTTCTTGAGCACAGGATGATATGATCACTCCCACCCCTATTTCTGCTTTGAGCACTGTGGCCTTCATTGCTAGCAACAAGGCTGCTCACTCCTTTGCTGTCTTTCCCCTCTATTCAGCTTGGCCAGAGAGGTAATGAGGTGGCCCGTGCTAAGGGCCTGGACTCTTAGATGCCTGGGTTTTCAGTTTGATCTACAAAATTAACCCTCCCCCTTCTACTCTAGGCCCAAGTTTCAGTCACTGTGGAGGGAGAGGAAATTCTTCTTAGGGGGAGCAAGACTAACATTCCTTCCCTCAGAACTGAGCCCATATGAGGTGGCAGAAAGAGCACGAGATTTGGAGCCAGTAGAATTTAGAGCTGGCTTGAATCCCAGCTCTGCCACTTGCTAACTGGGTGACCCTGGGTGAGCCCCTTCCCCCATCTGGGCCTCAATGACCTCATCTATAAGAGGAGGGGATTAGACTAGATGGTCTCAAAGGTCTCTTC
>CM053599.1:68596851-68681248 GCA_028646575.1 Pseudocheirus occidentalis
GAAGCCTGGCTTCTGGTCTAGGTTCTCTCACTATTTTCCTGTGGGCCCTCTGAGCCTCCCACAACCAGAGAAAGGTAATCCCTGCCCTGCTTTCCAGGCTGTGCTTAGGATCAAGTCGGATAATGAATGGGATGGCCCTTTAGAAATGGCCCATTGCTGTACAGATGGGAAGGGACTGTCTGAAATACTTCACTCCACAAAAGTTCACAGCCCTGGCTGAAGAAATAGTTTCAGACCTAAGGGAAACCTTCAAGAGACTTGGATGAGGGGATTAAAATTTCCAAACTCACAGCCCAGCAAAGGCCTCCCCCTCAGAAATAAAAGAATCTAAGCTCACAGCATGGGCTCCAGAGAACCCCCACGGGGACAGGGGAAGTTATTTTGCCTAGGCCCCACAGGGAAATGAGGTATCACATGCTTGCAGCTCCCCCCCTCCCCACTTCTGCAGGGAGGGGATGCCTGGCCAGGGACCCAGGCGCCCAGACCTCGGGAGAGCCCGGTTCTCAGGCAATCACCCCCTTGACCCTGGGATCCCCCGGAGGTGGGCCAAATATTTGGACAGCCGGACGCCTGGCGGAGAAGAAAGCCAGGATTTGGGCTAGGGGTGCCCCAGAGGGTTTGTCCCCTTCATAGACCTGGATGGGGTGGGGAACAAAGGCAAGAGGTCAAGGGGGCCTGTGAGGGAAGGAGGCAGGCCTCAAGTTGCGTTGGGGGGGGGGGGAAGAAGGAGGCCTTCCAGGATGATCATGAGCCAGAGAGGGAACAATTGAGCCAGGCTCAAAGAGAAAAAAACAAACAGCCGCCACTGGATAGACCCACATAGGTTCCACTTAGAGGCTAAGCAGTATTCCTACCACCCAGTATTAATTAACCACCTAATTACTAGCCTGAGCTAGTATGGGCTCCAAGATGCAGCATGGCCACAGGGGAAACAGCACCCAGGAGTTGAGTCAGATGCTCATGGGATCATAGATTTAGGCTGGAAAGGTCATCCAGTTCAACCCCCTCATTTCCTAGATGAAGACCAAGGTTGGAATCCCAGCTCGCCTACTTCCCATCTACATGACCTTCACCTTGGTGAAGTGAATTGGCTTCTTTGGGTGTCAGACCCCTTGTCCAGAAAACGAAGGGGCAGCCCCAGATGACCTCTCAGGCCTTTTCCAGTTCTAAATCACATGAACACAGCTCCCACTCTGATCCAGCCCCTTTTCCGACTCTTGGTTTCTCTAACTTTAAAATGGGGATAATAACCCCTGTTCTGCCTGCTTTGTAGGCTATAACAAATGAGTCATGCTGAGCAGATTAGGGGGAGGGGGCTTGATAGAGATCGCCATCACCATAACATCTGACATTAATATGCAAACAGCGGGACAGAAACGTGAAACTCGAGTTCCCAGAGATTCCTGGGGCTTGGGGGAGCCAGGCTAGAGAAAAAAAAGAGCTGGTCCTGGTCCTTACCTAAGCTGGTGCTGGCAGCTGGTCAGCCATTTGTCAAGGATGTTGTGGAGGGAATTCCTCCTCAAGAATGGGTTATACTAATGTCAAAGATGCCTACCAGCTTCTGTGAGTTTGGGGTTCCTTAGCCCTTGTCTCCTCTTGTCTCCTATCCCATAGAACACAGGGATGTTAGAAGCAGATGAGACCTTAGAATATAAACCAGAGAATGTCAGAATTAGAAGGGCATTAAGGGACCCTATAACACAATCTTTATTTCAGACAGAAAAGAGACTTGGTCAAGGTCACACAGTGAGTCAGCAGCTAAGGTAAGAGGAAAACCTAATCTTCTGCTTCACAGGCCTGGGTTTTCTGTTTCACCTTTATGGACTCTATGGTCTGGCTTTCAAAGTATCTGCTCTCAGAAGAAAAGGGATTGCAACTAGTAAGAAGGAGATTCAGGATCTGAACCCGGATCTCTATGGTGTGCAGAAGTAACATTGCTTGATGGGAAAAACACTGGATTAGCAGTCTAAACACCTGGGTTTGAAGCCTGGTTCTGCCAAGGATGTTGTGTGACCCTAAGCTAGTCATTTCCCTTCCGGGCCTCAGTTTCCCCATCTGTAAAATGAGGAGGTTGAACTAGATGACCCCAAAGGCACTTTTACCTCTATATCTGGGATTCTCTGACATCAAGCCAATGCTATTTCTACCTGAATAAACTCCCCCTTCAGGTAGGAGCCATTTGGGGGGCTCCTGTCCCCTCTGCTTGGCCTCCTTTCCTCTTCTGCCCTGGATGCTTGTCTCTTCTACCCCCAAAGTATGCATCATTCAAAACAGCAGAGAAGCCTTGAGCTCCCCAAATGATTCACACCTGCTGACACTGACGTAATTTCCAGTTTTATCCCAGCTTCCCTGAGGTTGTCACCTCTGCCTTCTGTCTCCTGTGCTTTTCCTCACCTTCCCATTGTCCCTGACCCGATTCTTGGGAGCCTCTGTCCAGCCTTCAATCTCTCACTCAAAAGTCACCTCCTCTGGGAAGCCTTCCCCTACTGTTTCACCCCTAACCCAGCCCGGCTCACCTTCGTACTGAGTCCTCTTCCTGCACTAAAACTGCAGAACACGTTTTCCCTCAATCAGACACAGTTTTGTCTTGTTTTCTCACCATTCAGTATGTGGGGCTGACCTCCTTAGCCAAATTAAGAACTCCTCGTGGATAGGACCTGCATCTGTCTCCTCTTTTTTCCTCAGCCTGGGAACGAGCCCGATACCAGGACCTCAGTCTGGGCCTCTGAGGCCTGGATCTCTTCCTCCTCTCTTACCCCTACTTCTTAGGCAAAGACAGGTCTGAACAAATGGAGGAGGGATGGAAGGGTACCAGGATCAATGATTAATTCACCTGATCAAATTCAATAAACATTTACTATGTATCTGCTATGCGCAAAGCATTGATATTCTCAACTTTCAGTCTTCAAAGTTACTCCCACCCTAACTAGGAAAGCAATGAAGACCTCTGGGGAAAGAGGATAGAAGTGTTCATAGTAATTCCAAAGCTGGGAGGTGGGGGGAGACATCACTGATTCATTCACCATTTATTTACCACCTACTGTATACAGAACAGTATGCTGGCTACTAAGAAATAGAAAATTGGGATGAGATCTATTATCCACAAATTTCACTATTTTTCACTCTACCCAGGCGGTATCTTTTCCCCTTGCTAGATAGTGAAATTCATGGATAATAGATCTCATCTAAACTTTATATCCAAACTCTGTTTATATATAGATACATGCATATCACCATTATATGCTATGCACATTAGAGAGCTATGTGAAGTTTCAGGGTGAGGGAGGACTCTTAGGGGCCCTGGGTGGGGATCAAGAAAGACTTTATCCATGGAGGCTAGAAGTACAGATACCTGGATTTTGGGCTCTATTAGGCTGTTGAAGTAGCCCCTCTTCTCTGTGCCTGTAAAGCTGGAAGTTCTTAAGGGAGAGAGGCAAATGATAGATCTCTGGAGCAAACCCAGAGCTTGGCTTCTGAACACCTGGATCCTGCAGATCCTGGAGTAGATTCCTGCAGTGTTTGGGAGGCTCGGAGGAAATGGACATCCGAGTTGGATCTAGGAGTTGGATCTAGTTGTCTTTTCCTAGGCCCAGAACCAGGAGGGTGGTATTGGGGTTTCTGGAGATTGGGCTGGGGGTCAATGTGCAGGAGTTCGTTTTGCAGAAGCAGGTCTGCACCTTTAGGACCAAAGAAGGCTAGGCTAGATTTGGGCTACTTGACCCTTGCCCTGCTTGGATCCTGTTCCAACTCTTCACTTAAAAACTCAACAACTACTGCTACTACTACTACTACAAACCTCTCCTCCAACTCCAAATCTGCACACCCCCTGCCCTTAATGGGAGTCTCCTTCCCTTGCCCCAGAGCTAGGATCAGGCCAAGGGCTTGTGGGGTACAGGGGGCAAGAGGGCAGGAATCAGACGAGCCCCTACTCCCCCGGATCCCAGGTGTAAACAAACGCACGCAGTACTCTCCACCAATACAAGGGGAGGTGGGTCGGACTCATGCAAATCTATCGCCCCGCCTACAAACCCCCTCCCCCTGCCCCTCCCCCACATGCTCTCTGACAGTCAGTTACATTGATAAAGTGGGAGACTCGGCGTTTGAGGAATGCGCGCTGCTCTCATGCGGGACCGCGTGCGCTCAGTGCCCAGGCCACCAGACCCTCTGCAAATAACCTAGCGTGAAGCACACGGCGTGCCCAAAAAGCCCCGGGGGTCAGACGTTGTATAAATATATCCCTCCGCCTCTCGCCCTCACCGTTTGGGCAGGCCTCTGGGCGCAGGCCCCAGCTCGATGGAGCACCCCCAAAACCCGGCTTCTGTCCAATCCCGTCGGGCAGTCAGCTCCTTCTGTTTCTGCCCGGGCATGGGGACGCGTCTCCCCGCACGTCCAGCTAGAGCCCCCTGGACAACGCTCCGTTGTCTGGTCAGGGGGGCGTGCTCATACGGAGGCTCTTGAAACACGCCGCTCACTCTCATAGACTTAGCACGGAAACATACACACACTCCCACACAGACGAACTGCCACACATTCATCCACACAGGCACACGCACTCAGACACGCGGAGACACAGACACTCACACAGACGCAGATTCCCACACCGTCGCCTCCAGTACTGGCCAGCCCCTTTCTCCTGTCCATTTCTTTCGAGCCTCCCCAGACCCAGCTCCAACAGGGGGTCAGGATTGTCGCTTTAGTCTGGGGAGGAGGAGCCGGGGCTGGCCTTCCTTGGAGTCCCCAGGGACTGGGAGTGGGGGAGGCTAGGACACATCGAAAGTTGAAGGAATGGGGCGCGGGGGCGGCGGTCGAGAAGCTACCCCTCCTCTCCTACATCCGCCACCTCCCACCCCCACTCCAGGATCTCCAGACTTGGCCTGATCCTCCCCCCCAAGCTTCTCCAATTGCCCACCCAATCTGGAAGTAACTGTGTTTGGGGGGGAGGGGGCAGAGGGGAATGGAGTGGGGTCGACCCTGCTTTGTACCTGCGGCTCCCGGGATCACGTGGGCCGGACAGGCGAAGAGCTGTAGGTTGCTGGGGACCAGAAGCTCCAGGGTTCGCTCCAGGGTCCGCTCCGCGATCTGGCGCTGTCCGCTCTGATCCCAGACTACACAGTGCTGTCAGGCAGCTGAGACGAAGGGCGGCCGGCCCCGCCCCCGATCCCGCTTGTCTCCGCCCCAGGGGGTGGGTCCAAAGAGGGGGCCAGGGTCCAGAGCGGGAGGTGCAGGGGCCCGGACTGGGCAATGGAGAAAGCGAGAGGCCCTCGTTAACTTGCTGGAACAGGAGCTGTCCCAAGCAACAGCGGCCTTCCCAGAAAGAACTCACAGTCTAATGTGACAGGGCCAGGAAGAGACATGACCCAGAATACCAAGGGATTTCCGAGCCCTGCCTTACCTAGGGAGAATAGGAACCCCTGCAACCGGCCTTGGAGGACCTGGGTTACAGTCCTGGTTCAGTCTAGCTCCAAGTGTGACCTTGGGAGACCCCTTGTCCCTCTGTGAGACTCAGTTCCCAACTCTGTAAAAATACGGAAATTGGAATAGATGGGGTCCCTTCCAATTCTATCGCTGGAAAACCTTCCCAAAGGGGTCCAATTTTATTCCTCCTCTCTGCTCCAGTCCGTCTTTGTCTTTCAGGGCTGCATCTCCTTTTTCCTATATGGACATCAGAGACATTCTCCTCTCCTCTTCTCTTCTCTCCTGTTTCTCTCTTCTCCTGTTTGTCTCTGTCTCTCTCTGTCTCAAACGATGTTAAACTCAGTTTTACTAAAGAAATTAGAAATTTGGAAGAGGAGCAAGAGTGGACCGTGCTTCCATCAAGCAAAATGCCTAACATAGCAAATAGAACAAAAAAGGGAGGAACTTAGAAGTCATCCAATCCAACTCTCTCACTTTGCAGAGAAGCAAACTGAGGCCCAGAGAAAAGGAGCATGATCTAGGGAGGCTAGGCAGATGACAGCACACAATAGAAGAATCAGACTAGAATCTAGGGCTCTTCCCAATGTACCACACTGCCTTTCCAGTGGCCCTCACATGATGGCATAGGTCACCTCCTCATTTTGCCCTTGCATGGGCACACGATGTTCCTCTCAGAACCTGCACCATACCTTCAACCCTGCTGTCCTAAGATATTTAGGACCCACTCAGAGATTGGTGGTAGGAAATTATAGGGAAGGGTGGGACAGTGAGAAGAAGGGTCTGAAAGTAATCATTCTACCACTGGCTAGATAAACGAATGAATGAATGAATGGATGGATGGATGGATGGAGATGGATGAATGAATGAATGGATGGATGGATGGATGGATGGATGAATGAATGAATGAAAAAGGACTAGTAAGCACTTACTATATATCAAGCACTAAGGATACAAACAGAAAAGTAGGCAGTCGTTGATCTCAAACAGTTCACATTCCAATTGAGAGAGAGAACACAAACATGAGGGTTTGTTTGTAGAGCAAATGGAAAAAATCTGGTGGTCTTTGGGGTGTGGTGACAGGGTGACTTTGGCCAGGTCATTTGGCTTCTCCAGACTTTCTCAGTTTTCCTCCTCTGTAAAATGGGAATAATTCCTTTCCTGCCTCCTTTACAGAGCCCATGTGAGGATCCAATGAGAGAATGGATGGGGCAGCTCTTTGAAGAATGTAAAGTGCTGTAATACATAAGGTATTATTGTTGCTGTTACGATACTTATGTCATAGGCCAAAGGATGGTGGTACATTTTGTCATGGTTCAGTTGTTTACAATTGTGTTTGACTCTCCCCATTTGGGTTTTTCTTGTCAAAAATACTGGAATGGTTTGCTGTTTCCTTCTTCTGTTCATTTTACAGATGAGGAAACTGAGGAAAACAGGGGTAAGTGATTTGTCCAGGGTCACACAGCTAATAAGTATCTGAGGTCAAATTTGAACTCAGGAAGATGACCCTTGCTGACTCCCAGTCAGCGCTCAATGCATTATGGCACTACCTAGGTGCCCTGGGTGCATTTTAGGGACTTTTAGACTACTACCTTTTAGACCAGGGGCACCCTCTCTTCTCTAGTTTGATGACTGTGGCTCCCTCTTTCCCTGGAGTGTCTTAGCCTCAGTCCATCTATCTCCAAGGCCAGGAGATGGACCTTGATTGAATGAACCTTCTCCTACTCTGTTTCCATCCCCCTGAGCTCTCTTCTGCCTCCATCGCCATCCATTCTAGCCTGAGGCTCACCATCTGCTGCTCGTCAGCTGTAGGAGATTTAGGAGGCCGAAGTCAGGAAGGGCTCTTGGCTTCTCTTGCCAAATTCCTTCTTCCACAGGCTCCCTGTGTGACCTTAGGGAAGAAAGGCATTTCATGCCATCTTAGCTTCTAGAACTAGGAGATGCCTTAGAGAAAGTGAAGTGTAGCCCCTCCCCCTTTTCACAGATGGGGACACTGAGGCTCAGGAGGTTAAGTGATTTGCCCAAGGTTACAAAACTAGTCATCAGCAAGTCCAGACTTTAGTCCCAGGACTTGTGACTCCAAATACCATGTTCTCACCACTGTATTACACTGCTTCTCACCATCTCTGGGCCTCAGATAGGGAAATATCTGTCAATTCCCATCCTCTTTTAAAAATAGATATATTTTATTTTTTCCAATTACATATAAAACAATTTTTAACATTAGTTTTTTTTCTTTTGAATTTTGAGTTCTACATTTTCTCCCATCTCTCTTTAATTCCCATGCTCTCAAGGTCTGATAGGCCATAATATATAAAATGTTTAGAGATAGGAACTTGGATCAAGAGTTAAAGAAGAAAAGGGTGATATAAAGAGGGAATAAAGGGGAGGGGAGGAGCCTAAAAATCCTAATCTGAAAGGTTGTTTTAATTTTTTTTCAATAAAGTCTCAATTTAGGCAACTTTTTTTTCCTCCCCATTGGAAACTGGGTACTTTCTCCCTTTCTATTTCCCAGAAAACAAAAACTCTCAATTCAGTCCTGAACAAAGGACAAGATCACAAATATTTGAAGAAGCAGTTGGCACGTGAATTTACAATCAGGAGACCTGGGTTCCAGGTCAGACTTTCTGGTTGTATGACAACTAGTTGGTAAACCATTTCCCTTCTTGATGATTCAGTTTCCCCATCTGTCAAACGGAAATAATCATACTTCGACTATGTACCACATAAGGAGGCGATGAAGAAAGTGCCTTGGAAATATTATAAGACCATAGAAATGGGAGTTATTTTTACACAGAAGAGGACTTGTTATACTTAACTGGAGGGGTGAAACCATGAGCCAGTTAATCAATCTATCAAGTAAACATCAATTAAATCCTCTAATTGTATACCTACTGGGTGCTGAACACTGGTGATGAAAAAACAAAGAGGAAAACTGCAGTTCCCCTCAAGGACCTTACATTCTAGGGGCGAAAAACATAGACACTTAAGGAAATATGAAATACATATAAAAGTAATTTTTAGGGAGCCCCTTCTTAGTGGCAGGTGGTCCTTGGGCTGAGCTAAGAGCAATGGGCAGGAAGTCCCAAAGAGGTTGATTTCCCCTCAAAATGAGGGGCACAGAATTCTAATGATAAGAACTATCCCAAAGTGAAATAGGTTGCCTAGGAAGGAAGTGAGTTCCTTACCCCCGGAGTTCTGCAAGTGAAAGGTAGATGACCACTTGTGGAGGGTGTAATGGAGAATCCCGTTTAGGTCCAAGTTGGACCAGATCCCTCTGAGGCTGATTCCAGATATGAGCTTCTGAAAGGTTTTAAGGGCCTGTGTGGGTGTTGGCTCTGGCTTAGAATCCTATACTTCCTCTGGCTCCTGTAGCCAAGGTACCTAGAGGATGGTTTGCCCCTCCTCCCTGCCCTCATCCTTCTCCACCAGACAGAGTTTGATCCCAAATCCAAAACAGGAAATCCAAAACTGTTTTCTATTGGTTTAGGAAGGTGTTATTTGATTAGCACCTGTTGCCTTGGGGAAAAATGAAGGTTGAGACGAGGGAGAGATTTTCAATCTGATTTTGGTTTGCCTCTGACTGACGCTACCATATGTTTGATTTCTCTGAGCTGACCAGAAACTGTGTGACTTTGGAAAATCCCATCTCCTTTTTGGGCCCTGGTCTATAAAAGGAAAAGACAGGACATGATGGTCTTTAAGACATTGAAGTTATGGGAGCATTGGAGGTGGGGTGGGGGAGGGTCACAGGAAGAACAGGGAAGCCCATGATGAAACCCTTCCTGCAGATGGAATAATTTCTGGCCCAATATTGCTATAGTAGAGAGCAGTAATGGGTGGGGGAGGCAGAGCAGAGGCCAAGCTGAGGCCCAAGGCCCCGTGTGGAGGCAGCTGTCATTGGCCTCTGCTGTGATGTTGTTGTTGAACCCTCGGGATGAGGGCCAAATCAAACCTCCCACATCACACACCACAAAGTGCCCTGGCCACCACCTGCAGAGCCTCCCAGTTCTAAATGCCAAAGGTCAGGTACCACAGTTGGGCTCCAGCTGACTGGCTGGGACCTGGTAAAAACACCCTGTACCCTCCCCCAGCCTGAAGGGAGGGCTTCTGGGATAATAATGAGGGTGTGGCTACTATGGCCTTGACTGTACTGGGGTTGGGGGGGGGGGGTAAGGGGAGCCTCTATCCACTATTCTTCCCTCTGAGAATTGATTAAAAGCCACAAGTCACTACCCTGGACTTGACGTTAGAAAAACTTGGGTCAAATCTTGTCTTAGACACTTACTAGCTGTGAGACTAAGAGTAAGTCACTTAACCTATGCCTCAGTTTCCTTAACAGCAAAATGGGGTAGAAGATTAGACTCAATGACATTTAAGGTGTTTTCCAGCTCCAAATCTATGATCCTACTTGATACCTTGTGACCTGTGACCTCTGCAATCCTCTCTTGGTCTCATTTTGTCATTCATAAAATGAAGGGGTTGTCTATGATAGCCTCGGTGGTCCCTTACAGCTCTATGTTTATGGTCCTATGATGTGTGAACCACCTGGGAAACATGCATCAGGAAAGATCCAGGAATGAAAACAACAACCTGTTCCAAGGATTTGGGTCTTTATCATTGCTGGTCCCCACAACACTTGATGGAACTCAAAGAGGTAGCCTGGAGTGATTTTTAAATGAGGTATACGGCTAGAGACAGCAGGGCCCAAAAGGTAACCCCAATACCCCAAACAGCAGAAATGCTTCTGTCCAGGCTACCACACTAGAATAAAAAGGTTATTACCATGAGTCTCTCTTTCCTTGCACTGACCCAGCTATGGTGAATGATATGTTGGTTCTGAGGAAGGTGATCAGCTCAGAGAACATAGGAGAATTTCCTGGCCTGAAGGGAATACATTCTGAGAAGTTCTCTCCCCACAAATAAGGAAATGGAACAAATCATCCCATACCTATGGTAGATGGAAATGAGCCCTCAATTAGGAACCAAGCTAAGAGTATTGACAAGAGCCTGGTTCACACAAGAGGATCTCTTCCTGATGGTGTCAGAAGAAAGGTCTTGGGAAAAGGAAAATTATGAGCAGAGGTGAGGGCTTATGGTATTGGCCAGGAGGGGCCATTTCCTGTAGCTTCAAAGGGGACCTCTTTTCCTGGAGTGCCTTCAGAGATTAAGGGGAGTAATCTTCTGTGAAGGTATAACCTTCAATAATTCAGGGTCCAAAAAATTTCTGCACAAACAAAATTGATGCGCCTAGGATAAAAAGAGCAGAGGTCAAATGGGAGAAAAATAATTGCATTGTCTCATATTCAAGATAAATAGACAATGAACAGAAAGTTATTAGATGAAAGGCCATTCCCCAATAGTTAGATGATAAAAGAGTATCTATAAGCAGTTCCCAAATGAAGAATTATATTAAAACTGTATGAAGGAATATTCCAAATCAATAATATTAATAAGAGAAATGCACATTAAAACAACCCTGAGGTTTTACCTTGTGCCCAGAAAACTGGCAAAGCTGACAGATGATGAGACCAGTCCACAACAACCCAAGTGGGAAAATAGAGAGATAAAATGATTGCCTTGGTCCCAGAACTTACAAGTAGCAGAGTCTACGCTCCTACATCTCTACCCATTCCCATCACCATGCTCCTGCTATTAGAAGGAAGGAGTTAATATCCGGCCAATGTATTCTCCATCCCAGAGTTCTTCCCAGACCAAGATAAAGTGAGAGAAATCCCAGCTTTAGCTCACTTAGAACAGGAAGGGTTTTTTTTGGTACTTGGATGCACGCATTGCCACACTCCACCCCTCCATTCCTAGACTTAGTGGCAAAGCTGTTTTCCCTTCGGGGAAGGGATTTGTCCTATGAGTTGCCCTCATGTTGAACTCTGTATTAGATATAGAACCCTCATGGGGTCTTAGACTGACCCCTGTTGCTGGGGTAAACTGGATGAAGGCAGACAGAAGGATTCTGTCCTAAGTCCTCTTCTTATTATAACCTTTAAAAGTCTTTCTAACAACTAGATGAATTGAGCTGCCTTTGGAGGTAGTGAGCTTCCCATCACTGGTGGTTTTGAACTGAAGGCTAGGTGATCACATCTTGGTAACTGCTAGGATACAGGTTGGATTAGATGCCTTCTTAGGTCCCTTCAGGTTCTAATGGCCTGTAATTCACTTTCCTCTTACAATGCTCAAACCTGGGTCATTTCTGCCATCTTCTTCCTCTACTCCAACTCCTGAGCCACTGAAGACATAAAAAAGGCATAAAAATTTTGCAAATTGGCCTCACTACAAAATTATGTTAGCTGTTAGTAAAGCCACAAACTGAACAAAGTGAGAGGAGAGGGACTCATCTTTCCTCTGCTTACCTGCCTTGCGCCTCAACTCAAAGAAGAGTCTGGAGGTATTTATTCATGTCCTGTGTTGCTTGTCCTCATCAGTTTTTAAGCACTGGAGGTGATCTACAGGGAACCAGAGTCTGACTTATGGTGACCTTGGAGCCAGGATTTCAGGTGGGATGGTGCAGTAGCCAGACTGGGGAATCTGAGATTTGAGCCCTGGGGGGGGGCATTTTTGGATTTGGTACTGGGACTATCTGTATAGGACCTGAGCTACACTATCCTCTTCCCCTCCCCAGAGATTAAGGTAGTATTGAAGGGGGGGGGATTATGCCTTCCATGTTTTGTGGGGTATGTTTGTATGTTTGTGATTATACTGTTTGGAAGTATGTTCCTTTGTTAAAGCATCCTTTATATAACATGTGTTATACTCCTACATGTCTTCTGCTCGGCTTTAAGGAAGACTTATATGACCATACTGCCCCTATTTCACCACCACTTGGTCACCTCTCAACACTCCTACTCTACTGAACTGATTTTTTCAAAGGTTACCTTCTTAATTGCTAAGTCTCAGTTGCTATCCTTCTTGATCTTTTTTGCAGTATTTGAACATTAACTCCCATTTCTTTCTTTTTTTTTTTTTTTTGGAGGGCAATTGGGGTTAAGTGAACTCAGGTCCTCCTGACTCCAGGGCCCGTGCTCTATTCACTGCGCCACCTAGCTGCCCCTATTAGCTCCCATTTTTTTGTGCATATTCCTTCCCATTATGGCACTGATCTCTCCTGGTTTTCTCACTTGTCTGGTCTTTCTTGGCCTTGGTCAAGCAGTCAATAAGCATTTATTAAGTTCTGCTCAGATGTCAAGCCCTGTGGGATACACAGGCAAATACGTGGTCCTTGAGCATTCTAACAGGGAAGACAATGTGCAAAAAAAATTGTATAATCTTGATTCATCAACCCCTGAAAAGAAGGATGTCCCCAAGCCTCTGTTTGGCCTCCTTTTCTTCTCTGTGCTATTTCTTAGTCATTCCATCCCCTTTACTTGTTTTGACTCATCACGGGGCAGATTTCTCCTAAAGCTATGTATCTAGTGCCAATTTGCCTCTTGAACTCTAATGTAATCTCAACAACTGCCTGCTGGACATCTCCAAGTGAATAGCTTGCCAACACCTCAAATTCAACATACCAAAAACTACTCATCTTCGGCCCTCCCCAAGTCCTCTCAACTTCCCTGCCTGCTAACAATATCACTATCTTCCCAGTCATTCAGTCTCAAATCCTTGGGATCTTCCTTAACTCTTAACATCTTGCTTGACATCTGCATCCCCATTTCCAATCAGTTGCCATATCCTTTCAATTCTTCCTCTACAAAATTTCTCACGTCTATCTTCTTACCTCCATTCACAATTCCACCATTTCCATCCAGGTCCTTACCACCTCTCCCTTGGACTATTTTAACAGCTTCCTAACTGGTCTCCCTGCCTTTAGTATCTCACAAGTCAGCATTGAAATAGCTACTAAAGTAATACTGTTAAGGCATTGGTCTGACTGTGTGATTCTCGTTTTAAAACCTACAGTGGCTCCCAAAGCCTCTAGGATAAACTATAAACTCTTTAGCCTGATAGCAATCTCTCTTTCTTGTTTTATTTCACCAAACCCACATACCACAGGAGATGGCCCCTGAGCTGAGAGGCTTGAAGGAAGCTGAGAATTCTAAGAGACTGAGGACAGACAAATCACATTGATTTTGGACATATCAATAATAATAATATCATCTGAATTTAACTCACTGAAGGTTTTGAAAAGAGAAATGATATGATCAGATATGTGCTTAAGGATAAATTATTATGTCAGTTGTGTAGACAATGGATCACAGAGGGGAGAAACCGGAGGCAGGGGGCCCAATTAGGAGACTATTGCAATAATTCAGCAAGAAGTGGTGAAGATATGGACTTAGAGAAATGGTTGTATGAGAGGAGAAGGGGAAAGATCTGGGAGATGCTGTGGAGGTGGAAATGACAAGACTTGTCAGCTGATTTGGGTATGGGAGGTAAGAGAAAGGAACAGTTAGAGATGACACTGAAGTTTCAAACCTAAGGAATTAGAAGAACAGTGGCTCTTCCCTGCCCTTACCAAAAATGGAGAATTCTGGAGGAAGAATAGGTTTGAGGAGCAAGACAATGAGCTCCATTTTGGAAATGTGCAGTTTGAGGGGTTGGCAGGACATCCAGGTAGTTTGTAACGTAGGACAAGAGTTTCCAGAGAGCTATTAGGGCTGGACACGCTTTTTGGAAGATATTCAGATAGATGATAATTGAACCAAATGAAACAGATGAGATAAAAAAAGAGTGCAAATAGAGAAGAGACATGAAGAGAGAGAAGAGAGATAAAGGAAGAAGAAAAAAGAGGAGATATAAGGGAAGAGAGAAGAGGAGAGAGAGACAGAGAAAGAGAGAAGAAAGGAGAGAAGAGGAGAGGAAAGGACAGGGAGAAAGAGGAGATGGAGAGGAGGGGGAAGAAAAGGAGAGAAGAGATGAAATGAGGGGAGAGAAGAGGAAAGGAGAGATGACGGGGAGAAGAAAAGAGGAGAGAGGAGGGAAGAGGAGGATAGAGGAGAGATATGGGGAGAAGAGATAAGGTCTTGGTAACATTGTTAGTTAGGGGATAGGAAATGAATGATGCTCTAGCCAAGAAGACTGAAAAACAGCTCTCAGACAGATGGAGACAACCAGGAGAGAACTGTGTCACAAATGCCAAGGGAGGAAAGAGCATCCTGTAGAAGTAAATGCTTGATAATGTGAAAAGCCACACGGAAGCCAAGTAGGATATGGATGACCATAAAAAGGCCATGAATTAGATGGAGCAATTAGAGAGTTTTGGTCACCTTGGAGAGAGTGGTTAAGAGTTTGAGGAGTGAGTAGGAACCTGAGGAAATGGAGGCAATGATTTTGACGGTGAAAGAAGGAGACATAACATGATAGCTTAAGAGAATGGCAAGATAGAGTGGAGGTTTTTGAGGACAGAGAAGACGTAGGCATTACTCTATGTATAAGAGAGAATGACTCTTCTTGGACCCTATGTTCCTACTAGGCACTTCCCTTTGGACTGTACCTCTCAGAAGTCGATGCCAGGCTCCACAGTATGCCAACACTACCAGTGAGAACTCTAATTGGGCAGGTATGCTTTCAGCAAACCCATTTTAAAACCATGGGCTATCTATTTTTTTTTCTTAGAAGAGAGGGAACATGGTAAAATAGTTAGGAAACTGGACTTGGTAATCAGGAAGACCTGTATTCAAATCCTGCTTAGACTTACTGGCTGTGTAACCTTGAGCAAGGCACCAATCCACTTTGTGCCTCCATTGCCTGTTCTATAATAATGAAGGGGTTGTATTCATTGGTCTTAAAGGTCCTTAAACCCTGAGATTCTAGGATTTTATGAAGTGATTTGCTTATAGTCATAGGGCTAGTATCAGTCAGGATTTGAACTCAGATCCCCCGATTCCAAGTAGCCTTCCCTGATTCTCCCAGATAGAAGATCCTTCTCTCTCTTCTGAACTGCTGTAGCACTACTCTTGAGGCAGGATGGTGTGGTGGATAGGGTACTGGACATGAAGTCCAGAAAAACCTAGGTTCAAATCCTTCCTCTAATGTTTAATACGGCCCTTGACAAATCACTGAAGATCTCTGTGACTCAGTTTTCTCACTCGTAAAATGAAGAGGTCAGTCTTGAAGGTCTCTAAGGTACCTTCCAGCTCTGAATCTACGATCCAATGATGACAAAGTGCTGAAGAACCTTGTGAGGCAGATTCCATAAAGAGAGATGGAAGAGGTAAAATCCCATGGATTAGAATTCTATAGGAAAAGCCAGGGATGGGGAATTCTCAATAATGAAATTCTGGAAACAATTTGAATGAGGAAGAAGCACAGGAAATGTCAGAAAAGATCATCTAATGCACAGAAAATTATCAACAAGCACTTTTTTAAAAAAGATATATATAGAGGAGTAATTCTTAAATTTTGGGGCCTCAAGACCCTTTTCCACTCTTAAAAATCATGTAGGTTCTACATATTGACATGTAACTATTATTATTTCATCAAAATGTATTTATTAGCCCATTTAAAATAACAAAAATGAATTCACTACATGCTAACACTGTTATGAAAATAGTTGTGAGAAGGATGGCGTTGTTTTACAATTTTTTTTCAAATCTCTTTAAAGTCTGGCTTAATAGAAAACAGCTGGGTTCTTATATCTGCTTCTGCATTCAATCTGTTGAGATTAGTTATTTTGAAGGAAAAAATTCCCTGACCTTTCCTATAGAATTTTGACCCATGATTATTTTGAAGTCTATGAAGAAAATCCACCCTCACACAGATAAGTAGTTGGAAAAGGAAGTATTTTAATAAGCAAATTAGTATTACTATGAAAATAATTCTTGGATTATTTTCATAATAGATAAAATAACAAATAAAGAAATGAATGAATGAATAATAGGGGTCCTCGGGCCATGTTTTGGAAACCACTGGTAGAACAGATGGAAGCACAGGCAGGGGCCAGAGGATGAATATAAAGGCATGCAAAAAAACTGTCACTAGTGTTAAAGCTCAGAATGAGCTGGGGATGATTAGCAAGAAAAGCTAAGGAGCTAAGCATTGGAGAAAAAGATGAGGACCAAAGAAAGGAGAGGACCTGAGCTCAAGGCAGATGGGATGGTGATAACTGGTGACCAAAAGAACGTAGAAGAAATCAATTTTTATTGACTTCTCTTTTGCCCACGGAGAATGACCTTTGGACTAGAAAGGATGGAACAGAAATGACTCGGAGGGATTTAAAACCTGATATACAGGAGAGGGTAGTAAGAGAACCTTTAGCTACCCTGGATAAATTCAAGTCACCTGACTCATATGAACTACACCCTTTCACGTGTTATTACTGAGCCACTATTTGAGATTTAAAAAAAATTACATTAAAAAAATTATCAAGCATTTATTATTTCCTCCCAATCTCTCTCTCAATGAAAAAAGGGAAAAGGACAGCATCGTAAAAAACAAAAACAAAACCAAGTATAGTCAAGAAAAGCAAATTCCCATCTTGGCCGCATCTAAAGTGTGTCTCCTGTCTGCATGTTGATCCATCACCTCTCTGTCAGATAGGTTGTGGCATTCTTCATTCCTTTCCCTTTGAATTGTTATCCATTGGAATCATTAGCTAGAATTGTTAATGTTGATCAGAGTTCTTAAGTCTTTCAAAAATAACCATTTTAGCAATATTTGTTTCTTTGTTTTAAAAACATCTGTATTGTAACAATACACAGTAATCATAATTGCAAAAAATTATAGCAAGTTTCTCTGATGAAGGCCTTATTTCTCAAGGATATAGAGAATTTGAGTCAAATTTATAAAAAAAGGAGTCATTCTCCAATTGATAAATAGTCAAAGCATAGGAACAGGCAGTTTTCAGATGAAATAATCAAAGCTATAGGCATATGAAAAAATTCTCTAAATCATTATTGATTAGAGAAATAAAAATTAAAACAACTCAGGTACTACCTCACACCTATCAAGTTAGCTAATATGACAGAAAAGGAAAGTGCTAAATGTTGGAGGGGATGTGGGAAAATTGAGGCATTAATGCATTTTCAGTGGAGTTGTGAACTAATTTAACTTTTCTATGGAGCAATTTGGAACTATGTCCAAAGGACTATAAAACCCATGCATACCCTTTGACCCAGCAATACCACCACTAGGTCTGCATCAGGACCTATATGTCCACAAATATTTATAGCAGTGGTGGCAAAGATTTGGAAATTGAGGGGATTCCCATCAATTGGGAGAATGACTGAACAACTTTTGGTATGTGAATGTGATGGAATACTATTGTACTATAAGAAATGATGACTAGGATGCTCTCAGAAAAACCTGGAAAGACTTATATGAACTGTTGCAAAGTGAAATGAGCAGAACCAGAACATTGTACACAGTAAAAGCAATAGTGTACAATGACCAGCTGTGAATGACTTAGTTATTCTCAGTAATATTATGATCCAATACAATTCCAAAGGACTTATGATAGAAAATGTTATCCACATTCAGAGAAAGAACTGATGGAGTCTGAATGTGGATTAAAGCATACTCTTTTAAACTTTCTTTATTTTTCTTGTTTGTTGGGGTTTTTTTGTTAGTGTTTTCTTTCACAATATATTTAATTTGGAAGGGATATGGAAGGGAGGAAGAGAATCTGGAACTCAGAATTTTAAAAAAATTAATATTAAAATTCTTTTACATGTAATTGGAGAAATTTTTTTTTGCTTTTTTGGAGGGGGGAAAGTAGGGTAATTGGGGTTAAGTAATTTGCCCAAGGTCACAGACTAGTTTTTATGTTAAAAATATTAAATATATTTTTAAAATAAATAAAAATATCCATTTTTTTTTCAGGCTGGAAGTGTAGGCAGGGGCCGCTCCCCTACCCAATCCTATTCTGATTAGCTTTGACCTGCTCTGTTTCTGACATGGGTCAATTTGCCCCAAGTCAACATTTCCTAGGGACTTACCATATCAATGACAAACTTAGTCATACTATAGCTTGTAACTCCCAAGCTTCAGAAATCCACCAGCCTTAGCTTCCCTGGCAACATGAATTAGGGTATAAATTGATCTCCTGGTTCTGCTCATTTCACTCTGAATCAGTTCATACAAGTCTTCCCAGATTTTTCTGAACCCATACCTTTCGAAATTTATTTTGGCATAACAATATTCTATTATATCCATATACCATAATTTGTGGGTACTCTCTTAGGTTCTACTCTTTTGCCATGACCAAAAAAAGCAGCTACAAATATTTTAATATATAGGATCTTTTCCTCTTTCTTTGATCTCTTTGGGGTATAACTCTACTAGAGGTTTTGTGGGTTAAAAATTATGCACAGTAACTTTGGGGGCATAGTTCCAAGTTGCTTTTCAGAACGGCTAGAACAGTTCACAGCTCCATCAATAGTTCATCAAGGAACTCATTTTCCTTATACTCCTTCAACATATATCATGTTCCTTTGTGGTCAACTTTGTTAATCTGAAGGATATTAAGTGAAACTTCAGTCTTGCTTTAATAGTGATTCCGAGCATTTTTTCATAGGGTTATAGATAGCTTAGATTTTTTTTCACCTTAAAAACTACCCATTAATATCCTTTGACCATTTTATCAATTGGGAAATGGTTCTTATTCTTTGAAGTTGAAGCAGTTTCTTGTACATCTTGGAGATGTCATTTATCAGAAAAACTTGCAGCAAAGATTTTTTTTCCTAGTTAAATATTTCCCTTCTAATCTTAACTACCCTGGATTTGTTTGTGCAACTTGTTTTGATTTTTATGTAATCAAAATTTTATCTTCTGTGATCCTCTCTATCCTTTGTTTGGTCATGAACTCTTCCTCTCTCCTTAGATCTGAAAGGTAAATTCTTCTTCTGTCCTTTTATTTGGTTATGATGTGACCTTTTATATCTCATTTATGTATCCATTTGGAGTTTTTCTTGCTATCAGGTGTGTTTTGATGAGATTGGAAGGCTGTGAAGCACAAGGAGCAGTTTTACAAGACTAGAGAAAAGTGAATGCTCTGATTTTTCAAAAATAGGAAGAAGATAGAATCTTCAAAGACCTTGACTCTGATCCCTGGGAGAATCCTAGAAAGGATTATTGAAAAGATGGATAGTAAATACCTGGAAAAGGAAGCTGGAAGCACAACAAACCAGCATGGCTTCAGCAGAAAAGGTCATATCAGATGAACCCTGCTTTCTCTGTTGTCAAGGTTACTAAATCAATAGATCAGAGGAATGTTATAAAGTTTATCAAGATTTTAGCCAAATGTTTGCTAAGTATCTCAAGCTGGAAAGATGGGGACTAGATGACAGTGTAATTAGGTGAATTTTAAACTAGTAGAATAGCTGTTATTCCACATCAACTTGGAAGAAGACCTGCAGTGGAGTGCATGAGGAATTGATCTTTGTCTAAGGCTATTTACATTTCTTTTCAATGACTTGTATGAAGATATAAATGTTATTCTTTTAAAATTTTCATATGACTAGGGGTCTAATGAGACTCAAACAACATGGTGGATATGAAGTACTTCATAAGCCTCACAGAGTTATATTATTATTATACCTCTTCTTTTTCTTCTTGTCCTTTTCTTCCTCTTTTGCTTTTACTTCTTTTTCTCCTCCTCCAATATGGATATTTGTATTTATTTTTAAAATGTATTTGGGGGGAGGAGGGGAAATAGCACTTTCTTGACTTTCTTCTTGTCCTTCTCTTCTTCCTCTTCTTCTTTTCCTTCTTCTTTTTCTCCTCTTTCTTCTTCTTCTTTTTCTCCTCCTTCTCTTCTTCTTCTTCTTCTTCTTTTTCTTCTTCTTCTTCTTCTTCTTCTTCTTCTTCTTCTTCTTCTTCTTCTTCGTCTTCTTTTTCTTCTTCTGTCACTGGGCCTCTGGTCTCTTAATGACTTCATTCCCTAAGCCTTCTACTGCACTCCTGCTGCACTCAAGTAATGCTTATAGAGCTTATGGAGTGAGGAACCAATGACAAATGATCATCAGTCCATGGATGCTAATGAGATATACAAAGCAAAAGAGTAGAGAGGGAGAAGAAAAGAAGGCCTAGGAGAGAGAACCCTGAGGGACACCCACAGTTAGTGGTTACAACCTAGATGAAGATCCATTAAAGGAGACTGAGAAAGGGCAGACAGACAGGTAGAAGGAGAATGAGGAAAGAGCAGTGACATGAAAAAAGGACTAGTGGAATATATCAAAAAAGTATTCACCATGTCCAAGTTGGATTTATACTAATAATACAAAGATGATTCAACATAAGGAAAACTATTGATAGTTAATCATATTAAAAACACTGTGATTTGGGGTGGCTAGGTGGTGCAGTGAATAGAGCACTGGCCCTGGAGTCAGAAGGACGTGAGTTCTAAACCTGCCTCAGACACTTAACACAAAACTAGCCTTGTGACTTTGGGCAAGACATTTAACCCAACTGCCCTACCTTCCTCCCTCCAAAAGAAAAAAAAACAAAAAAACCCCAAAACCCCACTATGATTGTAGGCAGAAAAAGAGTTTGGAAAGCACAATACTTATTTATGCTTAAAAAAATCCGCAACTCCATGTAGCAGAGATATAGAAAAGCTTAATATGAAAAATACATATAGAAAACCAAAAGATAACACTATATACAAGGGAGAAACACTAACAACTCCCAATAATTACAGGAGCAAAGCAAAGGTTCCCTTTTCCCTCTTATTTGACTTAATTCTAGAAGCATAAGAAATTAAAGGCATACAATTAGACACAGAGTTTGGGTGCCTTGGCCAAGATCACACAGCTAATAAGTATCTAAGTCAGGATTCAAACTCAGGTCTTTCTGACTCCCAGTCCAGTAGTCCATCCACTATGCTTCCTAGCTGCTCAGTGCTTATCTATCTATCTATCTATCTATCTATCTATCTATCTATCTATCTATCTATCTATCTATCTATCTATCTACCTGTCTGTCTGTCTGTCTGTCTATTTGCTTTTCAGCATTCACTTTTATAAGACTTTGAGTTCCAAATTTTTTTCTCCTCCTTCCCTTCCTCTCTTTTCAAGATGCCAAGCAATCTGATATAGGCTATACACGTACAATCATATTACATGTATTTCCCCATTAGTCATGTTCTGAAAGAAGAATCAGAACCAAAGGAAAAACCACAAGAAAGAAAAGCTAACAACAACAATAAAAGAGAAACCAGTGCTTCAATCTCCATTCAGCCTCTACGATTCTTTCTCTGGATATGGATAGAATTTTCCATCATGAGTTCTTTGGAATTGTCTTAGATCCTTGTACTCCTGAGAAGCTGATCAACATTTATCCTGGACAAAAGGAGGTTCACTCCGATCGCTGTCTTCAAATATTCCTTTGCTATCACAGGCTATCCTGGGAAGGAGGGGTCAGACACTCAGCCCATGGGTATTGGGTCTGTCCTTCTAGAGACTTGGAATAGGCTGGGCCCTCTGGGGTTATCTCTGCCTGGCAAGGCTTTTAGAAGTAATTTAGGTTAACCATGCCCCCTCAATTTACAGAGGAGGAAACTGAGGCTGAGTCAAAGGGGCATGTCTAAGTCACACACCTAGAACCTGGGACTTCTGACTGACAGTCTAGGGATCTTTCTATACCATGCTGCCTGAACAAGTTTTTTTGGGGGGGAAGGAGGGAGAATAACACCTTCTTGTCTCAAAAAAGGCTTTCCTCTATATCCCTGACTTGCAGTTATTCAGATTCATGAGGTCCTTGAAGTAGGGAACAGAAAAGCTATTTCTATGTGGGCCCAGCAGGAGAGCTCAAAACCCTTTTGCCGCTCCCTCCCCACCTCTCTGCCCACCACCCCCAGCATTAATTCCAGCACTAATGATGATAAATACTCTTAATGGTAATGACTTTTGACTAAAATAGGTCATAAAACCCAACCTGGGTCTAGGGTCAGATTGAATCAGAGAGGGTGGAAACTGCTTGCTTCCTTGACTTCACAGTATGGTGAAAGGGGAGGGAGAGGCTTAACATTGACCTTAACCCTACCTTCCCCACCTCCTCTGTCTCCTTGTGACCACTTTTCACCTGCCTTCTTAATTCAGTTCCCAGAAGGCTCTGCCCCTCACCTCCCTGAACCCAATCAAGAACTGCTCCCAGCTTGGTCCCCACTGAGCTCCCTCCTTCTCAGAGCATTAGAATTCCTGGCATTCTCCCACCCCACCTCCCCTAAAAAAATGTAAAAGAACTCTCTCTCTCTTTCTCTCTCTCTCTCTCTCTCTCTCTCTCTCTCTTTTTCTCTCTCTCTCTCTCTTTCTCTATCTATCTCCCTCTCCCCCCCCCTTTCTCTCTTTCTCTCTCTTAATGAGCTCACAAGGGGCAAAGGGGCAAAGCTGATCTGTCACATGGGGAAGGAACCAGTGATGCCCTTCCCTCTCTTCCCTCTCTTCCCTCTCCTCCCTCCCTCCCTCCACCAGAGGCCATAGATGGGAGGGAGGGCCCTTCATTGGGAGTTAGCAAGGTCAGGGCCTTGTCAAGGTTCTGCTTAATCTCTCATCAGCCTAGAGGCTCCTGGGCCTCTGGGGCTTCCGCTGGCAGGCTCCGGAGCCACCTGGAGTGTATGAGAGTGTGTACGTTTGTGAGGGTGACCTTGAAGTCTGGTCTGGGAGAGCAGAGGGGCCCCTGCCCCAAGGGGCCAAGTAAGGGTAGAAAGTGATTGATAGACTCCAGTCCCTAAGGAGGCCAGAGTCTTCTCAATGTCTAGGGGCTTAGACTCTAGATTCTCCTTGTGTTCCTCCTCCCCTCCAGCACCCACCAAGTTTCCTCACTTGACCCTGTGTCGATCTGTCCTTTGATGTTCCCTCTTCCCAACAAAGAGGACCTCTTTGATCCCACAGACCAGAGCACACAGCCTTCTCTGGTTGTGAGTCCGAAGTTAACTTTTATTGATCTTCCTCATTAGTGCCTAATTACATTGTGGGGACGCAGGGAGGAATGAGTCGGAAGCTGCTGTGAATTTGCCCACAGACTCTTTGGAGGATCGGTGACTCAGGCTGGTCTTGGAGATCTGGGTTCCAGGCCCTGATCCCAATACCAGGGAGGGCGTTCAACATGTCCATAGCAGCATATAACCTGTAGGATCAAATAGAACTCCTCTGTTTCAAGCTCTCCCTAGCCTGGTCCCTCCCTCTCTTTCTAGCACATTGCTTCCCTCACCCCTGGACCAGCCACCCTGGCCTAACATGTGCTGGCTCCCTGGGGTTCCATCTCCAGACTCCTTGCTTCTGCACTGGCGGTCCCCCCTTCCTGGCATGTTCTCCTTCCTGGCCTTTGACTTCTTGTATCCCTTGGCTTTCTTCAAAACCCAGTACAAGCACTAGGCTCCACCACTGCTGGTGGCCTCTCCTCTGAGACTTCCTCCCATCTGCTCCTTAAATATTTTGTATGAACCTGGTTATTGACATGTTGTCTCTTTCATTAGAATGTAAGCTTCTTGAGGGCAGGGATTGGTTTTACCTTTCTTTGTCTCCCCAGTGCTTAGCTCAGATCCAGGAATGTAGTAAGTACTTAATCATATTTTTGGACCATCCTATGTGTTCTGGTTTATATGTGTTGACTCCTTTAGAATGTACACTCCTTGAAAGCAGGAATTGTTTCTGTTTTTTCTTTGTATTCCTAAACTCAAAGCAATTCCTGGCACTGTAATAAGTGCTTAATAAGCATCTATTAATTGCTTTATCATTAGTGAGTTGGAACAATTTTTCTTCTGAGAATTGTTTGTTCAAGGGACTGCTCTGGAGTCAGGAGGACCTGAATTCAAATCCAGCCTCAAATACTTGACACTAGCTATGTGACCCTGGACAAGTCACTTAATCCTGATTGACTAAAGAAAAAAATCAATTTAAAAAAAAGATGGAAGAGAATTGTTTGTTCATACCCTTTGGCCGTGAAGGAATGACTTTTGATTTAGCAAGTTTGTGTTTTAGTGGGACTTTTGAGGGGTTATGATTTTATCTGGTAAAAAAATTCCCTTCACCAATGCAGTTCCCAGCAATTGTCCTGAAACTAAGACAGTCTTCATCTCCTGGGGCACTGAGAAATAAAATGGCCTACTCCCAGTCACAGTGATGTGAGAGTGGTGGGATCTGACCCCAGGTCTTTCAGACTGGGAGGTTAGCTTCCCTGTCCTTTATTCCAGAACTACCTCTTGGTGGCTTGATATAAGACTCTTAAACAAGTCTGATATCTTACGTAAAGAATCTGCCCCACTTTTATTCTATAGTTGCATTGATTTTGTTCTTACAAAATTGTTTCAATTTCATGATCTATTTGCCTTTTATGATAATTTCTACCTTTTTTGATTAAGAGCTTCCCCCTCCCCCACATCACACCTATCAGATTGGCTAACATGACAAAACAGGAAAATGATAAACATTGGAGAAGATCTGGGAAAGCTGGAACACTAATTCATTGTTGGCAGAGCTGTGAGCTGATCTAACCCTTCTGGAGAGCAATTTGGAATGATGCCCAAAGGATTATAAAAACGTGCATAGCCTTTGACCTAGCAATACCACTTCTAGGGCTGTATCCCAAAGAGATCATAAAAATGGGAAAAGGACCCACGTGTACAAAAATATTTACAAAAGCTCTTTTTGTGGTGGCCAAGAACTGGAAATGGAGGGAGTGCTCATCCATCAGGGACTGGCTGAACAAGTTGTGGTATATGAATGTAATGGAATACTATTGTGCTATAAGAAATGATGAACAGGTGGACTTCAGAAAAACCTGGAAAGACTTACATGAACTGATGCTGAGTAAAGTGAGCAGAACCAGGAGAACATTGTACACAGTAACAGACAGTATTTGATGACTGATTTTGATAGACTTCTCAGCAATGCAAGGACCTAAAACAATTCCAAGGGACTCATGATGGAAAATGCAACCACATCCAGAGAAAGAGCTATGGAATCAGAATGCAGAGCGAAGCAGTCTATTTTCTTTTTTGTTTTTCTTTTTCATGGTTTCTCCCATTCAGTATAATTCTTCTATGCAACATGACTAATGAGAAATTGTGTTTAATAGAAATGTATGTGTAGAGCTTATATCAGACTGCATGTCCTCTTGGGGAGGGAAGGGGAGAAAATTTAAACCTTATAGAAGTAAATATTGTAAATTAAAAATAAATTAATTAATAAATTGGAAAAGAGAGAGCTCTCCCCCTCCCCATAGCCAAGAAAGCTATCTGAGCTGGTTCTCCCCTTTCTTTTTTGGACCACATCTATAGAACAGAGATGTCACTTGTGTGACCTACTTTACAGGGTTGAGAGCAAAGCATTTTGTAAGTCTTAAAGTGTTATGGAACTGCTATTATTTATTTATTTATTATTTTTTTTTTGGAGGGCAGTTGGGGTTAAGTGACTTGCCCAAGGTCACACGGCTAGTTTTTTGTGTTAAGTGTCTGAGGCTGGATTTGAACTCAGGTCCTCCTGACTTCAGGGCCGGTGCTCTATTCACTGCGACACCTAGCTGCCCCGAACTGCTATTATTTAATATAGTTATTGATGCTAATTAATAGGAAAGGAGAGACCTTGAGTAACCTGGGTCATTTGGCCGATTGATCTGCTTTCCAAGAGATGGGCACAGTTGGTCACCCAGCCTGCTGCTCAAAGAACCTCAGCATCGAAGACTCTTTTTCTAGGGTGACCAATGATCTATTAGAGGACAAATCTGATGGCCTTGTCTCAGTCTTCATCCTTTGTCCTCATCCTTTTATCCTGTCTACTCTGTCTTCCTCATCCTCTGTTCTGTAGCACTTGACATTGTTGACCATTCCCTCTTCCTGGATATTCTCTCCACCTTTGGTTTCTGTGACACCAATCTCTCTTGTTTTCCTCCTGCCTGTCCAGCTTCTCCTCAATTTCCTTTCCAGGATTATCTATCATCCATGTCCTGCCCTTTAACTGTGGTCCCAAGATTCTATCTTGGTCCTTGTTTTCTTCTCTACCTTCTCTCTTTTGCTAATCTCATTAACTTGTGTGTTCAAGTATCATCTCTACGCAAATGACACCAAGATATATATGTATGTATATACACACACCATACATGTAAGTATATATGTGTATGTATATATATATGTATAATGTCTCCTGATCTCCAATCACACATCACAACCTGTTGAACCTCTTCAACTGGATATCTCATTGGCACCTCAAACTTGACTTGTCCAAAGTAATTCATCATTTCCCCATCAGTCCAACGCCAAACCACCCTTTCTCTGGACTTCCTTTGAAGGCACCATTGTCCTTCCAGTCACTCAGGTTTGAAACCTTGGAAGCTTCTTCCCCTCTTCCCTCTCCCTTCCTCAGCCCACCCCTATATCTCATCGGTTGCCAAGTCCTATCCATTATACCTCCAGAATCACCTCTCCCCTCCTTCCTCTTCTCTCTATTTACATGGAGTTTAGGCTCTCAATGCCTCTCACCTGCCTTTTTTTCAATACCCTCCTAGGTGGACTCATGGCTTCCAATCTCTCTCCATCTCCTATTTGTCCTCTATACCAGCGCCCTCAAGCTCAACAGCAACAGAGACCAATTCATCCACACCTAAGGATCCCTTGGGTTGCATTGACTTAGTTTTCAAATGTAATATTATCTCTATTTTATTATAATTTTATTTATTTTGTTAAATATTTGTTGTTGCTCAGTGGCGTCTGACTCTCCATGACCCTATTTGGGGTTTTCCTGACAAAGATACTGGAGCAGTCTGCTATTTCCTTCTCCAACTCATTTCATAGACAAGGAAACTGAGGCAAACAGTCAATTGCCCAGGGTCACACAGGTGGTAAGTGTATTTCCTAATTACATTTTAATCCAATTCCTTGCCCTCTGGAGTGTTGTAGAAGACATGCTTGTTTGCCTGCAAGGCTGCCAGAATCATCTTCCTACAGCACAGGTCTTACCATGTTACCCTTACCTCCATCCAACCCTACCTACCCCAGATCACTCTGTAACTTCCCATTGCCTCCAAGATAAAATATAGACTCCTGGCATGTCTCCTGCCTACCTCTCTAGGCTTTCCTTCCCCATCCTCAATGCCCTCCTCCACATTCTAGCCAAACTCGCCTGTTGGTCACACCCCAGCCTCAGCACTACAGGCCACCTCCTTGCCTTTGCAAGCCCAGTGGGCCATCCTTCCTCACCTCCACTCTTGGGATCCCTAAGTTGCCTTGGTGTTTAGCTCCTAGTTCAGTGGTCACAAGAGTCTTTCCTGACTCACTGAATCATCAGAATTCCCCTTCTCCTTCCCTGTCTTTCCTGAGCCCCCTCATTATTGGTACTTTGTCATGCCTCTTAAAATTATTTGATATGTACTTATGTTTTTTTACAGTGTTGTATTGACCCTGTAGGATGTGAGCTTGTTGAGGACAGGGCATTTTTTCTTTCCTTCTTGAGCCTCGGTGCTAAGCACAATGCTTTCATATAGTAGGCATTTCATAGAATGACTTTGGGATTGGACTGGAATCTCTGAGTTTGGAGGGACTTGAGGGGAGCCACTTGATCCAACCTTCATATATCTCCAAGCATCATGATAGCCTCTGCCAGTGACAGATAGCTCATTACTTCTAGTGGGCACCCATTCTGTTAGTAGGCAACTAGGCCTGTTCAAAAGCCTCCTCTTGCTGCAACCTCTTCCCTACCCAATCAGGAACCCACCCCCTTCCAAAGAGTGAGCCAGGTGCAAGATACACTATTTATTGCTGATTGCTGAGCACAAATGGTTTAGTCTCTGCTTACATCTGTATTTGGGTTTCTAACTGGGATACATTCTAGATTTCTATACCTGTTTCCCCACCCAACAAGAGGTGTCCTATGAAGGGAGCTCACCTCTGTATCTACTCTGTTTTTTCTGTCTGTAGGGTTGGGCCCTCAGTGGGCTCAGTAAAAATCTGGTGATAGCTTGCTGGGGAGCTGAAGGGACAGTAGAAGGGTTGTGCTTCCAGTCTTGCATAACTTGTTTGATCTTTGGTATTTCCAGAATAAAAATTGGTCTAGAAGGGGAAGGGATGGCTGTCGGGCTGGGGGGTTGGTCACTCGGGCTCTCTTGGAGCAGGGAACTCACTCCTTAGGAAAGTCCTTTCTTACCCCACCTTCTCTCTTCGTCTCCCTCCAGTAGCAGAATCCCCTAACCCTTGATGTGTATGGGGCTTGAGGCTCCTGTTCCCAGACCTGCCTGGATCGATGAAAGCCAGTACTCTGCCCTAGCCCGCCCCTTGGAACCCAGTGGCTATTGGCCAGGCCTTCTGTAAGGGCCTTTGGTCCCAGGGACTGTCAACAGTAACCCATCCTCCTACTCCTTTCCTGGTCCTTCACCCCTGCTCTGGTGCTGGTCTGATGTCCCCATGATAGTTCTACTGAAACAGGCCGAGGCCCTGAGTGGACCTAGAAGTGAGGGCAGGAGGTGGAGGCCAGTCAGAGAGAAGCCCTAAAAGGGAAAGTAGCTTGCTGAAACTCAGTAGCTCTCCACCCATCCCTCTTGGGCCTCTGAGCCGAAGCCTGAAGAGTGATTCAGAAAGAAGGGATCTCCTCTGAACCCAGACACTCAGACTCCTATGGCCCTGGAGTAGGGACAGCAGGGTTTAGGTTGAATTAGGGAGTTCTAAAGATCTCATGCCTCTATGGTATGTCCTTTCAGGAGCTGGGGGAGGAGGCCTTTCTAGATTAGTTTGGGTTTTGGTTCCCAGAAATTCCTTAGTAAGCGAAGGCCTTGGAGCTGGTCAATGCTCTCTGCCAGGCCTGGGCACACCAGGTGCTAGTTCTCTCACATGGAGGTGACAGAGTGGGGTGGGGCACATTGTGTTCCTTTGGAAGACTAGGGAGGAACCTGAGTGCCCTCTCCCACAGACTCAGCCCTAGATCGAGGCCAGACTTGAAGGGCTATTGGTCCTAAGGAGAGGGTGGCATAGGCCTGGCCTTGGGGATCCTGGAGAGAAGGAACCAGTTTTCCTCATCCAACCCTTCCCCCTACAGAAGGGTCTTTCTCTCAAACTGTAGGGTAGAGGCTGTGAGCAAAGCTGAGTCATTCTGCTTCATTCCAACCAGTGACCTGACTAGGACCAGCCAGTGTGGGGCTCAGGGGACCATGAGAGCAGAGCCGTGAAGGGCAGGACTGGGGGAACCAGGATATCCTCCCCCAATCTTGTTCCTGGACTGACTGGCTTGAGGGAGACTCAGCCAGGAGCCTGAGCTATGTATGGTGTCTGACTGGGAGAAAGGGAAAGTGAGGTTTGGGTCTGAGAAAGCCATTAGAGGTAGTTCCCTGGTATGTGTGGGGGTGGGGAGGGGAATGTTCTGCTTGATAGGCCTTTTCTGGGGCCTAAACCCCTTAAACAGTGGCTACAGGAACCTGTCTGCCCAGATGGGCCTGAGGATTCTAGGGGGGGAGAGGGTCTCCTCACTTCCTCAACCCCATTGCAGCCCTCATCTCCCACTGTTATTTGAATACCACCATCCACCTCATGAGAGGTTGTCCTTAGGCCCAGAATAATTTGGAAGCCTGGTACCTGGTTCTTACTCAAGAGCTCTTGGCTGAACTGGAGTCAGATTGGGGGCTAAAAGAGGTGGAGCCCTTGGAGTCAGTTGGGGTTCCCATTCCCGGGGGGAATAAATGAGATTTCCAGAGAAGGAAATGTTTGGGAACTCAAGGAAATCAAATTGGAGGGTTATCTATGGGGCAGCATGCCCTAGGCCTAGCAGAGAGAGCAGACTTGGGGTCAGAAGATCCAGAATCAAATCCTGACTCCCACACTTACTAACTTTGTGACCTCTGCAAGTCTCTTCATCTCCCTGAGCTGTTTCTTCATCTGTAAAATGCAGATAATCATAAGCGTGCTACCTACCCCACAGTGCTGGTGTGAGCAATGCTTTATGCAACTCAGACTGAAATGTTAAAGAGGTATGGACATGGCAAGTGCATATTCCTAGACAGCTTAGCTTCTGAGGCCAAGATCCTGACTTATCTAAATTTCATAGCTCCCCCAGCACGGTGCTCTGCACACAGTAGGTTCTCTGTGCACAGTCCAGATGGAATGAATGAACAGTGCTGCAGGATGGTTCCATAGTCTGGGCAGTCTGGGGAGAGAAAAAGAGAGAGTCAGGGGTGTGTGTATGTGTGGTGCCTGTGCCCTGGGAAGGGGAGGCAGGGAACCCAGAAAGCTGAGGGAGGATGAGGTCGAAGTCTGGAACCTAGACCAGGTCAGTGGCCTGGGCAAGATCAGGGTTCAGGGATGTGATCTAAATGTGGAGTGGGGAATGTGGTGGCTAACATGCCCAGACAGAGTGAGAGGCAGGATGGAGCTGGGGGGGGGGCACGTCTTGTTGGGTCTGAGGCCCTTGTTGGGCCCACAGTCTCAGGGGAGGGGAAGGCCCAGAGCCCCTGCCTGGAGCAGGCAGCAGGCAAGAGGAGCCGGGTGGGGCCTGTTCTGGACAGGCTGGTCCTCACCAGCTCAGAAGAGGCCGCAGTCCTTCAAATTTTCCTTGATAATGATGTCGGTGACTGCGTCGAATACAAACTTGACGTTCTGGGTATCTGTGGCGCAAGTCATGTGTGAGTAAATCTCCTTCACGTCCCGCCTCATATTCAGCTCCAAGAACTGGACCTTAATGTAGTTCCCGGCATCCTCGTAGGTGTTGGGGCCTGAGAGGATCCAGATGGGGAAGGGGCTGGTCACACAGAGTCTGAGGGGGTTCAACTTCCCGGCCCTGCCCTCCAGCCCCAGCACTCTGCCCCTGCCTAGCCCAGACATCTGGGCAGAGGTCCCAAAGAGCCAGTGCCGGGGAGGGTATGTGGGATGAAGAGTCAGAGTAAGGGATGGTGGATGCATTGTGGGGGGTCAGAGGCAGGCGTGAAGGAGTCAGGATGGAATAGGGATAAAGGGTCAGTAATGGAGGAACTGGGACAGGCTGTGTGTGTGTTGGGGTAGGGAGTTGGGAGTGGAGATTGAGGGCTGGGGATGAAGGATTAAGGGCTGGAGGGTCAGGATATGGGACAAATGGTCAGGGCTGGACGTGGAGATGGGTAGGACTTGAGATAAAACATAAACACAGGAGTCTGAGGGGAGGGTTCAGCGACAGAGGGTCAGGCTTAAGAATAATCCTGTTCTTACACGATTCTTACAGGTTTATTATAGAATGTCTGGGATAGGGGTGAGAGATTGGGAGAAGTATGGTGCTGTCACAGCTGGGAGATGGATGGGTTCAAGGATGGAGATTAAGAAATGGGACTGAGGATTTCCATTCAGACATGGAGATGGAAAGCCATAGTGCAGTTTCAGGAATCTATAGAAGACACCTCCAGGAGAGCCCTATTCCCCCTACAAAGGACTCCTAGAGACGATGGCTCCATCATCCCTGGTGGGGATTTTGGTGGAGATGGGATGCCATCTAGTGGTCACACTTGGAACACACCGGCTCCTGGAAGTGAGGAGGGCAGAGAGAGGTAGGGAGTCCCTTTAACTTCAGCTTCTGAAGCTGGGATTCTGCAACACTGCCAGCAGCTCAGGCACAGATAGTGGAGCTAAGGATTTGACAGCTGCATGGAGCCTAATGCAGGGCTAGCCCTGTCTCACCATCATAGTCAGGGAAGCAGATGCTGAGATGGGCCTTCTTAATCTTCTCGGTGAAAACGTCCTTTTTGTTAAGGAACAAGACAATGGATGTTGTGGCAAAGTAACGGTGGTTACAGATGCTGTTGAACAGGTGGAGACTCTCGTGCATCCGGTTCTGGGGGCAGGAGTGGAGAGAGGGCAGGTTGGATGCTGGCAGAACCATAACTAGGAATTCTGGAGCCCAGGGAAAATTCATTCAAGGGGCAAGAATTTAGGATACAAGTTCTTGTGAGGGAAGAGACCTGGGCACACTGTCACTGTGGCGGGTGGGGATGGGGACAAGCTTCATGTTTCCTTCCTCTAAGCAGGAGAAACGTCAAGGTATGCCCCATGGGTTCCCAGGACAACCTGTCCTGGATAGGTGTGATCATGCTGACAGATAGGGTGGCCCATGCCCCAGATTCCGACCTCGTCTCATACTGCATGCCTGATACCCAACCACTGATCCCTGACTGTGAGAGAGAGCAGCCAATGAGATGTCAATTAGTAGCATGGTGGTAGGCCCCGGAAGAAGGGCTTTGTGCAGAGGGGCCCCTGAGTATTAGCCAGTCTAGGGCTAGGTGAAGAACAATGGACAGAGGACCACGCAAAGCAGGGATGGACTGATAGACCCACAGGGGAGAGCACCCTGATATTAGCCATTGACTGAACCCCCAAACCCTCCCCAAGGGTTTTCCCTCAGACTCGGGGCTTCTTTAAGAGAAGGGCCCGTACCCACCACTTCATCATCTTCCACCAGCACCATGTCATAGGCGCTAAGAGCCGCAATAAAGATGATGCAGGTAACGCCTTCGAAGCAGTGGATCCATTTTTTCCTCTCTGAGCGCTGGCCCCCCACGTCAAACATTCTGCCAGAGAGAAGGGCACCTCCTGGGACACCACCCCCAAATCTCCTGACCCCACGCTCCCTCTATCTTTTACCAGAAGAGGAAGGGGCCTGACCCGTTCCTCTTGGAGAAAAAACAAAAACAAAAAAACCAGGAAACACTTAGTGAGCTCCTATTTTGTTTGAGGAATCTCAGCCACAGGGCCTGAGGTCTGAGAGGCAGGAGGAGCTCACAAAGGGAGGCCTATGGAGCAGAAACAGAGAGGGGGATTGTAATGGTTGGTGCTGGAGGACTCAGTGAGAGGGGTGTAGGGCTCAGGGACAGGGGATGGAAGCTGAATGAAGAGACAGGGCTCAGGAAAGGAACAGAGGCCCAGCAAAGGGGAGGGAGGCTCAGTACGTTTGGCCTCCTTACCTGAAATTGAGGTCCTTGAAGGAGAACTGGGTCTCAATGATACCTGTTGTCTTGACTCGGGACCTCAGCACGTCCTGCTCCGTGGGCACATAACCAGGGGTCACCAGACGCTCCAGGTCTGAGAGGTAGCTGACCAAAGAGTGTTGGGAGGGACCCCTTAGACAAAAAGCTGGGGGATACTCTTGGCTCTTTGCTTGGAGACTTAGGGGAGACCTCAGGGGAACTCTGAGCTGGGTATGAGGGGTGGGAAGTGGGAGCTGGACCTCTGGTTTTACTGGTATTCTGCCATCCCTGTCATTTTCTCTGCAATGTATGTGTGGGTGGTATAGTAGAGAGAAAGTTGGCCTCTGAACTGGGAAGACCAGAGTCAGCCTCTGAGTAAGGGCCTACATACTGAGGGCAGGGTCAGTCAGGATAACCCACTCGGGGTAATGGGACGTGTACCCAAGGGCTCTTACCGGAGCCCTTTCCCAGAACTATTGAAATGACCCTCTCTCGGCCCACCAACCTAGCCCCCCACACAGATCTGACGCAGTCAGTCTCCTGCAGAAGCTCCCCATTGCCAATGGCTCCGTGTGCCCCAGATTCGTCCTGCATCTTTCCTTTACTCCTGCCCTGCCCCTCCCTTCAATTGAAGCCCCTCCCTTCTTTCTTGCCCTTTTTTTTGGAGGGGCAATTGGGGTTAAGTGACTTGCCCAAGGTCACATGGCTAGTGTTATGTGTCTGGGGCTGGATTGGAACTCAGGTCCTCCTGACTCCAGGGCCAGTGCTCTATTCACTGCGCCACTCTGCCCGCCTGCCCCTCTCCCTTCTTTCAAGGCCCATCTTAGGTGTCATTTCCTCAAAGTAAAAGCAATATCCCCCCCCCCCAGCTTGCTCCATTCAGCCCTTTTCTGCTCTCCCATTCTCTCTTAGCTCTTTGCAGGCCTCTTATATTCCCTGCTTGGACTAGGTCTTTGAGGAAGAGAATTGTCTCGTTTTCACCTTCGCATTCCTGATGCCCGTTCCCGGACCGTCACTGTAATTGTCATTTTATAAATGTTCAGTCAGTCTACAAGCGTGTATTAGGCACTTAGTGCCAGGCACAGTGCTGAGCAGTGGGGGTACAAAGAAAGGAAAAAACCGGGTCCCTGCCTTCGGGGACCTCACCCTTTAATAGGGCAGATTATATAGGATAGAGCTGTGTGAGTGAAAGGTAATCTGAGAGGGAAGGGACCGGTGGTGAGGCTGCTGTCTGAACTGAATCGGTTTGAGGCAGCAGCCAGACCCTGCGGCCTTGGGCTCCTGACCTCCAGGCTAGGGGGAGCCCTCGCCTCTCTGCCCCCCACAGCTAGTCCCTGGGGTGCCTGGGAACTCACTATCCTGCAGAGTCATTGAGCTGGTATTCAGAGGCTCTGTCAAAGCAGGCCTGGATGCCCGAGTCCTTCCACAGCCGCTGAATGATGTCAGACATCTCCTTGGGCATTGTACCCTCCTCAATAGTGTCCGCCATGTGCATTAGCTTCCTTGCATCGTCCTGGGGGCAGGTAAGGTCCTGGTCAGAACTCTCTGGGGTGCAGGTTGAGGGGAATGGAAATCAAAGCATGGGGGTGGAGGGTGGGTGGTGGAGGCTAAGGCAGGGATTAGAGGTGGGGAAAGAAGTTCATGACAAATCCTCTCCCTGACCTGATTGGCAGGAGATCCCTCCCAGACCTCACTTGTCCAGCCTGATGATCCTTGTCCTACCTTTCCCTTTTCTGAATGACCAAGACCCAAGACTCCAGGTCCTGAGACTCCCAGACACATCTCTGCCTTGGGCGACTTCTCCCAGGTATCCCTGTCTCCCTTCACCTTCCAGGTATCCCAGCCTCCATACTCTGAGTAAACCAACCCTATCCCTTCTAAAGCTCTTTTCAAACTTATGGTCAGTTCATTTACCCCCCACCGTCCCCCTCCCCAGTGATCCAGGTCCTACCTATATGTCCAAAAGTCCTTGCTGGACACCTTTTTGAGTACTCAGGGCTCAGGGCTCCCCCCATATTTGGCAAAGTAAAAAGAGTACTAGACTTGAAGAACTGGGTTTGAGTCCCTCTTTGGGCCTCAGTTTCCCCTCTGGAAAATGAGAGGTTGAACTCAATGAACCCTATAGCCCCTTCTAAACCTGAAACTCTGTGATCCTACCAGCTACATCCAAGGCTCCCAGTCTGTATCCCTCCCTACCCTATGCCTGCTAAACCTGAGTCATACTTGTCTGGCTGAGTCTCCATACTGGATGTTGAGGGTTGTCATGGCCCGGACAATGGCCAGAATGGACTGCAGAGTGTTGCCGTAAATAATCGCAATGAACTCCAGGCACTCCTCCAGGGAGTAACCATCTTGATGGATAATTCTGGGAACAGCCAAGAAAGAGTAGGCTCAGCAACAGGTTGGAGTCATGGCCAGTAGGGAGGTGTCTGGGGGCAGGACAGTGGGATTGATGCTCTGGTTGGTAGTGGTGGCTCTGTGTGTTTGTGCGTGTTTGTGTGTGTGTGTGTGTGGGGGGGGTGTCTTTCATTTGATAATCCAGGTCTTTCCTGGAAGATGGTGCTTAGGAGGGGGAAATGGGGGGGGGGAAATATATAAAGAGAAACACTCACTTCATCTGCTTAACGATGGTGCTTTTCCCAGATTCACCGGCCCCTAGAGACAGAAATACAAATCTACTGTGAACTACCTGAGGGCATGCCCTCTATGAGGACTGTGTTACCTATGTTTGATAATAGCCCCTGTACCCAGCACCCAGGAAGTGAATAAAGGCCTATGAGTAAATTTTGAGTAGACTCAAAAACACAGTGGGAAGAGGATGGAGAATGCTAGACCTTGGGACAAAGGCTGTACCCCAGGCCAGCTGAGCTGTCTCCAAGAGGTCCAGGGCGGATCAGAGAACCCAAGGACTATGCTTTCCCAAAGGGAAGGGTATCCAGGGTGCAACCCCTCCCCTGGCCCTCCTCCCAGAGAAAGCATGGAGGACCTGGTGCTCCCCTCACTCCCCCCACTAGGTCAGGGCAAGGGTGAGGTGGGATGTCTGGCCAAGGATCACCCTGAGAGGCTCAGAGGGAATTAACTTCTTTCTGGGTTGGGCCTTGGGATCTGGGTAGATTGGGGACATGGGGACAGGGGGAGGAGGAGAGCAGGGATTAGATGGAAAGAAAGAAAGAAACAAAGAAAGAAAGAAAGAAAGAAAGAAAGAGAGGGAGGGAAGGAGGGAGGGAGGAAGGAGGAAGGAAGGAAGGAAGGAAGGAAAGGAAGGAAGGAAAGGAAAGGAAGGAAGAAAGGAAGGAAGAAAAGAGAAAGAAAAGAATGAAAGATAGCCAGATAGCTAGGTAGATAGAACATTTATTAAGCTTTTAGCATGTGTAAGATAGAATACTAACTCCATGGGATAGAAATACAAGCAAAAAAGGTAGTCTCTACTCTTACATTCTTTTTGGGGGGGGTGGCAATCAAGGTTAAGTAACTTGCCCAGTATCTCACAACTAGTGTGTATCTGAGGCTGGATTTGAACTCAGGTCCTCCTGACTCCAGGGCTGGTACCAACTCCACTGTACCACCTAGCTGCCCCTACCCTTCCATTCTAACAGAAGAAGACAGTACTGGTGGGGCAGGGTGAAGTCTGGACGTTGAGCAGAGCCGTCAGTGACCAGGGCCTCTATTCAAGTCCAGTGTTATTTTGTGTGTATTGGGGTTTTGGAGGGGTGTGGAATGGGGAGGGGAATTAGGGCAGAGTTAATGGGATCAGTGGGTTTAGCCTCCTTTCCCTGAACCTCCCCTTTGCTCCCTTACTGGAGAAAAGCTGAGATTCCATGTTATTCACCTCAAGCGAGAGGCGGCTAAAGTGATTCAGTAGCTAGAGTGCTGGGCTTGGAGTCAGGAAGAACTGAGTTTGAATCTTAAATCAGACACATGCCAGCTGTGTGATGCTGAGCAAGTCACATAACCTCTGTTTGCCTCAGTTTCCTCATCTGTAAAGTGGGGATAAAAAAGCACCCGCCTCACAGTATTGATGTGGGGGGTCAAATGAAATAATAATTGCGAAGCACTTACCACAGTTCCTGGCACACGTTAAGAACGACATCAATGTTAGCTATTATTCTTATGATTAAAATCACTTTTCAAACCTTAAAAATATTATTGTTATTATTAATCCAAAATTCCATTGTACTAAACAGGGAAATTTTCGCCAGCCTCCCTTGCTTCCCATCTGTGGGTCTTTTGCCCAGCAGAGCAGTGTCCTTGTGACTCTGAAATGACCTTGAGGTCTCAGGGGCTATGCCGGAGGAGAGAAGGCTCTTGCAATCTCTACCAGGGTGGAAGGGACCACCAGGTGACAGACAGAGCTTGCTGTCCCAAGACCAAGCCTGCTAAGAAAGGAGAGGCTGATATGAGCAGGCTGGCCACTGAGGGACGAATTCTCTGGCCCTGGTGACCCATGAAACAATACAACAAACATGCTCTGGGAATGTGTGTGAGAGAGAGCCAAACCTTTGTAACTTAATACCCAACACATTTTAAATGTCCTTGGGGAGTTGGGCTAGCTGAAGAGTCCTGTAGGGACCACAGTGAAATGAAGATCTGAGGCTCATAGGATCTTGGGGCTGGAAGAGACCCTGGGGATCATTTAGTCCAGCCTCCTTATGTTACTGAGCTTGAGGGAAGAGAAGTGACTGGCCCAAGGTCACATGAAGATCAGGGACAAGAACACAGCAGCTCTGACCCCAAACCCAATGCTCTTCCCATTCTACTAGATCAAATCCTTCTCTAAGGTCATGGTTGCCTCTGATGTATCTGTATAGTAACTGGATTTGGTGTTCATTGTTCAATCACATCCCATTCTCCGTGACCCTATTTGGGGTTTTCTTGGCAAAGATACTCTAATGGTTTGCCATTTCTTTCTCCAGATCATTTTAAAGATGAGGAAATTAAGGCAAATGGAGTTAAGTGACTTGCCCAGGGTCACACGGCTAGTAAGTGTCTGAAGTTGGATTCAAACTAAGGAAGATGAGAGAGAACTGGGATAGAGCCCAGTACTCTGTCCACTGCACCACCTAGCTGCCCTGGGAGCATGTAGATGGAATTTGCTTAGAGAAAGCAGACTTTTATTCTTATTATGAAAGAATTCGTCACTTCACAAAAGAACTCTCTTTCACAGAGTGGCACCCCAGTGGTGCATTGAATTGTTTACAGATACAGAAAACAGGGCACACCAGAGAACTGTCAGGTTTTAAGACTTGGCTTTGTTCCTTGTTGTACGACTCCTAGCAGTTGGGTTAATTTTTCTGTTCCTTGCTCACTAGCCTCTTCTGTAAATTTAAGAGTTGGACTGGAAAGTCTCTAAAATGTCCTTTGGCTCTGACATGCAGGGATTCTCAGGATTTCCTCATCTATAAAATGGGAATGATAGTCCCTGCCGTTAAGTCCTACCTTGGGCAGAAATGAGTCCCAAAGGAGTGAGTAACCAATCTGAACATGCTTCTTAAACTAAAACGTCCATACCTGCATGGTGGCTTGGTTTAATTACTGGTTTGATTTACATTGAGATTCAAAGCTAGAAGGAACCTTAGAATGTTAGTACATACATTTCCCTAGAACCCAGGCTTTTTCTGCTCTGGGAACCAAGGTAAATTTGAGAGGTTAACTGATTTTCTCATGGTCACAAAGCTGGGAAATATGAGAGGTGAGATTTGAACTTCATTATTCCCGATGCCAACCAAGCCTAACAATTCACCCCAAACTACTGTCCCCTTCCTTTTCCATATACTAAGGACTTAATCCATGTTTGTTGATTTGAATTAAGTTGAATAGAAGTGGGAAGCATCTTAGAACACCAAAGGGGTCTTAGAGATGGTCTGATCAGTCCCTTCTCCAGGTACTGAAGAAGAAAACAAGGGAATTTCCTAGCATCCCACAGCGTAATAGTGATTGAGTTGCTAGTTGAATGCAGGTCTCCTTGAGTTATATACCTTTTTAGGAGCCTGGAGATGACCTCAAGTAGAGCCCCTGGACCTCCCAGCACCACTGGAGAAAATATCCAACCTTTGGCAGAAGAACCAGGGATGATAGGGGCCATGATTAGATTTAAGGGTCACCTGTACTTTCTCCATCTATTCATTCACTGATTTTTTTCAGTGAACATTTGGGGGTGCCTGTTACATCCATAATCCTGTGGAAGAGGCTGCTTAAAGGGTAATTATTTTCTCTGCAAAATGTCCTCAGATAGGCTGAAGGTGGGAGTAGGAGGTAATTATGCACTTTACAAAAACTTCTCTGGTTAGGGGCCATTACTCATTTTACAAAAGGGTTTTCCCTTTCCAGAGAGAATCCTTCAGAATTTCCACATACAAGATTTAGAATGAGGTTCAATTGTCATCAAGCTGTTACAGTGTTGACCAATCATAAAAAGGGAAGGGACCTCTGGAATCCCTGCCAGCCTATCAGGAAGGGGATGGTATTCCCTTTGCCCAGATTTCCTTTCATTGACAATGTATGATTTCCTTGCAATGAAATTCCCTCATTTGCTCCGTGTCATCTGGGAGGCCTGGAAGGACCTGCCCATTTTCCCTTCTCCCCAGATCTCTTGAAGACCCTGCCCCAGGGCCCCTCCATTTACCCAGCAGAAGCAGCTTCACAGTCCTGGCATCTTTCTCGGCGTCCTCCTTCAGCTTTTTTTCTAATTCCCTTGAGTGTTTCTCCTCAGCACTGGCTCCAGCCCCCATCTTGCTGGCTGGACTGGGGTGAGAGGATGGGCTGAGAGGCAGAAAATGTGGACCTAAGTCTTCTGAGGAGACGGGACCTGTAAACCTCGGGCTTAGCCCAGGGCCCCTGGCCCTCTTCCCTGGTACACTCTTGGTCCCAGGAAGTTTGAGGACAGAGTGAGTGGGGCCTTTCCATACCTCCCTCCCGCTGGGGACTGCTTAGCAGGATTTAGGGGCAAAGGGGCTGCCGGGGAACCAATCAGGGCCAAGGACAGGTGAATCCGGCTCAGGAGAGCCCCTGTCCCCCTCCTTCCCCAGCCATAATCAGGCAGTGGCCCTGTCCCCAATCCCTTACAAGCTGACTCTGTGCTTTCCTACCTTACCTTCAATCTGGGGGCCAGGGAGTTAAAGCATCTTCCTTCTCAATCTTGGAGAGAGAAGCTTCCCCCACTTACACAGGGATTGTCTTTTCTAGGTGTATCCTGAGCCCTTAGCACAGTTCTTTGTACATAGTAAGTGCATAATAAATGCTTTTTTCATTCATTTGTTAGGAGAAGCCAGAAATAACCTTGAACCTGGAGGTTAACTCCCATCCCCTCCCTGGACCACCCTCAGAGCTCTCCCTTGCAAAAACTGAGGAGACGGGAAAGAAGGATTTGAACAGCCCCACCCTTCCCCATCAACCACAAAGCCGGGACTCAGTGGGGCAACTAGGTGGCACAGTGAATAGAGCACCAGTCCTGGAGTCAGGAGGACCTGAGTTCAAATCTGGCCTCAGCCACTTAACACTTACTAGCTGTGTGACCTTGGGCAAGTCACTTACCCCCAATTGCCCATCTTACCCCCTCCAAAAAGACCAAAAAAAACCCCATCCCAAAACAAACAAACAAAAAACTGGAACTTGTCCTTCCCAAAGTGGTAGCAGACACCAAGGTGATGGTGGGACATGTGTTTGGACAACTTGCTCTTGGACTCCTTCCTGGGGGGTGAAGGGAAATGATTGGGGCTTGAGGCCCGGGACACCAGGTCCGGGGACCCTTAGGGGCAGGAGACCCTGTGACAGAAGGTCCATGAACGAAAGTGTAAGGAGTGTTTGTTGTGCCCATGTGTCCGTGATTGTGTGTGACAGCATCTGGAGTTGCCTGCACATCCTCTTTGTCACTATGTCTTGGGGTGTGTATATATTGGAATCTACAAGTATGTGTGTCTGTGTGTATTCATGTGATTCACTAGCTTTAGAGTCGGGTGGAAAGGAGGGAACAGGCATTTTAAAAACACCTACTGTGTTAAGTGCTTTACAAGTATTCTCTCATGTGACCCTCAGAACAACCCTGGGAGGTAACTGGTACTATGATCTCCATTTTTAGCAAATTGAAGATACAGTCATTTGTCCAGGTTGCATGGCTAGTAAGGATCTGAGGCCATATTTGAACTCAGAATCTTATTTTTTTTTAGGACTTTAAAAACTTTTTTTGTTTTGAATAAAACAATTAGCAACAATCATATATTTCAGTACAGATGAACAAGAAAGATTATATAAGAAAGTGTGGACCATTATATACTCTTTTAAAAAGAAAATATATATATTACATATATGTAACATATATAGATATATGATATATTATACATATATATATCCATGCCTTCTCATTCTATGCAGCTTTCATTTACTTTGTCCCCAGAACAAGGATAGATATAGATATAGATACAGATACAGATATAGACAAACACACACATATGTGATATTCCAAAAGTTTTCATCCAGTTTTGAGCTAAAAAACCTTAAAGAAAAAAAATGTTGAATGGATGCAGAGTGAAATTAGCAGCACCATCAAGAGAATGATTTACATGATGGCTGCAATACTATTGCAAAAGAGGTCAACTTTGGAAGAATTCAAAATTCCAACAAACTCATATCCTCTAGACTCCAGGGCTGGCATTTGATCTACTGCACCTCCTAGCTGACCTTAGAGATCATCTATTCCAACCCCCTTATTTTACAAAGCAGTAAACTGAGACCCAGAAAGAGTAAGGTCACTTAGCAAATTAGTGGCAGGACTGCTAGTAGACTCCCAACCTAGGGCTCTTTTCACTGCACCAGGGATAAATTCAAGACACATTTTCTGAGCACCTCCTACTTGGGGCTGCTGGTCCAGGCATTGAAGAGGAAACAGAAATGGATAGAACTCAGGACCTGCCTTTAGGGACTTGGGGTAAGTGGAAGGAGGCAGAGCATGCATAGACCTGAGTCCTGCTCCCAGGGAGTTCACACACTACCTGGAAAAGTCATAGGAAGAATAGATCCAAGCCCCATCTCCAGGGAGCTCCTAATATTGAGGAGAAAAAAATATTACATGCAAAAAAATACTTCCTTTGTTAGCTGCATGCCCCTTCAGGATGGGCAGACCCTTAGCTAACCCAGACTGAGGTCCTTCCATGCCTTCTCATTCTGCACAACTTTCATCCATATTGTCCTCAGAATATCAAGGATCCACCCAATAAGTGGGAGGTTTCTTCTGGTTCCTTTAATATCTTAGGGGCTTAGCATTTGGACAGTTCATCTGGCATCTCTCAATCTTGATATGTGACTTTTCCCAAAAATATAAATCCTTGGTAATGTCTTTCCCATTATTTCTCCAAATCAATTTTTTTCCAACCATGCAAACATTTGACATATATCTGCTTTGTGCAGAACACCATGTTAGGTGCAGGGGGGAGATAGAAAGTTTAGCTCAGGTATGATCCCTACCCTCACTAAGTTTATAGTTTAATGGCAGGAAATGACATGCACATAAGTTCAACACTTCAATGGATGTGAGCATTCCCACCAATGAAGCAGACTGAAACTCATTCATGCCCTCTCATCCTGGGTAATTCTTGTCCGTTTCCTCCCATTGATTCTCCAAAGGGGTCTAACTCAATAGAATGGAAAGCCTTCTCTAGTTCTTTTGGCACTGCATGAACACCACTGGAGCTGTTCACTGTTTCATGATCAGACCACCTTCTTTCCTGGTCCCCTATCTCTCTAGTGACATTCTTTGGCAAAATTCTTGGCAATAAACAAATCTCTGACATTATAGTATGGTTTTTACATGCAGCATGATATCTCCATTGCCCTTTGGTGCATTTGTCACTTGGATTCTCTCCAGATTAAGGTGTCTCAGGTTTTTTGGAGGCCATAAAATTTTGGCTGTAGTAAAGGTGAAGTCATTGAAAGGCCCCAGCATTTTCCTAAATGGAATCTTGCCCCATCTTCTGCAGCTCAAGACAAGACCATAGGCTTGTAGGCTTTAGAATTAGAGTCTAAACCCCTAGTTTTACAAAGGAGAGAATGGAAGTGACTAGTCTGAGGTCACCTTGGAAATAATTTGCAAACCTGGAACTCTAATGTGAGTCCTCTGACTACATAAATCCGTGAACTCTTGTTATGACACCAGGCTGACTTTCTTCCAGTCTTGATTCTGTCACCAACAATGACATGAGGCGTGACCTTGAGCAAGATTCTTCTGCTCTCCGTGACTTGGTTTCGTCGTCTGTAAAATGAGAAGTTTATGCTTGAGCCATAACTCTTGGGTTAAATTTCCTATCCTGACTTTGGTGGACTAGCAATTTTGCCAAGAAGTCTACAGTGGCCACTAGGGGGCACCAAATGCTCAGAGACAGAGCCCTCTCAGAGGCTCACTACCGTCCAGGCTGAGTCAGGCTAGCCTCAATTTACACAATCATCCCACTTTTACCTTTCAAAAGTTGACAATAAACTGAAATTTCTGAAAATTTAATCTTACCTACTTTTTTTTTTGGCTTTTGTGAGGGAGGAATGCAGGGTAATTGGGGTTAAGTGACTTGTCCAAGGCTACACGGCGAGTTTTATGTTAAGTGTCTGAGGCTGGATTTGAACTCAGGTCCTCCTGACTCCAGGGCGGGTGTTCTATTCAATGTACCACCTGGCTGTCCCTTGACTACTTCTGATACTCACTGGAGAGACGTTATAGTTTTCTTATTCTTCTTTTTCCCCCTCATATTTCTTAGGGTACTTTCTCTCCCCTTGTCTCATTGGCTCAATTCAATGACCAGGAACTTTATGATTAATTATGTCAATGAAAATAAAATATAAATAATTATAATTAAGGAAACTCAGACTTTGAGGGGTTAATAGGATCATAAATTTACAGCTAGAAAATATATGAGGCTATCTGACCCAATTCTCTCATTTTACAAATGAGAAAACTAAGCTTCAGTGAAAAGTTGTTTATCCAAGGTCACAGGTACCAAATAGAAGGACTGGTTCTTTTAGCTTTCAATCCTGGGTCCTTTCTGTTATTCTCTGCTAGCTAGAACTTCTGGGGTGGCATAGAGGGCTTTCTGACTCTGTCCTGATGCTATCATGCCTTCCAGTCCCTGCCCCGCCTTCTCTCAGGTAAAGTGGGAGTATGCTTAGCTGCCACCACTCAGGAAAGCAATGTTAGGCTGGCTCTGACCAGAGCTTCATTGTGGCCCATTCTTCTTGCTGTGTGGGGACACTAGACTATAGACTGACAATGCCAGTGAGCTCCCCCATGGACTCGAGACCCACTGTCCCTCAAGGACCCTTTCCCCTTTACTCTCACCAAATGCTGTCTCTCTCTCTACCATGGCCTCCAAATACTTGCTCTGACTCCTCCTTGGCCAAGGTCATCGTTCTGTGCTTCAGTTTTTCTACCTGTAAAATGAGTAGGTTCGGTTAGGTGATTTCTAAGGGGCAGAGAATCTGGATTCAAATCCCACCCTTCATGTTTACTGCCTGCATGACACTGAGAAAACCACTTTTCTGTAAAATGAGGGAGTTAGAGGGCGGTTAGGTGGCACACTGAATAGAGCACTAGCCCTGGAGTCAGGAAGACCTGAGTTCAAATCCAGCTTCAGACACTTAACACAAAAACCTAGCCATGTGACCTAGGGCCAGTCACTTAACCCCAATTGCCCTCCAAAAAGCGAAAAAAAAAATGAGGGAGTTCGAGTAGGTGGTTCGTGTGGTGCCTTTAAGCTCTAAATCTCAGAGGCTCAAAGGCTGGGGGCCCTTCCATCTCTATGTCTATGATCCAAGGATTCTATTCTGACTTAACAAACACATGATAGACACCAAAAAGAAGTTTTAAATCTTCTTCCAAACTTCTTTAGGGAAGAAAGGTACTGTGCACTGAGGAATGGCCTGGGAACATCTTCATTGTTGAAAGCCCTTCCTTCCAGAAGCCTTCCCTGATCTCCCTCTTATGGCTTGCTGCTTTCCCCTTCAGACCTCACATAGCACTCAAATCAAATGGCTTGAATGTTCCTCCCCTATTTACTTTTGGACCAGATGTGATTTCACATATCACCGTAGGGGGTTTGTTGGTGATAAAATTCCTCCACCAAAGCAGATCTTGGCAATTTGGTGTCTCAGAGAGCTGCCTGGGGCCCTAGGTCTGAGGTCAGTAGGTAACAAAGGGAAGACCTGAACCCAGGTCTCTTGGACTCCAAAGACAGTTTTCTATCCACCAATGCCAGAGACTGTCCCTTGCCTACACCTTCATCATGCGCTATTGGGTATCAGCAGGATCTAGGCATAGCATTCATGGTCTGTGTCTTATCTGACATCGCTCAGGGGAAGGAGTTAGATGTGGTTCCTATCTTGCCTCTGCCGCCATCATTAGCCCATTACTTTCCGCATCTGGGTTTCAGTTTCCATTTTGAAATAAGAAGATTGGACTAGACCCAATCTAAGGTCCTTTTCAGCTCTAAATCCCATGGCACTTCCCACCCCTTTTCTACACTGCAAACTCCATGTGGGCAGGGATTGTTCTAAATTTCTCTGAAAGTTATCACTCTTTGTGGTCAGCATAAGACTGCACATAGTAGTCTGCACAGAAAGGTTTGCTGAATTAAAGTCTGCAAACACACACACACACACACACACACACACACACACACACACACACACACACACACACACACACCCCCTACCATTGCCACAGCCACTGCCTTCCTTCCTATGATCTGGTCATCCTAAACAATGCCTTGGTAGTGTCCTCAGCACCTGCTTCTCCTTGCCTCGGTATCCCTCCAACGCCATGCATCAGTGATGGCCCTCTGTTTGAGGTGCCCCACTTCCCTACTTTGCTGACACTGTAACGTTTTAGCTTTTCTGCCTGCCCTGGTCTCTCTTCAGGGGGGCAAATTAATGACCTACTGTAATGCATCAATGCACCAGGGTGGGGTGTGTGTGTGTGTGTGTGTGTGTGAGACAGAGAGAGAGAGAGAGAGACAGAGAAAGAGAGAGAGAGAGAGAGAGAGAGAGAGAGAGAGAGAGAGAGAGAGAGAGAGAGTCAGACAGACAAAGACAGAGAGATTGAGAGGAGGGAGTGAGGGAGAGACAGAGAGAGCATTCTGTCACATGAAGGAGCCCCATGGAGAAGGAGCCCACACAGGGAGCTAGGGATAGAGAGCCCAGGCCCTGTTGTCAGAAGATCTGCCTTTGCAACTTGGCTCTGAAACCTCCCAGCTGTGTGACATTGGGCAAATTGCTTCTTCTCCCTAAGACTCAGTTTCCTCATTGGATAAATTTGAATGAAAAGATTTGCCCTAACTACCCCCCACCAGTTTACTGCAAGGAGAAACATTTTATGAACCTGAAAACGCTAAGGAAGAAGCAGCCAGATGTAGGGAGGGAGCCCTGGGCTCGGAACCAGAGATCTGAATTCAAATCCACCTTCTTCCCTTCCTGGCTGCCAACCATGGACAAGTCAGGTCACTTAATCTCTCAGTGTTCTATCAGAGGGCAAGTACTGACCAGCACTGACTGGCACGAGTTCCCTTACCTCAATAAAACCACAGGTCCTGTCTCTATCCCCGGTCATTGTTCCCTGGTGCATCTGACATCTGAGGGTAGGTGTTTGTGTGTATAAATAAAGGTTTACTGGCCCAGTGTAGACCAATCAGAGTAGGAGGGGGCAGAAGATAAAGTGCTTTTTCTTCTAGAACTCAGCCCCAGGACCAAGGAAGGATACCGGGAAACAGTGGATGTAGAGAAAGAGCAATGTGAAGGAAGCAAGTTTCACGATGCAGTGGAAATAGTACCGAATTAATGGTCAGAGAACTTGGGTTCAAATGCTGGCATTGGCCCTTACCAGTTGTCTGACTTTGAGCACAATATGAGTGCTGCCTTCCAACCTCAGAGGTCAAATTATGCCTGAACAAAAAGATCCTTTCTGCAACCTTCAGCTTGATTTGATCATTTGCTCAGTGTTTACCTGTGTCTGGTGCTGGAGGTACAAAGGAAAAAAAAAATCAAACAGCCCCTGTCCTCAGGGAGCTTCCTTTCTTTGGAAGAATCTGGTCATCTAGATTTGTCTCAGAAGACCTCCAAGGAGGCAGCCCATTACTCTATGAGACAGCTCCATCAACAGGAAATGTGTTTGGGGTTTTTTCCCCTTTAAGCTGAATGTAGCTACATTTGTAACTTGAACCCAGCTTCTGGTTCTTCTCTCTGGGGCCAAGCAGAATAAACCTAATCCTTTTCCACAAGACAGATCTTCACATGCTTGAAGACAGCTACCCTGACCTCTTTAAATCTTTCCTTCTTCAGGCTAAATATTCTCCTTTAACTCAATGGTAGGTCAATCCCCCTGGGTCCCAGTGTCCTTATCTATAAAAGGGGGAGGTGTCCCCTCCCAGCTTTGAATCCTACCTTCCTAAATTTGACGTTTAGTCCTGAGGGAAATGGAGGGGCAGTTACTTAAGTGGTAGGTCGGGGCTCCCTTCTCCAGAGGCCCACAGGACAGGCCCCTTTCAGTGTCCTACTCTCCCTAGGGTCAAGGCCTGACTGCTGGAGAAATGCCACCAGGCAGTCCCAGGGGCTGGGTGAAAGAGACTGAAAAAGCCACTTTAGGACTTAGAATCATGGTTGACAAGTCCTTCCTTAGACAATTTAATCCAATTCCATATAAGGAAAAAAAAAAGTCCTAACAATTCATTTCATCCAAGTGGGATGGGCTTCCTTGAGTTCCACACCATTGGAGGTCTTTAAGTGGACACTGGCTGACCACTCATTAGGGAGGCTACAGAGGGAGATAGCAGTCGGAGTACTGAGCTGGAAGGGTCCTGTCTCGTGAAATCTAGAAGCATTTATTAATCTTCTGCCATATTTGGGGCCCTGGGCTAAGCATTAGGATACAAAGAAACACCAAAACATGAAGTGTCTGCAGACCATCCCCTCATCTTACAGAAAAGGAAACTGAGGTCTGGACAGGTTAGAGATTACTTGCCCAAGATCACATAGATTGTGCCAAGAGTTACTCAGGTACAGGTAAAATTGGGGGCAGCTAGGGGGCACCATTAGTGCATAATAGACTGCTGGATCTGGAGTCAGGAAGGGTCATCTCAGCCATTTACTGGCTGTGTGACCCTGGGCAAGTCACTTAACCCTGTTTGCCTTACTTTCCTCATCTGTAAAATGAAGGAAATGGTAAACCACTCCAGTATCTTTGCCAAGAAAATCTCAAATGGAATCACAAGGAGTTGGATGGGACTAAAAATGAACAATCAACAAAGTCACAGGTTAAGTAAGAGCAACAGAGGTTCCTTCCAGCCCTGAACCAATGAATGAGCATTTTACAGAGGAGGAAATGATAAAGGGGCTTTCCCAGGGCCACGATCCATTGCAGGGTGGGGAGCTCACCCACAGGGCTGTATTCATGCACGTGTGATGACAGATAGGGTGTAGCCACTGCCCCATTCCCACCAAGGAATACTCGGGAGTCTATAATCAGAACCAGTGTTTATTAGCGCGATCCCATCCACAGGAACTTCCCTTGACCCCGTGGCTCAGGCCCCTTGTCCCTCATCTCCCCCCTCCCCCAAAGTCTCCCTGTACAATTATTTACAGCCCCAGGGTGGCCCCCATGGAAGGGGAGAAGGGGTTCTGATCTTCCATCCCAGTATGCCTTGGGCTACCCCCATCGCCACCCCCTCTGGGGCTGGGCTTCCCCGGGAGAATTTTCTAGTAGGGCAGGGAGATGGGGAAAGGCCATGGTTGACAAATGCTGGCCCAATCAGTAACTGGACTCTTCAAGGCGCCCCCCCAGCCCCCCGAAGGAAGGAATCCAGAAAGGTTAAAGGAAGGTTGGGTGACTGGGAGAGGGTCTAGCATGGACTGCCCTTCCTTCCTCCATCCCCCAATAAATAGATAATAAATATCCTAAAATGTTCCCTCTGTGCCTTCTCACCAGCCCCTTGGAAAGACCCAGTCGCCGGCTCTCCAGGGCCCCAGCCCACTGGCTCACAGGTGTAAGGAGTGGCTCTCTTCCCAGCATTGCCCAGGAGGACCTCAGTGTCCTTCAGCTTGGCCAGAAGTAGGAAGTAGGAGGGCTAGCATAGACTCTTTATCTTCATTCCCACCACCTGTTCTCCTCTGCTCGCTATTTCCTCACCCCTTTGATTTGCACACAGCCCAGTCCCTATGGCTTCCTCCTCTACCTCCATCCCATCCTCCTGCTCTCCTCTCCTTCCTAGAGATACTTGTCTGGCTTCCTCCCAGGCCACAGGTACATCATCCCTGCTTAGGCCCAGACCCTGGACTCCCCATTCCAGCCCCAGCCCAAAACACCCACGCCATATTGGCCAACGATCAGCGACCAACCCCATTCCATCCCTCCCCGTCTTTGTCTAGTCCTCCACCAGCTCCCACAGTGGTTTGGCCCCTTCCTGCTTGCACACACCTACCCTGCACATGCTCATTCTGTGTGTATTCCTATGAGATTCGTGCCCCAACCCGAGTTGGGAAGGGGAGGGGACTGACTCTCCATTCTCAGAATTTTGTTTTCTCCAGACCCAGCCCAGCCCTACCACCCCTTCCCCTAGATGTGCAGCGGGCGGCTATTGGCCAGAGGCAGCTCTGGTCTCGGCCATACTGCAACTGCTTAGAAACAAATCCTTCCCCACACTTTGGGTCTTCTCACAGATGACAAGTCCAGGGGATATTAGTTGTTTGGTTGAGGAGCCGCCATCTTGAGTCCTAGCCTAGCCAGGGCTCTTGCTCCTTCTCTGCAGACCAGGGTACCCAGTCCTTGTCCAAGGTCCTGACTCCCTGCCACAAGTTGGGGCTGGGAAGGGGATGGCCCTAGACTTCCAATCCCAAGGGACTATGTAGGACTTACCAATAAATACTGATAAAAGGGATGTGTGTGTGTATGTATGTCTCTCTCTGTATATATATATAATATATATATAGATATTTATATATATATATATCTTTTTATATTAAAATGGGAGAGGGGTAATGGCCTGGGGGTGGGGGATGGTGGGAAAATAGAGATGTGATGAGAGTTTATGGCCCCCCCCAAGGTTGCAGGGGGCAGGGCAGCAGCAATGGTGGTTTCATGTGTCTGGCTGGTGATTCCGACGGTTTCGAGGCTTTTTCTGGTCCGGAAGCTCAGGGGTCTTGAGCCCCCCAGGGGCCTCTTTGTGGTTTGGGGGCGCATGGCGCCAGTATCCCTGACAGTACTGGTTGATAAGTCCCATTTCGGGCTGGGCCAGGAGCTGAGCCAGTTCCTGGTAGGGGGGCGTAGGGGGCCTGAGGCTGGCTGTTGCAGGGTCAGCCCCAGGGGGCTGCAGTGCAGCAACAGCAGCTCCTGGCGGGAAGAGCACAGCGTGGACGGCTTCTCGGCTGAGGACATGCAGCTGGACACGAGTGACCACATGCTTGAAGTTGTTCTCGGTGGCTGTACAAGTGTATAGGCCAGCATCGCTCAGCTGAAGGGCCCGAAGGAGCAGGCCAGGCTCGGTCCGCAGCATGCGGTCCTCTGATCGAAGCTGGAGAGAGGCAGAGGGAGGACCTCAGGGCAACCTGCAGGCCACTGCTTCTATCCTTCTTCCCTGGGGTCCCTTTTGCAGAGCCCCCTGCCTGACCTCCTTCCCTTCCATACCTCCACCCAAAACCCTATCAGCCCATCCTAGTTCATGATTAGACTTCCCTAAAAGACCAAGAGCTTTGAGGAGGGGGAAATAAAAACAGCTCAAACTTTTATCCCCATTGTACAGGTTCAGAAAAGGTAAATAGCAGGCCCAGGGACACAAGACTAGTCAATGCCAGACAGAAACTGAGCTCTTTGGATCAATCACAGGTTATCAGAGTCAGGCAGAATACCTCATCTAAACTCTTCACTGTACTAGAGAAGGAAGTAGCTGGGCTGGGATTCAAACTCAGGTCTTCAGACCAGTGTTCTGTCCTTAACACCCTATGGCCTCTACTTCTGGGGAAGGCACCTCCCTTGCTCACCTCCTTCCTCCGGTCACTGGCATCTCTTTGGAAAAGCCACTTGATGGCAGCCTGAGGAGATCGGGGTTGACACTCCAGGAAGGCAGCGCTGCCCTCAACCCCATACTGCACCGATTCCACTGTGTTCTTGTTGACTAGGGAAAGAGGCACCCAGATAATTTCAGAAAGCTGATTTACTGAAGACCCCACCCTGTGCATCCTTTCCATGTACCCCTCCACCATCTTCTTCCTGCCACTGAGAGCTTCCATAGACTATTATCCCCCATGGATCAAAAGCCTGAGGCATTTCTTTTTTTCTGGCATTAGGGCCCTCTATAATCACACACCACTCCACCTTCCTAGTCAGTCTCGTCTCACGAACCCTTCTTCTCCAGTATGGTCCAGTCATACTAGCCTGTTTTCTCCTACCCAAAAACATATTCTTCTCCCTCGGTGCTTTTACTCAAGCTGCTTCCTATTCCTGGAATGGTCTCTTGTCCACCTCCTCACCTGCTGACTTCCTAACCATCCTTTAAAAGCTAATTCAAACATCACTTCCTCCAGGAAGCATGCCTTGATTCCTGCTCCTCTACCCCTTCTCCCATTATTGACTATGTGATATTGTGCATTGATGTGATGTATTCAAAGGAATTTAGAGCAGGAGACCTTGCAAATCATTTTGGTCAGGCATCATGTTTTACAGATGAGGATGCTGAGATTCAAGGTTGAACCAGGCCTTTCTGACTTTGAAGCTGGCTCTCTCCAAATTAGTTTTATAAGAAAACTAACAGGAATTATAGAGAAAGGAATATTAAACAGCATGCCATGACTTCCCAAAGATTTGAAGTCATTGTACTCAATGGTATGTAAAAGTTGGCTGAGTTGTAGTGAATTTTCTGCATATGCACACACGTGTGTGTGTGTGTGTATGCGTGTGTAGTGGATAGGGGCTAATAGCCTTCCTCCCTACTGGACTGTGAGGATCAAGAAGGCAGAGACACACTGGGTCTTGGCTATAAACTGTGTCTCTCTCCCTAGGGCCGACTCAGTGCAGGGCTCTGCACACAGTAGGCACTTAATAAATGTCTGAGACAGCCTTTGGGAATTTCTTTATAATAAGGCATGCCAGTCATTTTCAAAGTCTGATAGATAAGTTTCCAAAGAATGAGAGATATCCAGCTAACTAACAGATTTGTGGGGGAGGATCCCTGGGGAAGGATGTGAGGCCATACTCACCATTGGAATTGAAACCCCTGCACTGACGAATGGGGTTGCCATGGCGGATGTCTTGGCGGCGGCTACGTCTAAAGGTGAAGAAAGGAGAGACTGACTCTCAAAGGGACCGTCCCTGCCCCTGTCCCCATCCTTCCTAGCTCCCCTCTGACCCAGGCCCCTCCAAGGGCTGATGCCATTTCTGCCCCCCAGACCAAGGGCTCCCTTCAATCGAGGTCTATGTTTCTTTCATAGACCAGACCAGGGGCTCCCTAAGGGCAAAAGTCCTCTCCCATTGGGGCTATGGGGCTATGTGGGCTCCTGCTCAGACCTCTCTCCCCTATCCCATCTCCTTCCCCCTCAGCCTCTTACCTTTTGGAGGAAGCTGAGTAGCGGGAGCAGAATTTGCCATCCCAGGCACAGTAGGGGTCCCTGGCGAGACAGCAGTCGGCACAGGCGGCCCCATAGGTGTGGCAACGATGCAGGCCCAGGTGGGTTACGCCCACAGCAGAAGCCACATACAGTTGTTGCTAGGAAGGCATCAAGGGCTTGGTCAGAGTCCTGATCCTATCCATGCCCTCAGTTCCCACACCTCAGCAGGCTGGGGACCACCTCTCTTTGGAGGGCAGCCAGGTGGCGTAACTTTTAGACCCCTGGCCCTGGAGTCAGGACAACCCGAGTTCAAAGCCAGTCTCAGACACTTTTTAGTCATGACTCTCTGCAAGTGACTTAAACCTCTGTCTGCCTCAGTTTCCTCAACTGAAAAATGGGAACAATCACAATCACACCCCCTACCTCCCAGGGTGGCTGTGAGGATGAAATATTTGTAAAGAGCCTCCCCCCCCCAATGTCATTATTTTTGCCATTAGGCTAGGACTGTGAAAGAATCCTTCCCATGTTCTGTTTCCTTCAGCAGTGCCATCTGTATATTCAGAGAAGAATCACAGGACTTAAAGCTAAAAGGGGCCATGGAGAGCCAGGCTTTGTATAGATGGGGAAGCTGAAGCCCAGGCTGGAAGCAGAGCCTGAGTGCTCCACTCTGATGCTTAGCATCCGTCAGCAGTTTCTAAGGTCCCAGACCTGAGTACTAACTAGTCTGATCTCAGGCTCCTACCACAGCTGTGTGACCCAGCACAAGTCAACTAACCTTTCTGTGTCCCAATTCCCCCATCTGTTAATGAATGTGTTAGGTACTTGGCTCTAAGTCCTGTGGTCCTGTCATCATTCTTTTCCAGATCCAAATCCTAGAGCTCATGAGTGACCAAGAGTCCCACACATAGTACACTTATATCCTGGCTTGTTCTCTATTCCCCCCACCCCAGACTCCCATCCTCCTATATTCTGGAGTCTCTAAAAAACTTTGGAGAAAAGAGCCCAGAGAATTCCAAAGGAATGAGCTTTTGAAATGAGGGATGGGATACAGATGAGAAGAGAGGAAGGTCACCCTCTTTGGGAATACTCTTGAGATCTTTACCCATTATAGAAGGAGGGCTCAGGGGATGGACTCCTGGCCCCGGAATTGTCCCCTGCTCTGCCCTGCCTAGTGCTGGGGAGGGGACCCAGTGAAGTGAGCATTGATGTCCCAGGGACTCACCCGCTTAGAGGAGATGGTCATGGTCTTGATGGGGGCTGGAACCTAGAAAGAGAGGTCAAGGTAGGTGGTTAATAGGGGAGGGGACTCTGGCAATTAACCGTCATTCCCCAAGACACCCTTGCCCTAACCTCTGCCCTCGCCCACTTTCCCCTCCAACGATGGTCCACACTTCCCGTCTACCTGGACAAGAAGCCAAGGATGTTATATCGGGATGTTCAGGAGGGCCACAGCTGAGCAGACACAGAGGGCCGGGTCTGGAGTTCTTTGGGTAGGGGTAGATTTGGGGGTCAGGGCTTGGGAAGGGCTAGTTGGGGGCCTGTGGCTTGGGATAGGTTGGGACCAGGTTAGATTCAGCGGTCACTAGGTTAGGGAGAGGTCCCAGGGCAGGGAGATGCCCACCTTGAAAACCTCAACCTCCTCCAGCATCAGCTCCTCTGTTTCCATGTCGTCCTTGGGTAGCACAATGACTTTCTGCACGGTGCCTCGATCTGGAACGAGGCAGAAGGGCCCTTTAGGAGGTGGGAGGATGAGCAGGGAGCAGGGAAGAGGCCAAAGAAGGGAGGGGTCAGTGGCCTCTGTTCCACATTTCAGGCTGAGTCCCCGATCCTGCACTAGCGAGAGTGAAGGGCTTGGGAAAGGGAAAGGTCAAGGGACTCTTTTGCCCTGTGGTTCCAGGGCTGCTAGAGGAGAGTAGCTAAGCAGGAGAGAATTCATCCAGGGCCTCCAGCCCAAGGGATCTGTACCCAGTTTGGGACTAAAGATAGGCCCCAAAGGCAACAAAACCCAGATCTAGAAGGAAGTTGCCCCACTGGCCCTGCTCCTTGGGGCTACCTGAGAACCTACACTGAGAGCTAGGTTTTCCTTGGCCCCTTACACTGCACCCTGCATGTGTGTGTACACGTGCCTGCAGAGAAGCTTAGGCACATGTGCATATGTACATATGGTGGGGGGGGAGGTGTGTGCATTAGATAAAGCATGGGGCCTGGAGTCAAGAAGACCTGAATTCAAATCTAGTCTCAGACACTTCTTAGCCATGTGACCCTGGACAAGTCACTTAATCTGCTTCAGTTTCCTCCAGGGATAATGGCAGCTCTTACCTCCCAGGTTTTTAGGAGGATCAAATGAGACATTTACTATGTGTTCGGCGCAGTGCACATAGTAGGCATTTAATAAATATTTCCTTCTCTTCCCCTGTTCCTGAGCACGAGAACAACTGCATTTGCATGTCCTATGTGCTATGTGCATGTGTACACACACATGCAGGGTGCAGAGCCTGGGCTTGAGAGCACAGCGTCAGGATCTGAGGTCAAAGCGGCGGGCTTAGCTTCTGCCCCTGGCGCCGGACCTGTGGCTTTGGGCAGATGGAAATGACCTTGAGGGTTTCCTCCGGCTCTAAATTTATAACCTTATAGTCTCTGAGACTCTGTTCCCTCATCTACCTAATGGGGATGATACCTGCAGGACGGACCTTATGGATAATCATTAAAGAGCTCCGAGAACTTTAAAGGCCACATAAATGTCGGGAGGTGTTATTATTTATGTCTTAGATATGGGTGTGTGTGAATGCATATGCATACACAGGTGCATGCGTGGGTTTGTGTGTGTTTGCACATGACAGGCCCTGCCTACTACGATTTGGCGCCGGGCCCCTTTGCCAAGCAGACACAACAGCTGCTCCTCAGGGGAGTCTGCCAGGAATTGGGGGTGCCTGCTCCCTTTCCCAACTGCCAGGGGGCAGGGCAGCTCCCAAGTCCTGGTTTATGGAATGCTGGGGGCACCCAGGGGAACCTGGAGGGACTTCTTCTTCCTACCTCAGATACTCATGGGAGCTGGGATTATCCTGGGCCTGAGGCTGGCCCTGAGAGGGGGGGCCCTGGGAACAACCCCTCCCTCACTCACTATAGGCTCTAGCTCTAGGCAAGCCCCCTTCACTCTCTGGATCCCTATTTTCTCCCTCAAAAGTTGAGAAGGAAGAAGAATGGTGGCGACCGTGTTCCCAAGGAGCCCCCGCTTCTATGGGGTGCAGCCCTATCCCACCCTGCCCCTTCCCCAAAGCAGCCCAGTGTGATGTGAGGGTGCTAGTGGGTGTGGCAGTGGGTACCTGTGCCCAGGAAAAGCACCTCATAGCGCCCGTCAGCCGCGTCCACCTGATCCACAGCAATGGTGGTGAAGCGGTAGCGGGCGTTGGTCCTGACCACCAGAGGCCGGCGCTGCAGTGGGTACACTGCGTTGAACATCAGGGGGTGGGTACGCATGAAGTTAATGACCTCATCTGGGTAATCCTTGGTTGACTTCATGGATGGTGTGAAGGTCCCCCCTGGACACTGGAGTCACCAAACACAGGGCCAGTTAAGAGGGTTAGGGGCCCTGAACTTGGGCATCAGTTACTTTATCTACTAACAGGGTCCTGGAACATGGGATTTAGAATAAGCCAGGACAGGAAGCCCAGAAAAAGAGGGCAGGGACAGGATAAGGTTGGAGACTCTCCAGGTCAGGATCCAGCATCCCCACCTAATGCACACATCCCAGCCCTTCTATCCTGACAATCCTCAGGCCCCAAGTCACTCCCTATCCCCACCCCATGAACCCACACAAACCCTTTTTTGGAAAGAGACTTGCTTTCAGCCAAGCACCTTTTCCCCAGTTCCATCCCAGACAGTGGGACTCAGAGAAGGGGTGCCTGACTCAGCTAGGGAGATAAGAGGGTTGGGGCCCCGAGGGGGCCATGGCACTTATCAGGATCACTCCAAACACATGTATGGCACACACAACTCACAGTGCCAGGTCGAGGATAGGGCATCTTGCCCGTAAAAGGCATCCATTGGTAGTTGGGCCCCTCCTTGTGGGCAAAGGGACCATTGAAGACCATGCGAATATCAGCCATGGAGTACACACAGACGGCAGATCCCCTGAACACAGAGCTGAAGGAGGAGAGAGTTGGAGGTGGGTACGGGGCTCTGAGTCGAGCTTCCTGCCCTTCCCCCTGGCTCACCTCAGCCCCAGCCCAATGCATGCCTCACCCTGAGGATGTGAACACAGCATATATGACAGGGTTCTTCACATCCTGCGTTTGTTGTACAAACACGTCCTCTGTCAGAGAAGAACACAGGGTCAGAGGGATGACTCCTAGGGCCCCCAGATCTCTAGGAACCAGCCAGGTTGTCCCTCTAGCCTCTGCCTGGGCTCCTCTCACCCCCTGCATGGGCACTCACGTAGCTCATCAAAGTGGGTCTCAATGCCATCTGGGCCAGGGACAGAGCAGACAAGCCTTGCCTTCAGGAAGGTGCTCCATTTGTTCACTAGGCAGCAGTGACCCCCATCATCATTCTGTGGACACAAGCAGTCCCCTTGCTATGAGAATCCCTCAAGCCTTCCCCCCAAAAGTCAGTCCTGACTTCTAAACATCCCTCAATCTGGCCTAGATCCATGCCATGGCAGTGAATCTCCCAGAGCTGGCCCCTCCACAAACCCCAGTGTGAGAGAGGAGATGGTCTGGATTCCCAAAGAGCCCACACACATGTGAGGAGGCCTGGGCCCAGCCCCTTCCCCATGATACCCATGCCAATGCCATACCAGGCAGATGCGGCCAATTCGGGCATAGACAGCTGGACTCTGGGGAGCCTCTGTGGACTTCTCTCGGAAGAAGAAATAGAGTTTGTCATCATTCCGCTCGGCACTGTCTGGGATGAGCTGGGCATGGACAAATGAAGGATCTGGGACGGGAAGAGGGGGTAGTCAGTGTGAGACAATTATGCACCTACACATACACCCCGGCCCTTCTACCTTTGGTTGAGAAGGGTGCCCTGGTGCCAGACAGCCCACCGGGACCATCTCACCATTGAGCCAGCGAGAGTTATACTGGTCCGTCCTCATGGCTGTCTGTTTGCCCAGGGTCCGGAAGATGGCTGCGTCTGTGCCCATGAAATCTATGTACACGCCAGCATATAATTCTTCATCTGTAGAGAAAGGGGGTTCTGTGGGTTACTCATGTCCCCGGTCCCTTGCAGAGACAGTCAGGGGAGCTCTCTCATCCTGACACATTGCACTCAGAGCTTTATTCCCTCAAGTTTCTTCCTGCCCCGACTCGAACATCCAAATCACTCCAACACACAGTACCTCCCCAGGTACTTGTGGGCTGGAGTCTGCCGAGGTGGAAGGTGAATTTCCTGGGAGTTTGTTGAGTCTCCCAGAAAAGCCACAGAATCATGGGATTCTAAGGTGAAGGAACTTTAGAAATCCTCTATTTGAGGCCCAAGGAGGCAGGAAGTGCTCAAGGGCAGGGACCTGGCCTCCTCCTTCCTTGTCTTAGTTATATTATCTGAGTACAGTACATGTTGTGTGCCCCTTCCCAGGAGAAGGTAAACCCCTCGAGGGCAGGGACCCCTTCATTTCTGCCTTTGTGTTCAGTCTGCTTAGTTTGGCTCACAGTAGACATTTAATAAATAGTTGCTGAATGAACGAATCAGCCTATGAGTTCCTGGTACTGCCTGGCAATGGACACCTCCCAGGCTGCCCGGGGGGTGGGGCATGGAGGGGGGCAGCCACCGTCACCCTGCTGGCTGTTCTCAGGCTTCTCCTATGGGCACTGGGCCTAACAGCTGTTCCCAAATGAATAAAGCCTGGCAGTACATAGCATGGGAGCTGATGCCAACCTGAAGGGGGAGTTGGTTATGGGCTGGCTGGTCTGGAAGGGGGTGCTCAGACAGACGGACACTATGAGGGAGGCCACTTAGCAGCCACTCACTGAGTCAGGAAGGGTGGATTAAACACCTACTATGTGCCAGACACTTTTCTAAGTGCTAGAGATTCAAAGAATTTGTTTTCTGGGAACTCACATTCTAATGGGGGAGACAACTTGTAAGCATCCGTGTACTAAGGAAACATGGATGGGGTAAACTGGAGTGAATGAACGGAGGGAAGGCGCTAGCATTAAGGGGGATCAGGAAAGGTTCCCTGGGTTCTAGGTTCTAGGGTTTTAGCTAGGACTTGAAGCAAATCAAGGAAGATACCCCTCTTCTCATACCCGGAGACACCATTCCCTGTCCCCAAGTGTCTCAAATCATAGGAAACTGGAGCATTTAGGGGTAGGAGGGGTCATAGAGGTCATGTTCTCCAACCCCCTTACGTTACAGATAAAGAAATTCCATTTCGGAGGGGAAGTGACTTCCTCAAAATCAGACAGTTGGTATGGAGCAGGCAGGATTTGAACCCTGGTCACATGAACACAAACTTAGAGCTTGAAGGGGTCCTGGGAATCATAGGGTCAAAGAATCAGGGCTAGAAGGAATCTCAGAGGTCATCTAGTCCAATGCCATCATCTTACAGATAAAAAAACTCCAAAACTGTAAATCTACAGTGAGGTTAGGTCATTTGTCCAAGGTAACACAGGTAATAAGTGACAGGGTCAAGATCTGAACTCAGGCCCTCTGACTCCCAAATCTAGAACTCCTTCCATTGCACCAGAGAGGATGCCATTCAACACGGTTACCTCCTCTGTTGCCACCCACTATACCATACTATCTTCCTCCCCCGAAATCAGAATTTCATTAGGAGCTTCTTCCCACCTGGGAGCTTTGCATCAAGAGCAGCAGCCAGGTGCACGTTCTCTCTCCCACACCCTCAGCCCTCTCCTGCTCCTGTTCCTCCTTTGGAACCTAGCTCAGAGGCCCTTTGATACCCTCCCCAGCCTTCTGATCCTGGGGGAAACCTGTTGGGAAACCAACCCCAGGAGGGTCCCTCCCCTTGAGGGGAAACCTTAGTTCCTGGGGGAACTAAGGAGTGTGAGGGAAGTCATTTCAGCCCAGGTCTCTTTCTTCTAGGGAGAAGGACACTCACTGATCAGGGCAGAGACGCTGTCCACCTTGGGATCATACGGACACTTGCCCTTTCCTGACTCCAGTTTCTCCGGTTCCAAGTAGAATATATAATCCTGCCAGGGAGAGATGGGGATTCAGAGAGGTCAAGGGAATGGGAGATGCTACACACACCGTCCCCCAGTCCATCAGTTGCCTCAAGAGTTGGAGTCGTAAGTAGGAAGGATAATTCACATATTTCTAAGGATTTAAGACTGACAAAGCTTTCCCCTCACAATAATCTTGACAGGTAGGTCTTGCAAATATTGCTAACCCCATTTTACAGATGAGGAAAACATACCCAGAGAAAAGTACCATGAGGACGGACCAAAGTGATCTGGTATCACTGCCTGGGCTTGAACCCAGGCCTTGAGGCTACAAGTCCATGGCTCTGTTCAGCGCACCATAGTTGGGGGAGACCCTCTAACCAGTTACCAGCCAGTCCTTGGTCCAGAATAGATTTTACCCCACAACCCCCCCCACTTCCCCCAACACTGAAAGGCTAGTATCAAGGGAAAGTCTGTGCTAAAGCTGTGTGACTTTGGGGAAAGAATCCCTGGGTTCCAGCCCCAGAGAAGGTGGCTAAATGCTGTGTTTGGGGCGGAGGGCACTGCTGGAGTGGGGAGGTTCAGGAAAACCCCAACAATCCCATCACAGGACAAAGGCAGGTGCCTGGGGGACCGTATGGGTGGGGAAGGGGGTGCAGCTATTTCCCCATTCTCCATTCCCAGGCCTTTTCCTCAGTCTCGCTTTTCCATGAACCCTCAGGCACCCAGCGAAGGCAGACACAGACTAACATTGGTCTGGAGCCAGACAGTGAGGAAGGCAAGTCTGCAACCACAAACTCTCCTGGGAATTCCCAAGCCAGAGAGAAAACTGGCCTTTGGATTTTCCAGTTCTGGTTGGTACAATCCTTCAATCAGAGGATGGATAACTGAGAGCTGGTTAACTTGACATTTTCCCTGTAACCCCTGGTCTGAGGGCTCCAGAACAGGTAGCCTGGCCTAGCCAAGGTCTCCCAGTCCCAGACACTTCTGTGTCAAGGTGGGGTAACCCTACTAATCGGTTCATGTCTGTCTCCAAGGCAAGGGGGCAGGAGGAGTCTAGGTAGGCTGTCTCTTAGAAACTGCCAGCCCAACTGATTCCTGCCTAATAGGAAGAATGGGAGGAGGTAGGGAGGTGCCCTTATCCCTGTCTTCTCCCAACTCCCAGAACCAAGTTCCAGCCCCTCTACAAAGATCCCATCTGCACTGACTTATGTAAATAATAGACCAGCTGAGCTCGGGCCCAGGAGAAGAAAGCCAAAGGTCTGGACACTCAGGTGTGGCCCAGCCCTGGTCACTACAGATCCCAGAACCCTGAGATTGCCCCAGGATGGGAGGTTTGTGAGCGGTGCTGGGACCAAGCCCCCATTAGACAAGGCAGATCGGGGTGAAGTGCCAAAGACCCAGCCTGGGCCCCAGCAGGGGTGGGAGTGGGGTGCACATGGCAGGGCAGGGAAGGAAGGGGAGGGCAAAGGAGGCTGCAGCAACAGAGGAGCGGAATCACAGGAGCGGAGAGCAGGTGCCACGGATGGTGATGGGAACACACACAAGTGACCCTCCAAGACGTTCCACACCCACCTGCACGCACACACACCTTGCCAGGCCCCTGCCCTTCAACACACAATCCTCCATTCACCAGGCCCCTGGCACTCACATCCACATGCACACAACCAGAACCATCTCATGGGCTCTCCCCCACACGGACAGGCACGCTCTCACCTTTCCACAGCATACAGAGCTCTCACCACTGCAAGCCAACTCTGGCCTGGAGAGAGCCCCAGGGCAGGTGTCCTGCTGACTCCAATGAAGGAGGAATATGCACTGTGTGCGTGTGTGGCATGTATGTGCATGCATTTATGTGTGTGTGTGTGTGTGTGCATGTGTGTGGTTGAGCATAAGTCTTGGGGAAGTATATGAAGTGGGTGCGGTAAGTCTGAGATGAATCCTGTGTGGGTTCCTGACACGGATGTGAGCCTGTTCATCTCTCCTCAGGCCTTGGCAGAATGGGGGTGGTGGTGTCATTAAGGGTTCTGCCCCTCCCCTGGAAGGGGCTTCCACAGCGCTCACCACTCCAGCACCTTAGTTTGGGGTTGAAAGTGGGGTATTTGGGGGCCCTGGGGATAGACGCTTGGGCAGTTAGGTCAGGAAGGCTGCTTAGACAGGGGGTGGATGGACATACCAGTGCTCCAGGTGGGATGGCCTGGCTAAGGGGTGAGAGGGCACGTTTCTGTACTGGGGAATGGGGAAGATGGGGTGGAAGGGAGCAGAGTGGAGGAGCTGTCCAAGGTCAGCCTGGAGGTGGGTCCTGTCTGGTTCAGAGTAGTCCCAGTTCTGGGAGGTAAAGGAGTCAGTATGCTGGGGCCAGGACCTGTGCTGGAGAGGGGCCTGGGAGACTGAGGCCTGGGTCCCACCTGGTGCTGGGTGGCCACAGTTGGGCTGACAGCGGCGGCATCCGTGGCTCTGCTGCCCCGGCCTCTGGCCTGAAGGGTGTGTGTCAGCTCCACAGCCTGAGAAGAAGGACAGAGTCAGGTTAACCCTGGGGCTTACCCACTGAGGCAGGGAGGGCCACTGTCAGTAGACCAGTCGCTCAGTTGGAGCACAGACACACGAACACACATACTCTCCTACAGACACGCTCTTGCCCTTCGGTACACGTGCGTGCGCGCACACACACAGCAGCTCAGGACCCTATTCAGTCAGAGCCACACTCCAGCTCAGCACAGTGTACTTCACATCCACACCATGGGCATCTTGCAAACTGCCCTCTTCCCCCAAGCCTTGTCCACACTCACTGGCCCAGCAGCAATCAACCACCATCACGCAAGCCCCACCAGAAAGACGTCCGGCCACATGGGTTTCCCCTGGGAGAACATGCTGCTCACACATGTTCCCTGGGAGAGTCCCCATGGAGAGCACACACATGTCCCATGACACACGGGAGCCACAGGGCCCCACCCGAGCCCAAATGGAGATGGAAGGAAGCAGAAGCAGAGGGTGAGGAACAAAAATGGCAGGTGTGGGAGAAGGGAGAGGAGGCATCCCAGGGTTCCCTCTCCCAAAGACCCCCCTCATATACTGACATGAATACTGATGATTGCATCTGCATCCAAAGAAAGTGCTTGTTCTAGGTAAATGTCTTCATCCACCCCACCTCACAACAGCTCACACAGGGAAACTGAGGCACAGTAAATCCAATATCCTCTCCCTCCAGCCAGTTGGAGGTAGCAGAAAAGGAAAAAACCCAGAACTCCAGCTTCCCAACCCACTGTTCCATTCCCCACATCCTCTGACATCTTTCCTACTGTTGGTCTGTCTGCCTCAGGGGCTAATGAGATACCTTCCTCTCCTCCAAGGTCTGAGGCAGGGCCACCTGGCCCCTGGGGTGAAACCGAATCATCTTGGAACAGTCCCTAGAATCTGGGGCCCAAAGACCTTCCTGGCAGCCACAGAGGAGGAGGTGGTAGGGGCATGGGAATGCTACCGACCCCTCCTTCAGCCCAGGAGCACCCAGAGAAACCTAATGTGGATCAGAAGGGACAGAACTAGGCTAGGATTCAAGGGGTCCAGGGAATTCTGAGGAGGCCCAGGGTGACATTCAGGGGAGTGGGAGGGGAGAAAGGAGGGGTCAGGGAAAAGATGTTCAAGGGGTCTAGGCTTTTTGGGTCAGGACTCAAAAGAGTCAAGTGTCAAGAGTCAGGGGTCAGAGGCTGGGAGTTCAGACCCTGGGCTATACCTGTGCCTTGCGCCCTCGATTGACATAGGTACACACGGGATTGTAGGCACCTGTCCCACACACATACAGGTGTGTCCGATTCCAGGGCTGGATGAGTCGAATGAAGTTCCCACATTCCCCCTGATGGAGGGAATAAGAGTAAGAGGATCCTGTAAAGCCCCATCCCCACCCTCTTCCCCAGCTCTTCCCTGATTTCCTCCCAAACCCTCAGTGCTCACAGACTCCTAGAATGTTAGGGCTGGAAGCGATCTCAGAGATCTAGTCTAACACTGTCATTTTACAGAAGGGGAAACTGAGTCCCAAAGAGGGGAAAGGGATTGCCTAAGGTATCAGAGTAGTGAGGCCAGTGCTCACAGCCAGATCTGCTGATTTTGGGGCTGTCAGATAAACTGGGGCCAAGAAGAAGTATACAAGTGACTCCTGGAGAGGGGTGAGGGAAGAAAGGAGCCCCAGGAGAGTCACAGTGGCCTCCTGCCCCTTGGTCTGAGGGGTTTTCCAAGGGGGAGTGTCACCTCTGATGGCACAGGCTCAGAGGCACTGACAGGTGACAATCGGCTGGGTGCGGGGAGTTCTCAGGGCTCCCTGGTTTCAAAATTAGCAATTAGTTATGGGATATTCAATGACTGGCTAATTTGGAAATTTGGAAGATGGGGCACTGGGGGATTTAAGTGACTCGAGTTCAGGGTTTAGGGGCTGTGAAATTGTGATGTTGGGCACTGAAGTCACTAGGCTGGGAGTCTGTGGTCTGATGATTTAGGGCAGGGGTTCTCAACCTTCCTAATGATGCGACCCTTTAATACTCATATGTGGGTGGGTATCTGCATGTGGGTAGACTGCCTGGAGAGGGATAGAGGAGCAGGGTCTCACTTCCTAAGACCATTGGAAATATGTATTTTCTGATGGTCTTAGGCGACCCCTGTGAAAAGGTCATTTGACCCCCAAAGGGGTTGTGACCCACAGGTTAAGAACCATTGGTTTAGGGGCTGTGAGATTCAGGAGCCAAATACTCTGGGCTTCAAGGCTCCAGGGGATGGTCTCAGATCCACAGTCTCTTCTCTCCCGGGCTCACCAACCCTTCACACCTGTAACTCAGCCCTCAATACTCACATTACTGTTCTTCCCTGAGAGCACACACTCTTCGATCCTCTGAGGGGAAGCTGCCCAATGGATCTGCCGGGGACAGGGGATAGGGAAGATAAGAGTAGGATCCTAATACTCTCATTCACCCCACCCCCAACTCAGAGACCCCTCCCCCAGTCTGCCCCCATGAGGCAGGAGGCTGGGTACAAATCAGGGATACAGGCATTCCTCCCTCTCCCTCCTTCCCCCCACCCATACCCAACACACACTCAGCTTGATGGTACTGTGTTGGTATCGATATCCCACCTACATATTGTCTTTACCCAGCTATCTGTTCATCTTGGACATGGTACTTGTAATTCTGCCAGGCTAAGTCCTTCAAGGCAGAGGTGTATAGGGGTGTGTGTATTCTAGGTATTTGGGGGTGGAAGGCCAGAACTTCAAGTGTCTGTCCCAGGTAGGTAGCTCTGGGGAAAGTCCTGATGCTGTCTTCCCCCCTCCACCCCCCGCCCTGCTCTTACGATGAGGGGCTCTCTGTTGATGTCATGGAGGTCCAAGGACAGGATGTAGTCCTTGCTGCCCACATACATCCGGTCGTGGTCTTCATCCTTTAGCAGGATCCGGTAATCTGTTGTGTTCAGCAGGAAATTGAAGAAATGAGCAGTACCCGTAGCCTTCAGCTCTGCAAGATACAGAACAGGGAGGGGATTGGTCATTAAGAGTGCAGCAGAAAAAGTGGAGATGGAACCCTACGGCCATCTAATTCCCACCCCCAACCTCCTAGCCCCAAGCTTGAGAATCCCTGCTCCTATACCTACCAAGAACTGAACCCTCTCCCTTTCTCTCCACCCCTGTTTCCTGGGAAGAAAATCAGCTAGAGTAGGGGGCTTGGAGAGGGCCTGAGTACACACAAGACATTTCGTCAATGTTTAGCTGAATTCAGAGTTGTAACTAGGAATCTTGGTTTGTTGTTGTTGAGTCATGTCCAACTCTTCATGACCCCATTTGGGGTTTTCTTGGTAAAGATACTGGAGTGGTTTGCCATTTCCTTCTCCAGTCCGTTTTACTGATGACGAAACTGAGGTAAACAGGGCTAAGTGACTTGCCCAGGGTCACACAGTTAGTAAGTATCTGAGGCTAGATCTGAACTCAGGAAAATGAGTTTTCCTGACTCCAGCCCAGAGCTCTATCCACTGTGGTGCCACCTGGCTGCCCCAGGAATCCTGGAACGTGGGGCAAATTCATTTGGGCGGTGATAGGAGGAACAATTTCCCAAAGAGTCTATCTAGCCTGTGCCCCCTCAAGAGTGGGGGACAGTAAGCAGGCCTTGGGAGAGAGGATGACATCACCATCACCACGAGGGTGAGGATGAGAGCCAGCATTTATATAGCACTTTATTGGATCCTTGCAACAATTATTATTATTAAACAACTATTATTATCCCCATTTTATAGATGAGAAAATCAAAGCTGAGAGTTATGTTTACTTGCCCACATAGTAAGTGTCTGAGGCATGATTCAAACTCAGGTCTTTCTGATTCCAAATCTAGCACTATCCTATCCACTATGGCGCCGCCTAGCTGCCAGTTGAACCATGGGAACATTCATGAGGAGGAGGAGGGTGCCTGGTCCCATTGCTCTCCTCCTCTAGCTTCTACTGACATGGACTCTGCTTTCTTGACCTCCTTTGACCTCGGGGAAGGATGCCTTTCCCTCCCACTCCCCTCCCATGGGCGTAGGGCCTGCAGCCTCCAGACCAGTAGGAATGAAGGGCACCCCTTCCCTTTAGACGTCAATACCTGGGACAAAAGCCGCAGCTGTCCCATTTTAGTTACTCTTCTGGTTCAGCTGAAACATTTCCAAGGTACCAGACTCTTCTCCAGTCTTAGGGCCTGAGGAAATCCATGACCCTTATAACTGGACCCAGGCACCAGTGTTTTTGCAGTTAGGGAGAAAACAACTTGTGCTCCCTCCCCACCTTCCAGGCCCAGCCATTCTCAGGGGCTCCCCCAGATCACTGACAAGAAGCTCCCTTTCCCTACTCCTTCCTAGGCTCCCAGGGCCCACCAGGCCTCCCTTTCTGCCCCTTTGTCCTCAGCTGGGAGTTGCCCAGCCCCAGAAACTGCAGGCTGTCTTGAGGATAGCCAGTGTAAGAAGGCTATGGCGCCAGGGCCCAGGTGAGAATGAAATTAGGCTGGGCAGGGCCACACCTCTAGGCCGAATCCTTGATTCATCAGCCCTCTCAGTTCCTGGAAATTCAGGATAAAAGGCTGAGGATCCCCACCCCACCCAGCAGCTGCATCAAAGGTCTTTATGGGCATTCAGGGGTTAAAGAGCAGCCAGCCCCACGCCTACTGCTCCATCACACACACTGCAATCAGAACACCACAAAATTCAGAGCTGGAAAGGATCTTTGAGAAAATTTAGTTTAATCTCCTCATTTTACAGATGAGAAGACTGAGGCCCAGGGAGGTGAAATCTCTCTCTCTCTCTCTCTCTCTCTCTCTCTCTCTCTCTCTCTCTCTCTCTCTCACACACACACACACACACACACACACACACACACACACACACACACACACACACACACACACGACGGGACAAATTTGGTCATGGGAGAGGAAAGAATCCAGGAATTCTGACCCAATCTTTCTATTCTTAGATAAGACCTCTCTGGATGCAGAACAGCTCTCAATGGCCCCAAAGGGCATTGGGAATTGGTAAAGGGGGTGACACAGGGGGGATGCATAAATATTGTACGAGGGTGGGAAGAGGTTACCCTGGGGGGGATCTTTCAGGGGAGGAGGGCAGAAGGAATGAGCCCTGGACATCTGTTTGGGGCTCTGGCCTTCAGGGTCTGCCCACCTCCTCTACCAGTGCCAAGGGCATCAATTTCAGGATTGTGAAGCACCCAAAGGCTGAGTCCAGCATGTACAGTGTACAGGGAACAGGACAGAGATGCCAGGGAGCATCTTCCTGCCCCTTTGACCCGCTGGCTGCCTGACACTGGTTGAGGAGCCCGGAGAGTCTAAGTCCTTGGTCTAGGCCTTACTTCTAATCAGTCACTCAATAAACATTTATTAACCACCTACTACGTGCTAGGGCACTATGCTAAGACACGCAAATACAAAAAGAGGCAAAGGATGGTCCCTGCCCTCAAGGATCTTACAGTCTAATAGGGGGAAAACAGCAGACCAGCCTGTATAAACACACTCTTTCTGGGTGCCCTGGATTGCCTGGAGTGCCGATGGGTCTCTCCTCTCTCCTCCTTCCCCTGAGCCCTTCCCACACCTAGCAGGTAGCTAGCACCCCACAAGCAGCTCTCACTGGCTGGCTGGTTCCAGTTCCTCCCCTCCACATCCCCACAATACCCCTCGCCTCCCTCCACGCCCCTCAACATGCTGCTAGACCTGTTTCAACAGCTGGTGAGCTATGACTTCCCTTGCCAGCAGCACCCCAAGGACCACCTCCCTCCTGTGCCCCCCCATCCCAGAGTCTGGTCTAACAGCCCCAACCTGTTCTTCTCCCAGACTTTTGGGGTAGGGCAGACAGAGACCCAATGCTAGGCCCCCAAGGCAGGAGAACTGCCTTTTTCTTGGCCTGCTCCACTGAGCTGGGACTTGTTCCCAAGCCTTCTTTCATGCCTAGTGCTGAGTTCTGAGGGAAGAACTTCTTAGCCTAGGTTGGCCAAGACTAAAGGGCAGAGGCCTCAATTCAGTTTTGGAATCAGCATCATCTCCATACTTAGGAAGAGACAAAGGTCTGAGGCTTTGTGGAGTCCTCTGTGGGCATTACATCATTTGAGGCCCACAATAATCCTACAAGATCAGCATGGAGAGCATTAGTAAGGGTCATTACCGCCCTTTTACAGATAAAGAAACTGAGGTCAGAGCTTAAGTGGCTGGTCCAGGCTCACATAGCTGGTAAGTATCAGAAGTGGGATTTGAACTCAGGCCCTTCTGATTTCCAAGTTCAGCTTCTACCCACTATACCAAACTGCTTTCTACTTGCCATGCTCATCCCCTCCCAGTGTCCTCCTGATGAAGAAGTGACACAGTGGAAGTCAGAGGTTCTGGGTTTGAATCCCCATGATGCTCCTTGTTACCTGGCATTTAAGGCTCTCCACAATCTTTTTAGAGGCAGCTAGAACCCTATACCTGGGGTCAGGAAGCCCTGAGATCAATTCCTGCCTTAGACACTTAGGCAAACAACTCAACCTCCCTCAGCCTCCGTTTTCCCCATCTGTAAAATGGGGGCAACAATAGCACTCACCCTACAAGGCTGTTGCAAGGATCAAACAGCACAGTTTACGCAAAGTACTTGGCAAACCCAGCTACCTTCCCAGCCTGACTTCATTCGCCTCATTTCAATCTGATCACTCTTATGTTTCAGTCAGGCTGGAGGGTCCCCCTATAACGGCATCCTCTCCCTTCCTGTAACAAGAACCTCCCTCCATTTCTTTTAAAAGGCTCAGATGTCACTTCTTCTAAGACACCTCCTCTGATGTGCCCAGTCAAAAGTGTGTTCTCCCACCTCAGATCATCCCAGGGCGTTCTGGGTCTTTCCCACGTCCTATTACTCCCTGCCTTGTATCATACTCATCCCACCCTCCAAAAGCGGTCGGTTCCATGAGGATGGGGAATATCATTTTAACTCTTGCATCCCCACTGTTAGGTAAAGGACTCTGTTGGCCAAAAACTAATTATGTGACTTCCAGCAAGCTACTTCTTTCTGGGTCTCAGTTTCCCTATCTGTAAAATGGAGTTCTCTGAGGGTCCCTCCTGCTGCAGTTTCTACAGTTTTATAACTAGACACCAGAAAAGGGCAATGCTTAATCCCAGAGGAGGGTTAACCCTAAGAGCTAGAGAGGCAGCTTCAGGACAACGGAGCGACAACCAACGGGCATTTATTAAAATGCCTACTCTGCCAGACACTGTAGACACAGAAAGACAAAAATGAAATATACCCCTGAGATCCTTCATTTGACGCATTTGATGTGTGACCCTGGGCAAATCATTTAACTTTAGTTTCTTTATCTATAGAATGGGGGTAACGAGAGCACCTGCCCTATAAGGCTGTTGAGAAGGTTCATTGAGGCTACACGTATGAAATGTTCTGCAAACTTTAAAGTGATATATAAATGTAAGCTATTATTATTATCAGGTAAGAGTGAGTGAGTGAGTGTGTGTGTGTGTGTGTGTGTGTGTGTGATATCCCAAAAGTCTTAGTGGAATTTTAAGCTTTTGGTAGCTTAAAATTCCACTAAGATTTTCAGAATATTCCATACATATGTGCATGTATAATATATCATACATATATACATGTGTATATTATATTTATATGCTCATAAATATATACATTCAGAAAAATACTAAATGGCTAGGAGAGAAAGTAGGGAAGGTAGTTAGAGTATTAGAAGCTAGGGAGAAACAGGAAAGATTTCTCAGCAGAAAGAATAAGCATGGAGACCCTCCCAGCATTGGGTAATTATCCCAAGAGAAGCCTTGTTTGACCAGGACAACAGCATAGGTAGAGCAGAAAACAAAGAGAGCCTGAGTCAAGAGCCTGGCCAACTCTGCCCTGGACACAGTGTGTGACCCTACATGAGTCAATCTCCATAACCAAGTCTTGGTTTCCTTTTCTGGAAAATACAGACAATAATATTTGCACTAATTCAGGGGGGAGGGGTCCTGAAGAAAGTCCTTTGGAAACTACATCTTGTTCCATGGAACCCTATAGCCTGGGAAAGACAGGGAGATGGAGGGCAAGGATGGAGAATGAAGGAAAGGAAGAAGACAGCTAGGCTCTGCATCAGCCTCCAAGGATCCTAGCCTTGTTCCTTGTCCCATGACGACCCCCTCCAAGTAGTCCACTAAGACTTTCCCCTTGGTGGTTGTTCCCTGAGGCCTCAGGGGGTCCACCTTAGAGTAGAGAGGCAACATCACTCAATCCTTTCCCATTCCCCCTTAAAGATCTTATTTTTAGCTCTGTGGCTGGAGAGGAAGAAAAGTACAATGAAGGTCATTCGAGGGCTGAATGAGGTTGGGCCAGATGGGAGCCAGGAGTCCCACAGAGGTCCAGGGGGGCCTGGAGTATGGTACCTGTATAACTGCATTGACATGCACATGCACACTTGTACACATCTCGGCTGAGGGAGGAGACTCTGGCCTACCTCTGGCCCATGTGCTCAGATAGGGGGTGGGGGTTTTCCAAGGTGAGCTTGGGTGACACTTGCCGAATCAACACAAGATGTTTGGCCAAGGTGCTCCAAGCACCAAGATAGAGCAGACCCGAGTTAGAATCTAAGCTCTGGGAACCTGGCCAAGCCCAGCAGTTTTTCTGCATTTCCTCACCTGTTGGGTGACCCTGACACTACTGACTACTCTAAATTCCACGGAAGCTATGAGACAACACAGTGTCTGACCCACTTCTGGCATCCACCCCACTTTGTAGACAGGGGACCTAGATCAAGTCTACAGAGGTAACTCTGGACAGGAAGGCCCAGAGGCCTCGGTTTCTTAGCCAGTGGCCACCTCAACTGCTTGGGACAAGATCTTGGAGGGTTCAGGGCCCTGGCTTGTGGTTCCTTTGTTAAACAAAGTAGAGGCCTTCAACACTAGGTGCCAACTCCAGCTTCTGTGGTTGAGCTTTGGAGCGTTTGTTTTAAGAAATGAGGGTGGTGGGGTGGCTAGGTGGTACAAAGAATAGAGCACCAAACCTGGAGTCAGGAGGACCTGAGTTCAAGCCTGGCCTCAGACACTTAACACTTACTAGCCATGTGACCTTGGGCAAGTCACTTATCCCCAACTGCCCTGCCCTTCCCCCTCCAAAAAGCAAAAAAAAAAAAAAAAAGAAATGAGGGTGGTCAGGAGCACTATGCCTGAGCAGAGTAGGGCATAGTGCTGTCTCCCTTCTTCCCTCTCTTCATATCCCACTCTATAATTCCCCACTGCCCAAGGTCACCCTTCCATGCCAGGCAGCTGTCCCTTGGGCTGGCCAGGATCCTGCCCAAGCCTTCTCCACCCCCATTCCCTCTGCTGCTACCAAGGGGACCCTGAGGGTAAGGACCTAGTGCGTGGAGTAGACTCTTCCTAGGAGCCAGCTCAGAAGAACCAGCTTTCAATGTCATTCACATAAACTCTTAGGGAATCTGTTCCCCCTGGCATCCAAAACTCTCAGAGATGGGGAGGAAGAATTTACTCAGTTTCCCCTCCCCTTGATCTTGGAGCCTAAATCCCTCATTAAGAATGCCAGCAGACAAAAGCTACAAGGTCATGGAGACTAGGCTAAGGCAGGGGAATGGACAAAATGACCTGGGTCTGGGAAAGGGATCAAAGATAATCTCCAATTGAACTCCTCTCCCCTGCCCAGCCAGTCGGTGCCTCTGAAGTCTTAGCCAGTCACCTGTTGGTCATCTGGACTGGGCTTCTCCGGGGACCAAGCTCCTACCCACTCCCACCCTCCATGACCCCTTCCTAGCCAAGTTTGTAGTGACAAGAAACTAAATAGCCAGAAATGGGGAAGCCGCCAGAGGAAGCCAGACTTGCCAGCTGGAGGTCACCCAGGAGGCGGGAAAGCCGGCCCAGGCAAGACTATTTATAGACAGGATGGGAGAAGGTCTCCCTCCCACCCCCACCCCATAATACCCCCCTGCCCAGGCCTGAAGGGCTTGGGGTTGTGGCTGGGATTGGAGTTTGCTGGGAGACAGGCAAAGTAAGGGAAGCGTCATGGATAGGAGCTTGCTGCTTTGAATACAGACATAGAGATGGAGGGATACAGAGACCAGCAAGCAGACAGATAGATAGACAGACAGACAGATAGATAGATGCATAGAAGGATGAACAGACAGAAGGATATAGAGACAGACAGACGGAAGGATATACATAGAGGCAGACAGACGGATGGATAGAGGGATGGACAGATGGATAGAGAGGCAGACAGAGAGATGGAGCAATACAGACAGATGAAGGAATATAGAGACAGATGGATGGATGGATGGATGGATGGATGGATGGATGAAGAGACAGATAGATGGGGGATACAGAGACAGACAGATGGATAGAAAGATGAATAGAAGAATGGACAGATGGAGGGATATAGAGACAGAGATGGAAGGATACAGACAGACAGATGGAGGGATATTGAGACAGACAGATGGATAGATGGGACAGATAGATGGAAGGATATAAAGACAGACAGATGGACAGACAGACAGACAGATGGAGGGATACAGAGACAGACGCATGGATAGATAAGATGTACAGACAGAGAGATGTAGAGTCAGACAGACAGATGAAGGGATATAGACACAGATGGACAGAGAGACAGAGAGAGCCACAAGATCAGCCAGAAGGAACCTCAGAGGCCATCTAGTCCAATGCCTTCATTTTGCAAATGAGGAAACTGAGGTCCAGGAGTTTAAGTGACTTGTACAAGGTCACATAATAAATGTCACATGTCAGCAGCAAGACTTGAATCCAGGCTCCTTGACTCTACAGCTAGTATTCGTTTTAGGGCTCCATGCTGTTTCCTCCCTAATTCAAGCCTTCATCCTCTCTCACTTAAACTATTTTAACAGCTTCCTAACTGGCCTCCCTGGCTTGTCTCACCCCTCTAATCCATCCTTTTCCCAGTCTTCAAAGTGATATTAAAGCACAAATTGACTGTTACTCTCTTGCTCAAGAAGGCTCAGCGGCTCCCTACTGCCTCTGGGACAGAATGAAAACTCTTCTTTTTGGCATTTACACAGCCCAATCTATTTTTACAAACTGATTTCATATAACTCTCTATGATGTACTTTATATCCTGGCCAAATCAGTTCACTTGCTGTCCCCTGATCAGAACTTAGCTCCTGACTCTGCACCTCAGAACACGAGCTGTGTCCCCCCTGCCCAGAATCTTCTCCCTCCTCACCTCCATCTCTTGGAATTCATGGCTTCTTGGAAGCTTACACGCCACCTCCTGTACAAGGCTCTCTCTGCACAGCCCTCCACCTTCTATGTGTTTGTGATGTTCCCCCAACAGGATATAAGTTCCTTGATGACAGGGATGTCTTTGCTTTTGTCACTTAAGAAATGTTTGACATGACCAATGTAAAATGTGTTTGATGTGAATGTATATGTAGAGCCTATATCAGATTGCATGCTGTCACGGGGAGGAGGGAGAGAAAATTTGAAACTCAAAAGCTTATGGAAATGAATGTTGAAAACTAAAAATTAATTAATTGATAAAAACAAAAGAAAGGTTTGTTGAATTGAACTGAACTGACAAGAGTCACAGACAAAGAGACAAGTAAAATCACAGATAGAATCTCTCAGATACATTCTCATTCTCTCTCCCTCTCCCCTTCTGTCTTGCTATCTTCCCCTTCTCTCTTTTTCTGTGTCTCTCTCTTTTGTTTCTCTCCCCTCTCCTCTTTTCTTTCTCTCTCCTCTCTTTCCCTGTCTCTCTCCTCTCCTCCTTCCCTCTCCCTCTCCCTCTCCCTCTCTCCTCACCATTTTTCTCCTAAGGCCAACAGCCAGTAACCCCTAAAGTCTCTGGGAGATGGGACCTGGCAGGCACCTGGAATCATGAGACCCTCACACCATGACCACATCCAATGAGGGCCGTCCTACCTACTGCACTTGTGGGGGGTTCCACCAGGACCTTAACACCCACTGGTGTCCTCTCCTGCTCCTCTTACTCAGCCAGGAAGACTGAAGCCTAGCAAGAGTAAAGACCTGACCATGGCCCCTACAAGAAGCCCAGTTGAATCACAGGGGAGTTACTCTCATGCCTGCTTTCTTTCTTCCACCCCAAGTAGATCCATGTCTGCCCAGCTAAGCCAGTGCCAGTCTCCATCTGCTCAGGCCCGGCTTCTCCCCCTTTTCTACCTGCACCCCTGGACTCAGGACCCTACATCATTAGAATTTTCAACGTTTTACTGGACTGGGGTACAGTGGGTCCTAGCATTAACTGCCTGGTTGTTTTCAAAGTCTAGCCACCTGGGAACTGCGAATTTGTGGAATCTTTTTGGAGAGAATCTGTCAGCACATAGTAAAAGTTACAAAAATAATCATGCCCCTTGACCTTAATAATGCCATTGTTGGGACTGTTCTCTGCAAGTGTTTTCAGAAACCAAAAAAAAAGTCCATCTTTTCAAAGATTTTCTGAACAGCATTACAAATAATTGCAAAAATAAAAATAAAAATAAATGGGAAGCAAGCAGCCTGAGAATCTCAAAACAGGGAAATGGTTTAGTAAGTCATGGTCCATGAGAGGAGGGTAACACCATATCTAGCAAGTACTAAGAATACAAAGGAATCTGGAAAGAGCTTTAGGAAATAATGCAGGGGTGTGGGGAAGGACAGGAAGAAAGGCGCTTATACCAACTCGGGTGGCAGACGGGAACAGCAACTAGCTATGAACGGGATAAAGAATCCAGAGGGAGACCTAAAGCCTAGGTCAGAAGTATCGCTATGATAATTGATGTGTTTAAATGAACTGAAATGTAAACAGTTACTGAGCAAGTCTGGTGGTCTGTATTGATGTGTAACTGTTAAAGTACCACAGAAAATATCAAACAACCTCTTCAGGAAAAGCCCAGCCAAGCACTTGGGTGTCTGTGGATGGTAGCTGAAAGGGGTCCTGGCTTCTCAGAAGCATGACCTGCCCACTCCTGGGGCCTGACTGCATCTTCCTCTTGGGAATCAGATTTAGGTTCCTGAAGCAAGGGAAGAAGAAAGGTCTAGAGTGGGCAAGTGGGGATGGCTAGGGGCTACCAGGGAAAGCCACAGAGAAATGAAGAAATCCAACAACTTTTTTCCAGGAGCAGCTATAAAGTGCTGTGCCAGTAGCCACTTGACCCAGGCTCACAATGGGCTTTCCCATGCCTTCCCTCAATGGCTCCACAACAGCATGGTGCAAGAGGCAGTACAGGTAGGGCATATTAGATTCATTTTTATAAAGGATGGACAGAGGCCCCAGAAGGAGACCAGGACTTGTCCAAAGTAGCTCAGCAAAGCCAGGACTAGATGCAAAGTCTCCAGGGCCAGAGGTTTCCCATTGCACCACATGGGCCTTCTCTTACTGCTGGCGCTTCCCTCCCCATCCCTTCCACCCTGCCTCTACAAGGCCAGGTGTAGGAAGCTGAGTATAGTGGGGACGTCAGGAGAGGGTGACTCAGTGGGATGGGAGCACCCCACCCCCACTGGCTGTGATCTCATGTCACAGGAAATGATGCCATGGACTGCAGTGGAAGTCCTTTCCCCAGGGGGCTGCCTTCCCATGCTTAAGAGCCTCGGGTGTTTGGGGGTGCATTTGATCCAGGTTATACATATCTCCTCCAGGGAATGTAGCCAGGGCCCGGGGAAGCCAGGCAGTTCTGAGGGCCAAACCTGGGCTATGCTTTGTTTACAACTCCCGGCTCCAGTTTCAAAAACCTGACAAGATGCTGGTGACATTTCTCAGGCCTCTGAACCCCTCTTTCCTTCCACCCCACCCCTGGAATGTTGCTGACCTGGTATACTGGGGCTAGAGTAGGTAGCCAGAGGTCAAAGGTAGGGAGGAAGATGGAGACCTTTGGGCTCCCTCTCTCAGGGATGCCACTGACTTAGGAGGGCTCCCCTTCTCAGAGGGTGGGGGACTGGTGGGTGGCACTGATTATCCTTCCTGGTACTGGAATCCAGGAGGGCCACAAACCCTGGTGATAATTCAATCTCTTCTGACCTGGGACCCCCGAAAAGTCAAGAAAAAGCCCAAATCACCACTAATAAGACCAAGTCCTATTTCAATTACAAAGTACTTTCCTCACAAATCCATAGGGCAGGTAGTACAAAGTCTTTTTATGACCATTTTAGAGGCGAGAAACGTGAGCCCAAGAGGTCACAGGTCACCTTCGTTGAGTCCATAAGTCCAGAATTTTCTCCGCTATCACTGATCTCCCCCTAGCACAGAAGCTGCTGCTGCTGGGAAGATGAGTCCTCCAAGGAGCCCTCAGTGATCAGGAGGAAGCAGGGAGAGGCTTCTACTCAACAGCTACTGTTGACTCAACCTTGCCCTCCCCCAATTCAACAGATGCTTTGCATGTCCTCCTCTCCTACAGCCTCAGGGACACAGCACTGGACCTTGGTGGAGGATCAGAGGAGACAGCTGCCTCCTGAACCAGGCCTTCCCTAAAGTGGGCCAGGCTGGGCTAAGGTCTAAGAGCTAAATCTCCAGAACTCAGGTTTGGCCGCTCCCTCCCTGGGGGATCCAGGGCCAGTTCCACTGGAATACAGAGGTGTAGAGTCCGTGGCTGGAAGGAACCCTTTAATCTCCTGAAATGGGGGCCATGAATCAAGGAAGAGAGGAGTCAGGAATCCAAGGAGATTCAAAATCATGGAATACTACAAGGCCATAATGTCTAATGCATCCACACAGAAACAGGAATTCACCCCCTCTCTAACATCTTTTCTTGGTCACTTCCAGTGATGGGGAGTGTGCTACTTTGTGAGGCAGCCCTAGACCCATTAGACATCTCTGGGCTGTCAAGGCTGGGAAGGCTCCCAGATAGCATGTCGTTCAACTCTTCCTTTTACAGAAAGGGAAACCAAGGCCCAGAAAAGCGGGGGCAGCATAGTATGGTGGAAGGCACTTGAACTCAAATGCCAGCTTCACCATTCACTAACTGTGTGACCAGGGCCAATCCCTAGTTATATCATGAGGGATTTCCACTGAAGGTTGACATTCTTATCACTGTTCAGTCCTTTCATTCATGTCTGACTCTTTATGACCCCACGTGGGGTTTTCTTGGCAGAGATACGGGAGTGGTTTGTCATCTCCTTCTCTGGCTTATTTAACAGATGAGGAAACTGAGGCAAATGGGGTTAAATGACTTTCCTGGGGCCACATAGCCAGTAAGTATCTGAGGCCAGATTTGAACCGAGGTAAATGAGTCTTCCACTATCCACTGCTCCACTGAGCTGTACCCATTAGATGAGGGATTCTTCATTTTTGTGTGTCATCAAGCCCTCCCATACACACCCTGGCACTGTGCTGAAGTTTATGGACCCATTAGGAGCACCTAGAGAAGGTTTAATGGATAAAGCATCAACCTGGAGTGAGGAAGACCTGAGTTCAAATCTGGCCCCAGACACATACTAGCCATATGACCCTGGCCAAGTCCCTTGACTTCAGTTTCCTTATTTGTAAAATATGGATAATAATAGGTCCTCTCCCTCCCTTCCCTGCTGTAAGATAACATGAGATCACTGCAAAACACTTAGCACAGTGCCTGGCATGATATAAATGTTAGCTATTATTATTCTCCTTAGAAAATTGCTTTTAAATGCACAGAATAAAATCCATAGGATTCTCCTTAGAATAATGCTTTTTAAATGCTCAAAATAAAATACCCAGGATTAGAAAGAAAACAAGGATTGAAATATTTTCAGACCTCAGGTTGACCAGATGACATCCACTGTCCCTTTTAAGCTCCAAACCCTATAACCCTTTGAACCTTCCCCTAGGACTCAGTTTCTCTATCCAGCTCTAAATCCTATCACACCATGACTGGTCCAAGGTTACAGGGCGACCCAGGCCTCTGTCCACAGCCAGGTGATGAAAGCAAATTTCAAACAACTGAAAGTGAAAACTTGTGTGACTTTCAAAGGCAACAAACATGAAAAGGATGGGCAGTGAGGCCAGTGCTGGAATCTGGGCCTGGGCCTGAGCTGTGGAGGCCATAGGAGGGCAGAGCAATCTTTGTCATCAATGGAAGGAAAGGTTCATTTCCACTCATCTGTGCAACAGGAGAAAACACCTTTTCCGGCCTGGAAACTTCTTTCTTCTTTGTGAATGGTACCTGCCAAACAACCCTCTCCACCCATCCTCAGCCAACTCAGCCGGGTAGAAGCACCCACTTGGATGAACTTCTCCCTCCCAGACAATGCCTTTGTCCTCTCACTTATGAACCAAGAGGGCTCCAGGCTTCTCCTGGCAGCATCAGGGATCAGGAAGAGCCCTGAAGGGGGACCCAGGAGATAGGGGAGACCCTCTTTTTCCTTTCCTGAACTTTAGGCTCCTCGTGAAAAATTGGGATAATAATATGTATATGAAAATGACTCAGTAACAATAACTCCCCCATTGTCTTCCAGGACTTTAACATTTACAAAGTGTTTTTTTTTCTTCCCTCGTAATCAAGTAGTACAAAGGTGTTCCCCATTTTAGCGTGGAGGAGACTTAGGGGTTATGAGAGGAAATAACTCCCCCAGGATCACACAGCCAGTTCTGAAGCCAGGTCTCATTACTGGAGAGCAGTTAGCAGCCCAACATCCCCTCCACTCTCCCTGCCCCCAAATCCTTATCCCACAGGGTTTGCCATGAGGAAAGGGCTTTATAAATCCCAATGAAAACAAGAACTCTCATTTCCGCAGTACTTTAACATTTTGCAAAGAGTTTTCCTCACAATAGCTCCTGGTAATTATCCTTCTTTCACAGATGAGGAAACAGACCTAAAGACAAAGTGACTTGCCTGGTAATCTAGCTAAATATTAGAGCAGGAGCTTAATTTCAGTGACCAGACCCCAAATCTACCAAGATTCTTTTCACTGCCCCATGAAAAGTTGTCATTGTTGTGGTCTGGGACCATTGTAGGGTAGATGTGATTCACACAGGAGAGCGGAGATGTGAAGGTGAGGGAGGGAGAAGTGGGGGTAAGTGTGTAAGGTGCTGAGAGGGGATTCAGGGACCAGTGGGCTGGAGCAGTATGGGAAGGCTTCCCAGAAGAGGTGGCACCAAGTAGAGCCTTGAATGAGAGGCAGGATTGTGGAGAGGCAGACAACTCAAGGGCATTACATGTGGCTGTGACCATGATAAATAAACAAAGGTGGGAAGGCCAGAATGAACCTGGCCTGTGTAGGGGGAAAAGGGAGGAGACAGATAGGCACAGGAGACAGAACGCTGGATCTTGTCAGAAGACGTAGATTCAAATTTCCATTCTGCCACCTGGGTATTTCCTCTGGACCTCATTCAGTCCAGCTCTAAATTATGATCCTTTGGGACTGGCCTGACTGGGCAGACCTGTGTGTCAGGGAAGAGCGGGCAGATGGAGGCCTGGCCCTTGTCAGACAATCTTGGAGTTTGGATTTGGGTCTGGCCACAGTATGTGAGGGAAAATGCTGAAAAGTTGGACCTTGTTCAGGAAGGCAACCTGGCTGTCGAGGGGATGGGAGGGCATGTCACATGAGGATGGGATGAAGGATTTGGGAAGTTGAGCCTCCCAGGAGGAGAGCTTGAAGATCCTAAAATCTAGATGGGGCATGGTAGCTGTCTTCAGACATATGAAGGGTGCTATCATGTGGAAATTTTAGGGATTAGACTCACTGATTTTGCTTGGCCTCAGAGGGCAGAGCGAGGTGGAAGTTGCAACGGAGAAAGATTTCAGCTCAACCTAAGCGAAAGCTTCCTAATCATCTGAGCTATCCTAAAATGGAATTGGCAGCTTCCAAGCATAGGCAGGACTGCTTGTGAAGAATATTGCAGGGGGCAGTTCTGAGGCTCTGCAATTCTAATGAGGGATTGGAGTAATAAGTTAGGTTGAAATCTGGCATTCTGGGTGGAAAAGACAAGAGGTGGAAACAATGGAGGTGGAAAGGTCCATTATGAATCTAGAAGGTGATTTTTGTCTGTGTCTTGGTTTTCCTCATTGGCAGAATTGGGGACCAAAGTTCCCAAAGCCAAGGCTTATGAGAAGAGACAATGGGATGGATGACAGATGTCAGAGAGAAAGGATGTGCCCCCCACCTACCCGGCCATCCTATAACAAAGGTTGCCCTCAAGGCCAGGCGGGGGCTGAGTGATACAGCCCCTGGTCCCTCCCTCGGTTGCCCCTTTCCAGGATGGAAGGGTGGAAGCCTCCTGTAGAGAGGACAGAGAAGGAGCTCTAGAACAGCAGGGAGCCAGGAGCAGAGGTGGGTGGCCCCACCCCCTCGCTTAGAGGACCACAAAAGCCCTGGAGAGGCTAGCTGGCCGTGATGGACAGCAGTCACTCCCCCTCAGCCTTGAGGCTGACAGGCCTTAAGCATGATGGACAGGCCCTTGAAGCCCACACACTGACCCCTGACCCTCTCCCCAAAGTCTCACCCTCCCTAATCTCCAGACCAGAGACAAGGGATTTGGGGAGGAAGGGGGAAGGACCAGGCTATGTATGACCTCTGCCCTCAGTTGCTGGGTGGGGGGGGCGGTGTATGTACCAGATATGGGAGCAGGTGTAGAGATGAAGGGGGAGGAAGAAACAAGTTTTCATCATAGAGGTGGAAACTAGGGTTGAGTAACATCAGCAACAGAACTGAGAAAAGAACCCCAAAACCTAACATCTCAGGCCTGGGGCAGGGTAAGTCTGTTACTGGAAGGAACCAGAGAGATGACAGCCATTGTGCTCCTCCTACTTTACAGATGGGAAAACAATGGTCCAGAGAGGGGAAGGGAACAGTCCTGTGTCACACAGCAAGTTAAGTGTGTCAGAGCTGGGACAAGAAACCAGGTGCACTGGGGCCTGGCCAGCCCCATGCCACATCTGTCTGCTTGGAGACTCTAAGCTATATATGAGGAACTGTAGGGCACTCCTCCACTGAGGCTGACCTGGCCCAGTTCCGCTCCGAGAGCCTGGGAACTGTCTCTGCAGGCTCCCTGATCCTCCTACCTTTGTCAGGGTCCTTGGGGGGAGAATCTTGGCACTGCTGAGCCCCTACTCCCCAACTGCCCTAAGGAGCCAACAGCTCATTAGGGTTGGAGGCCCCTAACAAGGCACACCCCCAGCAGGAAGGAACCTGGGATGAACCCCCATTGCCCCCACTGGCCTCCTGCCTAATCCCTTTTTAATGAGCTCCATAGCCCGGAAGGACCCTGCCCCCCTGGTCAAAGCCTGGCAGCACTGAACCCCTTCTGTACCCTAGGCCAGCACCTTTCTGAATAGGGAGGGGGAAAAAGAGATGCTACCATCCCCTGTGCCTTTCTTCTAACTAAGACCAGGTGAGAGCAAGGCTGAGGTCAAGAGGTAGAAGCAGATTCTATCGCCCTGCTCTACAAAGAAGATACACTGGTCGACATGTTTCTTCCCTTAGCCCTGGCCATGGGAACTCAGGTACCCTTTACCCATGAGGGCTGGAAGAAGAAGAGAGTTTAGAGGCAAACCAGATCATCACCCCACAGGGAGACTCTGGGAAATTCTTCCCCTAGAGATTAAACTGGGGCTCAGAACAGAGATGGACTCAGGGAGGCCTCTGAAAAGTCCCTATAGGGCGGATCCCCGGAGGAGGACCATGAAGAGCAATCTAGGCTCTATGCACTCTGGGAAGCCAGTATCTTAGAAGGCAACCTTTTCTTCCCTCCCATCCCTCCTCACTCCCTCCCCAGATATTTCCAACAGCCCTAGATTGGATGGACAGAATACAAAGGGCCAGTAGAGTAGGCAGGATCACAATAAATGGTGAACAAGGACAATCTAAGATGGTGGTGAGATGGTATTATACACTTCATGGCTTAATAAAAGCTGGTTCACTCCCTCTTCCCCTTGAATACACACCACCCTATGCTATTTCCAGTGCAGGGCCCTTCTCCTTGCCTCCCCACCTTGCTCCTTCCTACCCTGCCCTCCCCACCCAGACTAAGAAGCCTGGGGGTCCTCCTTCCCTTTTTACCTTACCCCGTGTACTCCCTGAGTACAGTGTCCAGCTCCTTCATGGAACAGAGCTCCTGACCACCACATACCTATGGCCGGGGGGGAGGGGTGGGAAGGGTCCGGGTTGGGGGGGCTGAGAGAAGGGGCCCAGGTTCCTGTGTCACATCCAAACACACATTTGCTAAATGGGAATGAACATTTGCAGAAAGGAAGTGCTTTGGAGTCTGGGACAGACACCAAGAGCTGGGTTCTAGTCCCAAGCTTGGCACTAGCTTACTATATGACCTGGTCCCTTCAATCCTCTGGGCTCAAATTCAGTTGGACAAATAATCATAACATGCAAACTATGTGCAAAACGCTATCTTAGGTACTAGAGATGCAAAGAAAAAAAACCAAACAATTCCTGCCTTCAAGAGACTTATATTTTATGGGGGGGGGGGTCAAAGAGACAGTTAATATACATCCATATACACACACAGACAAAGCGTAACCAAAACAGTTTAAAGAGAGGTTGTTTCTTTTTGTGGTGGCGAAGAGCTGGCGACTGAAGGGACGCCTAACAACCGGAGAATGACTGAACAAGTCACGGTATGATTGGGATAGAACACCGCTGTACTGCAAGAAATGATGAGCAGGATGGTTTCAGAAAAAGTTGGGAAGACTTATATGAACTGATACAAAGTAAAGTGAGCAGAAGCAGGAGAATACTGTATACAGTAACAGCAACATTGTATGATAAACAGCTATGAATGACTTAGTTTTTCTCAGCCATACAATGATACAAGACAATTCCAAACGACTCAGGATGAAAAATGCCGGCCACTTCCAGAGAAAGAAAGAATGGGAGTCTGAATACAGATCAAAAGATACCATTTTTACTTTATTTTTCTTACTTTTTTTGGGAGGGGGACTATGTTCTCTTTTGCAACATGATATCATGAAAATATGTTTTGCGTAACTGCAGTATGCAATCTATATCAAAGTGTTTGCCTTTTCAAGGAGGGGGGAAGGAAGGAATCTGGAACTCAAAATTTTAAAAAGCACCCAAATGTTAAAAAGTGTTTTAACATGTAATTGAGGAAAAAATAAAATTAAATATTAAGAGAGAGAGGAGAGACAGGCTGTTCTAACAAGTAGGGGGATGTGTGAAAGCTAGCCCCTAAACTGTGCCTTGAAGGAAGCTAGGAACTCCAAGGGCTGAAGAAGTGCATTCCAGATAGGGAAGACCACCTGTCCACATTAATGTGTACATTAGTGGGAGATGCTGGAACATCCTGTATGGGGAACAGCTAGCAGGCCAGGCTGACTGGAAGGGGGAATACAGAAGAGATATAATATGAAATACTACTAGAAAGGGGTGTGGGAACCCAATCATGAAGGGCCTTAAGTGCTGAACTAAGAGTTTTGTGCTTCATTTTAGGGATAACAGGGAGCCATTTCGGTTCAGGTACAGGAGGTAGGCGACCTGACTTAGTAGCTGTATATTGGATGGATTGGAGAGGGGAGGGAATGGAAGCTAAAGGCCTTATTAGGAGGTATTTACAATAGTCCAGGCAAAGGGCGATAGAAGCCCAAACTAGGGTACAGGTCACATGAGAAGAGGAAAGGGGATGGATGCAGGAGAGGCTGTGAAAGCCTGGGCTTCCTCCTCAGTGAAATAAGGGACTAGGTGACTTGGAAGGCTATAGGTTGACTTTCTGTAGAAGGGAAGGGGGAAGGGGAGGGGCCAGAGCAGAGCTTCCCAGAAAGCACCAAAGCTCTCCCCAGAGCCCACCCTCCTCTGCCTGACCCTGGATGGCTCCAGACAGCCCTGGACCTCAGGAAAACTGCCTTCCTGCAGTGCTTTTGGAAGCTCCCTCTGCCCTTCTCCATCCCTTCCTTCCTGTTCCCCCCTCCCCCAGTCTCCCAGTTCCATGGGTGTTTCTAGTGCCAGAAACGTTGATTGTTGTGTTTCCCGATTGCCTATATAACCTCTCTGGGCTGTGTCAGGAGGGCAGAGGGAAGATGCAGGAAGGTCTCCCCTGTGTTTGCTCTTCCTCCTCCATCCTTCAGAATTTCAGCCTCT
>CM053599.1:68681348-68787988 GCA_028646575.1 Pseudocheirus occidentalis
CCCCCGCCCCAGTCTTCAAGTCTAGACTGGTCTCTCTTTGGGACTAGGGAGGGAAACTGTGGGATGTTGTTGACCTGAAAGCCAGGCTCCCTGGATCCTATTTCTCCTGCCAGCCAGCAGACCCTTTGAGCTTTCCGGGCCAGAGGGGAGAACACCGAGGTTAGAGAGAGGGCATTAGTCATGCTCTCCTGAGGAACAGTGCCATCTGTCTCTTCATACCCCAGAATGGCATGTTAGACCTTGATAAGGGGAGACCCATTAAGCAAGAAGAATCAATTGGACTGGGGGAGGGAAAGGGGGAAGGTTGTGGGGGTTCAGGCAGGTACCTTCAGTCTTCCTGGGGCCATCAAAGTCAATTACAAGGGCTCCCACCCAATTATCACCACTAGAGGCCCCAAGCACAGGCAGCTTAATTAACATGTAAATGAGCCCATGTGCTGTTTATATTCAATAGCCCGGTTAGGCTGTTCTCCTACACCCAGTAGGCCAAGTTTGGCTGGAAGAGAGCCTTCAGAGGTGACCAAGGTCAGTTTGGATCCCTATTCATTCAGTTGTGTTAGAAACAAACCATCACTGCTTGGATGAGGCTCCGTGAAAACCAACGGGGTAAATGGGTGGTGTGTAGAAGCAGGCAGGGAGCAGGGAAATGAAGAGAGAAGAAAGACCAGGCCTATGACCTAACTAGCTCCAGACTGACCTTGGCCCCGGACTGAGTTCTAATCCCCCAGCAGCATCACCTACCCTAAGAAAGCATGGCCATATTGGCCAAGGCAGCCCATCTCCAAGGCTGGGGATTGTCTTACAGTCAGTCTCACTGATTTGGAGGGGTCAGGAGATGGGGCAGGGATTACCGAGGCATGGAACAGCAAATTGTTCATGGAAGATGAAGCCACGTTAGCAGTGAAAGGACGCCCTGTTAGTGGAAGCCAGAGGTAAGAAGGCCATTGGGATAATCCCAGCTCCTGGCCCTGGTAGGAGTTGGCTATAGTTGGAGATGACTGAAAGGCCAATGAGAGGGAAGGAGGAGAGGGGGGGTGTAGACTGGACTAGACTGGGTTAGACAGATGGGGGAAATTGGCTAGGGAGAATCATCTCTTGGCAAGGGGGATATGACTGCCCCAGCCCCCTCGGCCCCTGTAAACATCCAGGATGTTCCATAAACACTCTGCAGGAACACAGCTGGAGAGGATAAACCTACCACCCAGGAGATGCTGCCTGCCTCCTGGAGGAGGGGGCACAGGTGATGGGAGGGTGCAGCTGAGGCAGCCCACTGGGCCCCAGTGCCCAGTCCTAGCAGAAGGAATCAGACATTTCTAAGCATGCTTAGCTATCCCTCCTCTTTCCCTGATATGGGTACCAGCTTTGCTGCCTGCTGAGTGGGGTTTGGCCCCAACAGCATTGGGACTCCTCCCTATACACAATTAAATGTTCAAATGTTGGCTGGAGTGCCTCAGAGAGGCCAAATGGCTTTAGTTCTTGGGGGCCTCAGTTTTCCCAGCTGTAAAATGAGGGGATTAAACCAAATGAATCAAAGTTTCTTCTAGCTCTGACAAGCTGTGAAATGTTGGCCTCACACAGCCTGTCTAATGGTTGCTCATGGAGGACCCTTACCCTGTGGGTCTTTTCCCTAGGCAATGGGAGGGAACAGGCCAGCATCAAGGCCCCTCCAGATACTCAGCCTGAAGACCAAAGCTTCGTTGGCAAGGATTCAACAAACACTTCTTAGGCACTTACTCTGTCTAGGTCCCTGTGCCCAGATGGTGGGAGGGTAGGGCAAGCACCAAAGTAATTCTCATACCAGTTCCAGTAAGATGGGTAGGAGTAAAAGGGAAATATAAATGAAGACACCTAGGAATATCTGAGACCTAGTGAAGTGACAGGGCCAAAAGAGTTATGAGAGCAGGCTTCCTGGAGGAGGTAGTGTGGACTGGGCCTTGGAAGGCAAAAATCTGAGAAGGAGATGAAAGTGAGAGGGGGTAGAAAGACAGAGCAGAACAAGACCTTGTCATTGTTGTTCAGTCTGTTGTACCCTTCATGACCCCATTGGGGGTTTTCTTGGCAAAGATACTGGAGTGGTTTGCCATTCCCTTCTCCAGCTCATTTTACAGATGAGGAAACTGAGGCAAACAGGGTTCAGCTTGGACAAAACATAATACATTTAGGGCAAATAAGGCTGCACAGGGAAGCTGGAGTCAGATTACAGAGGGCACCAAATGCCAAGATTAGAAGATTGAATCGGGTTGACATTGGAATGCAAGGCAGAGCTTTTGACCCAGGAATAAAATCATCTACCAGGTCTATGGAGTTTTAAGGCCTGATAAAGTGCTTTACATTCTATATCTAATAACCGTCACATCTCATACAACAACACTGGGAAAGAAGCGCTATTATGACCTCAACTTTATAGATGAGGAAATGGGGTTTAGAGGTATTCAGTGATTTGAGTTCCAAAGCTAGTTACCAGAAGAGCTGGGATTAGAACCCAGGCCTTTCTGATTCCTACTCCAGCAGCGTTCCCACTAAACCACAAGCCCTGGGGAGTAAGTGTATATTAGGATCAGGGCCTGGGTGCAGGAGACATCAGAAGCAGGAAAAGGCTAGAGGTAGAAAAAGATCAGCCAGCCATGGTAGGATGGGGGGGTGGGGGTGGAAATCTCCCACCTGCCCCTCCCCAAAGCTGTCTAGATCATGTACTGACTCAAGCTTTACTGTGAGCTCCATCCCAAAAGAGACAAAACTGGCACTCACAGGAATTCACCCTCTCTAGGCTGACCGGATCACTCCCACAGGCCTCCTGCTGTTCCCTGTAACCCAGGACAACAGGGCTAGGCTGGGTCAGGGTGCCCCAAGCCAACAACCTTTGGCCTTTCCAGTAGAGCAGGTGAAGGGGAGGGGAAGGACCCCCTTCCGGCCTCCTTGCTGACCCATTGCCTCTGTCTCCCACGGTCTTCCCTGACCTTTCCAGATCATTGGAGACAGCATCAAACCTGTCGCCACCAGCCTAAGCCAGTCCAGACAGGGCTCACTGGCCAAAGGCTTCAAGCACAGCACATATATGGGTGTGTGTGCATGTGGATTCAATTTTTTTAAACATGTCTGCCCAAAAAAGGATTATAAGTGTGCACACAGGTGACTCAGGATGGGGTGTGACACAAGTTGGAGCAGGGCAGGAAACCTATGATCTGGACCCAGTTCTGATTCAGTATTTGGGAAAGTTTCTCTTCCACTTAGTGCCTCAGTTTACCACAAAATGAACAATGGAGGAGGCCCTTGCTCAAACCCCAAAATGATAACAGGGGACAGGGGGAGGAAGAGACAAAGATACTGAAACAGAGACTAAGGGATGCAGAAAAAACGTGAAAAAATGATGATGGAAAGAGAGGGAAGGAGCCGGAGAAGGATAACAGGCAGAGGGGTCAGAGTGCAAAAGTCCCAAAAGACCCTCCAGGGGCCAATGGTTCAGACAAAGGAGTTATCTGCTGGGGTTGGGCTGAGCTGAGGTCAGGGTACCCTTTAGGTTTGTCTGTGCCTACTTGTCTTCATGACCACTAAGCCCTGAGCTGAGCCGGTAGGCCTAGCCATGGCCAGCCACCCAGGCAGGTGATGGCCCTTGAATCCAAAGTCTGAAGGGTCTCCTGGCCCCATGGGCATGAGGGCCTACGAGCAGGTACGGTCCAGTAAGTGTAGATGGGTGTGTAGAAGCATGTGGGTGCAAATACACATAACTGGATTCACTGGTGATTCTGTGTGTTTGCAGAGTCCTTGAATGCATACAGGGTAGCAGGGGGGCCTTCACAGAGGTATAGGCTGGGGCATGGAGGACGAGGCCTCCCAGCTCCCATGGGGCCCGTCTGCCCCCCACTCCGAGATATTCTCTGCCTCACTTCCCCCTGTTCTAAGCACACACACCCTGCATCTAGAGTCTTTATCAAAGGATTTGGAAGAATTATTGGGGGGGGGGGTGGAGGAAAGAAGAATTCCTGAGCTGTTTCTGAGGCTGAATTTAGAGATTTTTTTTTCTTTCTTCCTCCACCCCCTGCCTGTCCCTAGGGAAGGAGAAGGAAAAAAAAAATCACTGCCTGGAACTTGGCAGGCTGGAGGGGGAAGAGCCCTGGCCTGGAGTCAGGAGACTTGGGTCTGGGTTTGTGCTCTGCCTCTTCCACCACCAACTGTGTGGCCTTGAGCAAGTCCTTTCCCCATCTCTGGGTCTAAGTTTCAACCTCCACAAACTGGGCATAAGAGCCCTCATCCTTCCCAACTCATGGAATTATCATGAGAAACACGGTCATCCAATCGGCATGGATAGGGTGGTTGGTTATTAAAGAGGATCTCATGGATTAGAAAACCAAGGCCCACACCCAGCAGGAGGACCCAGGCATCTGGGACCTGGTAAGAGGCAGGACAGAGCTCGCCTCCCAGGGGAAGCAGGGACCCCCATCCTCTGTCCTGACTTGGATTTTTCTCCCTCACGTCCCTTCCCAAACAAACATTCCAGGTCTGGCCCGGAAACCCCTCACCCCTTCCTCCCTGGCTCCTGGTGGGTCCCTGAACAAACCACAACAAACTTTCCATGGCTCATTTACACCCATAAATCACCCTCACTCATCAGTGGGGGTGGGGGGGGGCAAGGAGGCAGATAGATGGGGAGGAATCTCTTCTCCTTCCCCAACTCCCACCCCCCCAGCTCTGTTCAGGGTTTTCTTCTCTCTGAGTGGGAAGGTGGCTTCTGGCTGGGGTGGGTGGTAAGGCCCAGCCTCCTGCCTTGTGGTCACTCATTAACCCCTTCTTGGGTATTATTTCCAAAGGGCCTGGTAGGACCCAGAGGGGCCCTGTTCTATTGGCTCCTTCCAGGAGAAGGAAAACAGCCAGGACTGAAGCCTTTGGACACTCTGCTTGGGCCTGGGCTTTTGGAGACTGGACTGCCAGATTTTCCACTCAGGGCCCCTCCCAGAACATGGCTCTCCCAGCCCCAGCTCAATTCAGTTCAAACACTGATTAAATATGCCTACTCTGTGCACTGGGCTGGGGGTGGTGGGAACTTCAGAGAGCATCTCTCACAATCCCTTCATTTTATCAGATGGAGAAAGTTGGCTGGTCCTGAGAAGGACTGTGGAAGGGGGTCAAGAATGTGGGTTCTGTCCCTCGCTGGGGGCTTTGGGCAAATCTGCTACCCTCTCACCCTCCAAAATGGAGGGGGAGGGGTTGGACTTAACCTCTGAAGTCCCTGAGAATCACAAAGCATTTGGCCAGGGTAACGGCAGAGCCAAGGCTCTCAAGAAGTCGTACTGACTCCCAGCTTGGGTCCAACACCCCACATTGCCTTCCCCACGTGAGAGCAAGCCTTCCTGATGATGGCAGTAGCAGGAACAGGAAGTGCAGGCTGGGGGAGGGAAGAAGGGGGAAGGAAGAGGTCTAGGCAGGGGGTATGAAGAGGAAAAACATTGATCACAGACTGACAGGGTTGTTGGCCCCACCTTGGAAGCTGCCTTGGGAACAAGGGCCCGGGCCAATTCAGAGCTTACTCAACTAGGGTTGGGGCAGAGCGATGCTCTTTGACAGGCCTACGGCAGCACTAATCTGGTCAGAAGACCTGAGCTCAAATCCCAGTCCAGTGAGTCTGCTGGACTTGGACCCCGGCTTGTGGTAACTTAACTACTTAGGGGAGATTTTACCTCTCTGGGCTTCAGTGACGTAAATGGGACATAAAATGCTGAGGCTGTACTAGATGGTCCAGCTCTAAACCTGTGAGCCTCAACCACTGACTCATTCCCCTTGTCACTTCCTTCCTCTAAGTCTCAGCTTCCTCCTCTGTAAAATGGGGTAATAATAACCTCTATGCTATAGACACTTCCCAGGGGCTCTGTGAGGGATGAAATGAGAGCTAGGATTGGGAAAACATTTGAGGAAGAAAAAAGGACCGGATGAGTGTGAGAAACAGTTATAAGCTCTCTGGCCCTCCTGGGATGGGATGGGGACCCAGGCTTCCTGCTTTCCAGTCTTCCCCTGCCTGGGGGCATGCAAACTTTCTTTCAGCCTCAGAAGGTGGTGTGGTCCATCTGTTCTTCTGCTTTGGGGGACAGCAGGCCATAAATAATTCTGGAAAAAGATTCAAATACCAGGCATATGATCCCCCAGCTCCTAACACTGCCAGCACTTTCCTGCCAAAGGGTTTGAGTTCTTTCCCCTCCCTAAATGTGGTGGGCCCAGCCTGATCTTGATCCCGAGCCCAGAGAGGGGCAGCGACCTTCCCTAGGTCACACAGCAATGGAGAACTGGGAATCAAGCCAAGGAGCTCCGGCCCAAAGCTCCCTTTGGTCCAGGCTCCTGCCTGCTCGTACTAGGCCAGCTTCATCTATGAAAAGGACAACATTCTCCACTCAGTCTTTGGTGATGCTATTTCTTTACCCTGAAGATTCCCCTATTCCCCACCTGGCCCTCTGGGGTCAAAAGGGAAATGCTGATTAGGAGGAAAATACAATAATTGGAGTTGGAAGGCCTGGATTCAAATTCTAGCTCTCCCTCCCCTGCCAGCAGTATGCTCTTAAGAAAGTCTCTTCCCTTCTCTGGCCTTCAGTCTCCTCTGCTGAGGACCAAACTAAATAAGATGCCTTGAGGCTCTAAATCATAAGAGCTTAAGGGTCTACTTCCTCCAGAAGCCTCCCTAATTACACAGACAGAGGAAGCTCTCTGGTACTCAGGAGACCAAACCACTCAGCCCCCACTTAGCCCAGACAGGTCTAAGATCAGCTGGAGCTCACTCCAGCAAGGACCAGGACCCAGCAAGGCTCTGCCTCCTCTCCTCCATTTCCCCCAAGGCCTAGCCAGAGGGCCGGGATTCAAGAATCCTCATGCCCCCAGCCCATGACCCCTCTCCCTCCTAGGTCTGAGGGTCTCCACTCTAGGGTGGCCTTAACCCAACCCTCAGGAAGCTTCCTTTCTCCCCAGGGCTGCTAACCATCATTCAGTTTAGAGAAACTGAAACCAATTTCTTTCTGCCTGGGAAACTCCCCACCCTAAAATGCTATTCCTCGTGCCAAGCACATGTCCCTAAAGACTGGCAGAGTTTAGATAAAATAAGATAAACTGAACCCTGCCTTGGACTTTCTCAAGGGCCTCCTGCCTGGTCATTTCTGAGTCCTCTGCAGCCATTTCTAGGGCCATTCACAAAGCACAGCGGCATGATGTGTGAAAAGCCAACTTCCTGCAAACCCAGGAAGAGCTGGGTTCAAGTCTGACCTGGACAAAGAGGCTTTGCAGTGACCCCAACCAAATCAATTCAGGCAGCTGTCAGAGAGGAGGTGTTCACCTGCAAAGGCAGAGGGAACTTTCTCACATGGGAGTCCTCTAGGCCAGTCCCTAATCCTTCCTTGAAACAAGTCAGTGACATTGTAGAGAGGGCAAGGATGATTGTCCCCATTTGATGGAGCAGGAAACTGAACTGCAGGAGCGCAGTGACTGGTCCAAGGTCATACAATCAGCATTTATTAAGCTCCTACTGTGTGCTAGGTTCTGGGAATTCAAAGACAGAAATGAAACCATCCCTGCTGGTATTCTAGAGAGCCACAACATGCCCATTTAGAAGATATAGATCCTTCTAGGATCACACAGCTAGTAAACAGCAGAGCCAAATTTAGGTTTGGAGCACACAGGAAAGAGCTGAGGCAGAAAGGAAGACCTCTGAAACTTTAACTGGGGATGTGCTTGCTGGCAAAGCCCAACTCCTGGCTGCTACTTTAGCTGGAGATCTCTGGCCTCCACTTGCCCCTCTGGAGAATGGGGAGAGTCTCATCAGCTCCTCCTCACTGTGCTGTCAGTCCTGGTCTCTCAGTTCTGGCCAGCCGGAGGCCAAAGCCTCCCCTTCTACGCGGACTGGAGTCCTGCCCCCTTCCCTCCCCAAGCCTGTGGAAGGGGAGGTGGAGAGGGAGCACAAGGCCAGGGAAAGACTCATCAGACCATGTGGGCTGTGCTGCTGGGCCTAAATTGGAGCCTTCTGGCATCCAAGTTCAGAGCCTCCTGGAAAAGGTTTCTTCCTATTTCTAAGAAATATGTAGCATGGATCTCTCGTCTTCTCAGGGGCTCCAGGCCAAGGGGCCAGGATGTTGCCCCCCCATCCCCTCCTGAAGGCTTTGTAGGCAGGAACAAAGGGAGGGGCAGGGGGAGGAAGAGAAGGGAGAGTGGATTCCATTCTTTCTCCAGGCCTTGAGATGGGGAGTCTTGGATTTCCAAAAGCATACCTCCTCAGGCCTCAGAAGAGGGGAACAAAACAGAGACGCATCAACATTTCAGGGAGGAGGACAAGGCACACTCTGGCTTTTGCTCCACTGAGGGCCTCCTATCTGAGGTAAAGGAAACCAGTTCTATCCCACTCCTCAAGACTTTATGGAAAAGGACTTGCCTTACAAGCCCAGAGGCTGGTCAGTAGATGACCTTCCTCCAGGTAATGAAAGGCCAGGCCAGAAGGACCAGGAAAAGGGGACCAGGCTGTGGGTGAGGGGTCAGAAAGCTCTCAGAGTCACAGTGATCTGGGAAAAGGTAGGAAAGTTGGGGGACAGGATCAGGAAAAGTTGAATCTGGGGGGGGACTGCCCTGAGGCGAGGCTTAGGTGAGCCTAGCCTAGCCTAGCCCACTTCTAAAGAGACACCATGTGGCCAAACCAGTCTAAAACCTAGGTGGAAAGGAAACATTCTCCCTCCCTTCAGAGACCAGAATAGTAAGAAAATAGGATTTAGGGGCGGCTAGGTGGGGTAGTGAATAGAGTTAGAAGGACCTGAGTTCAAATGTGACCTCAGACAACACTTACTAGCTGTGTGACCTTAAGCAAGTCACTTAGCCCCAATTGTCCTGCCTTCTTCCTTCCAAAAAAAAAAGAATTAAAGAAAATAGGATTTAGGACTGGAAAAGATCTTAGAAATCAAAAAGGGCTAACCTCTTTATTTGACAGAGGAAAAAACTAAAAGCCTAGACAAAGCTAGTGACTTATCCAAGGTCAACCAGGCAGTAAGGAATAGAGTCTGGATCTGAACCCAGATTGTGACCCCAAATCCAATGCCCTTTATACCATAGGATGCTGGGCCTCATGTTCAGGTCTTTTGACCGGCCTGTCTTTATAGTTCCCTTGGGGTGAGAAGGCAAGCCCTGGGCTGGTGACTCCAAGTCAGAGACTCAGGCCCTGGGTAAGTCAATCACACAGACACAGACCTGGGTCCCTTAGGCTCCCAGGGATCTGTATTCTGAGAGGAGGGGCAGAGATGGCCCTGCTGCCCCCTCTTTTTTCAGGATGGTGGCCCTGGCCTGCTGGTAGAGGTACAGGTGGAGGTTTTCTGCGTCCTCTAAGCCTTCAAAGCTTGATGAAAGAAGCCTTTATGAGCCAAGATAAAAATCTCATCTCGGAGGTTTTCCTTTAAATTCTTTATGATTACTAAGAGGCTGGGAGGGCCAAGTAACATGATTTACTTACTGAGTATGCACAAGTGACTCTCAATGCCAATGAAAACCCAAAGCAGGAGGGGGAGAGAGGGGGATGAGCCTCACTGTTCCCTGGCAAAGCCAGATCTGGTAGGGTCAGGTTAACTCTAACGAGAGCCCCCCCAAAATCTCAGAACCCTAGTGGCTTCTGCCTCAAAAGAGCCATCCTCCTAATTAGCTTTGCTCAGCTGGGGAACCTGGAACTCCTGAGTCCTTCCCTTGGCTCTGCCACAGACTCTGGGAGACCCACATGACCTGCTCTGGGTTGAGGGAGGAGCCCCATTCCCCTCCTTGGAGAGAAGGACTTCCCCATATTTCTCATTATAACCTCGTTCCCAAGCTTTCCTCCCAGACCAAGGGAGGGTAGGGAGTGGCTTTGATCTGATGAAGAAATTCATGTGCATTTCTAGAGAACCTCGGGGAGGGGGGCGGAACATGGGCTCAGGGATCAGATTCAGAAGGCCTTGGGTTCAAATCCCATCTCTGTCATTTACTACCTGTGTGACTGTGGGCAAATCACTTGACCTCAGTTTCCTCATATGCAAAATAAAGGAGGGGGGCAGATTAGAAGGTCTTTAAGGTTTAAATATAAGATACTGTGATTACTATTTCCCGTCTTCCCAAGGCAAACCCAGTTTCACTCTACCGAGGGTTTCCCATCCAAAGCAAGGGAAACCAGTTCTCACCCTGTCCCCCAAGGCTCAAGGCTACTATGGGAAGGAATAAGATCTCTGAGCCCAGAAGCTAGTCAGTACTTAGATGACCTTCTCCTTGAGCAAAGGGGGAAGATCAAGTAAGGAAAACAGGGCCAGGGAAAGAAGCCTAGATCCCCAAAGTCCACAGTGCTAGGATTTGAACTCAGGTCTCCAGGGACCCAAGCTCTCTGGTATTTTCTGTTCCACTGTAGCTGGTATGAATAATAAGCTCCCTAACTAAAGCTCTTTGGGTTCACAAAGGGCCGCCCACATAACAGCCCTGGGAAGAGAGGAGTAGGCTGGAGAAGTACCTTCCCAGATTCCTGGAATACCCGAGTTACAAACTGAGGTTCCCAAAGCAGAAGGTCTCCAAGGCAAGTTGGCTTTGCTCCCCTACCCCTGAGGCAGAGGCTGCCAACCCAATGCCACTGGCTATCTCCACTCACTGGGCCTCAGGAGGGGCTCCCAAGGAGACAGGAGTAGCCAAACACCCCACTTAACTCATTTCTAAACCATTAGCCTAATGGCAGTGAAGGGCCATTAACTCACTCCTTAACACAATACACTCTTCCACTGAAGACCCCTCTTCCCCTACCAGAGCTAGCTAGGCCAGGGCCCAAGAGCCTCGGCCTTGGCTGCTACCTTTCCTCAGGGGAAGGAGGAAGGCTCTCACAGACAGAGCTTCCTCCAGGTCACCTCCCAAGAGACCGGGGGTTGGGGACAGAACAACAGCCTTGAAAGCAGGAGGCGCTTCTTTTAACTTTCAGCCTGTCTCCTCACACCTTAATCCTACTTACAACATATTCCTATGATCCTAGCTCCTCTGCTACTTGCAGTATGAACAAGTCACTTACACTCTTTGGACCTCAGTTATAATGACCTGTAAATGGGGATAAGAATACTTTCACCTGTTTCACAGGATGAGAGAAATTCTGTACGTAAGTGGATTTGCCTAAAAAATTTAGGCTTTATAAATGGCAGATTGGGGATGGGATGAGACCAGATGAGAGAGAAGGAACTGTCCTTAAATCCAGAGGAAACAGGGGCTGAAAGAATGAGGTATTTTTATCTTGGAATCAAATAAAAATAGTTGCCTTCATGTTTAGGACTGGAGAGCAGGCCAGGCCTGGTAGAGGATTAGGCCCAAGCACACAGCCCCACCCCTTACCCTTTCCTTGGGAAATGGGATGGGAAGGAAGGCATCTGAGTCAGGAAACAACTCTCAGCTCATCCCTTCCCCTCCAGCCTGAGGGCTGGCTCACTCTGGCTGCCCGCACTCATCTCCTCTGCCCAGGAACCACCCAGCCTCAGGGCCCAGGGTCCCAGATACAGCTGCTGGCTCCCTGAAGGGCAAGGACACAGGTGCATCTTCCTGCACCCATCCAGAGCTGACCAGAAACCAGAGGGACTTCTGGAAGGATGCAGCCCTTCTCTGACCTGAGTCCTGGCTCTCCTCAGATGGATCTGCCCTCGGGATGGTCAGCAGAAGCTGACAAGGTTCCCTTATTGATTGCATCCTTTCAGGCTCCTTTCGTTGTGCCAAGGTGGGCATCCTCTCCACTGATGTCAATCACTGTCCTCAAAAGGCAGGGTTCAGAGCTTCCAGAGTTGTAGCAGCAGAACAATTTCTCCGATCACATCAGGAACCTCACCAAACTTAAGATAATCGTATTTTGTATCTCTTTAACAATAGGGTGTGCAAAAGGGGCAGCTAGGTGGCTCAGTGGATAGAGCACTGGGTCTGGAGTCAAGAAGACCTGAGTTCAAATCCAGCCTCAGAAACTTTACTAGCTGTGTGACCCTAGACAAGTCACTTAACCCTTTAACCTCAGTTTCCTCATCTGTAACATGATCTGGAGAAGGAAACGGCAAAGCACTCCAGTATGTTTGCCAAGAAAACTCCAAATGGGGTCATGAAGAGTTGGACATGACTGAGAAATGACTGAACAATTCTGCAAAATGCTTTAATCAACCCAGACCTGAGAAGGAAGTGGTGCGAGGGGTAACACACTCATTTTACAGATGAAGAAACTGAGACCCAGCAAGGTGAAAGCACTGGCCAAAGCCAGGGTCCGAACGTAGTCAGAATCCAGGGCCTTTTCTGGCTGGGGAAGTGGGGGGGAAGGGAGGGAGGAAGGGGAGGGGTCTTGCCTAGTTGCTGCCTGGGTGGGAATCTGGCCCCCTGTGCATAGCTATCTGCTAGCCATCCTTCCCATTGGATTGTGAGCTCCTCCAGGCCAGGGACTGTCCTTTGCCTCCTTCTGTATCCCCAGTACTTTAGCATAGTGTCTGGCAGCGGTAAGCACTTAATAAATACTTATTGACTGACTGCCTTTAATTCAACAAATATATATCAGGTACTTATTGTTCTGAAGAGACCAGCACTAGGGCAGGTTTCATTCCCAGCCCTGTTTCGACCCTCTCCAAGAGCAGGATGGAGATGACGTCTTCCCATGCCTCAGTTTCCCCTGTTGAAAAGCAATTCCCTAGATTCCACCCTAACCCCGCCAGCAGACCTCGGGAGACCTGGTTTAAGATGCCTCCTCCCTGCCACAACACAATTCTAAATTCACAGCAGGGACAAGGGGTGTGGGGGATTTACCTTCCGGAAGGAGGGTAAACATTTACAGGGACAGAACAATGGAGATGTGGGGCCTTCACACCTCCCCTGCTGCTTAATGGGCAGGTCCCAAAGATTGAGGCTAAGGCTGGGATGGCTCCCAGCTAACCAGCTAAGTTAAGGGCAGAGGCGGTGGTGGAAGCTTTTAAAATCCCCACTTACTGTCTCAACCACAAGGAATTTTAAATGCTCCAACCCCTCAGTTATCTGAGTAAGGGGAAGGAGGGAAGGACAAGAGCTTCAGCAGCAATGTCCATTAGGAGCCATGGACATGTTGTCATGGAGTTCCTAAATTGCCTAAACAGTTATCAGCTCTGGGAGACCATCAGCAAAGATTTAACCTTTGCAGGCTCACCAAAACTTACTATAAGAGGGACTCTGGACAAATCAATTAATCTCTCTGAGCCCCAGACTCCTTATCTGCAAAATGGGGACAATACCTTCAGTAAGTGAGAATCAGGTCAGCTAGCTGATGCAGTAGATAGAGCAACAGGCCTGGAGTTAGAAAGATATGAGTTCAAATCCAACCTCAATCATATACTAGCTGTGTGACCCTGGGCAAGTCACTTAACTCTGCTAGTTTCCTCAACTGAAAAATGAGCTGGAGAAGGAAATGGCAAACCACTGCAGTATCTTTGCCAAGAAAATTCCAAATGGAGTCATGAAGAGTCAGGCTAGATTAAATAACAAAAAATGAGAATCAGGACAGATAAGATGAAAAACTTTGCGGACCTTTAAGTGCCTTTTTGTAGTAGCAAAAGCTCAAAATGAAGATGACAACCAATGGGGAATGGCTACCCAAAGTGTGGTGGTGTATGAGAAATGAAATGAGAAATACAAACATTCCAGAGAAGCAACAGAAGACTTATACGAACTGATACAAAGTGATAGAAGCAGAACCAGGAAAGCAACATATACAATACAACAATGCAAACAGAAGGAGCAACCAAACTGAAAATGAATGTTGTAAAATGATTATGATCAAGCTTGGCTCCTAAAAAAGATATGAACATCTACCCTTCATACCACCCTCCCTTCATTGCTGAGGTGGTGGACTATGGGGATGGTAAACCGAATACAGGGTGTCCCAAAAGTCTTAATGCAGTTTTAAGCTTCAATAGTTTAATTACCCAATACTCCCCCCTTCATAGGATCCTAAGGTTTGATAGCTTAAAACCCCATTAAGGTTTTTGGATCACCCTGGATATACCAACTTCAATGATGTGGTAGGTAAGTAGGTTCCTTTGTCATCTCTCTGTCTCTCTCTCTCTCTTTCCCCCATCTCATCTTTCTCCTCTCTCTCTTTCTCCCTCCTCTCTATCTCATCTTTCTCCTCTTTTTCTCACTTTCTCTCGGTCTCTCTCTCTCTTCCTCTCTCTTTCTCTCTCTACTTTAGGAGGTGGGGAGAATGTCTTAGGAAATGAAGGTGATGGAAAAACAAGAAATATAAATAACTTAAAAAAAAACCCAACAAACCTTCAAGTGCTATTTAAAGACACTATTATTGACATTATTGTTCTAGTATTGTTCTAGTTCTGCCCCCTCCTCTCTAATCTCATGGTTCTTTTCTTAGTTCAGGTTCTCATTTCTTCTCTCCTCTCACTTCTAAGAGCCTGCTACCGGGTCTACCTGGCTCCAGTCTCTCCTCCTTCCAGTCCATTCTCTAGATCATCTTATCACCTGGTTATCATCAGAAGATTGAAAGCTGAAAGGGACCTTAGATCATTTATTCTCATCCCATGGTGGGTTCTATCCAAAAGCATCTCTGACTGCAGGAATCTTCCCACCAAGGTTCAACTCACAGGTCACCTTTGCTACATGAAGTTCCAGAACACACACACACACACACACACACACACACACACACACACAAGGAATCTCTCCCTCTCTTGGGAAACTGCTTAGAGTACTGTGCCTGGACCTCTCCTCTCCTTTATATCCACCTCAATCTCAGAGGACACCTAAGTGCCTGCTGGGTACCAGGAACAGTGCTTAGCACTGATGACACACAGACCAAAAAACAAGACCATAGCAGACCTCCAGAAGCTGGCATTTCCTGGAGGACATACATCTACACAGCTAATAAATACAAATATATATCTACAACGTAAACACAATTTATTTGCAGGGCAAGAGTCGGGAGCTGTTTGAGGGAGCGGGATCAGGAAAGAGCCCAGGGAGGAAGCCAGGCCAGAGCTGAAGTTTGAAGAAAACTAGGAATTTTTTCTAAGAGGTGGAGATGAGGAGACAGTGCATTCCAGACCTGAGTAAGGGCCTATGCAAAGCCTCCAAGCTAGGAGACCCAATATACTGGATGGGGAACAGGGAGAGGGCAGAGGGGCTGGACCTTGGGAGTGTAGGAAGGGACAACAAACAGAAAAGTCTGCATTTAATCCTAGAGGCATCGGCACCCCTGAGTCAGGGAAGTGATGGTCATCTCCCCTGGCAGAATTACTCTTCTACATATCTCTCACATTGGGGAATAAGCTTCTTCAGAGCAAGACTCTCTTAAATCCACCTTTATATTTTCTGGGGTCTTGAATGTATTGTAATAAGTGCTTAATAAATTAAATCATCAACATTTTTAAAACGCTAATTTTTTTACATGGAATTGGAAAAGACTTCATGAAATAAATAAAAATATATTAAAAAGAAAAGCAATAAATTAAATTGGAAAAGGAGGTACGCCAAAGGAATTGAGATTTGGGGAAATGATTTACAAAAGATTCCTAAATCCTGCTCAAAATTCACTTCTTTCAGGAAGTCCACTAGAGTATGTCCCCCACCCCCACCCCCATCCCCACCTGCCTAGACAGAGAGGAACCCTTTGCTTACCCATACCTGTGGAATCCCTACATTTCAAAGCTCAGGACTGTCAGAGGTCATCCAAGCTACTCAATTCTATTTTGCAGGTGGAAAAACTGTTGCATTCTATTTACTAAGAATTCTCTTCTTTCCTCTTATGAGCTGCCTTTCTCCTGTGACCAAGGGGCTCCTTGTGGGAGGGAGGCTTTTGCTTCTGGCTCACTGAGGCCAGTCTCACAAGCTGAGGGTGAGGCTCTATCCCTTTCCCCTGGTTTTTCCCTGGCACAGGGGCTCTTTGCCAGCCCCCCACCCCCACCCCAGAATGGGGAAGGAGAGTTGGTTCTGCTTGGTCTCAGTCCAGGTTCCTGCCTTTGTTTTTTATCTACCCTCTGACACTGATCTGCTCCCTCCTTATCAGGACCAGACTGAGTCGGCCCCTTACTCCATCATCTCCTGTCATAGAGAGATCAGCCAGAGATGGAAACTTGGTCTCAGAGTTCAGAGCCAGGCATCCCTCTCACCTTTGTATCAGCTCCCCAGTTCTTACCCCAGACTCAACTCCCCAGCTTTCCCTGACCACAGGAGAATGCCTCTGGCTGTGCCTGGGGAGGTCCCTTCCCATTAGGGAGCAGCAGTGTAAACATGACTTTCCCTGTCCCTTTTTCCATTTTATGGATGAGGAAACTGAGGCCCAGAGGGGAAGGGTTTTGCTCCCAGTTACAAGGCTTGTCAAGTGTTCTGCTTCTAAATCCAGGGTGCTTTCTGCCATGTCCTCCAGTAAACCCAGCAGCCATTCTTTCATGGGTCAGCACTGGTTGAGGCAGCAGCCCAGGGCACTTAACACTATGCTGTGAAGGGGCAGGGAGAAGGAGAATGAGGGGTCTGCCAGATCCAAGAGCTGGCTATGCAGGCAGAAGGGAAAAGGAAGAGAGGGGGCAGCCCAGGCCAGCATCCCTCCAATTTATTAATCAGCTGCTATGTAAAAGTGGGGCCAAGGGGGCTGGGCAGAGGTGTCATCGGAATAAATCTCTCACCTTTTGGGGCCTGAGCTGGCCATTGAGGAGGCGGGGGAGTTGAAGGGATTTCACAGTCCTAAGCGATTAACTCTTCCTCCTCCCATTTCTCAAACCCACAGCTCAGCAGTTTCGGTGGCTCCTGGCCCCTGCCCCCCCACCCACCCCCACTGAGCGTCACCAGAGGGAAAGAAACTCCACACAAAAGTTATCGAGGCAGAAAAGCTGATTAAAGACAGCTCACTTCCCTGATCTGTTGGCAATACCAGCTCAATCGGAGCCTGGAAATGGTCCTGTCCGGAGAGGACTCAGCCTGAGCCCTCCAGCAATCTCAGACCCTAGAGAGCTTCAGGGAGGTAAGCAAATAAAAGGACAAATCCTGGGGCCCACCGCTTGCTGGGCCTAGCTACTTAGCGGAGCCACACAGGCCCCTCCCTCTGTTAGGGTGAACACATCTTTCCCAGCCCTGGGAGTCTCAGGTCCGTAGATACCAAGTACATCCAAATGTCCTTGGTAAGGGGAAAAAAATGCCCTGACATCTGGATCTACAAGGAAGCTTAGAAAGTCTTTAATAAAGCCAGCAGCAGTGTGAGCACATACTCACCCCAGTGATTTTCTTGGGTCCCAATTTCAACCAGGTCCTAGTGGATAGGAATCCAATCCAATCCCACCCCTGAGTAAGGTTCCCCTGATCACTCCAGCTCACCTTTGACCTCTCCCCCATCCTGCCCATGGCCCTTTAAATCTTAATCACACACCTAGCCATTACCACAACTATGGAATCATAGAAAGCTTAAGGAGCCTATAGAGAGGAAGACTAGACTCCAGAGGAGGGAAAGTGACCCAAATCATACAGGAAGTTAATGGCACAATAAGGCCCTGAACAGCCCCCTCATTTCTGGTCCAATTCCTCCTACTCTACCAGCTGCCTGTTGTCATTGGTTTTCTGTGCCATGGGTTCAAGTTCTGCCTCCTGTTTCGGACTGTGAGCTCTCTGAAGACCGAGCCTCCATCCCTTCTCTGTCTGCTCGAGCCCTATCCCCATAAAATGGACTGGAGAACAGGGCTGAGCAGCCAGAGGGCTCAGCTCATGTCTGTTGAGCGGCCGATGGGTTCTCAGGCTGCTATCAATACTATGCTCCGGTAAGGACAAATGAAAAATCCAACAACAGCTGGGAGGGGATGACGGGCGAGGCAAGCCCAGCCACCACCAAGATGCTGACCTCCCCAGCCATTTGCCCATTGTGTCCTGGGACCTAGGAGAGGCATTCTTCTCCCTAGCCTGGCTTGAAGGAGGCCCAGACTGACCCTGTAACCTCTTAATCCTCCATGTCCATGGGCTGGGGATAGTGCCATGAGAAATCCCAAGCCCCCTCCGCTGGCAGAGAACTAAAATGTCGCTCCGCTTTGGTTCCACAGCACAAAATCTTTCTTGCCTCGCTTAGTCTGGCTCAAACAAAGATGAGGTTGGGTCTGCCTTGCCAAGGCCTATACGATGAAGAGGAAGCTTGAGTTTCTATTCTGACCAAAGAAGATTCCTAAAACAGTGAATTCACAGATATGAATGACTGAGTAGCATCTCTTACCTTTGAAGGAGAGCTGGACCCTGGGGGTGGCAAAGAGGTAGTCCTTGGTGAGGGCAGCAGGCCAGGCCCCAGTCAGCAGGGAGGCCCAGAAGAGGAGGGCAGTGGCGGGCATGATGGGGTGCATCTGAGGGTGAGGGAGGCAAATGTGGCCCTCGGGATACCTGGAGACAGAATCTGGGTCAGGATGGACAGACACCTCCCACACAAGAGACATATCTGGTTCTACTACCACCACCACCACTACCACCACCGCCGCCACCGCCACTACTGGGACCAAAAGAACAATCTCAACTGAGGGTTATCTAGGGAGAGCCCCGACCAATAGGGTTGTCTTGGTCTATCCCTTCTGGACAAAGAGGCCTTGGTGTCAATATCTCCAACACTCCCCACTCTACCCCCCACCTGTTTACCTATCCTGGCCCCAGCAAACCTAGTCCAAGGCTAATGATCCAGGGCATGAGTCTCCCCAGAAAGCCCCCCTCCAATTCTCCCTATCTCCCCCACCTCCAAATAAAAGGAGGGTCTGGTCCTTTGTCAAAGAAGCCTAAACCACTCTTATCAGACCAAAGGAATCAGGAGGGTCCCCCTCCCCCACCCTCGACAAAAGGGTCTGTTCCCCTTCCAGCCAGGAAAGGAAAGGAAAAGAGATGGGGCCATTCTCGGCCACCTCAGCCAAGCATCTCCTCCCAACTCAAAAAACCTGGATTTGATTATTGAAGGGAGTTGGGGGGGGGCGCTCAGAATGGAGAAGCAGGAGGAAGGGAGAGAGACAAGGAGTAGGTGGGGGTGGGGGGGAGACACAGACTGAAAAAGATACCCAGTGAAATAGAAGAAGGGTTAGAAAGGGGGGCAGAAAAAGCCTCCACCACACTGAGCCTGCCAATGGGGGAATCACTTTCAATTGTAGCAAGAGAAATAGGGATCAGAGGCAAAGGAGAACTTCCCAGCTAGGTCAGATTCTCTGGGCACAATGAGAAGGAAGATGGGCTGAAGGCTGGCGCAGGGGCCAAGGAATGGGCTCCCACTTCCCATCCAGCACCTGCTCTTTGCCCAGAGTCGTTCCAGCCAGTGCCCCGGCACAGCTTTCACCCCCCAACTCATCTCCCCCACTCCCCAAACCAGCCCCACTTCAAATCTGTGTTTTTCAAATATTGTCTCCCCAGCAGGCTGGCTGTTTGGGGAACGCCGCCCACACCAGGTGTCCAAGCAGACTGCTTCCTAACCAGACTGTGCCGATTGGCAGAGGCAGTGGTGCCAACTCCCTCCCCCTGTGGGGAGGGGTTACTTGGCATAGAAATCCAACCCCCCCCAACCCCCCAGGACTGGAGCCTGCTCAGTCCTACATTCTCCTGGCAGGACTCCAGGGAATTAGACCTTGACCCTTCGGGTGACTGGAGGGAAATCTATTGAGAGAATTTAGAGCCAGGAGGGTTCTTCCAGACCATTAGTCCAATCCCCTCATTGGGGGCTCAGAAATAGGAAGGAAACTGCTCAGGGTCAAACAGGTAAGAAACATCAGGGTTGGGGTATTTGAACTCAGATTTTCTGATTCTACATCCACTACCCTAGCTAGGCCAAGGCTCTTTGCCCAGCTGTTAAATGAATGAGGCATCTGGAAGGCAGGCCTCTGTATTCTGTATCTGTGTCAGTCACAATCTTGATTTAGACTTAAGGGCCATCTACTGAGAATTAGTGAGTGAAGGGCTGAGGACTAGGAGGGTCTTGTGAACTCAAGGGTGGAGATGGAGTTTGGGGTTGGGCATGAAGTGGGCAAGCAGGTGACCATGGCCAGTGTTGGTACAGCCTCTAACACCCTAGGTCAAATATGAGCACCCAATACTGAGTCTGGGCCTTTAGGCTGCCAAAGTACCTTCTTAAGACTGTGTGACCATGACTAAGTCCTTTCCCCTCTTTGGGCCTTAATTACCTTGTCTCATAAACCAAGGGGGTTAATAATCTTGCTTCTACCCCTCCTCTCCATCCAGCTTTGGTAATGAAGTTTCTGACAAAGTGTGTCATTGAAACACAGCCTTTTAATTAATTAAATTAATGAGATGTGAGGCATTCTACAAATGCCTCAATTTTGGCTAAGAAAACAAACAAGGGGGTTAGACTAACTGATCATTAAGAGCTCTTTATTCTGTTCTAAGGGCACTGGCATTGGGGTTCAGAGACTTGGGATCTGCCACTCACCAGCTCTGGGTGACCCTGGGCAAATCACTGAGCCCCGGGCAACTCCTTTGTAGAAAGAGAGGCTGGATAGAATGAACTCTTAAGGATCATCTATTTCAAGCTAGAAGGGGCCTTGTGCTGGCCATCCAGGCCAACCCCCTCATTTTACAGATGAGGAAACCAAGGCCCCAAAAAGTAGTGACTCGACTATAACCACAAGGATAACAAGGAACAAAGCGTAGATCTGTTTGCAAGCCTTCAGACTACAAATCCAGCACAAAGGTTCAGGCCCTGAAGTGTCAAGGCTACTGATGCTAACCTGGGTTAATAGGTCTGTCCTTGTGGCAGAGGGGAGGAAGGAAGGAACAACAGGAGCCCTGGATCCTGGCTTCTTGCCTCTTAGACATGGAAGACTCAGAACATTATAGCTGGAAGAAAACTACGAAGCTTTAGCCCTTCGTTTTACAGGTAGAGAAACTGAGGCCCAAAACAAGACAGGATCGGCTTAAATTCAGGCATCAAGTTAGTGGCAGAGTTGGGAATCCTCAGACTCCATTAAAAAAAATATTCAAAAGCCCCTGACTTATCAAATTCCCTCTTCCTTCTTCCCCATACAATATCTTCAGGGAAATAAGTACAGGTACCTCAAGCCCTTTCCAGAGCTGGGCAGAAGAGAGGGAGAGAAACATAGTTCACTAGGAATCAAGCAGACAAATATCAGACTGGAAGAGAGGTGAGTCACTGGCTCCCTAACTGGTCACGAAGCCATCCTATACCTCAGTTTCCATGACTGTAAGCTGCCTCTCAGCAGGGGAGGAAAAGGGTTAAGCTATATAGAGATTATTGGAAAGATCAGAGTAGAAAAGAGGAAGGAAGACCTGGGAAGCAGGGGTACTGCCATCGTCCTGGCCTACCCCCACCCCACAATAAACATATTTCTAAGGAGCTCTGTCCCTTTAAGCAGGGTGGAGGGAGGTGGGAAGGGGCCACCCCGTTCCAGAGCAGGGATTCTGTGTGTTTCTTTAACCTGTCAAATTGAGACAAGTTGATGAAGCTGCATTTTATCCTGGGGCTGAAGCCAGGGGCCCTCAGCAATCCTGACAGGGACACCCCTACTCCCCCACCCACTGCACTGAACAGCCTGCCTACCCAGCCCCCACCAGTCTGGGTGGAGGTAGGAGGGAGAGAGGGAGGGAGGGAGGGAGGGAGGGAGAGAGAGAGAGAGAGAGAGAGAGAGAGAGAGAGAGAGAGAGAGAGAGAGAGAGAGAGAGGAAGAAGGGAAAGAGGAAGAAGGAGGCATTGTCTGTTGTCCCTCTTTCTAGCTGCTTGTCTCCTACCTCCATCTCCAACCCCTTGGACCAGACCAGGCCCAGACCCATGGCTGCCTCTGCTCCAAGGCTCCCTCCTTTTCCCTCTGGGTCCATCAGGTTTCCCCCAAACCAATCCAGTCGGGTGAGCTGGGGCCAAGGATGCTCCCTCTGCTCCTGCCGCCACCGCCTGGGAGCCCGCCTGAGCCCGCTAGCTAGCGAGCGGGTGAGGGAAGAAGGGAGGGGAGGGAAGGGAAGGAGGCAGCAAACAAAGAAAAAGAGAACTGAAGAGCTGGGGGAGAGAGGGGCAGAGGGGAAAGGGGGGCTAAGCCCAGGAGGAGGAGGCGGAATCTAGCCAGGCACACACAGAGGCCAAGGACGGGACTCAACAGGACAGGCTGGCCCAGCCGGTTCCTGGAGCAGCCACTACTGCCCCCACCTTCTCAGGTGTGTGTTGGGGGTGGGGGGGCATGAGGTTAATGGAATGAAAGGTCCTGCTTTACCAGGGTACTGCCAACGCAAGAAATGCCCCATCCAGCTTGAGAAGGGTTTTTGAGCAGACAGACTGGCATAAACTCAGAAAATCATGAACCACCACTGGGTGCCAGCCTGTCCTTTCACCCCACACCACCATACCTCAGCCATGATAACCCAGTGAGGGTGAACTGGTAGCCTAAGACTAAACCTCTCGGGAAAGTTATTAGGCTAAGAGAGAGGATGGGAGAAAAGGACAAAATCCAAGCATCTCTAACTCTCCCCACCAGTACCACGTATGTTAATGGGGACCCAGGAATCCTGACCTCTATAGCTACCCAGGGAATTCTTCCCCCTTTCTCATTTCCCATCTCTCATTCTCTTCCCAATTCCTCCAGTACCTCACACCCCCACCCTGCCCACTCCTACCTTCTTCAGAATCAGCAGCCTAGACTTCATACCTGAAATCCCAACTCTCTCCACCCACCCACCCCATACAGGGCAGGGTCTCCCTAAAGCCTGGGCAGGCCCCCTCCTGCAGCTCCACTTCAGGCTGACAGAGGCCCTGCCCAGCCTCCCCCACCCCTAGGGACACATTCCTACATCTGCAAAGGAATTGTAGTACTGGAGAAGAGACAATCTCATGTGCCTTCCTGGTCTCCATCCCTCCACAGATCATTCCTTCCCAGCAATGGGAATGGAACTTCAGAATTGCCTTCACTTTCCTTCTATGCTCTCCCAAACTGATGGCAACATTCCCAGGTTAAATGGCTGGAGATTAGAACCTCTACTCCCCGTCTCCCATTTCGGTCACGGAGCAGGGTCTCCCACCAACCCAGGCTTTTCCTCATTAACTCCTTCCTCAAACCCTAGAAACTGACAAGAAAGCTGGGTCTCATTGTCTGCTCAGTGAGATATTCCCACCTACTCTCTAAGTCTCAGTTTTCCCATCTGTAACATGGGAAGAAAATAACCACTACTTCTTTAAGCTACTAGCTTTTCCTCCGAATGTGCCAGAGGTCAATTTCTGTACTTATAGCTAATTACCATTATTGCAGGCTTAGCATCTTTCCAAAATCCTCCCCCACCCCTTAAAAAACTCCCACAACCAAACCCTTCAATCTAGTCTGCCCTGACCCCACCCAGAAATCAGTGTGGCACACACTGCAGAAAAGAGTTGGTTCTGGAATCAGAAGATCTGGGTTCATATGCCTCCTCAACTAGTTCCTATGTCTAAAGGCAATCAATTTATCTTTTTTTTTTTAACCTCAGTTTCTTAAGTCTATAAAATGGGAACTTTAGACTAGATGAGCTTTCAGTTCTCAGTTCTATGAGGGAGCAGCTGCTCAGACAACCTTCACATTTCAGAGTTGGAAGGGACCTCCGAGATCAGCTAATTCTACTATTTCACTCCTGCCCCCTCTACCAGGCCCAAGGACACCTCTGGTCCTTCCAAGTTTCTGGGATCTTCCAGAGATGGGTCTGAAGGTCCAGCATGTCTGAGCTCCTTCAGTTTACCCACTCTCCCTCTAGCAATCATTTCTCCCTCTGCATGTGGGCATGATATAGGCAGGCAGGATGGAGATGGAGTTATGAAGGAGTTAATTGGCCAGCAGTGCAGCTATTTGAAGAATTAAGTGTTATTTACCCAGCCGGCCTGCTCCTTCTCTAGCCCTCCCCCATTCTTCTCTCCCTGACTGATAGGACTGGGCTCTGTTGGGCTGTCTGTCTCTCTTTGCTCCTTTGCTCCATCTTCCCATCTTCCTTAACCAGACTGGGGACCCTGACTTTTGAGTCTTAGCCACAATATTTTCCTCTTCCCATTTCACAGACTGGACCTCAAGCTGATATGTGTAAGAAATGACTCCTGGGTCCTCTTCCCAGAGATTCTGCCACAACTCCACTCCTTATTCAGCCTCTTCCCTGAAGGTCTGGATTGTGAGAGACCCACTCCTTCCATGTCTGAATTCCTTCCCCATTTAGCACTCCCTCTCCCATTGATACAAATAGCCTTGGTCTCCCCAGCCCTGGGGTCTCCCACTAATTACAGTCACAGAAACAACAAACAGGCAGATGTGGGAGCAAAATTGGCAGAGACGTTCAGGAAGTCTGTTGGGGGTAGAGTAGAGAAGGGATTCTCCCATCATTCCCACCCCCACCCCCTTACATACACACACCATCATAGTGCCTAGCTCCCCCTTCTTTCTAAATTAAGACGGGTTGTGTGTCTGAGAGGAAATGGAGACAAGGTATTTTAGACCCCCCCCCCCTCCACACGCCCCTTTTCCTGATGCTCAAACTAGGTCCCTTCTCCTTCCCCAGTCGGGTGGAGAAAGGGATCAGATTGCCAGGGAGGTACCAAGGAGCGATGGGCCAAAAGCCCTAGTAAGTTTTACCTAATGTCTTTTCTTCCATTGTCATCAATGTCCCCAACACTTTCTTTCTGCCCAGATGTCTCCCACTCACCTCCCTTTCCCACTACCTAGTACAGTCTTAGTAAGTTTCACCCAAGCCCCACTCCTTCCACGGTCACCAATTTGTCCGACATTTTTTCGGCCCAGATCTCTCCCACCCACCTCCTTTTCCCCTATCACCACATTTCACTTCAGAGGAAACTGAGGCACAGAAGTTGATAAACTCCCATGAAGCTACGGGTGTGTGTGTGTGTGTGTGTGTGTGTGTGTGTGTGTGTAGATTTCACCGATGGGAAAGTGAGGGTCTGCACTGGGGGAAAATATTTCGCCCCTTGGGGCTCCCTTCTTCCCAAGCACAGTGCCAGCCCGAGTGGGGGAGGGGCTGTTAGGGTCCACTGCCCCCAAGATCCAGCTTAAAAAACTTGCTGCCTCTGTTCTCAATCACGAAGAGACTGAGATGCTTCTGCACTCCCACCCCCACATGGCTGAGGCCCTCAAGGAGTTAACGAATCCTCTACTCCGATTTAAATGGGGGGAAGATCACGTCACGCCCCCCTCTAAGGGGCCCACCTGGTCTAACCCTTCTCAATTCGGCGAGTATTGGGCGCGCGGGTCTGTCCCAGGCAGTTCAGTACTCTCCTTACTCCTACCCCCCCGAGGCAGGAGTCCTGGCCCAATACTTTCCCCGATGTAAGCCCAGTGGACGGTTGGAGGGCTGACTCACAGGACTTCAGTGGAGTTGGAGTTGGGAGGGGGCGCAATTAGCGGCCCCCAGTCCTACCCACTTGGGGCGCTGCAAGAGCCTCCCCCGTTTCTGGCCCCACTCACCTTTCCCGAGGCGCAGGCGGTGGCGACGGCGGCGGCTCCCGGGCTCGGTGTCCGGCCCTCTCAGCCCAGCCAGGGCTCCCCACCAGACCTCCCCCCGAGTCGAGCCCCCAGCCCTCCCCCCAGTAAGGCCCCGCCCCGCACCTAGCGGGCCCCCCCGGCCATGCCCGCTAGGCGCCCAAGTGCTCCGGCCCGCTCCGCTCCGGGCTGGTTTCAGTGGCTGCCCCAAGAATCCATGCGGGGCGCGGGGCACGGGCTAGGGGCGCGGGGCAGAGTCAGGGACAGCGGCACGAGGCGGGCCGGCCACGGGCGCCGCCTCCCCCGGGACGGGCTGACTGCGCCCCCTGGACCGCGCGCCTGGGGCGCATTCCACCTGGGCGCGGGCGGGAGGGCGGCTGGAGCCCCAGGCGGGGCGCTGCGGACCAGGGGGGCTAGGGCTGTGGCCGGAGCTGGGGCTGAAGTCGGAATCGGAGACGGGGCCGGGCCGGGAATGGGCCGGGGCTAGGGCTGGGGCCGGCCGCGGCGCTCTCCTGCCTGGCTGCCTGACTGCCTGGCTGCCTGACTGCCTGGCTGCCTAGCTGGCTGGCGAAAAGCGAGCGCACTGAGCCCGGCTCTCGGCGCGCAGGCAATTGGCCTCTCAATGCGGAAATTTGCATAGCCCGGCCCAGCCCGGCCCCACCTCCCGGGGCGGGGAGCCACCCGGCCCGGCCCGGCCCCGGCCCCGCGCTCCCCGCCCCCTCTTCCACCGCCCTCTCCACCTGTCCGGCCCGGCCCCGCGCCCCGCGCACCCACCGCCGAGCTGCTCTGGGGGCCGTCGCCACAAAGGCGCCGGGTGAGGGAGGGGCGGAGTCGTGCCCTCCCCCGGGTCTGCATCGGGGGAGGGGAGCCCAGGCCTTTTTTTTTTTAATTAAACACACACACACCTCTGCTTTTTAAATATATTTTAAAACACGCGAGCCCCCCGCCCAACACCCCCGAGCTAGGAGCCCAGCCCCAGCCCCGAAGCAGGGTGGCTCCCCCTTGTTCCCCCTATCCCAGTCGAGCCCCCCAGCCCGGCGTCCGCTTTTGTTCGGCGATAATCAGCCCTTAATCTCTCCCTTCGGCTTTGTCTCCCTTATTTATATACTTGAGTCTAGTGTTTATCCAGGGTCTAAACTCCCCCGGGGAGGGTGCAGGAGGGAGGAGGCGGAGGAGCAGCAGGCTGCCAGGGGAGGGGAAGAGGTGAAAAGCTGAGGGCTAGGTGTGAGGGGGGGGGGAAGGCGAGAAGGGGAGGAGGGAAGCAGAGAGGAGGTGAGCCGGAGGCGGAGGGGGGAAGGGGAGAGAGGGAGAGAAAGGAAGATTGGAAGCAGAAAAAATAATGGGGAGGAGGAAGAGAAGGAAATGAGGGACAGAAGATGGGCAAAGAGAAGGGGGGAGAAGGAATGAGGAGCTCTGTTTCTACCCCCCTTGTCCCCCACCCACTTTTCTAGGAAGGAAGAATTGGATGTACCCTTGTCAAAAAGTAGCCTCTTCCCCCCAGCTTATGCTCTCGACCCTAGTGGTTAGCGACCGGGAAGGGCAGGACTGGAAGGCAAAGGGCTTTGAACCAACCACCTCGAATGCCCCAGGGGTTAGAGGATCGGGTCGGGGGATGTCCCCTGGGCTTTGGCCTCGGCCTGAAGCAGCTGGATCAAGCCTGAGGGCTCTGGTGTTCAGTAGATGGCAGTGTTCGCCCTGCTTCCTGGTAGGGCTGGAGGGTGGGGGGGAGCAATCCAGGCCAAAGGGGAGTCAGGGTCTGGACTGCTCCTGGGGAGGGAGCAGCAGGACCTCCCCTGTGGTAGAGCCCAGGGCCCAACCCAAAGAGATTTCGAAGCCCGCTTAGGTGAGACAAATCCTTCCCTACTCTATCCGTTCCCCCGAACCCTATATTTAAGGCTTTGAGCTCTGAGTTCAGATCCTAGTTTTGGCCACCTTGAGAATTTCTGTTCCTGGGGATCTCAGTTAACCCATCTGTTAAACAGAACCATGATCCTTGGCTAGTTTCTTCTGGGGAGCCCATGAGGAAGGGGGAAAGGGTTCTGAAGTGGAGTGAGATCAAGTGTCTGATCTCCTCTAGGGAGAGAGGGAAAGTGAGAGCGGCAAGATTGGCAAGACACCGTGTTATTATAACCCCAAACCAGGCGGGACTCTGGCCCCTGCTGTTCAGAGCACAAAGGCCCAGCCCCCATCCCTCCTCAGCCCCAACTTCTTGGCTCTGACCCCCAGATCCCACCAAGGGGAAAACTGGCTTTCCCATATAACTCCTCCAAGGGAGGAGAAGAGGAAGGAGGCTGCAGGTTTTGTTGGTACTGGGCAGCCCCAGAGTAAATAGCAGAATCGCCCCTCTCCGCTTGATATTTATTTCATTCGTTAGAAGACTAGCCTCTCCGGTGTGCCCTTTCCAGGGCTGTTCATCCACCCTCGATGTCCACCAGTCCCCAGACTCTCACCAATGGTTCCAAGAAATCAAAACAGTGGACAGCAGACAGGCTAACCCAGGCTGGGGTAACCAAAGGGACTCCAACCCTTTGGTTAGTTAAGGGAATGTCTACCCCAAGCGTACGAACACTTCCCTGGGAGGAACAGGAGGATTCGAACAATTTGTTTCAAGGGCCATGAAGGCAACTGAAGCCAGGGCTGTGGAGCCCAGGTCAGCCACTGTATCCCTGGCATCTATGTCTTCTGGCCTTTGTCCTGCCACCGGACTTAGATAATTGGAAAATACAGTGAGGTTGACAACTTTGTGAGAATTCTGCCTCGGTTAAATCCAATTCACTGTCAGGTCAAGACGTTGGTCCTCTTTGAAGATGCAGGACAAGCAACAATAGCAGTGAGAAGTCTTTCCCCTCACTGGTCCAGTTAGCCCTGAGGCTGTTGTTCATGACCTAAGGGCTCATGGATTCCCTATCCTGTAAGCCCTAGAGAAGACCAGCCCTAGTCAAGTATACCACCCATGCACGCATGTCCAGTCTATGACTGAGATCATGCTTTCAGATCAGCCTTGGGAGAGGAAACAAGCACCTGGTAGCTTGGTTGGGGGGTGGGCTAGGGGGTGGGCTGGGGAAAGAAGGGAAGGAATATGGAATAGCTAGTCAGAGGGGCAGAGTGACAGTCGGTCTTTGCTCTGGGTCTGCTCTCTTAGTAATCCAGTCTCATACAAACGCCTTCTGCTCTCCTGTGCTGACTTCGGGGTCATAATGGGGTACCTCTGCCCATAGAAACTTAGCACTGGGGGGACTAGTCATCCATCATGCTTACACACAAGGTACCCAGGGAATATCCCCCTCTTGGCACCCTCTCCAGCCCAAGGCTCTTTAAAGTGGCAGAAAGAAAACACTTTGGCACAGTATCCCATGGAGTGAGAGTGAACAAGAGCCAGACAAGGAAGAGGCCACCACTGTCATCTGCATCATTACTCCCCATTGCCTTCATCCTCACTAGTCCCATCATTGCCATCACTCTCTGCGCTGCATTTCTATTTACAAAATGGAGTCATAGCAACACTCAACTCATCTTTTCACTGAGGGAGGATGTAAATGATGGAGGATGTAAAGAACCCCTGAGGGAAGCTAAAGTATGATCTAGATGTTCAAGACTCAAATACATCTCCGATCTTATCCATGTGGAGGTTCCTGGCAGTGCCAGGGATCCTGATCACAGCCCACCCTTGGCTGCCCAACCTATATGTCCACCCCAGGAGTTTAGTATTAATATTCTTCCTCTACAACTATCCCATCATCAGGTCCTTATCAGCTCTAACCTAGACCATTACAAGAACCTTCTAATTGGGCTTCTTCATTTTCCAGCCCATTCTCCACTCAGCTAACAAAATCATCTGTGAGTAGTCATGTCACTTCCCTGGTCAAGAAGTTTCAATAGCTCCCCATTGCTTCTAAAACAAATGCAAACTGCTTTGTGGAGCATTTAAAACCCTTCATTTCTTCTGCCTACATCTCCAGACTTATTCCGTATTACTCCCCCTAGTTGTTTGGATATTTCTGACTCTCCATGATGCCATTTGGGGTTTTCTTGGCAGAGAGACTGGAGTGATTTGCCATTTTCTTCTCCAGCTCATTTTACAGATGAGGAAACTAAGGAAAACAGGGTTAAGTGACTTGCCCAGGATCACAGAGCTCATAAGCACTTGTTTATGTTTGTTGTATATTCCATTAGAATGTAATCTCTTTGAGGACAAAAGGTATTTTTGCTTTTTCTTTGTATCCCCAGCACTGGGCTTAGTCTTTAGGCTGATTCAGTCCCATCAAATTCAGTAGACAGTAGTCAACCCCCCTGATAGGCATGCTTGTTTTAGATCTGAGACCTCTTCCTGGGATAGCTGGAAGCTTGGGACACCGAAGGGATTAAGGACCCCAGTCTCCAGTCTTGGTGAGATTGTCAGGGCCTGTTTCCCTGCTCTGTGGGGCTGAAAGGATAGTACAGCTGTAATGAAGGCTAGACCACCCCCCAACCCTCATCCCCAGCCTGGCTCTGGGGATTCCCATTGATTTTTTTTTCATGGCTTCAGATGTGTAAATGATGGTAGAATGGACAGCCTCCTTCCCTCTGGTCCCACCTCTCCCTCGCTGCCCCCTCCCTTTCTGGCCTTCAAGCCTCTCTTTTTTTTCCTGGCAGCTGTGAAGTTCAGAGTCATGGAAATGCTACAGGGACCCCAAGGCCCTGGCTAGGAAACCTTCCTGCTCCTGCTTCAGGGCCCTTCAAAGTCCTGAGGAGGGGGCTGTAGAAAGGGGGTCACAGTAGAGCTTCTGCCCTGACTGTTCTCCCAGCTCTCCCCTCCAGGCTCACCAGGGAAGGGGAAATCTGATTTCCCCATTTAAGTGAGTGGCAGCTTCTACAACCGGCAGAGACACATACTCTTCGATGACCACTAGCCCATCTCTGGCTTAGGGTGTCCCAGTCCCCCCCCTCTCTTGCCACACAATGAGTCCTGTTGCTCTCTACCCCGCCCCCCACCATGAGGCTCATAAAGGGTAGACATCCAGGTGCCTGGGATGACCAGGCTGAAGTCCAGTTCCATTACCCCTGGTCCAGCCTTCATCTGCTGAAGGTGAAAAATTGTCAAGTATCTCTCAGCCAACCTCCCACCCCTTCCCTTGTCTCCCTCCCTTCCCCGTGTTCCTAGACTCAGGCTATGAGAAAGGTTTCAGCTGAAAACTCCTTTGAAATGTCCACCAAGCACACAGTGGGGCTGGGTTTCTCGGTCTCTTCCTCTGTGCTGTTATTACAGCTGGGGAGGAAATGACAGAGCCCCCATCTTTCTCTCTCTCTCTCTTTTAATAACGTGTGAACTTTCAAAGTCTTCAGACAGGCGTTACTGACCTGCTGCTCCCAACAGAGACAGGAGAAAGAACGGCATTGCTGCGTTAGACTCCTGAATTCAGAGGGGAAGGATGAGGAGGGCTCCTGCTCCGTCTCTGTCTCTGTCTCCAAATTCCTGAGTCTCCTCTCCAAAGTAGGAGAGGATCCAAGGGAGAAATCGCAAAAAGATAGGGTTAAATGAGCAGTCAAGGACTGGAATAAAAGAAGAAACTGTGGGGGACCTGGAAGCCTCTCTTAATACTAGCTCATTTATAGAGAGAAGTTGCTTTATCATGGTAGGTACTACATTGGACCCCATTTTAAAATTAAATAAACTGAGGTCTAGAGAGTTTAAATGACTAGTATAAGGTTATATCAGTTCCAAACCAATGTGGCTTTTTTTTGGAGGCAATTGGGTTAAGTGACTTGCCCAGGGTCATATAGCTAATAAGTTTCTGAGGTCAGATTTGAACCCAGGTTCTTCCAAACTCCAGGACTTGTGCTCTATCCACTTTGTCCCCTCCCTGCCTCTGTTAGGACTTTTTTCCTGAGCTTTTTTGTAACTTCTCATTGCTTGTGGTTCTACCTTCTGCAGCTATATGGAACAAGTCTTCTTCCTTCTTCCAGCCCTTTGGCTACCTCCCCCTTGAGTCTTCTCTTCCCCAGGCTGAACATTCAGCTGGTCCTATGAAATCAAGGCCCTTCACCATGCTGGTTGCCCTCTTCTGGAAGCTCCTTAGCTTCTTACCACCCTCCCTTAACTGAAACACAATTTTCCGAACAAGATCTATCTACTATGCCATGATGCTTTCTTTCCTTAGAGACTTGAAGGAGAAGAAGAGAGGGCCACATGTCTAGAATAGATGAGTGTGCCAGGATCATTACTTCCTAATTCCCCAAATTCTAGGTATTTCTCCCATTCCTAATTCAGGATTTGAGGTAAGTAATAGAAAAAGTCCTACCCTGGGAGTTTCATCACTGCCCTTAGCTGGCTTGATTTCAATTTCATGTGCAACATGGAGGGTTAGACTAGGTGATTTCTAAAGTTCCTTCCACTCCGATACTCTGTGATCTTTCTATATGGAAATGTTGTTCTTGGCGAGGCTTCACCCTTCCCTCCTCCTGTCCTCACACTCAGGGTGCTGAGTGTGATGTCCCAGGGAGTGGAGATGGGTGCCACCTGGCCATCTTCCCGGTTTTGTTCTTCTGGGTCATGTCTCTGGGAAGTGTATTTGTGGGATGGTCTGTTAGAGCTGCTCCTTCTCCAGACACATCAACAGGGTTTACTTCTCCATAAGGGTGTGAGTGGAGCTAGGGAGAGCTGTAAGGTCAGAAGGGCTCTGGAGCTCTGAGCTTCCCCCAGGATTATAGGATCATAGGATTTGGCACTGGATGGAACCACAGAGATGCAGTCACCTAACCCCTTCACTTTACATATGTAGCCAAGGGAACTTAAGGTATTCTTTCAAGGTCATTCTGGAAAAGAAGTAGCAGGCCTGACATTTAAATGGAGTTCCAGTGTTCCTACAACTTCAGATGAGAGAGAAATGGAGGGGAAGGAATGCCAGCTCTGGGAAGGCTAGGAAAAGCAGGAGAGGTTAGCCAGCCCCTCTCTCCACAGCTTGGTAAGAGAGATCCCACTTCCCTAGGGTAGGCTAAGAAGGCTTCCCACGGGAAAAGAGATTCCAAGGTCTGCTCTGGATTAAATAGAAAAGGGGTAAAGGTGTTGTAGGTAAGGAAGTGAGCATGAGGAAAGGAAGGTAGACTGGAACGAGCCTTGTCAGAATATTTGAGCCAAAATAAAAAGACCAGCCTGGTTATAAGTTGAGGGATTGTGATGCCTAGAAGTGGAACAAGATGTGGGACCTAGGTAGAGTCTAGTCACATTGTCAAGGGCCTTGAATACCAGACTAAGGAGTTGGAACTTCATGCCTCTGGGCCTGGGGGCACTCGAAACTGCTTTCAAGCAATTCAGGAAGAAATTGAGAAATACTTACCCAAGTTTAGAGCATTCTCCAATCATCACCTTCCATCTCTCCCTTCCCTAACAAATGTTACCTTGGACAGAGGAAGTAGCCAGACCAACATGCCCAAGTTCTGAAGAGAAAGAAATGAAGGACACCCCCACCCCCACCTTTTACTTCTGCTTTGCCTCTACTTACAGGTAGGGGCAAACCTGCTTTCCAGGGGTCATTGGAGATTCTAGCTGTAGGCCCAGCCCAGCAGGCGGAAACAGGCCCTGGCCTGCCCAGCATTCTCTGATGCTCAGAGAGGGCTCACATTTCCCTGTTCTTCAGGTTTTTCTGTCTCACCTGCCCCTAGCTTCCCCTCCACCTTCCACATGGCAGAGCAAGCTACACCCTTAACAGCCCTGAGCAACCAGGTACACTATGATCGAGAAGAGTTTGTTGGCCAGTGGTTGAGAACTAGAAGGAAGAAGAAGGAGGAAGAGCAGAAGGAAGAGAAGAAGGAGGAGGAGGAGGAGGAGGAGGAAGAGGAGGAGAAGGAAGAAGAGGAGAAGAAGAAGAAAAAGAAGAAGAAGAAGAAGAAGAAGAAGAAGAAGAACAACAACAACAACAACAAGAACAAGAACAAGAAGAAGAAAGAGCTAATGCAGTGGTTCTCAACCTTCCTAGTGCCTCCATCCTTTAATACTTGTATGTGGGTGTATCTTCATGTGGACGGACACACCTGGAAACAGATAGAAGAATGGTGTCTTGGTTCCTAAGAACCAAGAAATATGTGTTTTCCAATGGTCTTAGGCAACCCCTGTGAAAGGGTCATTCGACCCCCAAAGGGATTGCAACCCACAGGTTGAGAACCACTGAGCTAATGGAAAGGGTGGGCACAGGTCCTTTATTCAGATTATTCTTGTACAGAAAGATTGGGGATGTCCCACCCTCACCCCAGTTCCCCACTGGCACCCACTGGAGTGGACAAAATGTTCAGAGGCTCTGGCCAAAGTATACCTTCTTGGGGAAGAAGCCCATGCAGCCTATTACTGGCTCTGACCGGTTCTGAGATCCCTGAGTAGCTAGGAGGGACCTTAGACCACAGAATATAGACTATCAAATCTGGTTGGGAATTAGACATGGAATTTAACGTTAAAGCTAGAAGAAAGAGCGCAGAACATCATAGCCTGAAGAGCACATCAAGTGTGATGCCCTCCCTTCTGTGAAAGGAAGGCTGATTTGCCCAAGGTTACATAGGAGTTAATAGCAGAGGCAGAACTAAAACTCAGATCTCATCTCTCAGGTCTAACCAATCATTCAAAAAGCTTGAGCTGAGCTTTGAAAGAAGGAAAGGCTTCTCAGAGGCCATGTTGAGGAGAGAGTGCATTCCAGGCTGGGGGTTGGGGACTGAGGGAGACACTGACTGGACAGATGGGAGATAGGACATTGTGTGCATGGAACAGCAAGAGAGCCACTTGACTAGACCACAGAGTGGGGTGAAGGGGAGTAATGATTAAGAAACCTAAGACCCTCCTCTCCATTCTAGAGCCAGGCTGGAAAGAGCGTTAAATGGCAAACGTGTTTTTCTTCCATCCTAGGGACAATAAGGAGGGGGAGTTTATTGAGCAGGGGAGTCAATGGTCAGAGCAATGCTTTAGCAATATCGCTGACAGCTGTGCGGGGATTAGATTGGAGAGGACAGAGACTTCAGAGAGGCAGCCCAATTGGTTCTTTTAATAGTCCAAGTAAGAGAGGTGCTACAGGAGTAGAAAGAAGGGGACAGAGGCAAGAGATGTGGGAGGAGAATGGGGAGGGCTTGGTAACTAATTGGACGAGAGAGGCTGGGAAAGTGAGGGGTCGAGTGTGACTTCCATTTTGCAAACCTGAGTGACTGGAGGGATGGCAGTACCCTAGGGAAGTTGGGAAAACGGGAGCAGGCTGGGGAAGGGTGTTTTGGGACATGTTTCTAATTACCCCAGTAAACTATCTTCTAGGGAAAGGATATGGGACCGGGTCTGAGACCTGTCATGTGACTTAGAGGGACTGGGAGATGAGAGGGTTTGGGAGTGTCAGATTTGGGGCAGGAATGAGAGGGAAACCTTCTCTCTTTTTCTTTGGAAAAAATTGGTAAATGGGAATAGTCCAAGCAGTCTTTAGGCAATTTGAAAACTTTCTCCCTCTGAGCTAGAAGTAGGGAGGCTGGAAATTGGCAGTTAGGTGGCACAAAGGATAGAGTGCCAGGCTTGGAATCAGAAAGACCTGAGTTCAAATTTGGCCTCAGACATTTACTAGCTGGGCGACTCAGGGCAAGTTACTTAACCCTATTTGCCTCAGTTTCCTCATCTGTAAAATGACAATAATAATTACAGGATTGTTTTGAGGATAAATGAGATAATATTTAAAGTGTTACATAAAGGCTGGCTATTATTAAAAGAAAGAGGGAGATACTCTGCTATAAGCCCAGAATAAAAAAAGGGGGAGGGGAATGAGGATGACTGACCTTTAGGAGATGATTTATGATTTAGGAAGAACTTTGCCTTTTTATCTCATTTGAATGTCACAACAACTCCAATCAGGTAGACACAATAGGTATTTTTTAAATCTCATTTGCACAGAGGAGGAAGCCATAGCTCAGGGGGTTAAGTGACTTACTTGCCCACACCACAGAACTAATAAGTGTCAGAGCTGGGATTTGAACCAGGGTTCCTGCCTCCAAGCCCCATTCTGGCTCTTGAATGTTACTGGGGTGGGGGAGGTGACCCTCCAGTGACCCTCAGAGCCCCTCTGTGTCTCTAGCCAGACTGGGACTTTGCTCCTACTGGGAGGGAGGCAGGAGGCTGGGGGATGACCTGTGTTGGTTTTTCGGTGACCCGGGACAGAAATCGATGGCTGAGAACATCCTGTTTAGAGAGAAGCTGAGGGGGTTGGCCCCATTCTCCTTCATTTCCACCTCTGGTCCTGGTGGGAGGGCAGTGGAAGGAGGGAGCCTGGCCCATGTTTTTCTCTTCATTAACAATCCTAGATTCCAGAAATTTTCAGGTTATCTTCCCTGACGGGATGACTTCCAGAACTTGGTCCTTAGCAGAAGCCTGGCACTATTCTTACCTCCCTAGAGAAAGAAGAGGCTGACTCTCTGGCTCCTGATAGATTAGTGCTGTGTTTGGCATTCAGGGCCCAACACCAGCCTGCAGAGATGGGGGGAAGGGCCCAGGAGGGAGGATGGTGAGAACTCTAGCCAGGCTACCTCAGGCGCCAACCCCAGACACAGGGACAAGGAGCCTTTGTCCCCAGACCAGCCAGCTGAGGAAGATGCAGCACAAATCATTAATCCAGCCAGGGAGGTGGGGGGTCACAGGGTGTCAGGGTTTGGCTACACATCTGGCAGGACTGACCCTAGGCTAAGTGTTTGGAGTTTGATATCTCAGAGCAGTCTGAGGAGGCCCTCCCAGTGGGTAGGGAGGGCTCTCATGTTTGGCTACCCTCATGTGGGCTTTCTAGCTCGTTTGGGTGTCTAGAGTTGGAGTCAGGGCTCTATCAGGGATAGGGTTGAGGTCTCTATAATAAGCCAGGATCACACCTTACAGCAAAGGAGGTGGGAGAGGGAAGGGCATGCTCCAGATGCTTTCTGGAGCCAGGCCCAGATGCCATCCCAGAACCCATTCTAGAGCCAACACTGCAGCCCATTCTAGAACCGATGCGTGGGGGTGGGGGAGTCTGGAGCCAGAGGTCACGGCCCATCCTGGAGCCAGTTCTGGGGTTCATTCTGGAGCCCGGCCTGGATCCCATTCTGGAATCCATTCTAGAACCAAATTCCAGAGTCCCTTGGGGGCCCAGGCCCGGAGCCCATCCCAGAGCCAATACTACAGCCTGTTCTAGAACTGATACTGGGGTTCCATTCTGGAGCCAGGGTTAGGATTCAGATTGGGATCAGGGTCAGAATTCAGTCTATAGCCAGAGCCAGGACTATAAGGGCTTATTTTGGAATCAATGTCAGGGCTCAGTCTAGGACAGTCCAGGACTAATCTTATGGTGAGATAAAGGCTCAGCCTTGAGTTAGGGTCAGGACTCAGCCCAGTTTCTCTGAACTCTTTTTTTCTCTTTCCCTCCCTTTTGAGGTCCTAATGAATTCTCCTGAGTTCACAGAGTTTTGGTCTGTTCCCCCTGTAACTGAAGATAGACCATATTTCCCTGAGGATGGTCCTTTTGATTAAAGGGAAGCTGTCTTGACAGATAGCAAAACTCTATGGATGATGAGGGCCATTAGCTGTCAAGAAATGATTAAAAGGAGTTGGGAAGTCTTCAGCGAAGCCTGCTGCTCCACACCATTTGACAAAGTGTTGGTCTTCTCCATCACCCCCACCCTAGTCCTCAACTATACCAGTCCTGAGGAGACTCTTCCCTGAGCCTGAATCCAAAGGCTCAGACTCTTCATCTCCCAGGAAAGGAGACAGGACTCTCCCAAGTTCATGGTCCCCTTCCTCCTTCTCTCAGCCTGCTCTCTCAACTCTTTCAAAGCCTCTGGGCTTGGTGTCTTGGGAGTGAAAGTAGAAAGAAGGGGACTCTTCTGGGGTATCTGAAATCTCTTAACAGCAAAAGGCTGTTCTCCAGCCTTGGAATCACAGATCCACTGGCATCAGCTGAGAGAACCCATGTCCTCATGGGGTCTGAGCCCAGCTCCTCCAGAAAGGACTCAGAAGCCCAGGTACTTTTTCTCCCCAATTCTACCCACAGGCTGAGTTACAGTGTACTCAACACTGTCCTTTGAGTGGATTCATTGGACCTTCACATCATCCCCATGAGGCAGGCAGAACAGATAGAATTATCCCCATCTTACAGGCGGAGAACTGAGGCTGAGAGAGGGGGCAGTCGCTTGCTGGTGAGTAACAGAATTTGAACTTAATCCAAACCTTCTACTTCCCTATTACTTCTTAGACAAAACGTTAAACTGCTCAGTTTGTCATTTAAAGGCCTTTATAGTATGGCTTCCACCAGCCTTTGCAGGACAGTGATGTGTATGGGGAAAGGAATAAGCACCAAGATAGTGCCCACGCTGTGCTGGGCACCTACTAGGTGCTGGGCACTGTACTGAGCTCTTTACAAATATAATCTCTTTTGTTCCTCAGAACAACCCTGTCAGGGAGGTATAGTTATTATCCCCATAGGGTATAGGGGAGGAAACTGAGGCAAATGGAGTTTAAATGATTTGTCTAGTAAGTGTCTGAGATAGGATTTGAACTCAAGTCTTCTTGACTTCCAGCCCAGGAATCTATCCTGGCTGCTATGCTGGCATATCTTTGGAGTTATACTGTTGTTGAGCTGTTTTTCAATCATGTCCAACTCTTCATGACCCCACTTAGGATTTTCTTGGCAAAGATGCTAGAGTTGTTTGCCATTTCCTACTCTAGCTCATTTTACAGATGAGGAAACTGAGGCAAACAGGGTTAAGTGACTTGCCCAGGGTCATACAGCTAGTGTCTGAGGCCAGATTTGAACTCATGGAGGTGACTCTTTTGGACTCCAGGCCTGGCACTCTAACCACTGTGCCACCTAGCTGCCCTAGCCTTACTGTGGAGGGCTCTAAATTGATTGACTGGTTGGCCAGCCAATAAAATGTTTATTAAGCACTTAATATGGACCAGTCACCTTGGTAAGTATGGGAGATCCAAAGAAAGAAAAAAACAAAAACAAAAACATGGTCCCTGCCCCCAAGAAGCTAGCTAATAATGAGTGAGACAAGAGGCTGTGTCTACAAAATAAAGCCAGTGTAAATCGGAGGTAATCTTAGAGGAAAGTCAGCTGAGAGTTTAGAGTTCTTTCTACTCCTTTCTACTGGATTTCTGTCTGCTCCATGGGGGGTGGGAGCAGCCACTTTTTGGCCCTTTGCCTCAGTTTATCATTCTGAAAAATAGAACTAAGGAAGATCTCCTACACAATCCTGCTAGGAGGCTCTTGCCTGAAAGGACTAGGGATATTCTATCTTCCAAGGATCAGAAATGAGGGACCAGCCCAGTCTTGAGTAGGTCTCATTCACTCTAGCTAGGCAATGGCAGAGCAGGCATGTCTCAACAGGGAAAAGGCACCAGTAAAGAGAGATGGACCCCTCTTTTAAGCTCCACCTCCTCAATCTTTCCAGTCCCTGCTGACCTCTCTCTTTCCTGAAGCTCCATCCAGCAGCATCAAGTCTGAAGTGTAGAGAGCCTGGGGCTGTTCTTCCTCTGTCTCCCCCCGGAGCTCAGCAGGCCATCTCCTCTCTACCTCTGCCCACCCCCTCCCCAGCTTGTACACAGCTTGGCCATGGGGATGCCCATGTCTTACCGCAGCCCAATGAGGCATGCTGACCATCCGGATAGCACTTTAGAGTATTAATAACTAATAACCATGCTTAGGTGAAAGACTAAAAATACCCCAGCCAGCCCTTTTGAGCCACCGCAGCCACCCAGGCTCCGCTCAGATAAGCCTCTTTATTAATATTAAGTCCCATCAACAGCGGCTAATAACACTAAGAGATCCAAGGGCTACTCTGGCTAAACAAAGCCTGTACTTGCAACCTGCTCCTTCTTCACCTGCTTGGCAGACACCACTCAGCAGGGGAGGAGGGGCAACAAGGAGAGAGGATTTGGGACTAAGGAGCCTATGCTTGAGAGATCACTCAGGCTCTAAGATGAAGGACCAGCCAAGCTATTCGATAAATTCATTCTGCTTAGGATGGGAAGGGTTGTATTTCAAAAGACATGACAGGATGTTTATTATTCATAAAATTAGTCAGAAAGGAGCAATAGCCTGGTTTAATGCATACAGCACTGGATTTGGAGTCAGGAAGCCCTGGATTCGAATCTCTCCTTTGACATTTCTCAGGTGTATGGCCATAGCTAAGTAGTTATGTGCTTCGGGCAGTTCCCTATAATTTATGCACTAAGTCATAGATGGGTTGGGAGTTCTTTCCCAAGGAATTAATTCATAAAGACCTTAAAGTCCTCCTTTTTTATGTATGAGAAAAGTAAGGCACAGGGAAGTCTAGTTAAGCTTACCTAAAGTTACAGAGGACTGTCAGTGGTGGGATTTGAACTTGGGTCCTATGTCTCAGGAGCAATTGTTCTTTATTCACTTCCTACTCATCAAATTAGCAAAGATAACATATGATGGGAATGATCCGTGCTGGAGGGATTGTGAAGAGACAGGCCTAGTATTCAACATATGGTTAGTGAAGCTATGAATTGGTCCAACCATTCTGAGAAATAATTTGGAATCATGCTAAGAAAGTGACTAACATGCCCACACCCTCTGACCCAGAAATACCATCAGGTATCCAGAAAGGACTGGAAACAAAGTAGATGTCCACTAATTGGGGGGACAGATCAATAAACTACAGTGCATGAATGTAATGGAATAGAGCACAAAATGGAAATTTCAAATACAGAGTAACACGAAACAATTTATATGAACTGATGCAGAGTAAAGTATGCAGAACCAGGAAAACAATATACATGATGACTAAAACAACTCTCTATACTACCTAATTATAACTATAAATATAACAGCAACACAAAGCTAAATGCTAGGAAGTGATCATGATGAAGCTGAGTCCCAGGAAGAAATAAGAAAATGCACTTCCCTTCTTTGCAGAGGTGGGGGGTTACTGGTATGGAATGCTGCATACATTGCCAGAGTTATTTGATGCCCTGCTGAGTTTTGCTGAACTGCTTTCTTCTCCCTTCCCACTTTTTAGTTCTTTGTTATAAGGAATGACACTTGGGGTAGGAAAGAGGAGGGGTAGATATTCAGAAATCAAACTAATGTTAAAGCAAAAGATTATCAATCAAATTATGCCAAACTTTTTACAACCATAAACTAAAACATTCAAATACGCAAACAAAAAAATTTTAAGAATCCTCATGCGGCATTATAACTCCTCTTTTATAATTTGTGACAAAGGGAACGTGCCCAGCTAGCGTCAAAAGCGGGGTTTGGACTCAAATCTTCCTAATTCCAGGTCCAACGTTCATCCACTTTCTCCATCATTCTGCCTCCTCGCACCGTAGGGTTTCATTGCCGCTGCTGCTGATTTTGTGGTTATTATTATTATTATTTTAGTGTTGGTTACATCATTAACATCGTTGAGGCAGGTAGGGGGTGCAGCGGATAGAGGGCTAGTCCTGAAGTCAGGAAGACCTGAGTTCAAATTTAGCCTCAGACACTACTTAACCTCAGTTTCCCCCTCTGCAATATGGGGATAACCACGGCATCTACCGCCTATGTGAGAATCAGACGAGATCATTCTAAAGCGCTCAGCACGCGCGCTGCACGGCACATAATAAATAGGCATTGCCCAAATGTCATCATTGTAGTTACTGCGTATTTGCTTTTTTGGTTATTCTTTCTTCACTCAGGATCCCTTCACACGTCTTCTCATATTTCTTTGCCATCTTCAAACGTGTTGCCCCTTAGGGCGCAATAACGCCCCTTCCCCGCGCTTGCCACGCTCCGTCGGGCCATTCCCCAGTCAATGGAGTCGATTTTCCACCACAAAGATGAGTCGTGAGCTCGTCCCTCCTCCCTGCCGTGGAAAGGCCAAGGAGAAGAACCCCGGTCCTGGGCCTGCTTTAGAGAAGGCTGGAGCCGCGACGGACTCCGGAGGGGATGCTGTCTGACAGGCTGGAGCCCCAGGCCTACACTTAATTATTTTAAACGTGGAGTTAATCGGGTCATTCCTTGTGAAAAAAAACAGGTCTGAGATCCCAGGAAGGGGATGGCGGTCGTGAAGTCGGGCTTGGAGTGAATGAGGGCAGATGTTTCGGGGAAATGGTATGGGAAGGAGGATTCAGAGCAGGGCAGGATTCTGTGGGGTGGAGAAAGGTCCAGAGAAGCGTGGGACCTGTCCGTGCTGAGCAGCAGCCCCATTTTACAGATGGGAATAATAATAAGAATAGCAGGTATTTATATAGGGCCTTAAGAACTGCAAAGCACTTCACATACATTGTCACCTTATATTCCCACAACAATTTGGTGTGGTAAGAGCTGTTCTATCCCAACTACAGGTAAGGAAACTGAGTCCAAAGTTCCCAGAGTACTTTATGTGCATGACCTCATTTTACTCTCCATTCAACCTTAGAACCATGAGTCTTACTATCCCCATTAACAGATAGGGAACCTGAGGCTGGGGGAAGATAAAAGCCTTAGGGTTTTCTAGCATCCTTCACTAACCCAGCTGCCTCTCAAGGAAACTGAGGCTTGGAAAACATGGAATTAGGAGGCAGCATGGAATAGTGTAACAGAAAGAACTCTGGCTTAGGAATCCAGGGATTTGGGTTCATAGTCCTGACTCTGGCCCTAAATTCTTTATTCCTTTGCTTTTTTTTTTGGAGGGAGAAGGCGGGGCAATTGGGGTTAAGTGACTTGCCCAAGGTCATACAGCTAGTAAGTGTTAAATGTCTGAGGCTGGATTTGAACTCAGGTCCTCCTGATTCCAGGGCTGGTGCTCTATTCACTGCACCACCTAGCTGTCCCATTCTTTGTTCCTTTTAGCCAAATTTTACCCACTCTCTGGGCCTCAGTTTTCCCATCTGTAAGATAAACAAGCTGGATTTGACCACAGAATCATAGATTTAGGGCTGGACTTGACTTCAGAAGGTTGTCTAGTCCAATGTGTAAACTGAGGCTCAGACAGGGTGACATGCCCAAGGTTCCATAGGTGATAAAGAAGAATAGTCAGTCAACCAATATTTAATAAGTGCATACTGTGTATCTGGCATCATGTTCAGTGCCACAACTGCATTAAACAAAGCAAAGACTCGGATGGGGGCCTTGGATCTGAATCTTGTACTTTTCTACTATACTCACCCAGCCTCCTATGACCCCCAACATCTCTTAGAGCTCTTGGTCTAAAGGCTGAGACTTTAAGGAATTTCTCAGCCTTTTTGTTTGTTTATGAGACTTGTCCAAGTTCATATAGAACGTCGTCGGGGCAGAGCTGAAACTCTAGACCCTTGACCAGCAGCCTAGGGCTCCACTGACTACCGCTGAGTCCAAATCGATCACTTAATTATTAGCTTTCCTAAACATTTCTGTGTGCCCAGCTCTGTGTTGGTTAGGCATGAGAGAGCAAGAGAGACAGAAGAGGAAAACAGGTAGGCCCTGCTCTTGGGGAGTTCCCAATTTGGAGACGGGACTTTCTCAAAGGGACTGATGGTGAGGTTTGTTCGTGGGACTCCAGGCCCTATAGGAAAGAGAGAGGTGAGGAGGCAGGGAATGAGGAGGTGATATTGAACTAGGTCTGACAGGGTGAACTGGAGGAGGAGGACATTTTGGAGGTGGGATGTTTGGGTTCATTATGAAAGGGATAAATTGTTAAAGGTGGGATTTCAGGGGGAAAGTATTTTTCAGAGAAAGAAGAGGTCACAAGCATTAAACCAGGGCATAAAGGTCTTTTTCTGCGGGTTCCCCTTTATCCTTTCTCTACTCACCCCCGCCAAAAAAAATCCTTCTGCTTTTCATCTCAGCTTTGAGGGGGGAGGCCAAAAGGATGCCACAGTGGTCCCTGGGAGGCAGTGGTTGCCAGCGATCTATCAGGGGCAGGGATGTATGAAGCCCTCCAGTCGGCTCAGCGGGGTGGCAGCCGAGAAATCTAATTGAATTGTACTAACATCATTAATCCGCAGGGCCCCAGAGGAGGGAGGCATCTAAATTGGCATCAGGATACATGCCGAATCACTCCTGCCGTTTAAGTGGTTACAGCCCTCTCTCGTTACAAATGAGGGCATCCTGGCTGGGGGCCAGAACGCCTGAGTTCTGCTTCTCCCTGGGCCTCCAGATTGCTGTGCCGCTTTGTGTTATGAGCCTGCCCTCTCTGCACCTCTGGGCTCTCTGCTCTTTGCTCTGAGGGGGTAGGGGGAGTCAGAAGGGCTGAGGAAGGAAAGGGGAGGCCCAGGGCAGTGTTCGAGACTGGTTTTGGTTTTGTTGATGGGGATTTTATTTCCAAACAACTCTAGGGACCCCTGGGCAAAGAGCTGTGGTTTGGTCCGGGTGTTCAACTTGAGGAACTTGGCTGGCCTTAACAAAAACCCCATTGAATGAGTTTAGGAGGCCCTGGGGGGGCCTGACCCCGCATGAGCAGACACCTGGTCTCTGGCTCCTGAACAAACTCTTCAGAGGATCCCCCTGCCTTTTCCCTTATTAGAATAGCTTCACAAAACACTTTCCCTGTGTTATCTCATTTTACCTCTCAAAAACTCTGTAAGGAAGTAGTATCATCATCATTATTATTATTATTCCCATTTTACAGATGGGGAAACAGAGACACAGAAAGGTTAGGTGATTTACCCAGAGTTATATTGCTAGTAAATGTCTGAGACTGGATTTGAATTCAACTCTTTCTGACTCTGCTGTATCACTTAGCTACCTATCTCTATGGAGGATGCTCCTTCATCTCCATACTTATGAAGGAGAATACAGAGCCCAGGGTAGAACCATAGTAAGACTTAGTGAAGTAATGCATAGTGTTGTCCTGGATCCCCCACCCTCACCCCCACTCCCGGCCCTCCCCAGGCTCCAGGTGAGCCCTGGCCTAGCTTAGTGGGGTGAATGTGTTCTGTGGGTCAGAGACCAAAATGATGACTCCGAGAACTCAATAGGTAGTGAGTTCTGTTATTAGAAGTAATATCAGAAACCTAATGACCAATAGTCAGTGGTGTTGTAGGGAAGATTCATTTTCAAGCAAGGTATACCTGGTGTAGTTGCCTTCCTCTACAAGCCTGTCTCTCTGAGCTGGTGGTACAGTGTGGTTGAAAGAATTCTGGATTTTGAAGTCAGAGGACCTGTGTTCCAATTTCAGCTCTGCCACTTCATTAGGTGAATGACCTTGAGCAAGGGGTCCCACTACTGTGTGACTCAGTTTACTCATCTGTGAAATAATCGGCTTAGGGGTGGACTAGAAGACCTCTCGGGTCCCTGCCAACTTTAAATTTTATGATCCAGTGATTCCTGCATCCACACCCTTGGCCACATTTCCCTCCAAAGTTGCTTTGCTCTTGGCAGAGAAAAAAGGTGTTCTCCACCTCCCCTCCTCCTTTCTGTTTTGGCCCTGGAAGAAATAGGACTGGTCTTATGCCACCTTTTCCCTAACTTCCATTAGTGCACAGATGGGAACCATGTTTCAGTATCAGGGAGACAAGGGACCCCATTCTCCCAGCCCAACACTCATCTTCTCAGGGATCCATTCAAGTCAGACCCAAGATCCAAGGATCAGGGGCTCTCATCTTCACCCCCAAAACCTACAGGGCAGAGACCCCGCCCTCCCCTCCTGAGAGACTGGTTGTTTAATCTTGAATCGGAGGACAAGCTCTAACAGAACCTTTATTTACCAGGAGGAAGGGAGAAAGAACAGGGAGATCCAGGGATAAGGGGAGTAAAGGCAAAGGAGACTTGAGAACAGCTTCATGTCCACAAATCAGAAATGCCATCACAGGACTCCAAAGGTCAACTCACCCATCCTCCTGCCTCTGTGACTCCAAACCTCAGAAACATGTCAGGGCTAATGGGGTTGAAGGGACATTGCCATTCCTAAAAGGCCTCTTGGGACAGTGAAAAGAGCCTTGAACAGAGAGTCTGGAGACCTGGGCTTGCGTCCCAGCTCTGCCATTGACTATGTGACCTTTCCCATTCCAGGCCTTAGATTTTCCTGTCTGTAAAGTGAGAGCTTTGAACTCATTAGCCTCAAAGGACCTGTCCAGTTCAGAAGTCCTGTGATTCTGATCCCACCTCCAGAGAATTTAGAGCTGTGACTCCTTTATATGACAGATGAGGAAACTGAGGCACAGGACTCTGAATTAACTGAAGTCACACAGATTTGAGCCCAGGTCTCCTGAACTGTAACCTCTTTCTATGACACTACAATACCTCTCTTTATGAGGACTAGGACACACCCTTAAAAATGCTCTCAAACTTCAGAGTAAGGGTTATCTTTCATCAGAATCTTCACATTGCACTTTTCAAATTTCCTTCATCAACCCACCCACCCTCCTTGTCCTCCTCTGGCTTCAGAAGAAACAGGTCCAGAGAAGAATAGGACCTAGCCCCACTCCAGGGTGGGGGTGGGTGGGGAAGGACGAAGGCCCCAGAAGGGAGCAGCCCCAGATAGCCAGTTCTGGCCCCAGAGGAAGGTTCCCTCCACCCCTTCCAGTCTCTGTGACCTATTCCTCATCTCAGTCAGGCCAGCCCAACGTGAGACCATTCCTTCTGCCCCATTCTACCATTTCCCATTATGAGAAATTGTCACCTGGCAGGAGACTCAGGCTTATATCCTGGTTCAGCAGGTGACTTGCTATGTAAAGACACTTTTCTTCACCTCTTTTCCAGGACTGAAAAGTCTTAGGGCTGGAGGATCTCAGAGGCTACCGATTTCAACTTGTCCCTGATCAAGAATCCCCCCTAGACCTTGTTGGGGATGTTGTAGGGGATGTTGTAGTTCTTGTTCAGACATAGGATGAACCAAGTGACCTCTGAGACTGAGAGTCTGGGGTTCCTCCCAGGTGGTCATCCAGTCTCTACTAGAAGACCTCCAAGGACAGGGGACTCACTACATTTTGAGAAATCTCATTCTCCCTTGGGATAGTTCTAGTTGTTAGAAAGCCTTTCTTCCTTGTTATTGTTCAGTTGTTTTTTAGTGGTATCCAACTCTTCGTGACCCCACCCATTTGGGATTTTTTCTTTTTTTGGTAGAGACACTGGAGTGGTTTTGCCATTTCTTTCTTCAGTTCATTTTACAGACGAGGAAACTGAAGCAAAGAGGGTGATGTGACTTGCCCAGGGTCATACAGCCAATAAGTGTCTGAGGTCAGATTTGCACTCACAGATATGAGTCTTTTCACTCCAGGCCTGGCACTCTATCCACTATGGCACCACCTAGCAACCCATATCTTCATACCTAACTGAAATCTATGTACCTTGTCTTTCTTTATTATCTTTAGTACCTAGCACAGTATGTGGCATTGAGCAGTGCTTTAAAATTCTTATCAAAAGATTAACTTTCCCCCATTGTTCCTAAGTTCTGCCTTCTAGAACCAAGAATAATAGGTATAATTTCTCTCTTATGACACCCCTTCAAACACTTGAGAATAGCTATCATGTCCCCGTCCTACACCCCCCCCAGTCTTCTCTAGGTTAAATATTCCATGTTTCTTAACCAGTCCTTGAATGACATGGTCTCCAATATCCTTCAACCATATTATCCTCTGGACATACACCAGCACATTAATATCCTTTCTAAAATATGTCACCCAGGTCCAAACACTATTCCAGATGTGATCTGATCAGGACAGAGGATGGGGAGACCATTATCTCCGTGGTCCTGGGCACCATGCATTAGATTGTGAGAGCTCCTCAAGGGCAAGAATTGTCTTTTGCCTTTCTTTGTATCTTCAATTGCTTAGCACAGTGCCCAGCACATAATAAATAGGCACTTAAATGCTTATTGACTGACTGCTGACAATGTGTCTCTTCATGCCATTGAAGATCCCATTAGCCTTCTTGGCCACCATGTCATCTAATCCAACCCCGACTCAAACACAACTTCTTGTACAAAAATCCTGACTAATGGTCCTCCATCCTCTTCTCATTCATGTCTGGATAGCTGTGTTTTTTGCGTTATTTTTCCTTATCTTGAGTTGAAATCTGTTCCTTTGTAATTTCCAACCACTGGTCATTGAACTTTTCTTCATCAAATATTTGTTAAACCTCTATTGTGTGTGGGCCATGCTCAATGCCTGGAAAAGAAACAAAGTTTAGACCAGACTCAGTCCTGGTCCTTATAGTCTGGGGGGATGGGGTGTGGGGGAACAAGACACAAATACTCATAGTGATAATGTACAGTATGTAGCAAAATGAAGGGCTTGAACTAGGCAGTCTCTAAGGTAACATCCGACTCTAAATCCCATGGTCCTGTTATCTAGATGGCAGAGCTTGCATGGAAGTCCCTTTAAACAGGGACAAGGACTGCATCCCAGCCTGACCACATACTTTCCTCCTCCTTCACAAAGATGCCATAGACAGAGAAGGCATCATCTCTTTTGCTAGGGACTCCAGTTCCTCTTTGTTGACTGGATCTATTCCTATTTCCATTAGTGGCTAGGGGCTAGGCCACCTCTACAAAGAAGGGGATGAAACGAATTTTCTCAGCTCTCCAAGACCAGTTTTAGTCATAGTCATTGTACAGTCTTCAATTATGTGGGGGGTTTTTTGGTTCTTTCCACCACATGGTTGTAATCACTACATCTAGACCGACTTCCTGATTCTACTCACTTCACTCTGCATCCACTTATATAAATCTTCTTATGCTTCTCAGAATTCTTCCCATTCGTTGTTTCTGACCAGATAGTTATATCCCATTACATCCAAGTGCCCTTTCTGGGTACCATGCTTTGTCACCTGGTGCTGGCCTTTAGGGATCTCCATCATCTGACTACTCTACCTTTTGAGCCTTGCCTTGCCTTGCAAGAAAACTTGACTGCTTTTCGTGGCCAGTTCTGGTTTTGTCCCATCTCAATCTTTAGGATAAGATAGCACCCCCAGTTCCATCTGTTGCCACCATCCTACTCATTATTCAAAGCCCAGGAGTTGGTGTCATCTCCTCAAAGCCTTCTCTGATCCCTCAGCTAATATTTCTTACCCTCCAGGATTTCCCTGACTATAAATATGAATCCACAGCCTCTTCCCTCCTTTTGGGGCCCTTCCAGGGGAGATGGCCTCAAAGAATGCATCTCTAAGGGCACCTCCCAGGGGTAGGAAACACAGGCCTTCCACATAGCCTGAGATGGCCTGTGCAGATGTGGGGACAGGCAAAGGTGAACTACGGAGTTGGAACTCCTGGGTTTAGTCTTGGCTTCTTCCTTTGACCAAGAAGGTGGTTAGCTACATGACCCAGGGGATACAGCACCCAAAGACCTGAGTTCAAATTTTCTCTTAGACAGCTGTGTGACCCTGAGCAAGTCACTTAAATTCTACTTGCCTTATTCACCTCAACTGTAAAAATGGAGATAATATTTTGAGGATTAAAGGAGATAATACTAGGTGCTTAATAAATGCTTGTTTCTTTCCTTCTCTTAATTCTTCTAATTCTGGCTATGAGGTCTCGAGTCTATGAATTGAACCCTTTGTCTGTTCATTGCACCACTATGCTCTCAGTCCCTTAGACTCCAATACTCTGATTCTTCCCTCTGCCCAGCCTTTCACGTCTAATCATTGGCCAAGTTCGACTTTTCCTTCTACTTTCACAACATCTTGCATCCCCCTTCTTCCCACTCCTTCCTCCTCCCCACCATGCTCCACTACTCTAGTTCAGGACTTATGGCCTCTTGCTCGAACTGTTTGGTTATAGTAATTTAAATTTTTTTATTGACATTTTTGTTTTTATATCACCTTCATTCCGAAACATCAGATAAGATAATAATTTGTAAAGTGCTTAGCACAGTGCCTGGAACATCATAAGCACTTAATAAAAGCTTGTTTCCTCCCTCCTCTGCTAAATACATTCCTTCCTTTCCTTCTGAGCTAGCTATTCTCGTAACAGGATATTCTAAAAAAGAGAGGGAAAAACCCTAGTTCAACAAAATAACCAACATATCCAGCAAGTTTTTCAATATATGCAATGTTCTGACTCATGTGGAAATACGTTTAATATGATTGTACAAGTATAGCCTATATCAGATTGCATGTCATCCTGGGGAGGAAGGAGAAGAGGGAGAAAGAAAAAAACTTGAACTCAAAATCTTATAAAAGTTAATATTGAAAACTATCTTTACTTATAATTGAAAAAGAGAAAACACTGTTAAGTGAGGAAAAATATATGCAATGTTTCACACCTATAGTCCCCCACCTCTGCAGAGAAGTGGGTAAAGGAGAATTTTCTCAGCTCTCTTCCAAGGCCAGCTTTAGTCACTGTAATTGTACAGCCTTCAATTATAATCAGCTTTTTCTGTTCTTTCTATTACATGGTTGTGATTACTATGTCTAGATCCTTTTCCTGATTCTGCTCACTTCACTCTGCATCCACTTATGTAAATCTTCTCATGCTTCTTGGAATTCTTCCCATCATTGTTTTTGCCCAGATGGTAATATCCCATTGCATCCATGTGCCTGTTCTGGGTACCATGCTCTGTTGACAGGTTCTGGCCTTTGGGGATCTCTGCAGTCTGACTAATCTACCTTTGGAAGCATCTTCCTCATATATTTATGTTCCAAGCAAACTGGACTGCTTTCCATCCCCAGTTCTGGTTTTGTCCTCTCTTAATCTTTAGGACAGCATCCCCCTCACCGCCCCCCAGTTCCAACAGTTGCCACCAGCCTACTCTTTATGCAATGCCCAGGTACTATCTCCTCCTTGAAGCCTTCTCTGATCCCTCTGCAGAAAATGTCCTCTCTTTCCTTGGTCTTTCTTAGAACACTCTGTCTGGGTTGCTTCACTGTAGATTAGGCTTATTTGTGTAAATCAATTACCCCTTAGTAGATTGCAAGGTCTCCCCAAAAAGTGCTACTTATTAATCTTATTTCCAACAGGTATAATGCTTTGGACACATTGGTTCTTAATAGATGTTTGTGGAACTGAATTGAACCCTAGAACTTAGAGGCAGCTATTGAATGGCTATGGGATAGACCACAGTATTTGTACTCAGGATGACCTGTGTTTCAATCCTGTTGATGCCTGTTAGCTATGTGGCCCTGGGCAAGTCACTCAGACTTTCTCAGCTTCAATGTCTTCATCTGCAAAACAGGGATAATAGCCCCTGCTTCATGGGGTAGTTGTAGGGATCAAACATATATACAAAATACTTCATAAGTTTTGTAAAAATATTTGTGATCGTTATTCAGAACTAAAAGGCATCCAGTCCAGGCCCCTTATTTTAGAAATTAGAAAACTCAAGGCCAAAGTTACATAGATAGCCAGTCTGTGCCAAAACTGAGACTTGAATCCAGGTTACTTGAATTCTCTCTTTCCTGTGCTAATCTAAATCCCAAAGGCCTCCCAGCCCATCTCCCCATCATCTTTCTACCTCTACTCTTGGCTTTCCACTACTTAGCCCAACTGTGGTCAAGGCCAGGTCAGTCTTATCCTTTACTCAGAACATCAAGCTCTATTTCCAAATTTCTCTTTCCCCATCTGTCTGTCAAAGTAGACTGTGGGTATCCTAATAAATGGAGATAATCCCCTGGGCCCTGGGGTCCCCCACAACATCAGGAGGGAGGAGGGGAAAACAAGGGTGGGCCCAGAAATTGCTGTGGCCGCAGGGAGAGAATTTCCCTTCTCAGGTCCCATCCCTCCCTTTTTCCAAGCAGAAAAATGCTTCGCTTTGGGGTAAGATTGGGCTGGGCTGGGTTGGGGGGAGGGGGAGAGTTGGCAGAGAGGAAGGAAGGAGGGGTAGAGGTGGGAAGGGTAGAATCCTGAACTGAAGGGTGGAGGAGGGAGCCAGTGAGATAATGTCCAAGGAAAGGGTACATTTGCTCCTATCTCCTCCTGGAGCCTCCCTTCCCTTATTGAGTCTCCTTACCCTTTTCTGAGTGCTCATCTCCCCCATGAAGCTTTCATCCTCTCAATGAATGAGTCCCCACCTATCACAGAGCCCCTATCTACTAACTGAGCCCCTCCTCACCTCAATAAGCTTCCTAGACCTTTAACAAATATCAGCCCCAACCTTTACTGAATCCCTGTTCTGTCCCCCAAACCTTTCCTGAATGCCTGTGCCCACCGAACTCCTTCACTTTCCACCCTCCACCCCCCATTAAAATCTGCTCTCTGCTCAAAAGCCCTAGGAGAAGAATCTGATGAAGGAATTCACACTGAGGCGTTAATGTGCTATCTCTCCCAAGGGTGTGCACACTTTAACAGCTGGGAAGGTCTTACCCTACAGGAACTGTATTCTGATGGCAGAATCTCAGGCAAAGAAGACAACCCAGAGAGAAAGAGAAAGAGTGGAAGAGATGCCTGCTGCCTATCAGATCCCAGGCCCTCCCTTGGCCCTGGATGACTTTGGAGGAGGAGTGGCCTTTCTGGTAGATGACATGGACCCATACATAGGCTAGGGGAGGCCAGGGGCCACATAGGCCCCCCAGATGGCCGCTGGTTTGTTAGGGAGGCTGCCCATGATGATGAGTTGGCCCATCGGAGGGGGGTGACTAGACTGAGGTTGGGATGGTGGATAGGGTAGGGTTTTTTCGGCCTCAACTCAGCTGCTGCTCAGATCTTGGCTGAAGCTGCTTCCCGCATCTTAGAATAATAAACCAACATTAAGAAGGCATTTGTCACTGAGGAAAGGAGGCAGCCGGGGCCCAGATGTCATAAACATGTGTGAGGGGCCAAGCCTGACTGGGAGGAATTTAAAGGGGCAGAGGAACCAGTTAAAGTTGGGGCGGGTGAAGCAAAGAAGGGAGGGAGGGAGGGGGGAAGGGATGATGAGGAAAGGGTGGGCAGTTCTTTGCCTTTCTTCCTGCAAAGGGTGGGTGGTCCAGTGGTTAAGGAACTGGGGAGCACTGCTTTTGCTCAGCCTCGCTGTTACCCATCCACCCCCATTCCTCCTCCCTGTCCCCTGTCTGCCTCATCCTCCCCAACTGCACAGTGAAGACATCTGGTTCCTGGGCTGGAACGGGAAGGAAGGTCTGGCTTGCTTCTTCAGAAACACATGTCTTCTCTTCTCTGGGGGTGGTGGAAGAGCAAGTTCATGGGCTTCTTTTGATTACTTTATTGATAGTCAATAAGGGACTCCAGACCCTCCTTTTAATCCCTTCCCCTGGAAGCTTTAGATGCCAGTTTAAGGCTTTATGATTGGTAGGAACTTTGGGGAAAAGCCACATACTCTGGTATTGGAGGACCTGGGAGTTCCTTTGTTAGACAAGGTTCAAATTTTCCCTCTAGCACTTACTATGTGACCCTGGGCAAGTCACTTAACTGACTTGAGTGTCCATTTCTTCATTAGCAAAATGAGGAGGTGGCCCTTATGCTTTCCAAGGTCTTGCTGTTCAGTTGTGTCCCACTCTTCATGACCCCATTTGGGATTTTCTTGGCAAAGATACTGGAACAGTCTGCCATCTCCTTCTCTAGCTCATTTTGCAGATGAAGAAGCTAAGGCAAACAAGGTTAAGTGACTTGCCCAGGGTCACACAGCTAGGAAGTGTCTGAGGTCAGATTTGAACTCAAGAAGTTGAGTCTTCAGGACTGATGCTCTATCTACTGCACCACTGAGCTGCTATAAGCTTTAGTTCTCTGAGCTTCTGATCAGTCCAACTTGCTTATTTTTCAGGTGAAGAAACTGAGGCTCAGATGAGGGCAAGGACTTCTCCAATGTCACACAAGTATAAAATGGCAGAGATGACTAAGGGGAGAATTGATCTACATAAACAATTATGGTATAAGGGAGAACACAAAAGAGCAAAGGAGAAATGCAAAAGGCTTTGGGAAAATCTGAGGAGAGAAAAAGCACTTCGGACTGGGCAGAGAAACAGCCTCTGAACTGGGGGTGGAAAGAAGAGAAGAATTCAGTGGGCAGAGATAATGTGGACAGTTCATTCCTGGTTTGGGAAACAGTGTGAGCAAAAATGTGGACACCAAGACCAGAGAGAGCAGGGCAAGATCTTGGGGAATAGCTGTCATTCCAATCCAGTTGGAATGCCCAAGGGGAAGAAGGGTCTGACCTGGACCATCCCACCCTAGCTGTACAGGCAGGCCCACTGGCCTTCAGACAGAGGAGGAGGAAGAGGCTACAGAGTATCAGGGATTTGAGAAAGCCTGAATAAAAGAGGACCAGTTAGAGGTTGTGACCTGTGTAGACCTAGCTCCCCAGTAGGTGCAGGAGTGATGGGGATATTGACCAGTCTCTAGAGGAATGGGAAGGACCATGGGCTCTCTGAAGGTTGGTGGGGTTGGGAGTTAGGGGGAATCCAACTTGGGAGAGAATAGCCCTGGGGATCTTCACACTCCACATTCCAACCAAACTGACCCCCTAACTTTCCCCCAAAGTGGCATCAACCTACAGTCTTCATGCCTTTTCAGTCTCTCCCCATGCCTGCAATGAGCTCCCTCTTCTTCTCTGTCTATTAGAATCCTAAGGGCCTCCTCTTACATGAAGCCTTTTGTGACCCCACCCCACATTCATAAATTACTCTGTACATATTGTATATTAAATAATTAAAATAATATTAACAAATTACATTATTATATTGATATAATGTATTAATATATAAATTAAGAAATATATTGTTAGTAAATCCAATGACATAATAATAATTAAATAACTTCGTATATTTATTTACTTATATACATACAAATTATTTCCCTGGATACAATGCAAGCTCCTTGAAGGCACGGACTATTTTCGTGTTTTCTTTGACTCTGTAGCCCCAGTTCCTAGCTGTCACAGGATAAATGCTTGTTCATTGATAGATTGAGTTAGAAGACCTGAATCTGAGTTCCAGCTCTATCACTTACTAATCCAGTAACCAGAGGAAGTCATTTCCTCCTTTTAGAGCTAGAATCTTCCCTTGTAAAGTGAGAACAATCATCCTTGTATTCCTTGCCTCACAGAGCTAATGTGAGAAAAGTGTTTCGTAACCTTAAAGCATGGGAGTCATTTCTATTATCATCCTGGCCCCCTCAATATCCTTGTTATGGGTGTTAGACTCATAGCTAATGCCTGTGAGTGGTCACCAGTGCTGGAGGGAGTTTTGTGAGGCAGCTCTTGGATATTCACAGGCTTCTTCAGAAGGCCAGAGGTCTCCCACTGAATGGCACTCTGGCTCAAAAACACTTTCATTGGCTCCCCACTGCCCCTATGATAAAATAAAAATTCCTTAGTGTTTTTGTTGTTATTGTTTCTTTTTGAAAATCTTTGATCAATGTGCATAAAAAACAACAAAAGCTCACCACTGTCAATTCCCAATGACTACCTTCACCCAACCCTCCCTTAGACAAATCAGTAGTTAAGCAAAGCAAATCAACATATTAGAGCCATGTCAGAAAATATTCGCGTCTCTGCCTCCGTATAGAAGATGCTTCACTGTGTTGCTCAGGGTTCTAAAGTCTTTCATCATTTTCCTTATTTTACTGTGGTCATTGTGTAAATTACACTCCTGGTTCTTCTCATTTCATTCTCATCAGTTCATGAAAGTCTTCTCGGGTTTCTCCGAATTCTTCACACTTGTCATTTCTGATGATGCCATTGTGCTCTACTCGATCTATATAATGCACCTTGTTCAGCCATTCCCCCTCATCGATGGGCATCTGCTTTCATTCCAGTTCTTTTTGAGAACACACACGCACACACACACACACACACACACACATCTTGGTCTGGCACAATCTGGCTGTAACTTACATTTACAGACTCATGTTAAAGCGATTCCCCTTCACAAACTCGGCTTTACTGAGGAGTTGGAGGCTGGAGCTGTTCCCAGATCTGATCCTGCACTCTCCCCACTCCGCATTCTCAAAGACCTCCCTCATCTCCACCTCCTGACTTCCCTGAAGTTCCAATTAAAATCCTATATTTTATAGGAAGTCTTCCCCGACCTCTCTTAATTCTGGTGTCTTTTCTTTTTTTTCCCCGTTTATCCTATAGTTTGCATATATTTCTTTGCTTGTCATCTCCCCTCCATTAGATTATAAGCTCCTTGAAGGCAGGTATTGTCTTTGGCTTCTTTTTGTATTGAGGGAGACAACATATACATAAATACAAGATATATACAAAGTTGTTGTTGTTCGGTCACCTCTGACTCTTTGTAACCCTTTGCACCATAGCATGCCAATAATGAACATTCTTGGCAAAGATACTGGAGTAAGGCCTCAGACACTTAACACTTATTAGCCGTGTGACTTTGGGCAAGTCACTTAACCCCAATTGCCCTGCCCTCTCCCTTCCAAAAAAAAAAATAGATTCTGGAGTGGCTTACCTTTCCTTCTTCAATGGACTAAGGCAAATGGAGGTTAAGTGACTTACCCAGGGTCTTACAGTTAGTGAGTGTCTGAGGGTTGGGACTCTCCTTTGCACCTGGCACACTGTTTCTCCCCTATATTCTAGCTATGTTGATGCCATACATCTCTCCACTCTCCCGTTAGATTGTAAGCTCTTTGAACACAGGGCCTATACTGTTTTTATTTTTATATCTCCAGCATCTTGCATATAGTAGGCACTTAAAACATGTTTGTTGCATTGAATCATGAGGAATTATGGGGATGGGAGGAGCCTGGGCCCCTCCCTGCCCCTCCATTCGAAACTGTAAATAAACCAGTTCCCAGTCAGGGAAGCCATGTCTATACCTGGGCCAAGTCCATGTGACTGTTCCAGGGATGAGGCGAGCCTGGAATGTCCAGGGGCTTGATGTTGGAGAGAGAGGCCTCCAAGCCCTGTCTGAATACAGCTCTGAGAGTATGGGTGCAGCCCGAGAGATACACTGCCCAGCCCTTCCATGTGACTTGGCTGTCAAAAGTATGTCCAGCCCTATAACTGTTCTTCCCCCAGGACCATGAGCTGAAGGTCACATTTCAGAGGAAGTGGCCAAGAAGGGCTTTCCTGAGGATCCCTTTTTAGTGCTGAAAGGACACACCAGTTCAGAGCAAAGCACATGGACTGAGGAAGGCTATGGCCTGAGCTCTTCCTCCTCCTTCCATTTTAATTTAATTCCTTTCAATTCAACAAACCACTCTTTATTAACAGCTCCAGTGTCTGTTGGGGTTGGGGATACACTGATGTAACAAGGTAGTACTGTACAGTGAAAGGAGTGCTGGACTTAGTATCATGGGACCTGGGACCTCCACTTGCTGGCGAGGCGATTAATTTCCCTAAGCCTGTTTCTTGATCTGTTAAATGAGGATGATACTACTTACTCCAAAGGCAGCTAGGTGACCCAGTGGATAGAGCACCAGGCCTGGAGTCAGGAAGACTCATCTTTATGGGTTCTAATCTGGCCTCAGACACTTACTAGCTGTGTGACCTTGGTTAAGTCACTTAACCCTGTTTGCCTCAAGTTTCCTCACCTACAAAATGAGCTGGAGAAGGAAAAGGCAAACCACTCCAGTATCTTTGCCAAGAAAACCCTAGATGGGGTCATGACGAGTCAGACATGACTGAAATGGCTGAAAACAATAGCGCTTACCTCAAAGGGTGCTGAGTCCGGAAAACGAGATATTTAGACTAGATACTCTCTAGAGATGCTTTCAGCTCTCAGTCTTCTGATCCTGTAATGTGTCTGCATTTCAGTTCTTTCATCTGTAAAATGAAGATAATAAAAGAGAACATGAAAACTATATAGAGCTAAGCAAATGTTATAAACAAAGTATTAATTGTGTGAATCTTGTTTCCTCAATTAGACAGGGATTTCCTTAAGGGCAGAGACCATCACCCTCACCAGCCCCACAACCACCACCACCAGCACCATCCACTATCACCTCCACTCCCCATCCTCATCACCATCATTAGTACTACCACCCACCCTCACCAGCCCTACCACCACCACCACCAGCACTGTCCACTATCACTTCCACTCCCCACCCTCATCACCATCATTAGCACTACCACCCACCATCACCAGCCCTACCACCACCAGCACCATCCACTATCACCTCCACTCCTCACTCTCATCACCACCATTAGCACTACCACCCAACATCACCAGCCCCACCACCCACCACTCACCACTATCACCACTATGCAATATCACCACCACCATCACCATCATCATCAATTGGAGAGCCATTTTAGTCTGGTGGAAGGAACGCTGGATTTGGAGTTAGAGGACCTGGCTTCAGATCCAGATGCTGTTACTTAATATTAATGTAATCTGGGCCATGTCACATCATTTCTTCTGGCTTCATTTTCCAAATCTATAAAATGAGTGAGTTGGGGGAGAGGGGGCTGGGATAAGAAATATTTCAGACACAAAATAATGATGGTAACATTTACATAGTTCTTACTCTGTGCCAAGTACTATGCTAAACACTTTATAATGATCTCATTCAGTCCTCAGAACAACCCTGGGGAGTAGGTGCTAATTATTATTATCTCCATTTCACAGATGAGGAAACTGAGGCAAAGAGAAGTCACTTGCTTGGGTGACACAGCTGGTATTTGACTGGATTGCAAGGTGTGGGAGGGGGCGTAACGTCCCAGAAGACTGGAAAGATGGGGGGGGAGGGGGCAGCTTGTGAAGAGAACTTCTGTTATCTCCTGGAGACAGTAGGAAGTCACTGGAGTCTATTGAGTAGAGGAGTCCCATGGCCAGATCCTTGATGCATTAGGGAAAATGACTCTCGGTAGCAGTGAATAGGACAGACTGAAGTGATGAGTCTTGAGACAAAGAGACTAATTAGGAGGAAGGTCTCAGGCTGACCTAGCAGTGTCAAATCAAGTCAACATGCATTTAGTGTGACTGAATGGCATGTAGTTAGTGCTTAATAAAAGGGTGGTGATTGATTGATTGATTAACTTGAGACCTCTTATCAGAAGGGGCCATCTTCAGCGTTGGGAGGTCAAAAAGGGCTTGGTAATACAAAAAAGATTCCAGTTTTTCCTGGATCCTCTTCAGGGAGGGGGAACTCCCACCTCTTCTTGGCTCCCTTCTCTGTGCCCCAGGCTGGGCTCACGCAGGGTGGGGTAAGGGGTGCTGCTGACTCATTGCTTGGCCTGCTTTGCCACAGTGTAGCCCTGGGGGAATCAGGGAGAGGAGAGTATAAGCTGAGAGTGCCTGCCTCTGTCTCCCTAGGGCACAGGTGTTAAGGAACTAGTCTTCTGCCCACTTGGCCCCTTTTCTGAGGCACCATCCCCACCCCACCTGAGCCCGTGGGGGAAGGCTGGGGAGGGGGTAAAGAACAGAACCACATAATAAAAATACTCTCAGAGTTGGAGGGTCCTCAAAGTGTATCTAATCCAACCCAGGATCACACAACCTTCATTTGAAGAGTAATGAAGGAGAATATATTCCTTTCCAAAGTAGCTGGGAAGGCTCTTTTGGACAGCTGTAATTGTTAGGAAGCTTAGATAAAACTAAATTAAGCCTAAATATGTCTCTCTACAGCTTCTACCTATGGGTTCCAATTCTACCCTCTGAGGCCAGGCAGAATGTCTTATACTTTTTCCATATGACAACCCATTAAATAACTTGAAGACAGCTCTTACATCCCCCTAAGTCTTCCTTCTTTAGGCTAGAGATCTCCAGTTCCTTCAATAAGTCTTCATATAGTATGATCTGAAGGCCTTTTTCTATCCTGTTCATACTCTTGGGGTATTCTCCGGCTAAAATGCAGCATCCTGGACATAGCTTGGAAGTCTGGGGGTGGTTTGACCTGGGCAGGGTGCATGAGGGTCTATCATCTCTCTCATTCTGGACAAAGCAACTTGGATTCCTTTGACTCTTCAGGACCACTCCACACTCACTTTCCTTACCAGAATCTCCAGCTTCAGTCTACCTCCACTCCCTAGCTGATGGGATTGACAGATTGAGGTAGGGAGGAGAGAATGGTGGCTCTTCAAGAGTAGGGGCATTTTCATTTTGGCTTTCTTGCATCTAGTACATTGCCAATTAGGTGTCTTTCTCTTTTGTGACCCCTTTGGGGGTTTTCTTGGCAAGGATGCTGGAGTGGTTTGCCATTTTCTTTTCCAGCTCATTTTACAGATGTGAAAACGGAGGCAAACAGGGTGCAGTGACTTGCCCAGCTAGTAAGCATCTGAGGTCAGATTTGAACTCAGGTCATTCTGACTTCAGGCTGGCTGCTCTATCCTCTGTACCACCTGGCTGCCCCAGTCTGGCACATAGTAAGTGTTGCTTACTAACTGTTGAATGAAAAGCTAAGTGGAAGGAATGGAGATCTTTATGGGAGGAGGTGGTCTTTTTGTGTCCTCTCCAGGTTGGCCTGTTCATCCAGGCACATTCAGCATCCTGTCTTCTCTGGCCCATACACCAGATGTCCAGGCCTCAGGCCTCAGGTACCAGCCTATTTTGGTATTCCCTATTCCCTCTAGGATAGGTTGTCCCCCTGCCTCTATATCCCTATTTCTAGTAGAACATTGTAATGAGTGAAACCAAATCCCCGTACCTCACCTATTTTCTCACTTATACCTTAGCTAACTAGGAGAGGAAAGATGCCCTCTTAGTTGATCAGAAAACTGAGATCAGAGAGGAGAAGGGATTAGAATTAAGGGATTAGGCTAAAAGTCATATAGTGAATTGCTGGTTCTCTAGGCACCTAGAGTCAGTGCCCAGAAGTGGTGCAGAGATTCCTTCTATTGTCGCTTCATCTTTCTTTCCTTCCCTCCCATCCTTCTTCCCCAATAAGGGTACCTTAGCAGAATATGAACTTTTTGTTCTTCCCTCAAGCAAGTCTTTGGGCCTCAATTTTCCCATTTCTATGATGAGACTACCTTACAGGAAGTATAGTGTCTTGGAGTTGGACAAACTGGTTTTAGAGTCTACTTACTAGTAACTGTGTAACTGAGCAAGTCCCTTTACCTCTTGAGTCTTTATCTCCTCCTCTGTAAATGCTGATTTCTTTTTTTTAATTCAATTTTATTTTATTTTCAGTTTTGAATTCTCTCCCTGCTCACTATCTCCTACCTATTGAGGAGGCAAGAAAAACAAAATCCATTACAAATACGTATAGTCAGGCAAAACAAATTCCTGCTTTGACCATGTCCAAAAAAAAGCAAGAAAGAAAAGAAAACATGCTTCAAACTACACTCTGAGACCATCGGCTCTCTCTCTGAAGGTGCATGACATTTCTCATTGTGAATGCTTTGGAACTATGGTGGTTAGTTGTGCTGGTCAGAGTCCTGAGTCTTTCAGAGCTAATTATCTTTACAATGTTACTGTTGTTGTATACATTGTCCTGGTTCTGCTCACTTCACTCTGCCTCAGTTCATATAAGTCTTCCTAGGTTTCTCAGAACTCATACCTTTTATGGTAATACATTTTGCATGATTGAACATGTGTAACCTCTATCCAATTGCTTACTGTCTCAGGGAGGGGGAGGTGAGGGCGGTTGAGAGAAAATTTGGAACTCGAAATTTAAAAAAAATTAACTCATGCCCTACATTTCTTTCAGCACAATAGTAATTCTATCATATTCATATACATAATAATTTTTTCAGTCATAAACATGATTTCACTGGATTAGCTAGATACTTCCTGGATGAATATACTGTCTCTGCCAATTCCTCATATGTTAAACGGGAATAATGGGATCATAGATTGAGCTGGAAGGGATCTGTCATCTAGCCCATGGCTCTCTGGTTATAGATGAGGAAACTGAGCTCCAAAGAGCTTAAGTGCCTTGTCCAAGGTCATTCAGGTCAAATGACATTTGAACCCATACCTTCTGACTCCAAACCCACCATGCTGTCTGCTAGACTATGCTAATATACTACCTACCTTATAGAGCTGTTGTGAGCAAAGTGCATTGTAAAATTTCAGATGCCCTAAAAATGAGAGCTGTTATTGTCCATTCATTTCACCAACACAAGCATGTCTTGAGAACCTACTGTGTGCACAGTCCTGTTTAGATGAGACAGAGTAATGACCTAATGAAGCTCACAGTCTGGCAGGGAAATAAGATGCATAAATGAATGACTTTCTGACCATTTAGCTCTGGGACAAGCCCCTCCTTTTAACCTCCTCTTCTGCTCCAAGAAAGGTAGAGGACTAGAACTATTTTGGGCAAAGACATCACTTTTCCACCCCCAAGTAGGAAATCCCTAGACTTAGAATCAGGCCACTGGAGTTTTTGTCTCAGCCTTGCAACTAATTCCTTATGTAATATTGAGCAAATTCCAGCTTCAGTTTCTTCCTTTTCAAAATATGGGAGATCAAACCAGCTGGTTTCTAGAATCATAGAACCTGTGGAGAAACCCTAAAACAGAATTCTAGAGCTGGAAGGGACCTGAGAGACCATATAATCCACCCCTATCATTTTGCAGATTGGCAGACTGAGGCTTACAGAGAAGGGTCTTGCCCAAGGGTCAAACAAAGCAGACCATGGGTGCACATAAAGCCTGGGACATCATGTGTTTATGCTTGGGACCAGAACTGGGGTCCTTTCTAGCTCCAAAAGTCTTGCTCGTTGAAATTTTGCTCATTAGATAGAGTCTGGAGTTTGATTGTCCTATGTTTGTGCTTTGAAATTCCCTTTGCATAAGAGAACTCATAACCTCTGCAGAGCTCCCCCTTGGTTTCCTGGAGCTCTCTCCAGTTTGGGGCTGATGCAGAGGCCCACCCCAAATTCTGCCTGGAAGCACAGCTGAAACTCAACACTGGCTTGGCCTGAAATTTGAGTGAAACTGGGCCCCGGTGGCGGCGGCAGCGGCGGTGGGGAAGCTGGCTGAGTTTCCAGGCCTGGAACAGCCCCCTGGGGTCTGTGATGAGCCCTCTCCTGTTCCCCCCCACCTTGACAGGGCACTCCTGTTTGCCCGGGACCTGAAGGCAAATATGTTTCTGCAAACTCTAGCATGCCCTGGCAGCCTGAGCACCCAGCGCCAGTCCCCAGAAAGCAGCTAGGAAGTGGGGGGGGGGGTTGGGCTGATGGAGGGAATGGGTGGTTCCAGCTGCAGCACCAACCTCAGACCAGCTTCTCCCCTAAGTCTAGTAGCCACCTCCCCAAATACCATGCTTAGAGGAGGGGTCAGGAATCTTAGATTCTCTCCCCTGCCTCAGAAGTGGTTATGACACCCTGGGTCAGTCTGCTGCCTCTTCCAGGTCCCATTTTGGGGTTAGAACCTTCCCACTGATTACTGAATAATACCCCTTTCTACTTTGTCTTCCATCCTTTGATGGAAGTCACAGGTGGGGAAACTGAGGCAAGAAGTGGGTCAGAGATACTGAAGAAGGACCAGTAAGGAGGCATCCCATAACCTGGACACCAGGCTCTGGATGTTCATATCCACACACACACACACACACACACACACACACACACACACCACTGTCTCCCCCAGCTCCTCCCTCCCACACTATTCTCTCCAGATGTGGGACAAACGACTTTCCTGACATCCACAGACACCCTTCCCTTTCCCTCCTCAGCCAGGGCCCTTTAGGGCTTTCCTCCAGCAGACACCCCCCTCCACCTCTCCACCCCCATTCCTCTTTCCTTCCTTATTTCTCTTATTTCCTTCCTCTTCCCAGGACTTTGAATCTGGAGAGTTTGATGTCAATCCCTGATACTCTTTATCCTGCCCAAGGCTGAGATCCTGGACACCGGACGTTAATTCCTACACTTTCCTGTGAGTCTTTGGAAATTGGATCAATTTTCCCACCTGCTTTGGGTCTCTGTTTTCTTACCCACAAAGTTAATGAAAACTTGCCTACCCTGGACTGGAATATAGAGGGTTCTAGGGTTTTCCCAGCCAGAGGAGGATCTGCAGGCGTAAGCGATACTGACTTGGAAGAAGTCTGGATGGTGGAGAGGGTTAAAGGACCGTTCTGTCATTCCCAGCTTCTCTCTTACCTCTTTGTGCCTTGGGGCACTGGGGTGAGGAGAGGAGAGGGTTAGGACTTAGAAAACTCTAGTGGTGAGGAATCTGAGTGGAAAAGACCCACAACACCTGCAAGCAAAATGTTCAGGACATAAGCCTAGAAAATCTGTGGCTAGGGGCCAGGAAATTCCTTCTCTCCCAAAGCCGCCAGACTCAGAGGGTAAGCTTGAGCTCAGGCAAGGGGGCAGATCCTTGAAGGCTGCTTGGGGGCAGAGGCTTGTCATCTTTCATCTGGGAGGCAGCCAGATTCACAAAGGACACTGTGCTGACCATGGAATCTGGGCAAAGCCCTCGGAAAACAGGACAAGTCAACTTGTAGAGACTAGAAGTCAGAGAAAAGGGAGGTGTATTGGGCCAGAGGGGCACCAACAGGTAGGGGCTGGGAGAAATAGAGAATCTTTGGGGCTACTACTGTGCTAACCCAGGCATCCTGGGCTCGGTGGCCCCATGTGGGCAGTCCATCACAGTAGCAGACAGTTATGGGAACGAATGAATTGGTTCCCAGATAGGGTAATAGTAGTCAATAGCCAGGCAAGGGTGGGGTGGGGGAAGGGAACAGTCATGCTGGGATGCTTGGGGCTAAGAAAGGATCACAGTGGTGAAGCAGTACACTGTCTGCCATCTCCGTGTCAGCCACCTAGGCAAAGCCCCATTCACCTTGGGTTAGTTACAGCTGTCTGTCCTTCAGTCTGCATCACCTGGAGGAGACCATCTTAGGTCCTAACAAACAGAACTACACAGGTTTTGGCACTTGTACTCAGACGATCTGGAGTTTTGCTTGAGAAGAGGGGCCCATTTATTAAATCTAGCCTGAGGACTGCTCTCTCCTCTCTGCCAGTCCACTGTCTGTCCCTTCCATTAACCACCCCCCACAGGAGAAGCTGGCCTGGGCTAGGGTCCCCGCGTAGGCAGGTGTCGGAGGCTGGCTTCCTGTCTCAGGCTCAGGCCAGCAGGAGAATCCTGGCAGCCCTTCTCTCCCTTTTCTTGGTCCCTCATTCCCCAGCCTGGCTCCACCAAGGGTCTGCTTCTGAATTTCAAAGGTCCAGCTCTGGTTTCTGTATTGTGATCCCCAAGCTGGTTGGACACTAATTATATTTTCTTAGAAATCAAAATCTCTCCCTGGCCCCCTGCAAAACGCATGCCTCCCCTCGCTCCTAGAGTCTGTTTTCCATCAGCTCAGAAACTTATCCAGAGTGAGGCAAACTAGTAATGGTCCCACCCGAAACCGAAGGAGAGAACGGAGCTTTCTCCCTCGGCTTCCCTGGCTCCCCTCTCCCATCCTGCACACACGCATGCTTGGGCAGGCGCAGGCACCCCCCCAATCACTGAGCATATCACAGACTTGCAGACCTTTATCTGCATGTGTGCGCACACACGGTCACATACCCGACACACAGATAAAATCTCTGAACATGCATGATCTCCAAAAAGATCCCAGACAGAAGTGAACAGCCAGGAGGCTCTCTGAGAATAGCCAAGGAGTACGTGCCTGACCAGACGCACACACATGGAGATACACGGGCCTAGGCACACGCAGGACTGATGAAGACGGGCATACATGCACACACATAGCTTAGGCACATACAAAACTGATGAGCATAGGCACACACACACAGGCAGGCAGGTAGAGCCCCTGACCAGTCACTGATACACACACACTCAGATGTAGACTTGGATACAGGGACATTTTTGCATACTGATACATTCTCTCCCCTTATACGTGTGGCATTCTCTCACTGACACGCTTGCTTGAGCATGCACACACACATACACACACGCACGCACGCTTTTGTGGCTGCACTGACGCCTTCTCCCCCTCTCACAATCACACACACACTCACAGTCGCTGGCACGCAGGGCCCACAGCGCAGTGAGGGAACTCTGCCGTGAGGCCTCGCAAGTTGCCATGGGAACAGCGGGAGCTGTGGTAATGAACACCAGATCTGGGATTACGGATCTCCCCACTTCCCTCCCTCCCTTTCTCATTCCCCTCCGTCCCCCTCCCGCTCCCCTCAGCCACCAAAGATGCTTCCCCAGAATCCAGAGTTTTCTTAGGCCCATCAAGGGTTCCTGGCTCCATACAGGCACTGGACCATGTCAGGGGGCTATGGGAAAGATGGCTGTGGCCCCACAGACCCAGGCCTACAGACACCTCAACTGCTCCTGAGCCCCCGGGGTAGCCTACCCTGGAGAACCTCTCATCTTTTCATAAACAGAACTGCTTGTCCTGAAGGGGCGGGCAGGCAGACAGAATCAGCCCCAAGTTAGGACCTGGGGGTCCTTGTCAACTTTCTATGAAGCCCTGGGCAAGTCATTTCTCCCTTTCGTAAAATGAAATTATCTCAAAGGTTCCTTTTGTCTAGTTCTGACATTTTCTAAGGTCCTTCTCATTTCTAGTATTCTAAGTTTTATGTTCTGAGGTGTCTCCCAACTCTGACATTCTATGTTCAAAGGTATTACCTATTTCTAACATTCTGTGTCCCAAGGTCCCTCCTAGCTCTGACATTTTATGTTCTAAGGTTCCTCCCAGTTTTGACATTCAATGTTCTAAAGTGTCTCCTGGCTCTGACGTTCTATGTTCCAAGGCATCCCCCAGCTTTGAGATTCTGTGTTCTAAGATCCCACCAAGCTCTGACATTTAATGTTCTACAGTATCTCCTAGCTCTGACATTCTATGTTCTAAGGCATCTGCCAGCTCTGAGAGTCAGTGTTCTGTGAAGAGTCAGCTAAGAGATCAGGGTCATCTTTGTTAATAGCTCTTCTCTCTATCCCCACCAGCAGAGGGTCCTGTACATGGCTGGATGTTCAGGACATGTTAAATGACTTGATCTGGTCACAGAGCCGGGGTTGAGCAATATCTCCTGAATGATCTGGTGAATTATACTGTTTACAATTTCAAGATATCTGCTCATAGTTGAGTTTATCTTGAACATTATACATGAGCTGGCTAATGCTGGGCCTTCAGTTTTTACTGACGTTAGTTATGGCAAACTGTTGTTGGCCTGGACCAGTGGCGAGGTCATGGTGTTTATTAGATAAAGATATGTGTTTAATCCTTGTCCAGTGAAAGCTTGATGAGGCAGTTTCATCCAGTTCTTTGGCCCCAGACTGAGGACTCTGGTCACAATATGATTCCCAAATTTGAGTTCTGATATTAGGCCGAGACTGAGCTCTCACCTGAGTCACAAGCTGAGCCCTAACCCTGGATATAGGCTGAGCTCTGACTCCCGGCGCAGACTGAATCTCAGTCCTGGCCATGAATTGGGCCCGGTCCAACCCCAGTTTCAGGCTGACCCTGAAGCTTGGATGCCGATTGAACCCCAGTCCTGAACATAGACCCTATCACATACTGAGCACTAACCCTAGAAACAGGGGCTCAGGGAATTTATTTTCATTACAGTAAGGAACTGACCTATACTTATATAGGCATGTTTGTAAGGTTTTTTTTCAGGAGGTTGCCAGAGTACTGGACTCGCCCATATTGGGTGGGGTTAGCCTCAGTGGACTTCTTGGAAGAGGTGAGTTTTGAACTTAGCACGGAATTACCCTCATGGAAAGGGAGATGGTAGCTATTCCAGGTGTGGAGAGTAGCTCTAGCACAGTTTTCTTCATCCCTGAGTACCTTCTGGATTCCCTCTGCCTCAGAAAATCTTCACTTTGGGTTTTTGGCTAGGGAAGCCCATGACATTGGAAACAGAGATATCTGAGGGCTATAAAGTTTCACTGACTACATACCAAGGCCTGTGACTATCTTCCCTAGAGCCCAGGACATACTGCTGACCTTGGCTCTCTATCTTGTGAAGTCATACCTGTGAGTCATCTCATTGGAAAAAGGGGGAGAAGCTGAGTCACAGAAAGAGGCCTCCACCAATGAAGAATTGTCCCTTAAGGAACTGGAGCTTTACCTTAGGACTCCAGAAAAAATCCTGCCCTGACCCTACCTAGGAAAAGGGAAAGGGGAGAGGGAAGGAGGGAAAGAAAGAAGTCTTAGCAAACAAGACAAGTCAGATCAGGACAGTGTTAAAAGGGTGAAAGGAAATTCCAGGAGAACTTGACTGTATTAATTTCAGAAGCTCAATAGTTCAGGGTGAAGGGGGGGCATGGTACAATGGGGAGGGGATGGTATCAGATCACCATATCCACAGTGAGAAGGATGTCAACCCCATCTAGAACAATGCCTAGGTATTATATTCATACCTTCCAGGAACTCTACCCTAATCCAACCTCTTGCATGTACCTGCATTCACACCCCAATCTGCACGTCCTTCATCCTTCACCAGGTTAAGTGGTGGGCATGAGATTTCTCCCTACCCTCCCTCCCTGCCCAGACCCCAAACCACACTCCCTCAATCTAATGAGTGTTTTGCCTCTCTTCCCCCTTCCAAGCTCATGTCCATCCAGGTGGGTCGAGGGCCCAGACTATTCCCAAAGGATAAGACGCAGATCCATTCAGATCCAGCTCTCTGCTCAATAGTCTAGCATCAGGGACACCAGCACAGTTCCCAAACAACCATCAGCATCTGTTTCCCTGGATCCTGTCTTTCATGGTGGTCTGGGAAGACAAGGACTCTTCTGCTCTATTCCTAACTCTGCTATATATGGATAATGTTGGTGGAAGTGAGGCCAATGATGCTGATGTCAAAAGTCAGTGGCGATGGTCATGAAGAAGAGGGTGGTATAGTAGGTAATGCCAACGTCAATGGTGATGAAAACAATTCTGCTATTTATTGATGGTGATGCTGGTGGTCACGGTGATAATGATGGTGTTGGCAGAGGCGATCCTTCCGTTGCCAACCATTTGTGAAACAATTCTGACTCGGGCTTTAAGCTTTTGCTGACCATTAAACCGTTAGTTCCTTCATTAGACTGTGATCTCCTTAAAAGCAGGGACTGCTTTTTACATTTTTGTTTGTTTTGACAGTGTTTTAATGGCATATAGTAAGAGATGCTTGACTTATATAATTATTATATAATTATATATATATATACATATACATATATATAATTAATGATTATTAATTGACTAATTGACTTTTTCAGCTTTGGGGGCACCAGCTCCTCCTTAGAAAACAGTTCAAGGGGCCTTGTCTTTGGCCTTCTGATTGTTGTCTTTTGCTATGTTCTGACCCTAATTGTTGAGTCTCAAATTCAGGTATCCATCCTCCTGACCTTTGTGGCTCCTTAACCCACTTGGCTTCCTGAACTCCATGATTGACCCCATTCTGGTCCCCATTCACTTTCTTTCTTTCTTTCTTCTGCCCCTTCCCCAATCCCTGTATGCCCCAGGCAAATATCCACTCCCTTTCCTCTTTCTTCTGGTCTGCCACACATTCCAAAACCTGAGAGTGGGGGCCCCCCTCCCCACTGATTGTTTACAAGGGCAAAGAGAATCTACGAATGAAGAAATAATGCATTAGGGAAAGGTCATTAGAAACCTATATAAAAGGAAACTTGTCTGACCCAGACTGGATGGAGCCTGAGCTTTCTAACTAAACCTTTAGTGAGCCTTCCCCATGCCTGGTGAGGCCTTCAAGGCCCTCAGACCACAGCATCTGGCTCCCACCTGGTTCCCAGAAGAGAATGGAGTTCATCCTCCCAGAACGCTCCCATGGCAATTGGAGAATTCACTTCCCCGGGCTTTCGGTGCCAGACTCCGGGTCCATTCTGTTATCCCAGGCTCCCTCTCAGGCAATCAAGAAGCCTCCAAAAGGCATGACAGGTTTGGGGGCATTCCACCCACATGCCTGCCTAATCATAGATTCTCTAGCTTCCCATCCCCCCAACCACAGGAAAGACAATGAGATATAAATAGACCTCACCACCTCAAAAATAGAATATGCCATTCCCCCAAGAATATCCAGAGATAAGCCCACCCCTCCACATGGACACTTCAGTGCTAGCATCGGGACTAAGACCTTAAAACTGAAGGGATTTTAGAACTCTGCAAATGCAACCCACTTATTTTACTTAGACTAGAAGCTGAGGCCCAGGGAAAGGAAATGACTGGCTGAAGGTCACCGCACATGCACAATGCTTGTAGACCTTACTAAACATAGTAAGTAAACATAGTAAACCTTTACTATAGCTTGTGACATGACATGAACCCTGGCCACTGAGAAGATGGGAGTGATAGAGTGCTCTGGAAGCCAACTGTCCTCTGTCGACCGGGGACGGACAATTCACCCTATGTCACCATCTAGTCTATGGCCTTCATGGATAAGTGGGTGGGGATGGGACAGGGACTCCAAGTTTCTCAGAGATTTTTGGGCGAATCCAATTTTTCTTGACTAGTTGGTACATGAGAGAGACCCAGAGGCTGAATGCTTGGCATTTTCTTGCCAACAGGAAGTATGACCCAGTAGGGAGAACAACAGCCACAGACAGAGAAGACCTGAGTTCATGGCTTGGCTCCAACATTTATTAACTATGGGCCCCTGCATAAATCATTATCCTTCCTCAATTATTTCATTTATAAAATAGGGATAATAATAGGCATGCAGTTTTCATGGTTGTGATTTGTAGGAGAAAATGCTTTGTAAACTTTCTAATACTATAGAAATTCTGAAGGTGGTGGATATGGTCTCCATCGGACTCCTCAGATAGGATAAATCAATGGTTCTCAAACTTTTTGGTCTCAGGAAACTTTCTTTGCTCTTACAAATTATTGAGGATGATTCCCCTTCCCCATCACCACCACCAAAGAGTTTTTTTTTATGTGAGTTACATCTGCTGATATTTACTATATTTTGAAAATAGTTTTGACCTTACAGAAAGGGTGTCAGGGACCTCCAAGAATCCCCAGACCACACTGTAGAACATAGTGGAAAGATACTGGTTAGCATGAGAAGCAGGAGACCCAAACCATAGTCCCAGTTCTGCCCCAAATAAACTCTGTGACCCCAGAGACCTGGAAGGAACATCAGAGGGCATGTAGGGTAACCTACAAGTTAAATAAGAATCCCCCTCTGTGACAAGATCCATTCAATGGAAGAGTTCTCAGGTCCGAGAGCCTATGTTCAAATTCTAATGATTCTGACCTCGGCGACTTCAGGAGTATCACTTGACTTCTGTATTTCTTCCCTATCTATAAAATGGGGGTTTCAGAGCAGACAGCCCCTCAGGACTCCTCTGGCTCTGGCTCCATGATCCTGTGACATCCTCCAGTGAGAGATTGTGAGCTCACTATCTCTCCAAGAAGTTCATTTCACTATTAAATCAAGCCTAAAGGTTAAGAAATGTTTCCTTTCACCAGGAATTCTTAGTTCAGGGTCCATAGGTCCTTGGATAGTTTTCAGGATGTAGACTGGGAAAAAATATATCTTTATTTTCACTAACTTTAGGTTTCCTTTGTAACCTTATGTTTTATATATTTAAAAACATTATTCCAAGAAGGTTTCACCATGGCACAAAGCAGGCTAAGAACCTCGGCCTTACTTACATAGAACCTAAATCTGCCTCTGCAACTTCCCCCTTTGTTCCTACTTCTGACTTTTGGAGACAGGTAGAACAAGTCGAATCCCTCATCCCTGTGACAGCCCTTCAAATATTGGAAGACAGCTATCGTGGCCTGTTTGAGTCCCTTTCCCTCTCTGCACCCAGCATCATCATCATCAGTGAAATGAGAAAATGGGCCATCCCTTGGGATGCTATTCTGGGGCAGAGGATGCTGGCTGGGAACACACCTCTCTCACCTCTTGTGAAGGTCACCCAGAAGTCAGAAAGGGGCACGATCCAGGAGGACAGAGGTGTAGGGGCTGAGTGACTGTGTGGGCAGGGGGGAGGAAATTAGCCTTGGCAGTACCACATCAGCCCCCTTTTCTGCTGGGAGCTCCCCTGTGTTCTCTGTTTCTTCCCCTGATGCTGCATCTCAACTTCCCCTGCTTAGCCTACAGAAACCTGTCTCTCTAACATTCTCCTCCCCACAGAGACATGTCACCATGGCAACTAGCCAGCCAGGGATCAGGAACCAGAGGAGGCAGCTCCCTAAGGGGAAGAAAAGTAGCATCACCGAAATCACATCCCTGAATAGAAGTCCAGGATTCTGCACTTCCTAGCTGATCTCCTTGTCTCCTGTTTCTGTCTCTGCAGCCCATACTGCACACCTTCCCGATGTACTGAGTTTACCACATCACTCCCTGGTCAGAAACTTTCAGTAGTTTCTCATGGTTACCCGGGACAAAGTCGAAACTCCTCAGTCTGGTGTTCAATGAGTAGACCTGGCATTTAAGGCCCTCCACAGTCTCCAACCTCCCTTTTCAGGCTTAAAAGCCAGAACCCCAGCCCTCTGATCCTCTCCACACACTCCATATTCTGGTCAAACTGGAGTACTGGCTGCTCCTTGCTCTTCCTCAAGCCTGTCTTTTTTGGTACCTTCCCTGTGCTTGGAGACTGACTTGCCTCCTTCTCTGCCTGTAGAGGTTCATCTTGAGGACCCAGCTCTTGCTCCTTCTCTTTCAAGCAGCCTTCTCTGATGACCCAAAACAAAGGTCCTTCTTCCCTCTCAGACTTTCCTCAGGCACCTTGTCCAGATTGCTCCTTTGGTCCTATCAGACTTTTCTCCTGTGAGAGGTGGGGTGCAGGGGCAAAGTAATTTTCTTCTCCGTCTCCCCAGGGCCTTGTATACAGCAGGAACTTAAAAAGTGCTTGTTGATTTGAATCAGGCAGTCAGGGTGAGGCTAGGCACATGGAGCCAAGTGGACTCTCTTGTGGGGAATACCTGCTGCACCTGTGATAGAGATTCCCCACATTAGCAATGGACACGGCGAGGGGCACGAATGTGGGGGCCTTCTCTACGTGGATCTGTGAGTGTGGGCGTGCGCCAAGATAGCCCATGCCCACATGAAATGGATCTTCTGCACTTAACCAAGGGCCTGAGAGCCAATCCAGACTGCCCTAAGAAGCTTTCATTGCAAGGTTCAGTGTGAATGATAGATTAACAGAGACCAAAAACCCAACAGAACACTGCCTGCCCTTAAGAAGCTTCTGTTCTGTGGAGTACAGCTGACAAGAATAAAAGGCAGCCCTGGAAGAAGCTGCTATGAGAGGAGGAAGGGAGGACAGATACCACACACCAGCCAGCGCATTCACATGGGCTCACAGATACACAGAATGTTCACAAACACGTTAAACCCAAACATGTTTAACATACCAGAGTGTATGCAAACATGTTTAGCTCACGCTAACAAACATGTTGGCTCCTCTTTGCTCAAGCTCCTATGCACAAGCTCACCCGTGTGCCTGAACCGTGTGCAGTGATGATCTCTCTCACTCACATGTTCCAGTCAGACACACTGCCTCCCTCAAGCACCCTCTGTCTGATACATACAACCTCACACACATGCTCCACTGGCCACGTACCAGGCTTATCCGTGTGTGCTCAAGCACGTGGTCTTACAGGCTCACACAATGTATGCCCAGTAACATCACACATGTGCCTACATGCCCTCCTGGCAAGGGCTACAAGCTGAACATGTTTCCAGATGGTTTTTTACAACTAGTGGCATACTCTTGTACATAAGTGTGCACGGGATTAGGTATATACACACACACGTGCATGCTCACAAATGTGTAAGTACAGGCACTATTTGTAAACCATGTCACACACACACACTCACACTCATACAAAAACCCACGATACCCCATTCATTACTGCACAAAGATGCACATTCCCATGTGTGCAGACTCTACACAATTGCATGCACACAGGCTCACAGACACACTCACACTCACACACGTGTCCACACAGACTCACTCACGTACAGACTCTGCGTGAGCCCCATCCTGGCTTTCCAGCCCTCCTATCCCTGGGCTGGAGCCCAACACGTTCTGTCTCTATGGCTCTCCGTGGCATTTCCGTGTGATGGTTAAAGGTTTCCCGGCTCCCAGAGCGGCTCATTAAATAGGTTAAACATGACGATTTGATTTACTTTCTTTCCTCCTCTGAAACAGAGTTTCCTGCCAATGCCTCCCCCCACCCCCATGTCTGACGGCTGGTTATTGTGAGGGGCCCTGGGGCCTCCCTCAGTGGGACTTGGGGCTCATTCATCAGTGAGACTCTGGCTCAGTCGATCCATTACCTGGAACAGGCATGGAAGGAGGCCAGGAGACCTGGAGGCATGAAGGCTGCTTGGGGCCAGACGGAGCCCCAGAGCTGAGTTCTCTGTGTGGCCTCAGAGTTCCATAGATTAATAGGATTTAGAGCTGGAAGGCACTTTAGGACACACGACATGGAATGTCCAATTCAGGAGGAGCCTTCCTAAAACCAAACTTCTGATGACTTTGTTCAGTTCTGCCTCACTAAAATCCAATTCACTCATAAGTCAAGACATCACCTGTGATGTCATGGTCCTCTTGGAAAATGAAAGACAACCAGCCAACCAACCAATAGGAAGTAAATAACCATGTCACAATCTGAACCCAGAGCCTTCAATTCTTGTGATCTTTCAACCCAAACTGCTGGCACAGAGATGAGGAAAGACCAGGACACTAGCTGGGCTGAGGGATCAGAGTCACCCACTAAGCCTTGAAGAAGAGGCTTAGAGCAAGTCTCTCACCCACTTTCCAGATTGTATAAATGGAGACCAAGGAGTCCTTCCTTTGCTGGGGATAGGAGAGGGGAGTCCCACTGGTGAAGCTACTATCTTGAGTCAGAGATTGTCCACATGTGAAATGGGGAGAAGGGAAGTAACTGCAATGAATGATGATGGTTCTGGAGAAAGCCAGCTCCAAGGAGATTCATACTTTGGGCCGTTTACAATGAGTAGCATGCAAAAGAGCCCAAATGTGGGCCATCCACATTCCATTTCATTTAACAACTAGTTAAGATCAGCTTTGTTCAAAGCCCTGTGCTGGGTGCTATGGGAGCTACAGTTTTGTAGGAGCTTACAATCTAGTAGAACCCAAACACAGATAATTATAAAACAATATCATTATGATAAATGTAGAAGAGGGGCAGCTAGGTGGTGCAGCGGATAGAGCACTAGCCCTAGAGTTAGGAAGACCTGAGTTCAAATCCAGCCCCAGACTCTTACTAGCTGTGTGACCCTAGGTAAATCACTTAACCTCAATTGCCTTCCAAAAAATAATAAATGTATGCGTGAGAGGTGTGAGTGCAATCCTAGGAGAAAGGGCATCATGAGAGAGGAATTCAGGTCAAGTTTCTTGTGGGAAGTGACGTTTGAGTAAGACTCTAAAGCAGTGGTTCTCAACCTGTGGGTCGAACCTTTCACAGGGGTCACAGGGGTCACCTAAGACCATCAGAAAACACATATATCCGACGGTCTTAGGAACCGAAACACTGCTCCTCTATCTGTTTCCAGGGGATCCACCCACATGCAGATACGCCCACATATGAGTATTAAAGAGTCACAGAATTTAGGAAGGTTGAGAACCACTGCAAAGGATAGTTAGAAACTTAAGTGGCAAAGAAGGAAAGTGGGGGCATTCTGACATAGGGAACAGCATGGGCAAAAGTGTGGAGGCAGGAAAGTACAGTATTCAGATTCACTAGAACATGAACTGTTTGTGGAGATGAGGGAAATTAGGAGGGTGAGCAGCATCAGACTGTGAGGACGCCATATCCAGGCAGAAGAGTTTGGACTTTATTTGGCACAAGATAGGAAGCCGTTGTTGGGTTTTTCCCAGGGGAGGGACATAACCAAGTCTACACCTCAGGAAAATGTATGAGCTAGCATGTGAAGAATAGAGGAGAGGGGACAATCTGAAAGTGGGTCCTGCCGTGGGTTTGGGGCTTTGCAGGGGTAGGGGGGCAGTTGGAGTGTTCCCAGGCTCCCCTGCTTCAGGCCTTGCCTCCCAATAAACTGGACTCCCCTAGAGAGATGGGATCGGGTCCTGCCCTCCTTCCTGTCCCCGCCTAGCCCACACAGCACTGAAGCATACAAGAGGCCAGAAATGATTTTCTCTGAAGCTAAGGTTGTAAAATTATCTAGACATTCTAAAAGCTAAATGAATTGTAATTAATCAGAATTTAACAGCCTTTGAATCAAACAAGCAACACTCAAAGGGGTGGAAGGATGCCAGCCTTTGGGGCATCCCCGCAGTGGGGGCTGGATACAGGAATGAATCAATCCTGACAGTCAGCATTTTCTATCCCCTCAGACCTGCGGGTGTCTAGTCATTTGCTTAGAAATGTTGAGAGAAGACAGAGGATGAGCAGATTAAGGTGCTTCCCTCAGGAAGCTTGCAGTCTTGGGGAGACAGGAGGAGCAGCCCCAGACCCTGTACTCAGGAAGCTCCTCTGATGAGGGTCATACAAAAAGTAGGCACTTAAATCCAGAGCTGCTCAGAAGCTAGAGAGATCACTTCTGCCTAGGGAAGGTCAGGGAAGGTTTCCTACTGAAGATGAGTTTTGAAGGTAAGCAGGGGCCTAAACTATTAGATGGCACAATGGATAAAGTACCTGGCCCGGAGTCAGGAAGACTTGAGTTAAAATCCACCTCAGACATTTACTAGCTGTGTGACCCTGGGTGAGTCATTTAACCCTATTTGGCTCAGTTTCCTCATTTGTAAAATGAGCTGGAGAAGGACATGGCAAACCCCTCCAGTGTTTTTACCAAGAAAACCACAAATAGGGATACAAAGAGATGGAAAAGACTGAAACAATGAAACAAGAAAACTGATAGAATTGAAGAGTGGCATGGAGTGTATTACATGGAGCACAATGACAAGTCAGGTATATCCTAGAGCTGACCCTGTCTCAGGACTGATTGAGGCGTTCTGGCCTCCAGCCCTGGGTCTCCTTCCTGGGTCTGGGGTCCTTAGTGGTCCTGTGTCTTCCATTCTTCATCACCTCTGGTCTCTGTGCCGCTCCCTTCTCCAATCTGTACTGAACATTGCTCCAGAATCGGTATCCCCAAAGTTCAGAATTGCAAGAATCTTGGAGGTCACCTCCAGTCCCACATCCCTTTATAAACAAGGTCATACAGGTAGTTAGTGGGAAGAACCAACATGGACTCTGACTCTGAATTCACCTCCCTTTCCATTTTAATATACTGGCTCCCCTCCACACGACACTCCTCTTCTCAAAAATCATCTGTGGCTCCCTATTGTCTCTAGGGCAAAATACAGACTTCTCAGCCTGGCATTTACAGCTCTTCAATATCTAGCTCCAGACTTCCTTTCCTGTTATTCCTTTCAGGAACTCTCCATCTCCCACCTCCATGCCTTTGTCCAGGCTGTTCACAATGCCTGTAATGCAGTCCCTGGACACATCCACCTCTTAGATCCCCTAGTTTCCTTTAAGCCTTGATTCAGGTGCTTGTAGGGAACTTACCTGATCCCATTAGTGAATTTCGAGATCCTTCCTCGATTGAATATGTTTTAAATTTGTTTGCATATTGCACACTGCCCCCCCCCCCAGTAGACTAGAAGTCACCTGAGGACCAGGACCATTTTTCTCTTTATACCTCCAGGTACTGAATAAATGATCATTGAACTGAAATGACCCACGACCCTCACCATGGGATCCCCCTGAGCATTTGTCACCAGTCAAATGACCAAAGAAGCACTTTGCAGACAGTACCATATGAATGGGAGCCCTTCATTGTCTCCCAGGAACAAAGGGCCCGCGGCAATGCCCTGTGGTGATGCCCTGTGGCGATGCCCTGTGGTGATGCCCTGTGGTGATGCCCCGTGGCAATGCCCCGTGGCAATGCCCTGTGGTGATGCCCTGTGGTGATGCCCTGTGGCGATGCCCTGTGGTGATGCCCTGTGGTGATGCCCTGTGGTGATGCCCTGCCAGGCACAAGGCCAGTCCTCATCTCATCTTCTCTCCGGGCTTTCACGGAAGCTTTTCCATGTCTTCACTTTTCAGTCACCTGAAGGACTCACATCTATGTCCCCTTCCATCTCCCCCTTCCCTCCCTTAGTGTAGAGGATAAGATCTCCAGTCTCAGAATCCCCACCTTCAGGGAAGAGAAAAGAAACATCAGTACTGATTAGGTACAGGACCCTGACATCTCTGGCCCTCAGCTTCCTCACCTGCAAAATGAGCGCATCATTTCTAGCTCTAAAACCGACCCTCCTCTTTCTTCCCCTTCTATTTGTTATTATCAGTAATAACAATTCATATTTCCATAGAACTCAGCAGGGCAAGTGGTGGGAAGCCCATTTTGTGTACGAGGAGACTGAAGGTTAGAGGCAGTGACTCACTCAGCGTCACAAAGCTAGTCAGCAACAGAGCCTTGACTGTAATAGCAGCAGCAGCGTCTGAGGGGACGAGAGAGAATGTGACTTGCCTTGGCTGGTGCACGGAATCGGAGCCAGGGCTGAAGCTCGAAGGACACCAAGTCCAGGGTATTTTCCATTGCACAACATTGCCCCCTGTCCCCACCCCCTGCTTGAGTGTCCCAGGGCTGCTAGGGAGGGGACCGGACCAGAGATTCTGAGAACATGCCATAGAGGCAAGAGCAAGGGAGAGAGCCGGAGGGGAGGCAGCTGCCTGGCTGCAGCCTCAACCGGCCTCACAGCCCGGCTTGGGAGGCCCTTCCAGCCAGTGATTGACAGGAAGGTACAAGGTTCCTGCAGCTGACGGAAAGGGGATGGCAGTGGGCGGAGTGTGTGCGTGCAGGGAAGCTGATACACAGATAGGGATGGAGGCGGGAGTTGTCTCCCACTGAGAATTTCTTGTTTCTATTCCCATTAAAGTGGTCCTTACAAGTCGGAGCTTCCTTCATTCTAGTTTTTACCAGGCTTTCCTTTTCCTGGCCCTAAACCAGACCCTGTCCCCTTTTATCTTCCCTGGACAGTGTCCCCAGAGCATCCTTCAATATCCTAGAGAAATCTCCCCTTCTACCTGGAATGGTGCCCCTCCCCCCTCTTCTCTCATTCTCCCACTACTCTCTTCCCTTCTCTCCTTCTATTCTCTCCTCTTTCTATTCTATCTCTCCCTTCCCGTGTCCCTCTTTCCTCTTTCTCTTCTCCTCTCTCTTACTCTTTCTTTTCTCTTTCTCTTTCTCCCTCTACTCTCCCTCTTCTCTCCCTCTATTCTCTTTTCTCTTCTCTCTTCCTTCTCTCCTCTCTCTCTTTCCCTCTCCCCTTCCCCCCTCTTCTTTCTCCTCTTCCCCTTCCTCTCCTTCCCTCCTTCCCTCACCTATCTCCCTCTCCTCTTTCTCTTTTCTCTCCCTCTCCTTCCCTCCCCTGTGTCCCTCTTTCCTCTTTCTCTTCTCTCTCTCCCCTTCTCTTCCTTTATTCTCTCTTCTCTTTTCCCCTCCCTCCTCTTCTCTCACCCCTTCCCCCTTGTCTCTTTCTCTCCCACATCTCCTCTCCTATTCTTTCCTTTCCTTTCCCTCTTCTCTTTCCTCTGACTTTCTCCTTTCTCTTGTCCTCCTCCCCCCCTCTTCTTTTTTTATTAAGCCTTTTTAAAACCAGCTCTCTTTCCCAAAGCAGGAAATTGCCTTTTGCCAAGATTAAATGGGCCTGAACGGGGCCAACCGGGAAAAGCAGAGCAGAGTTCTCTGTTCCCAATCCCCAGCCCCCAAGCAGGGAAGGTGGGCCTGAGAAGAGTGGCAGGGTGAGGAGAGGCATGTGGACTCCAGGGGCAGCTACAGTGGGGCTGAGCCCAGGAGATTGTGCCCAGAGCTGGTCAGGGCCAGATCCGGGGAGAACCAGGGGGCTATTTCCTACCACCAAGATAAAAACAAGAAGGTCAATATTGCTACCCCAGGGTAAGTCTGGGAAATGGGGCTGGGCTGACAAATCCCTCCTCCTAGAGGAAGCCTTCCCAGACTAATTTTACCTGATGATGATTTAGAATTGGAAAAGACCAGAGAGACCATGTAGTCCAGTTTATTCATTTAGAGGGAAAATGTGTACGTGGGTGTCTTTTGTTTGTACCTCACTCTCTTTTTTTGTGCTCTATCTCTCCTACACTCCTTATTACTTCATTGAGCTCTTTCTTATAATGAAGAGAAAAAAAAGCAGTTCAGTAAAATCCCTCAGTGGGGGGAAGCAGTCTGAGGCAATGGAAAGACCATTACCAGCGGAGTCAGAAGCCCTGAGTTCAGATTCCCACCTCTAACCCTTACTGTCTGTGGGACCCTGGGCAGGTCTTGAGACTCTCCCAGCCTCCGCTTTCCCATCTGTGACATAAGGGGTTGGTCTCTATGGCCTCTGAGGTCCCTTCAAGCATGAAATCTGTGAGCCAGCAATCAAGAGTTTCTGACAGTCTATGCAATATTTCATTCCCATCTCTGCAGAAAGGAAGAAGTGATATGTCTTGCTCATGGCTCCAAAGATTGGGGAATAACCCAGGACTTCAATCTTTTCCATCTTTTGAACACCAATGAAGAGTTATAAGTTCTGAGGGGACTCTGCGCATGTCCCACATTAGGGGCCCATTGAGGCTGAGATGGCTAGGTGAGGGGAAGTATGGGAGAGATTTTTGAAACCATTTTAACACTGGAATGGTTTCTACAGGGCATATCCTTAGAGGCAGGGGGATGGATGACCTCTGGGTAGCCCTTTCCATCTGGGGAAATTTCGAGGTTGCCCCAAACAGGAGGCAGGGGACTTCTCTCAGACACCTGATTCTATTTGAGGGTTGGGGAGTGGGATACAGCCCTGGGGGGATGGGAAAGGAAATGGGTAATGGGTAGGTGAGAGAGAAGGCCTGTCAGAGATTAGGACCTGCTGATGAGACAGGAAATGAACAGTAGGAAGGCACCCAAGGCTAGTGGGGGAGCCTGGGGGAGCTGGGGGAGGGCCCAGGGTCACTCCTGGTGCTAATGACCTGGAAACAGAGCTGAGATGTGAGAGGGGTGGAAGGTGAGGACAGGAAGGTAGGAGGTTCAGTGGGGCTGAGAAACCACAGACCAAGGGTCAGGCTGTCGGGCCGAGGCTCCCAGCTCAGGTTTGAGCCCCCATGTCAATAGCACTTTTAAGATTTACAAAGCAATTTCCTTACAATAATCCTTCCAGGTAGGTAGTACAAGTGTTAATTCTCTCCTTTTGAGAGATGAAGAAGTGAAAGCTCAGAAAATTTTTAAGCAAACCAATAGGTGGAACAATAGGTCTGGGATTAGAAGATGGTGAGCTGACCTTTAAGGTCTTTCCGATCTCTAAATTCTATAATCTCCTGACAAATGACTTACCCAAGGTCACAAAGCTGATAGGTAGTTGAAATGGAATCCAAATGTTGTAGAAGTACATATTACCTTCTCAGACTTTAAGCCTCTCCGAGGGCAGGACCTTCTTTGTTTTTTCATTTATGTCTAGCATGGTACTTGACGCATGTACAGCAGGTACTTACTAATTGTTGATGGATTGATTCTGATTCTAAATCCCATGTTCCTTCCACTCTAGCATGAAGAGTTGGGTTTTTGGAGAAAGGATTCAAGTAGGCAGGGAATCTCTATCCCATGGGTCCCTTTTCCTGGGGAGCATAGAGGAAAGAAGGCAGTCATTTGGCTGGGCTGACTTCAACAGGTGTACTCTGGGAGGCCCCAGAGAGGCTAGTTATGTGGTGCAGGGGAAAGAAATTCAACTTGGAGACAGGGAATTTAGCCTTAATTTTGCTACCTTGTGACCACAGGCAAGTTACTTCCCTCTCTGGTCCTGTTTCCTCGTCTGTGAAATGAAAAGGCTGGACTAGAATCAGAGGTTCATAGCCTGGGACCTGGGAACCTGGGTTTTTAAAAAATATATATTTCTAACTATATTTAAATATAATTGGTTTATTTTGTAATTGCATGTATTTTATTTTATGCAATTAAAAATAGTGTTCTGAGAAGGGCTCCATAGACTCAACAGAGTGCAATGGGGATCCATGACCCACAAACAAAGTTAAGAAGCGCTGTCTTAGACCATCTCTAAGATTCCTTCCCAATCTATCATTCTTCGTTCTTTGGCAGGACAAGGGGAGGTGTGAGCAGATGCCCAAGGTGTGATGATGCCAGGCTACTTCCCCCTCTCTCTCCACTCCTTCCTCCCAGAAAGCTAGCTCTAAAATACTTCTTTTCCTCCCTTGGCCCCCACCATTCCCCAGCAAGGGGTGGCAGATGGAATCCAGGTGCTCAGGCCAGGATGGTTTGAAGCTGGGGCCTAGTCTTCCTGATTCAGCCCCTGACTTAGGGCTGCTGGAGGTCCTAGGTCCAGACAGCCTCTGATCTTCCTTCAGCCTGTTCATGGGTCCCATGGGCCCCACTGCCAGAGAACAGCCACATCTGGCATTCTTGCAGACGTGGGCTCTGGAACCCACAACTTCTTGTGTCATCAAAGCCCAGACCTCAGCTGGCCCAAATGTAAAAAGGGAGGGGTGGGGGAGTGGCTATGCTACATTACTGACTCCAGAGGAGCTAAGCAAGGTTGCATAAACGCAGAGAGTCATGGGGGGCTGAGATAGCCTGTCAATAATAATGGCAGCCAGGTTCCCCATTATCTGGCTATGCAGAGTGGGGGAGGGGCAGAGAACATGTTTAAATGCTCCATTTCTTTGGCCCCCAAACTTCTTCCAGCTTGGTCATCAGTTTGTGCCAAGCAGGGTCATTCCAAATTGAGGGGTTGTATGCTGAGAAGATAATTGAATCTGGCAGCACAAAGACCAGTGTCCAAGGCTCATTTCTACCACTTACTTCATACTGGGGAAAATAATTTCCCCCTTCCTAAGCTTGTTTCTTCATCTGTAAAATGGGAATAAAGATCTTTGTATATAGGCCATCTCCCAGGGGGGTTATCAAGAAGCTTGGAAAATAAAGACAGAAGAAAAAGAAATCAAAAGGAGATGCGAACCAAATTGATGTATTTGTTGTTACTTTGTTAAAGCAAATTAAGCTGTTAAAAAATTCAGAAATAATTTGGTAATTGTAGTTTGCTTTTTGTTTTATTTAAGTGCTGGAGTTCAGAATTTGAAAAAAAATTTTAAAGCATTTTATAACCTTTAAAGTTCAGTAAAGATGATTTTAGATCTGTGTCCAACATTAAATTGACCCATGATCCTGGGTAAGGCAACTAACAACTGTGAAGCACGATTTTCCCATCTGTAATATAGATATTACAATACCCCCCCCTTCAGAGCTTTTCTCTCTGCCTGGGTGCTCTTTTCTGGGAGAAAGCATAGGCTCCTAGACTGAGAGCTAGAAGGAGCCTTGGAGACCATCTAGATGGGAGACCCTTCCTCATTTGCCAGTTGAGGAAACTGAGACAGGTAAAGAGGATGGCTTGTTGGGAAAGTCAATAATCCAATTCAATGCATGTGAATTAAGTACCTCTTGCTGATATAAAGATATTAAAGCAACATAGGCCTTGTCCTGGAGTTTCCAAGCAAATTTAGGTAAAAGGCTTGGAAATAACTGTGGAACCGAGGAGATAGAGGCAAAAATGAGGCTGAACAAAACACTGGGAGAAACTTAAGGAAGGTGAGATCAGTTTCATCCCCGTTGGGCTTTGGGGTGAGGAAGGTGGTGTCAGGTAAGGCTTGGAGTAGGTGGCTCATGAACTGGGCCAGAAAGATCCCTGATGAGTGGGTAGTGAGGCTCAGTGAGCCCTCTAGCTATGATGGGGATTCAGAGGTAAAGATGGACTGAAAGTGCCTCCTTTTCCCCTTAAACAACTTTTTTTTAAACCAGAAAGCTTCACCCCCCCCAACTTCCCCAAACCCCAAATCCAGTTGCTCCTTCCCCTCCATGAAGGGAAGCTGGCCATCCTGGCTACTGGTGCCACACAGGAGAAAGAGCATCCTTCCTAGCTCTGTGCCCACCCAGAGCTCCAGGGTGTCATCCTTGGTGAGAATAGGATGTTCTTATTCAGCACAAAAAAACATGTAATGGGTCCTAGCCCGCAGCTTTTTCAGGCCTGTTTGGACACTTCAAATATAAAGTAATAATAAGTTGTTTTAAGTGCTGTGGGGGGGAGGGGGCCCTGGCCTGGGGAATCCCGACATCTGGGTTCTAGTCCCAGTTCTGCCACTGATGCCAAATATGTGTGGCCTTGGATGAGTCCCTTCTCCTCTCTGGGCCTGGTCCCCCACCCACCCACCCGAACATCCGCAGCAATATTGGTTTCCTAGGACCTTCGGAGGTCTAAAAGGTTCTATTGTCTTCTTCCCGGTGGACTGGGAAGATCCTCAGGCATTCCCTAGAAGGACCTGCCTCCTCCCCTCCTCCAACCTCCTCATCTCCTCAGGAAGGTCTGACACTTCCCTGAATCCTTTCCTTTTGGCAGGAAACAGCTGGAGAAGGAGGAGAACATGGAGGCTGTGGGGACTTGGGAAGGCTGCCTTCCCTATCCAGGGAGCAAGAGCCCAATTCAGTTCTTCCTTTCTGTCTCCTTCCCCCCCCCTTCTGTCTTTTTCTCCATTTCTGCAAGCCCTACCTAATTTTATCTTTCTTTCTTTCTTTCTCTCTTTCTTTCTTTCTTTCTCTCTCTCTCTCTTTCTCTCTGTCTGTCTCTGTCTCTGTCTCTGTCTCTCTCTCTCTTTCTTCCTAGATACTTGTCTGTCTTTAACTTTTTCTGTGTGTTTCCATCTCTAGTCCTATTTCCATCTCTCTCCCTCTAGCAGTCTGGTTCCTTCTACCTCTCTGTGTCCCTCCCTCCCTCTTTCTGTCTCTGTTTTTTCCTGCTTACTTCTGTGTCTGTCTGTTTTATTTTTCTCTGTCTCTTCTTGCTTCTCTGTCTCTGTATCTTTCCCTCCATCTTTGGTCAGAGATCAGGAGTAAAGAAGAGGGAGGGATACCAACCCTGGCCCTTCTCAGTAACTGAATATGAAGCCCTTACTGCCTTGGGACCTACTGTTGTGTGATATTTCTACCTACTATGCCTTGTCTGAGAAAACCTCTTCAGCCTTCTCTAACCACTGAACTTCTCCAGGATCTCACACACCACACCCAACAGAAATCAAGGTCATGCATCCCGTCCTGGCTATCTCTGGGTTATAGAGGATCCCCTGACATCTTGGATAAGGCAACAAGTGTTAATTTCTCTGATAGCCCCTGGGGAACATATCATCAGGTGTAGAGATATTGGAGTCAATTATGTAGAATGAGACACACACTTTTGGACAGAGACAATATGAGAATTTGTTTAGTTTGTCTATTCACATTACAAAGTTTTAGGTTTTTTCTATTTCCTTCCTTCTTTCTTTCTTTCCTTCCTTCCTTCCTTTCTTCCTCCTCTCCTTTCTTTCTTTCTTTCTTTTTTAGAGATAGCAGGAGGGGTAAGGAAAGAAAATCAATGTATATTAATTGAAAAAAATTAAGTTAAAAAAATCCCAGAGGGGCAACTGGGTGGCTCAGTGAATAGAACAATGGCCCTGGAGTCAGGAGGACCTGAGTTCAAATCCAGCCTCAGACACTTAACGCTTACTAGCCGTGTGACCTTGGGCAAGTCACTTAACCCCAATTGCCCTTCCTTCCTTCCTCCAAAAAGCAAAACAAACAAACAAAAAAACCAAGATCTCCAGGTATATTCTAGATATACAACCCAATCTCCCTCCTGCCTCCATTCTCTACTCTCTGATATTTGGAGAGAGAGCAGGACATAATCATGGAGTCAGGAGTCACCCTCCCCACCTCATTCACATACAAATGAAGATCTAAGTACAGTTTTGGAGGGCTACTTACACACAATCTCTCTGGCTCCTGTCTCTGCCCAGGGAAACCCTGGGAACCTAACTATCTGGCACACATCTTCCATAAAATCTCTTTGGCTCATGTCTTCACTTAAAGAAACCCTGGGAATGTCACCATTTGGCTCCTTTTGCTAAAAGGGCCCTCAGTTCCCCTGTAAATACCCGGGGTAGCCCAATAAGCCAATGGATCTGTGGTGCCATCCAAGTGGGTAGGCCTTCCAATAGCACAGATGGAAATCCTTCTAAGCTTGCCCTTCCTGTGAGGCTCTCACCCATGCCTTCCTAGAAGGTCACCATGGAGGGCCCACCCAACCTATGGGGCCCCTTCTCCCCTCCTCTGGACGTGATACTAATAAAGCATTGTCACTTATCCCTCACTCTCGTTGTATGAGCAGCCCATCTATTTTTCTGGTTATATATTTTCTTTGATGGCATCCTTCTCGTTGCTTCTCCTACATGATTCCTCATTTGGAATGTCCTGCAGCCTCCCCATGTGCACCATGTAGTTCTTCTGCATTCCATATCACTTTTTTTCCATTTTCATTCTTTTTTTTCCAGTTTTGTACTTATTTTGATCTCTGCTCTAATAAGTTGGTAGTCTGACTGTATATAGCCAGCTGACCCAGAAATGACTACCATAACACAAAAAGAAGCTTCAGCTCTCTGTAAGCACTTAGGCTAACAAGACATTGAGTATAGGGAAGGTTTTATTTATAGGGGAAAAGAACAGAGAGGTCTCATCTAAGAGTCTAAAGACAGTCAAGGAAACTATTCTACCTTCACTGCAGGGAAAGTACTAAGAAAGAATGTCTGTTTCCCCAGAGCCTGGATCTGCACAGTCCCTATGACTCACAGTATTAGGGTAAGGCAGGGTTTGGGTTGCTTTTTGGTGCTGACTTTTCTAATACCAACAAGATCAAGGTAGCTCAATGGGTGGCTCCTTCATATCATGGCTTCCAACCTTGTTGCTTTGCAATGCATATTGTTCCTTACTAAGCTGGTTTTTCTTTCTACTCTTGCTTCTTGCTAAGTTGCTCTTGTTTAGGCCAACCTCTCTATACTTGGTGATAAGTTCCCCAGGGTCTAACTGGGCTTTGCCCCAAGATGTCAGGGGATGATGCATAGCCAATATGGGAACCAAGCACTTGACTGCCATTGGACCTGGTTTCTCTGTCTGTCTTCTAGTTAGTCACATGGTGCTGCAGCCTGCAGGTGTTTCTGTCTCTTTTTATGTCTCTGTCTCTCTTTCTCTGTCTCTATCTCTCTATCTGTCTCTGTCTGTCTGTCTCTGTCTCTCTCTCCTTAGCTCTGCATTATTTCAGTGTCTCTCTGGTTCAGGCTCCTTGATACATATGAGAATCTGCAAAGCACTGGCCTCCGTTCATATCAGCATAAAACCTAGAGTCTTTTCCTCTTCTCCTTGTTAATGGGTTGCTCCCATCTATGAGAGTCTCTGGGGAACAAAGTTTTATTTGTATACTCACTAAAAAGCTGACACCATCCACTAGCATCACAGGATGCTTGGGGGGGGGGGAATCTCCAGTCAGTTGGTGTCCTCCTTCCCCTGCCCTGTGGCTAGAAAACTCCCATCTCCCCTGGTACCTGAGTCACTTATTGTCATGAAAAAACAATGAAGCCTTTGCCTATTTCCCACTTCCTTTTTTCATTCCCACCTAGTTGTGTCCCACCCGACTCCAGTCTCTCTCTTCCATGCCTTCCTCTTTCATTGCACTCCCAAGCCTATCATTAAACACACTTCTCTTCCTCCCAAACCTCTTACTTTACGATTCTACCTTCTTATGCTCAAGTAGATCACTTCTAGCTCTCCACAGACGACACCCTAACCCTTGCATTTCATATATATATGTATATATATATATATATGCACGTGTATGCATATATTTACATATATATGTATCTGTTATAAAATGGGATAACATTTGGAAAGCACTTATATACTTGGCACATAGTAGAGGGTTGATAAATGCTTGTTTTTTTCTCTCCTTTGCTATCCTCTCCAGGATTAAGGACTGCAGGATACTGCCTTACTTCTCAAAGCATGAGTCCTCAGTGCCATTTCCAGATTCTCCCTCTACTATAATCCCTCAGCAGTCTCTACTTTTTTATGCTCACTCAACCCATCTACATCACGCTCTTTGGATCTTTGTTGCAACCGTTTACCAGACTCTGGATCACATTATGGGCATTCTCAAGGAGTTCTGCACCTGAATCAAAGTCTTCCCCTCCTCCCCTCAGGGACTTCAATAGACAAGTTGATGTCCCCTCATATACTCTTGGTCTGCCAGTTCATCGATAGTCAGTCGATAAGTATCTATTTAACAATATACCAAGCACTGTGCTAAGTGCCAGGGATACAAAGAAAGGCAAAAAGACTCCCTGCCCTCAAGGAGCTTACATTCTGGGAGGAGAGACAACAGGTTTGTACAAGATCTATACAGAGTAGATAGAAGGCAATCTGAGAAGGGAAGGCACTAACAGCTGGGAGAATGAGAAAGACTTCTTACAGAAGGTGTGACTTGAGTTGAATCTTAAAGGAAGCTAAGAGAAATGAGAGGCAGAACATTTCAAACCTGGGGGACAGCCAGGCAGGAAATGGAGTGTTGTATTTAAGAAACTGCATGTAGACCAGAATGAGGGGATCATAGTATCTGGAAAGGAGTAAAGTATGAGAAGTTTAGAAGGTCCAGGTTACAAAGAGCTTTAAATGCCAAACAGGGATTATATTTGATCCTGGAGGAACCGCTGGAACTTACTGGATGGGGGGTGGGGTGGGGAGTGACGTGATTTGGCCTATACTTTAGAAAATTCATCTCGGTAGTTGGAGTGGAGGATGGCTTGGAGTAGGGAAAAACTCGAAACAGGGAGGCCGTTTAGGAAGCTATCACAAAAGTTCAGGTGAAAGGCTATGAGGGTTTGACCTAGGTTTGTGTCTGTGTGAGAAGGGAGAAACAAGATTTGGCAGTGGATCCAATCAGCTTTCTCCAGTCCCGAGTCTTACTCCACCTCAGTCACTCACAGAGATGATCATATATATCTTAGGAGTCACCATCATTCAACACAGTACCAAGTCCATGATCCAGAACTTGGACGTTCCTTTTCTCTGATCCCACCCTCCTCTCTTTCCATCACTCCCTCTTTTGTTCTTCCTCATTTTGACCTCCATTTCCTCTCATCCTTATATTCTCTCAGTCACTCCTTTGGTCTCACTTTCTTTTTTTTTTATAGTCTTGGCCTTGAACCAGTTGTACAACACATTGTCTTCTACCCTTAAATCCTTTGCCCCTTTGTCCTTGCAACTCACTTCTTACCAAGCCCCAGTCATGGGTTACCCTCCCTCCCTTCCTCCCGTCTTCCCATTGCTGCTAAAAATACTGCTGAACACCGATGGAGGAAGCCACACGATAGCGTTGACTTGGTCCATTGCAAATTTATATTCTCCAACTTCAACTGGGTCCTCACTGCTACATTACAAACCTTTTGTTCTTCCTCGAGTGACTCTTTACCTTCTTCCTCTTGGCAGCTATTGCAAACTGTCTCTTCTATCCTCAAGCCACCACCCCCTTCTTGTTCCTTGTCAGCAGAACCTGCCTTCTCCTTTTACAGAGAAAATTGAGCCTATCCCTAGTGATCCCTTTTACCCTATGCTTCAAAATCCCTCTGTGTCACTCCTCCTGCTTCTCCCCACCTCCCTGGCCATTCTCTCCTCCCTTGCTCTAATCTGTGAGGGACAACCAGCCCTTCACCTTGTGAAGCCCAGCTCCCCTCCTCATGCCTTTGATCCCATCCCCTCTCCTCTCCTCTGGGAGCTTGCCCCTTCAATCATTCTCTCTCACAAATGAGATAATGTATGTAAAGTGGTTTGCCAACATTAAAGCCTATATTAATGTCAGTTGTTGTCACGGGAGTCCTCCTGTGTTTCATCCTCCTCCTCCTTCTTATTGCATTCAACCTCTCCTTATCTGCTGGCTCCTTCCTGGCTGCCTACAAACATTCCCAGGTCTCCCACATCTTTTTTTTTCCCCAATCTCTTCTTTTGACCATGCCAGCCCCTTACTATATTGTTCTATATCTCTATCGCCTTTCACAGCCAAATTCCCAGAAAAAGGAGTTGCCTCCTACTTCCACTTCCTCACCTCCCACTCACTTCTCAGTCCCTTGTAATCTGGTTTCTAAACCCACCACTTGGCTGAGATTGATCTGTTCAGTTACCAATGCTCTCTTAAACTGCTGAATCCAATGGCCTTTTTCTCAGCTCTCCTTCCACTTGACCTCTCTATAGTTTTCAACATTGTCAAGTAACTTCTCCTACTGTTTGTTCCATTCCTCCTCTGTTGGGTTATAAACTATCTCTTGACATCTACATGCAGGTGTTGCCCAAGGCTTTGTCCCAAGCTCTCCTCTCTATACTTTCTCCCTTAGTGATATCCTATGCTCCCATGAATTAAATGATCACCTCCATGCAGACAACTCTTAGATCTCTATCTATATCCAGTCTTAAGACCTCTCCTGAAGTACAGGGTTTCATTATGAACTATCTGCTGGACATTTCCACCCAGATACCCTATCAGCATTTCTACTTCAATGTGCCCAAAACAGAACTTATTATTTTCCAAACTTTCTAATATCTGTCAAGGATATCATTATCCCTCCAGTCACCCAGGTTCAGATCTGGGAATCGTCCTTGATTCCTCCTTTGTCCGCATTCCTCATATCTAATCAGTTGCTTTGTATTATTAATTCTTCCTTCACAATATTTTCTTATGTCTGCACTTATTCAGTTAGCACATGTTAAGACACCACCCCATGATGTCATTGGAACTCTTTGAAAACGAAGGACAAACATCATCACCACTAACAGTCTGTCTCTTCCAATCACTCCACTTACAGGGCAATCACCTTCATTTGGACCCTCATCATTTCTTGCTTGTTTCAGTAGGCTCCTCACTGATCTCTCTGACTGCTATTTTCTCCTCTCTCTAATCTACCTTCCACAGAGCTACCCAAAGCATCTTCCTTAAGTCAGGTCTAGTTGTGTCACTCCCTTCTCTACAGTCCTTAGTGGCTCCCTGTTACCTCTAGGTATTCTTCCTCACTTCCCATCTAAAACCCTTAACAACCTGGCTCCAGAACAGCTGGGTAGATGCATTTACATGCCAATTTCTTTTAAATACTTTAAATTTATCCACCTCTAAAATGCATGCCTCCTCCTCACCCCTTAGATCCCTGGCTTCCTTGGAGGTTCAATTTATTTGCCTTCTCTTACAAAAGGTCCCTGTCAATTTCTTTAGTTGTTAATATGTTCCCTTTTTTCAAGATACCTTGTATTTACTTTTCTGTGTCTACTGTATCTCCCGGTAGAATAGAAACTCTGTGGGCAGCCAGGTGGCGCCATAGTGCACAGAGTGAGGGGGGGGAGGAAGAAAGAGGCGGGGGCCTGGAGTCAAGAAGACTCATATTCCTGAGTTCAAATCTGACCTCAGACATTTATTAGCTATGTGACCCTGGACAAGTCATTAGCCCTGTTTGCCTCAGTTTCCTCGACTATAAAATGGAGACAATATTAGCACCTACCTCTCAAAGTTGTTGTGTGGATAATGTGAGAGAAAGAAGGGAAATGTATTTTTCTTAGGTCTTCTCTAGTCTGAGGTCGACCCCTATAATTACATACGGTCCAGGCTGCAATTTTTTACTCTTTCTGTCAACACTGTAGTTATCACTGTCTATATTATTCTTCTGGCTCTTCCTTTCACTCTTCAGGAGTTTATATTAGTCAGTCAGTTAAACATTTACCAAGTGCCAACTTCGTGCTAAACTCTGGGAATACAAAGACAAAAACCAAAATAATCCTTGTTCTTGAGGAGCTTATATTCTATGTTCTTCCCATATTGCTCTGAATTCTTCAGATCCAGTTTTGTTTGCTTGGGGGAAAAGGAACCTAGAACCTATAACTTCGTTATCTGGATCTCCCAGGGACAAGGCTCCCTCTACCAACACAGATCTGCACTTGCTCTGTAACTTGAGAATTTCCCAGGGCATTGAGGGGTTAAGTGACTTGCCCAGCATCATTCAGCCAGACTAATTTTTTTTTACCATACCCCAAATGAATGGACATCTGCTTTGTTTCCAGTTCCTTGCAATTTCTCTCTCTCTCTCTCTCTCTCTCTCTCTCTCTCTCTCTCTCTCTCTCTCACACACACACACACACACACACACACACACACACACCAGGAATACTTTATTGTATCCATATCCATATCTTTCTGTCTTTTCCTCCATGGAACGTATGCCTAACCATGCCAATTCTTTAATATGTTTGTTGAGGTGAGCCCAGCCTAGGCAGGTTCCCCAATACCAGGGACTGAAGGGAAGAACAAGAGTTCAGCATCAGATCTGGGGCTGCCCAAGGGCTGCTCTCCCCTCTCTTCTGTTTCCATCGAATTATAAAAACTTGGAACCAGGAGATCAGCAATCCAAGCTTCCCTGACCGAATTGGGGAGCAGGAGTGTCCTTGTCTCACTAAGGCTTCTACCAAGGCAGCATCCTGAATTCCCCACCCCCTTCGCCAGCCAGGACAAGAGGAGGTAGAGGGGAGGAAATCCATACTTGATTGGAATCGCCATCATCACTATCATCATCATGAATCCCATTTTTCTGGGCTTTAAGATTTACAAAACCTTTCCCTCATAACAACCCTGTGAAGAAATGAACGGAAACCGAGTTACACACAGATTATTATATTGTTCACAGGATTATAGCTCATAGGATCACAGACTCAGAATGGTAGAGACCTTAGAAGTCACCTGGTCCAACCCTATCATTTCACAGATAAGGAAGTTGGGCGCCTGAGGTCAGAGGTGTTAAGCAACCAGCTTGTACACCTGCAACACTCCCAAGCGGACCCAAACCAGATTAAAATGTTACTGGGAGATATTTAACAGAATAAATAAAAATACAGAAGAACAGCTGACCAAGGCTTTTGCATGGTCCTATTTGAGTCAGACAACACTAGCTAGGATCTCACAGCTAGTAAGTGGGGGAGGGGGCGGACTCCAACTGCACTATTCTGCCCAGCAATCATTACTAAACTTCCAGGTGGATTGGGAATTTGGCTCATAGACTATCAGAGCTTGACGGTAATTTAGAGTAAGCCAGATAATCCAATAGTCCCAATTTAAATAGACCCAGGGAAGGGAAGAAGCCTTCTGATTCCCAGATCAGGGCACTTTTCTTTGTTTCTCTCTCATCCAGCAAATGTTGCTTTGCCATTTATGTTGCATCTAACATTTCATGATCCCATTAAGGGTTTCCTAGGCAAAGATACTGGAGTGTTTTACCATTTCCTTCTCCAGTTCATTTTACAGATGAGGAAACTGAGGCAAACAGGGTTAAGTGACTTGCCCAGGATCACCCAGCTAATGTCTGAGTATGGATTTGAACTCATGAAGATGAGTCTGCCTGATTCTAAGCCCAGGGCTCTATCCACTGCATCTCCTAGTTATCCCTATAAAGTAACTTATTAATAATAATAGGAAAGAAACTGAGCCTCTCATTTCAGCATAGGTTAACTCCCAGAAAAGGAAACTCCCTTTACTAGTGCAGGCTGGCACTGAGACCTATAGTCTGAGAGTTATAGTCTGAGACAGTTGTCCAGAGCCCTGAGGAGTACCTTGCCTAGGGTCACGCAGCTGGTATATATGTCAGAGGTGGGACCTGAGCCCAGGATTTCCAAGTCAGCTCTCTCTCCATGACACTCAGCTGCTTCTCTGACAATGGTAACTTTCATTTTTGTACAACTTTATGGTTTAATCCCATGCCTGAAACAGATAGGGGCAGACCCAGAGAGTTTGTGACTTGCTAGTCAAGTCAGCAGGCATTGATTAAGGCTTATTCTGTGCCAGGCGCTGGTTCCAAAGCTAATAAGTATCAGACCTGGGATTTGAACCCAGGGCTCCTTACTTCAAGGTTTTCATGGCTTCCATTCTCCCATACTGCCTCTAATGCCTTCCAGCTGTGGTCTTTCTTCCTCAGCAGCCTAGGGTCCCCCACTAGCCCTGTGAAGATTGGAAACAGATTTGAGAAAGCTAAGTTTAGTGAAGGGGAGAGGAAGCGCCTTTGGGGACTCTTGGAAGAGAGGGAAGGGGAGAGAAAGAACAGGGCAAAGATGGGGATGAGCCCTGAGCAGGTGCAATAACACCCCTCCCCACCACCACCCGCCCAAGGGTGGCCTCCTCAGGCTCAAGACTGCCATGCTGGCAGGGGTCCCAGTGGACTCTGAACAAGGACGGATTATTTGGTTCAATAGTAATAAGATCTGAGAGGAACTTTGGGGTAGAGGTGCCTTCCTCTCCCACGTCCTGGGGACCTCAGGGTCCCTCAAGAGCCACAGCCATCCAGTGGCTTGGGTCCAGCCACCTCTTCTCTCATGAAGGCATGCCTTGGGTTCCCCCCCCCACAGGCCCTGGTGTACCACGGGCATTTTCTGAGTCTCCCTTGGTTGTTCCCATTCTCTGTAAGGGATTGGACTGAGCCAGTGGTTTCCTAAGAGACAGAGTCGAAGTTTGAATTGTGGGTTCCGCTGTCTGCCTCACCTCCCTTAATTCTCACCCAAGTCCAAAAGGACATTAGAGAGAATGTAGCTCAACCTCATTTTACAGAAAGAGAAACTGAAGCTCAAAGGGGAAAATAATTTGTCCAAGGTCACATAGGTAGATGCTAAGTGTAAGAGTTGAGCTTTCAGACAGTCAGTCAGTCTATAAGCATTTATTAAGCTCTTACTGTGTTCCGGCAGTGTGCTAAGTACTAGGAATATAAATACAAGCAAAAAACCCCAGTCTCTGTCCTCAGAGAGCTTACATTTGAAGGGAATACAAGGCATAGAAGGGAACTGAGAAGGGATGGAGGGGGAGAGAAGGTGCATGGCCTGGGGTCATGATGGAGAAATCCAAAAGGAGTAGCCTGGGGAAAGAGAAGAGATGACCAGCCTGGGCATCCTCCTGAAATGAGGGTTCTGGAAGGGGGCTCCCAATCAGAGGGAGGGCCCCAAGAGCAGGGGTTACTTTCCAGGTATTAGTCCCAGGGCCGAAGTGATCTTCCATGATGTAGATGTCTCTGGGGCCCTCCCTCAAAGATTGGTGGAGATTTCCAGATAAGCACAGCCTGCTGGGAAATGAACTCATGCCCTTGGATTCCAAATCTCTTTCATGACAGTCACATTATGGGGAATGACACTCCAGCCCTAGGACCAAGGAGATAGGGATGGGAATCCAGGAAGGAACTCCAGGGCAGAGACCCTGGCAGCCCCATTGACCCTCCTCGTCGTCAGTCAGGGTTTCCTACCACCTGTTCCCAGGGCCAGGCTGCCTGCCAGACAGAAATTTCCACCCCTCCTTCCTTCCCACTCCACTCTCACCCCCACCAGCAGCCCAACCTGCTGCATCACAAGGGCAGTGCCACCCGGGCAGCAATGAGGGCTGGGCATGCTGCCAATTCCTCCCCTGCCCCTCTCTAGACCTGAGCCAGACCAAGAGCTGGCAAGGCTGCCATTCTGAACCCCTCTTACAACTGTAAGGCAGGCCAGGGCTTGCCTTGGCCCTAGTCACAAAGCAGGGCCCTCTCCTCTGTCAAATACCACCTCTTACATCCCAGGATACAGAACTAAACCCTGAGGTAGCCAGTTTCTGCCCACATCTGGAGTGGTGGGTGCCCTTCTACCCCCTACCCCAGGGTCTCCCTGGTCCCAAATCTAGTCAGAGGTCCTTAGCTCCAGGGTAGCCTTATTAGTCTAGAGCCCTGGCTTCACATCCTCCTGTCTGGGCCTGGGCAAGAATGTGCCCTTGTTCTCAAGGAAAGATGCCCCCACCCCCATCCCCGCCTGCCCAGCCAGCACTGTTTGTTCAGATGCCGATGCCCATTTCATGCAACCTGAGCTGAGGATATGGTTCTGGGGGGCCACTGTGGGGTGCCACCGCTAATGAAATATGGGATTCACCTGTTGGGCAAATGCTTCGGTGTTTCTCGGTTTGGGAGGTGGAGGGAGGACAGGGGATTGTCCCGGGTTAATGGGCCAGGAGGGGGAAGGGAAGGAAGAAGCAATCAGCTGATTTAAGGCTGAGGAGGGACTTCAGAGATCTTCTTAAACCCATGATTTGACAGATGCTACGAGGAGGTGCCGAATCACCCAGGTTAGTGCAGGCAATGAGGAACAGCACTGAGTACACTCACAGGAGACTGTCTAAGCCCTGAGACCCTTGGGAGGAGAGACGAGGATACCTCTAGCCCCTGCTCTGCTCTGAGGTCACCTTGGAGGCCAGATGTGGCTGGGTGGCTGGGGAGGGGATTCAAGGGAGACAGATTGTCTGGAATCTAAGGCTTGAGATCCCCTGGGATCCAACTTGGTGGAGATGGTGGGGGTGGGGAGGGGGTAAAAAGGGAAGAGGAGATCATAGCTGCCAATGTCAACAGCTGTCCCTGACCCAGCCTGGGGGAAAGGGGGCTGGCAGAGGTTACAGGAGATTAGAGGTGGGGGCTTGATCCGTTGGCTCCTCAGTTCCTTCCATTTCTCAGGGTTTGGGTCACACACACACACAATGATACACACATACATACAATGACACACACATACACATAATAACATACACACATGACACACACACAATCACACACACACACACACACACACACACACACAATGACACGATGCCCAAAATTATGTTTAGAAAAGGCATAGGTTAGACTCTGCTCAAAAACAGTTCTGATAAGGAGGAAAAATGAGAACTGTCTGGAGAGGCCGAAGCGGATGCATCGGGAACACTCATCAACCAGCTTAGATTTGTCAGAGCTGAGGAAGCAAGGTCAGGTAACAGGATGAATAGCAAAATGTGGCAGGTCTCTAGCACCAGAATGATGTCGGAGGGCCAAGCCTGGGGTGAGCTGAGGCTGGCCCAGCCTGCTTTGGAAGCTATTCAGCAAAGAAGAGAATCGAGGGTTTTCATCGATGTTCTGTTATTGTTTGATTTTAGCTGTCCTGGGGGAAAGATGAGGATTGAGGAAGGGGCAGGTGCATAGCTCAGGGTGCACAGGATGATGTTAACCAGAGACAGAGAAGGCAACGCTGCTCAAGTCTTACATTTTGCTTCTGTTTCCCCTTCCCCCCGCCCCCACAAAGAGGATGGATGACCTTTAGACTGGAAGAAATGGAGCAAAAAGGGCTGATGGGGAGTTGATACCCAGGATAAGTAGATAGGAAGAGAAGCCTGGCTGCCCTAGCTGAATTTGAGTTCATTGGTCCCAGATAAACTGCAGCCTCAGGTACAAAAAGAAGAGTGCCTTCTAAAGTGTTGTTTGTGGAGATTGTGGAGAACAGGAGAGATGCTACAGAATTGGAAAAGAGAAGAAAATTATCCAATTATCCAAATTATCCAAAAAGGGAAGAAAATAAGAGTCTGCAAACCCAACCAGGGATGGAGAACCTGCAGCTTGGAGGCCATTTGGGGAGGCCATATTGGAGGCCATGAGGACCCTCTAGGTCCTCAAGTGCAGCCCTTTGACTGAGTCCAAACTTCACAGAATAAATGCAAGACCTTTATACCCCCACTCCAATGCACCTATTCCATTAAAATACACTTCAGACTTAAGGAACATGTGCTTCGGTACCTCCTCCCAAAGGACTCCTTTCCTCTTATTAGCTCACTTATCCCTTAATCCCCTACTATCGAATTCTTTCTATTTATCTTCCTGGATCCCTCACGCTATGTGCTCCCTGGGGGCAAGACCTGAGTCTGCTCCTCCTCTGTCACCTATAGACTGTGAGATGCCCTAAGGCAGGGCCTTACCTTCCCTTTTATTTCTTTTAAAAAAATGTATTATTTATTTTTAACATTCTTTTTTCTGAAATTTTGAGTTCCAAATTCTCTCCCTCCCTCCAGTCCTTCTCCTACCCATTGAGAAGACAAGCAATGTGATATCAATTATACATGTGAAATCATGCAGAACATATTTCCATATTAACCATGCTGCAAACAAAAAGGAAGAAAAAGAAAGAGAAAGAAAAAAAATTCAATCTCTACTTAGAGTTCATTAGTTCACTCTCATTTTGTCATGAGTTCTTTGGAACTGTCTTGATCAGATAGCTGTGTCTTTTACAGTTGATCATTCTTACAGTATTGCTGTTCCTGTATACAATGTTCTCCTGGTTCTGTTTATTTTATTTTTTTGTCAATTCTTATAAGTCTTCCCAGGTTTTTCTGAAGCCAGCCTGATGATCATTTCTTATGTCATAATAGTGTTCCATCACAATCAAACATCACAACCTCTTCAACCATTCCCTTAGTTTCCAATTCTTCGCCTCTACTAAAAGAGCTGCTATAAATATTTATGTACATATGGGTCCTTTTCATTTTTCTTTGATCTCTTTGGGATATAGACCTAGCAATTGTATTACTGGGTCAGAGGGTATACAGTTTGGGACATAGTTGGACATAGTTCTAAATTATTCTCCAGAATGGTTGGACCAGTTTATCATTTCACCAACAGTGCCTTAATGTCCCTATTTTTCCACATCCCCTCCAGCATTTGGTATTTTCCATTTCTATCATAATATCCACATGATATGCATGAGGTGGTGCCTTAGAGTTGTTTTAAGTTACATTTCTCTAGTCAATAATGATTTAGAACATTTTTTTTCATGTGACTATAGATAGCATTGATTTCTTTTTCTGAAAAAAACTGCCTGCTCATATTCTTTGGCCACTTATCAGTTGGGGAATAGATCTTTTTTAGATATTTTTTATAGATATTTTTTTATAAATTTGATTCAGTTCTCTTATATATTTGAGAAATGAGGTCTTTATCAGATAAATTTGCTGTTAAATTCCCTCCCTCCCAGATTCCTGCTTACCTTCTAATTTTTGGCTGCATTGTTTTTGTTTGTGCAAAACCTTTTAAATTTTATGTAATCAAAATTATCCATTTTACTTCCTGTTTACCTTCTCTGGATAGCTGGGTATGGAACTAGGGACTTCAGTAAATCAGTCAACAAGTATTTATTAAGTACTAGATACTAGGGATATAAATAGTCCCTGCTCTCAAGAAGTTTACATTCTATCAGGGGAAACAAAATGAACATATGGATATATATACAAAACATAGGGTGTTCCAAAATCTGAATGCAGCTTTGAGTCTCCCTCTCTATACAAGTGGAGGCAGAGTTAGCAGCAGCTTGGAGGATCAGAAAGGGCCTTTCAGTGGAAGGTGATACAAGCTGAATTCAGAAGAAAATTATGAGGCAAAGATGAGGAGAGAGTACCTTTTACACAGGCACAGAGTGATAAAGGGGATGAAGGGTCATGCATGAGGAATAAGACAGAATAAGTGAATGAGTGATGCTGGTAATTCAGTTTCCAGGTACCTGAGCCAGGTTCTTCCTCTGCCATGTGCCAGTTTTAAACAGATGCTCTCTGAAGACTGTTAAAGTCTCACTCAAATGCTCCCTCTTCTAGGAAACATTCTCTGATTCCCTACTGTCCTAGCAATCTTCCTCCATAGATCTCACCAGACCATCACTGAGAACATGTCCTTAGAGACTTAAAACACTCAATTTTGGAGCCATCACCATGGAACCTTTCTGTCCAGATTGGTGAGTCAGGTAGTACAGAAGTCTGTCAGCTGCTATATTTAGCCAGTCTTGGACCCCAGACCCTGCTTCACATCCCATTCAATGTTCCAACCCCCAACATCTCCCTACTATCTTCCCCTTCCCCATTTCTTCTGCTTGCTCTGACAAATATAATGAAATCAATATTCCCATTGCTTCTGGAAAGGGCATGACAACCAACTCCTCCATGGCACCACTCACCATCCTTGTGACTTCTCAAACCAAAACAACCTTGCTGGACTACCAGACCCTCATACCTGTTATCTTCCCCAATTAAAAGGTAAAATCCTTGAGGGCAGAGACATCTTGCTGTTATATCTGCATCCTCAAATGTACCAAGAAAACGCTTAATAAATGCTTCTCATTTACTGTTTTATAGATGAATCATGCAGCCAGGCAGTGCAGTGGATAAAGTGCTGGACCTGAAGACTTGAGTTCAAATCCAGCCTCAGACATTTACTAGTTATTAGGCTCTGGGCAATTCACTTAACGTCTGTCTGCCTCAGTTTACCCAGCTGGAAATGAGGATAATAATAGGCTTGTTATCGGATCAAATGAAGTAGTATTTGTAAAGCACTTGGAACAAACAGTGCTTGGTACATGGTAAGTGCTATGTAGGTGGTAGCTATTATTATTAATTATTATTATCATTATCAATACCAAGCTGCTTCTCACATGTAGCTTGCTCTCATCAAATGTTGTAAAGACGGGAAGGCAGATATAAGTGTCTGTAGGTAGTAATATTCCCTTTGTCCTCTTTTTGGGGAGAGATAATAAGGTCTGGGATTGTTTTCACTAAGTGATTGATATCTTCCCTTCCTTCAGATAGCTCAAGAATCAGTCCTTCAACACCCTCAAAACTGCTTTGCCTCCAGCACAAACTTCCACTGGGTGTGTACTTGGTCTATCTCAGTCTTGTCCTCACTTTAAAATGTTGATTGAAAAATAATTGATATATTGCAGTGATAGATACTTCCTAATGAACACCCAAATGGCAATCCGCTCCCTCTACAAAGTTCCTACCCTGAAAATAGTTTATTGATTGTTAACAGAGAGTCGTGTCCTAGAAGGTGGGCTGCATAGTATGAATGCTGATTTTATTTATGTAGCTCTGGTCATTATGTATGTTATGCTTTTGGGGGAAGAGAAGAAGCATTTCTATATTGCCCCCATGCACCAGGTGAAGTAGGTGTCATTATCCCCATTTTACAGTTGGGGAAACTGAGGCAAACAGTGGTGAAGTGACTTGATCAGGGTCATACAGGTAATAAGTGTCTGAGACTGGAGTTGAACTCAGCTCTATCCACTGTACCACCTTGCTCTGCTTCCTTCTTTCTGTATCCCTTCACCCAAGTCCTCCCACGTCTCTCCAAATTTTTCACATTTGTTATTCCTTACAATGAAATAATATTCCACTATATTCACGTACCACAGTTTGTTCAGCCACTCCCCAATGGCTGGGCACATTTTTTTTTGGTTTCTAGCTTTTTGTTATCACAAATAATGTTGCTATGGATATTTTTGTACATATGGGTCTTTTCTTACTGCCAATAATCTCCTTGGGGTTTAATCCCAGCAATGGAACCTCTTAGTCAAAGCAAACGAACAATTTAATAACTTTTCTTGCAGAATGAAAAATTGTTTTCCAGAATGTTTGAACCAATTCACAGCTCTACCAGTGGGAAATTAGCATGAGGCAAGTACTTTTTTTTTTTAACCAGCTCTTCTTAGGTGCACTCCATCCCCAGACGAGAGCCCATCATTCCCACATTTTCCACAGGGTCCAGAAATCCAAATCTCCTGCTCAGACACCATATTCTTAACCAGCTGTCCAGTTCCCCAATCCTGCTTTTCTCTTCTGAAGCCTTTGTCTTTGATTGGCAGCAGATATGAAAACACCACCTGTGCCCTGAAGGTCTTTAGTTTCTTGCCCAGGACTTCATAATCCTTGGCATTGCTTTTTAGCTTTCCTCTGGCAATATCCCTAGGAGAGGGTAGTAGCCATGAGGTTTGACAAATCCTGGGAAGTTCTCCATCACATCTTGGATATATGCCCTGGGGAAGACAGCAGACCTTAATTATTCTTAATGTAAGTTGACAAATATCTGCCTCAGCACCCATCGGCTAAGAGTCACTAAAGTTCACTGTTCATCGCTTCCTCTGACCTTCACTGGATGACCTCTCTCCTGATGGCACCTCCATCCCAACAGCATCATTTCTTGGATGACCATTCATGGGGTTTGTTATAGAGGGGATTTGGGTTTGTTTTTTATCTACATACCCCCAGCATTTGGTACATTGTAGGTGCCTAATAATTGCTGATTGATTGCCCAGGTATGGTTGGTCAAGAGCAGAGGTGTCAAACTCAGAAACAAAGGGCCATTAAGCCATACATAAGGATTCCTGTGGGCCACATAATGACTTAGAACATCACATATGTCTGTATACTTCTTTTTAAACATTAATAAATTTTGTTAAATATTTCCCAGTTACATTGTAATCTGCTTCGGGCCACACTTGGGAGTGTTGTGGGCTACATGCTACCTTTGGCCTGTGTGTTTGACACCTCTAGTCCAGAGGCCTCTGAGGTCCTATGATTCTGGGAATTTTTAATATAAAACCTCTTTTTAACATTAACATTTTTGTATACCCCCACATAATAATAGTTTCCTATTGGCATTGGTTTGGTTGAGAAAATACAAAAAGCTAGTATGAATTTGGCATGTGGATTCATGGACTCCTCACAATAACTCCACGGTCCAAATGTTGAGAATCCCTGGTTTAATGATTTACATCTTTCAGTTCCCAGCATGTTCCCTCTTTTCCCCCTCTCCCCAACACACAAACACACACACACACACACACACACAGAGTTATTCTATCTCTGGCCAGAATACTGAGCAAGAGAGAGGCTCCACAGATTTGGTTTTTCAGAATGGGAAGGAGTGTTAGGCATCACCCCATCCAAACTTTTCTTTTGCAAAGAAGGGTGCTAAGTTCCAGGCAAGGCAGTTGCTCCAGGTCACATGCAATCAGCTAGAAACAATTTCAGACCTGGATCCTGATTCTTGGTGTGGTGATCTTTCCAGCCAGGCTATACCTCCTGTCCTTTCAGCATCTCTCCAGTCCCTCCCTTCCCCCACTTCTGTTCCCCCAGAGAGACAACATCTGCTCACCATTCTCCAGTCTTCAGGCAGCTTTCTTTGGATGACTTTGAGCCTGCCCATCCCTACCCTAGTGGCCTCATTCTCCTGGCTGAGTGCTGTCCCTCTAGAAGGCTGTGATCACCCTAACACCACCAGCTTCCACTGAGGAGTCAAGGACAAAAGCCCAAGCAGGGAAAAAACCCATGACCAGAGAGGTTGAATGAGTGGGTCCCTCAATCCCCAAGGTCTGCCTTACCCATAGGCTATGTAAGTGATAGGATGGGATAGCCACCTTCAGTCAGAAATGGCCCCTCTCCTCCACTTCCCCTTCTACCCCAGTCAGGGGGCCTTAAATTCCTCTGCTAGAGCTTCATCCTTGAATGCCCGGTGACCAGGTTCTCTCCAGAATCCACTTCTGGTAAAGTAAGAGACTTCCTTTGACCTTGATAGAACAAGAGTTTGTATTTGGTCCTAAAAGTTCTAGGAAGAGTGGAACTCTTTAAGCAGGGGAATAACAGGGTCAGACCTGAGCTTTAGGAATATCACCTTGGCATCTCTGTGGAAGATGAATTGTAGAGAGTCTGAGGCTGATAGGAAGACTACTGGGAGGCTGCTCTGATCCAGATCCTAAGGGCTCCGGAGGAGCCCATTAAGTAGCTCTGAAAGAGAAGGGCTCAATAGTCACCCCCTTCAGCTATCCTTCCTACTTGGAAAAGACAGGGAAACTCAAAGGGGATAGTCTATGCTGACTCCCGCCCCCGCCCAGGCACCCCCCCCCACTCCCTTCCAGCCCTGGACCCCTAGGAGATCCCTGAACTCTGGCTAGCTTCCAGCTTGAAACAGGGAGAAGAAGAAAAGGGGAGGGTGAACGCTGTCAATCCAGCCCTGAGGGGACAGCTGACCCCTGGGAACCTTCCTCAAGGGAAGAGCCAATTAATATGGAAAACTTGAACCAAGCTGGGCCTCCCAGTTCCCTGCCAGCTGTGAGCTGGGGAGGGAGGGTGGGAATGGGGAGGGAGAAGGAGAGAGGGGATTGCCCAGAGTTTCCCTTTTTCAAACTCAGAAGTGAAAAGTGGGTATGTGGGTGGAATGAGGAGGATCGAGCAGCCACCTAAATCCCTTCTGACACCCATCTGAGCATCCTTCTCTGTCTGCCCAGCCGAGTCAGCCCACGACACAGCCACCATTCCCACCCCTTTGCCGGGAAGGACATTGCTAACAGTGTAAAAGCCCAAAGCCAGAAGGGCAACCTCAGGGATCTGCAGCAACACTGTGAAGCCATAAAGGACCCCAAATTTGGGTCAGGAGGGCTCAATATAGGTGAGTCTTTTACCCCCTTCTTCAAGAGTTGGATCCCCAGGCCTAGTAGGGCGCTTAATAAATGCTTGTTGATTAATTGATAAGGAATGCTCAGGAAGCTTGAGGAGCCCTAGGGACAACCCCACACACACCCCATGCAAGTATGTGCATGTAGCAGGGGGAGATACAGCCCCAGCACCCAGGGAGCCTGTAGTGCAAAGAAGGAAGCACAGTCTCTACTCCCAAGGAGCCCAGAGTAATAGGGGGAGATGGCCTCTGCCCTCAGGGAGCCCCAAGTTTGAGGAGGGAACCACAGCCCCTGCTCCTCAGGGACCCTATATTGCAAGGGGGAGGCTCAGCATCTGCCTTCAGGGACCAACCCCTTAACCCTGTCTGTAAGAAGGGAAAAACAGGCTCTGCCTTCAAGGACCCCAATTTGAGGGGGATCTAGCCATAATCTTTGTCTCAGGAAGCCTATAGGACAAGGGGTAGACAGCTTCTGCCCTCAGGAAGCCCCAAGTTTGTGGGAGAATCAAAGTCCTTCCCCTCAGGTAGCCCTCAACATAAGTTGAGGTAGACACAGCCTCAGCTCTCAAGGAGACCTGGTTGTGAGTTGAGGGGAGGGGGGAGACAGGGAATGTAGTTCTACGTTATTTACATAAACATCTAGTAAAAGCAGGGGATACAGAGCTGGGGGGTAGGGTTGGCCATAGCTTTAAGGGGATCAGATCTTTCTATTAAGAAAAGATCTGTTCAGAAGGGTTTTCAGAAGGGAAGGAGACACCACGAGCCCAGTGTGCCAGCTCCAAACCAGGGTCCAGATATTGTTCTATCCATCTTCCCCATTCCCCTAGGACCTGTAGGGTTGCAAGAGGAAAGAGACAGTTTAGGTGTCTACCTCAGAACTCCCCACTAATCCCTGGCCACTACCTTGTTGGCTTTCTCAGGGCCTCTGAGGGCCAGCCTGTGGGCTTGCAGGAGTTAAGGGATAGCCAGGAGCCAGGGAACTGTGTGGTCCTGTTTGGGGTGGCAGGTTTCCGATTTGGGGGGATGGGTGTCGTGGCTAGGTGAGATTAATAACTGGGCTGTTAAAGGCTGAACACAGACTTTATTATCCTGCACGTGTGGGGCCAGCCTTGCTGGAGCTCTAAGGAGGCTGGGTTTGGGGAGGGGGTGTTTCCTAGATTTATAGAGTGGGGGGACACCAAGGTGGCCCTGTGAAGCTGTGATAAGGGCTAGCTAGGTGTCAGTTTCTCACTGCCTTGTGGATTTGATAAACTCAATTATCCTGAGCTTTGGGAGCCTGAGTGTGTGGCCTCTGAGGGAGAGACCACAAAAAAAAAAGTTACACTCCCTACTATGTGCCTGATGCTAACAAACAGATACAAAGACAAAAAAGAGGGAAGCAATCGCTGCTCTCTAGGAAGTCAATTCTATGGGGGGAGACAATGTTTATGTACAATACATATCCAATATAATACACATACAATATGTTATATATACAATACACAAAGTAATCTGGAAAAAAGTACAAGGAGCTGAGAGGGGAATCAGTGAAAGGTCCATGGAGAAGATGACGCTTGAGTTGACCTTTGATAGAAACTAGAGATTCCAAGAAGGGTTAGAAAGGGAGGTGAAGAGGGAAGACATTCCAGGAGTGGAGATCACAGCCTGTCAAAGGCTCAGACACAGGTCAAGTGTAAGTAAGGCAATCCAAACCTAGTCTGCCAATATTAGAAACAACGTTGTTTTTTCTTTTTTACTATGTCTTCTCTGAGTTTCTATTTTGACTGGGAATCATAATAATAGCTGATATTTATATAGTATTTACACTTTACAGGTCACTGTTCTCTCATTTCATCCTTACAACAACCCTGTGAGGTAGGTTCTATTATGATTCCCATTTTACAGATGGGGAAACTGAGGCATGGAGCTATTAAGTGACTTTTCCAGGGTCACATAGCTGAAGTATCTGAGGCAGGATTCCGAATCAGATCATCTCGGCTCCAAGTCCAGTTCTCTACATAACATGTCATATACCAGGAAAGATAGGACTTGTACATGGGGAACATTTGAGAAGAATATAGGATTCTGTGTATGGATCCAAGGGCTTGACAATTAGGTAGTAAATGCTGGGGCTAGAGACCCAGGCCAGGAGGGAGGAAGACAAGTGTTCAAATCCAGACTCAGACACTTGCTAGTTGTGTGATCCTGTTTCCTCATCTGTAAAATGGACATAATAATAGCACCTACTTCCAGGGTTATTGTAAGGATCAAATGAGTCAATACGTGTAAAGCATTTAGCACAGTACCTGGCACATAGTAGGTGGGATCTTAGACTGTGTGGTTCTATGTTCAAAGTGTTAGAAGAGTTTGGAGAAGGAGGAGGAGATGCAGGAGGGTTGGTGTCATCAGAAGACTTTCTAGTCTTCTAGTCTTTCTAGTCTAGTGGGACTTAAGCTGGGTCTAGAAGGGAGGGTAAGAGGCACAAGTAAGGAGGGTGTGCATCCCAGCATGGTACAATGGAGAGTGTGGAGACCTGAGTTCAAGTCCTTCCTCTGTCACTTACTGGCTGTGTGACTATAGCCAAATCACATAACCTTTCTGGGCCTCAGTTGGACTGGATGGCCCTAAGTTTCCTCCCATCTCTAAATCCATGCTCCTATGCTCCACTCATGGAGGAACAGTCTGTGCGGACATGGAGATTGGAGGAGGAATGCTCTGCATGAGAAATAGTAAAAAGTCTGGACCAAAGAGCATGTGGATGAATTTATTTTTAGCATAATTCCAAATTGCTTCCCAAAATGGTTAGCCCAGAAGATCTACCTTTTTGAAGAAGAGTTGGAGGGGATAAAAGATGGGGAAACAAACCGAGAGAGGAGAAAGGACTTTTACAAGGTCATGCAAGTGGTTATCAGACCCAGCATCCATTGGAACCCAGTTTCCTTGACTCTAAATCCAGATGGCAGAGTAAGCAGTAGATCACTGTCCTGCCATTCTCATCACCAAACACCCATAAACAGCACCCCAGAACAGATTTTGGAATAGTGTGCCAGCAGAAAGACAGGGCGGACCGGTCTTTTGATCCAGAAGACATAGAGGATTGGCAAATAAGGTCCATGTCATTCCAATAAAAAGGGAGCTCAGTCCAGGGTAGGAAACATCCCAGCAAGCTGGTGGCAGGCTTCACCTCAACAAACCAGCAGGAGATTCTGAACCCCAGAGTGGTGGAGCAGGCAAATGACAACATAAGACCCCACCTTACCATCACATCCAGGGGAACTTGCAGAGTTCAGCTTGAAGAACAACAACCTGCACTGGCACAACTTGGGGCAGGCAGGTACCCTCAACTAGTGGATTTCCCTGTGCTTCAGCAGTGCCCCAGGGAAATCTGCCTACAAGGAAGTGCCCCCAGGGCAAGGAAGGAGCATGAAGCGGCAGGATCTGCTGCAACCAGCAACTGCCTCCACTGGCTGCTTCAGAGCTCCTGACCTGCTAATTGCAGGGGGGCTGAGTCGATTGATCAGGGCCAAGGGCTCTTGCACTGAACGGCCTGGATCTAGATTGTGGTCTTGGGTGGTGGTTGTGGGGTGTGCTTTCAGCAAGCCAAAGCTGGTGGGGGCTGCAGCACCCCCCTAATAGCTCCGGCAGCTGTGAAAACCCCAGTGATTTGGGACAGAACTTTCCCCACTGGAAGCAGAGTTCCACAGACCTAAAAAAATCAACCAATTAAATGACTAGCCAACATGAGAAAAAGGAAGCAAAATAAGAACAGCAATAAAACTCTAGAATC
>CM053599.1:68788488-68858488 GCA_028646575.1 Pseudocheirus occidentalis
GGTAGGATAGGAAGGAGGGACATATGATCAGACTGTCATAATATGTCCACTGTGAAGATGTCCTGTGTAATTACACATGCACAACCTGTATTGAATTGCTTGCCCTTCCAGTGGGGGTGGGTGACAAGGGAGGAACCAAACGAATCTAGAATTTAAAGCTCTGCAATACCGGCAACTAGGAATTAAGATATACAGGGGCTGGGGTAGGGAGACTCTCCCTGACCTACCAGAAAATTAGAGGGGTGTTGGAGGAGGGTACAAAAGAGAGCAGATCAGGGGAGGGGCTTTACAGTGGGATCGCTGTTCTGGGGTTGGGGGTAGGGAAAAGATGGGGAGAAAACTTGTAACTAAAAAATCTCATGGAAATGAATGATGGAAACAAGAAAACAAATAAAACATTTATGTTAAAAAATTGTGTATAATCTTTCAGGGGAAAAGATGGACATTCAATGATATAGGGGACTTTCAATCATTCCTGATTAAAAATAAAACCAAAACTGAACAGAAAATTTGATCTTCAAATACAAGACTCAAGAGAAGCACAAAAAGGCAAACAGGAAAGAAAAAAAGATATTATTCAATAAGGTTAAACTATCTACATCCGTACTTGGAAAGATGATACTTACAACTTTTAAGAACTGTATCTTTATTATGGCATTTAGACAGAGTATGCAGGAATAAGTTGAATTTGATGTGATGATAGAAATAATTAAGAGGTTAAAAAAGGGTTGTACTGGAAGAAGAGGAAAGGGGAAGGCAGAAAAGGGCTAATTATATCACAGGAAGAGGTGCAAAAACCTATTACTGTAGAGGGAAAGAAGGGAGGGGGAGGAGCATTGTTTGACCTTTACTCTCATCAGATTTGACTCAAAGAGGGAATAACATACACATTTAGTTGGTTATGGAAATCCATCACACTTTGTAGGGAAATAGGAGGGGACAGGGGAAAGAAAAAAGAGAGGTAGATAGAAGGCAGGGAAGAAGTAGCTGGGGAAAGGGAAAGGGAAAGGGAAAGGGGCTGATAGAAGGGAGGGGAGATTAAGGGAGGCAGTTGTGAGAAGCACTTCTCTAATTGGGAGAAGTGGTGAGGGGAGAAAAATATAAATGGGGAGAAATAAGAGAGTAAGACACAGTTAGTAATTGTAACTGTGTAGGTGAATGGGATGAACTCTCCCATAAAACAGAAGCAGAGAGCAGAGTGAATGAAAAATCCAAATCCTACAGTACATTGTTTGCAATAAATACATTTGAAGCAAGAGGGATACACACAGAGTAAAGGTAAAAGGTTGGAGCAGAACATATCATGCGTCAGCTGAGGTAAAAAAAAAAAAAGCAGGAGTAGCAATCTTGATCTCAGACAAAGTAAAAGCAAAAATATATCTAATTAAAAGAGATAAAGAAGTACCATAGACAATGAAGTAATACCAATACTAAACAGATATACACCAAGTGGTATAACATTCAAATTCTTAGAGAAGTTAAGTGACATTATCAAGAAAAGATAATTCTGATCACGAGAACTCCCTGGTACTTGAAACACCATACCATGTAGGTCACTATAATTATGTACCACTGCCACTGCCTATTGGTGCAACTGGGAAAGTATGGGCTCAATGGAGAGAGGGAACATAGCGGGGGATTGGAGAAATGGCGGATATGAAAGTAAGCTTGACTCCAGTTCTTGGCTCCATTCCTGGCACCACTCCAATGAGGAATCCCATGCCAATCACTGACTGATAGTGCCCCCATATGCTGCTAGTTCTCTTATCCACTTTGTAGGCTCTACAGCCTCCCCCCCCGCATTTTATCATTTTATCTTGGGCACCATCCTCCTCCTCTACCTATCAGAAATCAAGTTGGGATTGTAGACATTTTAGTGTGTGTGTTCATGGGGAGAGGAATAGGAAACCTCTAATGCAGCACCATAGGGATCTGAAATTTGTCCTGTTCTGTTCACTGTCTATTTTAATGACTTGAAGAAAGACACGTTGCACAAAGCCGTGAGGGATGGACCAGTACACTGGACCACAGAGTCAGAGTCCCACGAGAGCTTAATGAGCAAAAACATCAAGTTAACTCTAACAAGAAGAAATTTAATAGAGAAAAATATAAAGTCTTATGCTTGGGTTTAAAAAATAACTAACTTCCCAAGCAGAAGATGAGGGAGGGTTGATTAGACAGAAATTTATCTTAAAAAAAGATTTGGGGTTTTTAAGTAAATTGTATGATCAATATGTACACTGCACAGTGGATAGAGTACTGGGCCTGGACTCATCTTCCTGAGTTCAAATCTGGCCTCAGAAACTTACTAGCTGGGTGACCCTGGGCAAATCCTTTGACCCTTTTTGCCTCTGTTTCTTCAGAGTTGGAGAAGGAAATGGCAAACCACTTCAGTATCTCTGCCAAGAAAACCCCAAATGAAGTCACAAAAAAATGACTCAGCAACAAGATCTACATGAGTCAGCAGGAAGACATGGTAGCCAGAAAAATCCCGTGTGACTTCAGGTTGCATAAAGAGGGGTCACACACTAGGCAGGGGACAGTCTCACTGCATTCTGCAATCCAGGGCTCAGTTCAGGGCACTGCAGGTTAGGAAGGACATTGATAAACTGGGACACGTCTAGACAAGGGTGACCAGACTGGTGAAAGGGAAAATGGAAAACAGTGCTATGCCGAGATTGATTGAAGGGACCTGGGATGTTTAGCCTGGAGAGGAGACGGCTTGACAAGATGATAGATGTCTGGGAGCATTTGGAAGGCTGTCATGTGGGAGACAAATTAGGCTTGCTCCGCTGGGCCCCAGAAGGCAGAGCTAGGAGCACTGGGGAGAAGATGCAGAGAGGCAGATTTTAGCTCAGTAGAAGGAAGAAAATACTGGCCATTGGAACTGTCCGAAAGTGGAAGATGCTGCCTGAGGAGGTCAGTGCAGATGGCCACTTTTCAGAAAGGTGATAGAAGGGATTTTGCATTTCAGGTACACTATGGTTCAGATCAGATACCCTCTGAAGAGCCATCTACATCCAGTTCATCTCCCATTCCCCAGTCCTCCACCTTATCACCCCCTTGCACATTGAGCTCTTCCTCCTCTATGCTCCCTAAACTTTGAGCCCTGCAAGGGCCTGGATTGAAGATGTCTGTGTTCCTTGACCTCTACCCCAGCCTTGAATCTGCTCCTCCTCTGCCTCACCCAGACTGTGACCTAGGTCAGCACCTTCTCTGTCTGCCCCTGGTCTGTCAATTCCCTAAGGTCATGGTCTCCTCTTCCTCTCTCTTCCCCAGACTGTAAGCTCCCTGAGGGCAGGACCAAGGTCAGCGCCTTTTCCATCTCCTGTTCCACCTTCCCCACAGTATAGCTAATCACAGCCTAGGCACTTGGGCACTGGGGGACAGGTCTGGAAATGTTTAGTGAGGGAGCTGAATGTGTACCTAGCTCATAAGTCACAGCCATGAACACCTGAGTGGGAGGCTGGCATTTCCTTTCACAACTATGGTTTTGAATTGTCCTCAGGGCAGGAGTTAGAGAAGAGACTCACTTTTCAGGGAGGCTAAGACTGACCTCCTTCCTGTTCCTGACCTGCTGTCACTTAAGAAAACCGATGAGGGGCTGAGTGCTTAGGACTATGTGTGTGTGAATGGGGGGAAGGTGTGAAAGGGGGGAAGGTGGGAAGGGGGTTATGCAATAAGAATCCCCCCCAGTCCCATCCCCCAGGACAGGACTTAGATACTATAATATCCCAGTTGGAGAACAGGGGGGAGGTTGAATTGATTGAAACCTTCTCTCTAACCACTCACCACTCTCCCTCCTTTTCAAACAATGACCTGAGCTTTAGCTAAAAATGGTGTAGGTGCATGAACCTTGGACTGAGAAGCTAGGTGTGATCAAAGGAGGGGATATTAGAGGTTCTCTAGTTCGTTGTCTCCTTTTCTGCTGCTGTTCAATCATTTTTCAGTCATGGCCATATCTTCGTGACCCCATGTGGAGATATCTTGGCAAAGATAACTGGAGTGGTTTGCCATTTCCTTCTCCAACTCACTTTACAGATGAGGAAACTGAGGCAAACAGGGTGAAGTGACTTGCCCAGGGTCACACAGCTAGTTTGAGGTCAGATGTGACCTCAGGAAGATAACTGATCCCAAGAGAAATCCACTGTGCCACCTAGATGAGGAAACAAAAACGGAGTTCCACAGAAGTGAAGGGACTTGCCCAATCACGTAGATGGTAAATTTTCAGAAACAGAATTTGAACTCTAGCTCATGACTCCAAGTTGAGGGCTTTTCTCACTGTGCCAGACTGATCTTGGGGAAGACCCTGCCCCTCTCTGGGCCCAGTTGCCTCCACTATAAAGTGAGGGGGTGAGAGTAGGTAAATTCTACAGGCCTTGCCAGGTCTGATATTGGAGAGGGGAATGTGGAAGGAGTAGCATGATCCTTGGGTGACCCCTCTATTTTGCTTTGGGACCTTCATCACCATGGGCCCAATGTCTTTAAGCTGCCCTTACTGCCAAGGGGCCTCTGCTATAGAACTCCCACCCACTCACCCCAGGTCAGACTACCCCGAGATTTGTCCAGTACTCAGCAGGCCCCCATACTGTGTCCCTGCCTTAGTCTCTCTGCAAAGTGTCAGCAGCTCAGATGCACCAATAATGACATTTATGTGATATATAGGAAAAGTCTGAAGCCCTTGCCTCTAGGTGAGCTACATGGATCCTCATGGGATGGGTAGAGAGAAGTTGCTTTCCTTTTTTTTTTTTTTTCTTTTTGGAAGGGGGAAGGCAGGGCATTTGGGGTTGAATGACTTGCCCAAGGTCTCACGCCTAGTAAGTGTTAAGTGTCTGAGGCTGGATTTGAACTCAGGTCCTCCTGACTCCAGGGCCAGCGCCCTATTCACTGCCACCTAACTACCCCAATAGGTTTCCTTCTTGACAGAATGCCTTCCGGCAAAAGTTGACTCCTGTGGTCAGATACTTACTAGTAGCCACTTTTCCTCGGGTCCTCTGTTCTCCCTCTATCAAACAGATATAATAATACTTGCCCTACCCACCATATGAGGTTGTTTTCCAGGAAAAGAGCTTTGCATACCTTAAAGTCTGATAAAAATCTAAGTTGATAATAGTAGGAATTTCAGGCACCCAGTAGGAGAAATGAAAAAAATGACTCGTCAGGTCTCTCCAAACTATCTGCTTCCCTTCCCTCCCTTCTCCTCTTGCAGAGCAGGTTAGGGCCTGAGCTTTCACCTTGGGGGTGTGTCGAGGGGATGGCTAGGTACAGAGCCCAGAGTTTGGGCTAGAAAAGGGAAAACCTTGTGGTTCAGGGAGAACTTAAGGAGGTCCAATTCTACCCCCTCCTGCTCCAGGTCCTAATCCCAGCCCCAGCCCAGCCCCCAGGCTTGGCCCCAATCTCAAATCTTAGTCCCAGCTCCAGCCTCAGCACCCCCAGCCCCAGGCTTGGCCTCAGCCTTGGCCCCCACAGCTGGCTGAAGTATTAAAGACTTTTATGGCTTCAGGAAAATTGTGTTAAAGGGAAATTCTCTCCAAGGTTCCTTGAAGCCAAAGTAGAGGGTGGGCCTCACAAATAGGTCTTGTAGGCTTTGCCAAGCAGGACCAGAGAAAGACAAGCAGTGGCTAGTTCACTGACCACTGCCTCCTCACTCCCACTCCCAGCCAGTGGGCACTACCCAGGAAGCCAGGCCTGAGTAGCCTGTCCAGATTCCAGGATCAGCTGCTTTTTCCCATTGCCCTTCCCAGTCCACACCTTGTGGTCTAGGGATTCCCAGCCTGCCCCCTTCCCTCCAGTTTGCCAGGCCTTGCTGCCTCAGGCTTTCTCCTACACCTACTTGCTGTCTCTGTGTCCTGGGAGTGCAGGTTATATCATAGAAACCATTCCTGGCCTTGGTACTGAGGATAAGGGAGCTGTGCATCCAGGCCCCTCCTAAAATAGAGCATCTGGGGCTCCTCTTGCCCATTAAATTAGAACAGGATGCCCCAAGCCCTCCTCTACTTTCCCTCCTTTGTCCTCTTCCCTCTCCTCCTACTTCCTATGCTGGAGGAAGGGGCTTCTGACTTTGTGTAGGAGGGATGCCAAACTCTGAATCTCAGAACCTGATCACTCACAAAGGATGCTGCTAACTACCCCCACCCCACCCCTACTTCCTAGCTCCATAGTCGGCAAAGATGTTGCCTTGATTATTTTTAAATTTAATTAATTTTTTTCAGTGAACAAAGAAGTCTATTTACTCTCCCTTCCATCTTCCCCCCCACCTTCAGGGTGGGAGTGGGAGGATACACTTTTGTAACAAAAAAGCAAAACAAATTCCCACATTAGCCACATCCAAAAAAATCTACGTCTAAGACTGCACCCGAGCTTGTCACCTGTCTTCAGGACGGTAGGGTAGCATGTTTCATGGTGATTATATAAAATTTAAAAAGTATTTGCATGAACAAATCTAATATAGTAAAAATCAGAAGGGATAGGGGGCGGGGGTCCCGGAAGGAAATCCCTGGAACAAACTCCTCCAATAAAGGTCTCTTTTCTCAAAAAAGGGGAACTGAGCCAAATTTATTGAAAAATATGAGCCATTCCCCAATACATAAATGATCAAAAGCATATGAATAGGCAGTTTTCAAAGGAAGAAATCCAAACTATCAACAATCAGAAAAAAATGCTCTAAATCAGAAATAAAGAGAGAAATGCAAACTGAAGCGCTTTTGAGGTTCTACTACACACCTATCAGACTAGGAAAGAAGACAAAAAAGGGAATATGACAGATGTTGGCAAGGCTGTGGGGAAACAGGTGCAGTGGGATACTGTTGGTAGAGCTGTAGCCCAGCCATTCTAGAAAGCCGCTTGATTCTCTGCCCAGAAAGCTACCAAACTGTGAATATCACCTAGTTATGTGACTATGGCTTGTCTCGTGGAAGCCAAAAACTGAAAACTAATTGTCGTCATCCTATTCAGTTCAGCTGTTTTTCAGTCGTGCCTGACTCTCTGTGATCCTATTTGGGGTTTTCTTGGCAAAGACACTGGAGTGGTTTGCCAATTTCCTTCTCCAGCTCATATTACAGATGAGGAAACCGAGGCAAACAGGGTGAAGTGACTTGCCCAGGGTCACACAGCTAGCAAATGTCTGAGGACAGATTTGAGTCTTCCTGCCTCTAGGTCTGTCCACTGCACCATCTAGTTGCTTTGTTGTGGTATATGGATGTAATGAAATGCTTTTTGCCATGAGAAATGATGAAATGAACGTGTCAGAGGAAACCAGGAAGACTTTTATAAATTGATGGAGAGTAAAGTGAGCAGAACCAGGAGAATAATTTTATACAATGATACCCTCTAGGGGAAAAATGATTCTGAAAGACTTTAGAACTCTGATAAATACAATGATAAACTGAATCCAAAAGAAGGAAAAGGAAACACGCCACTTTTTTTTCTTTATTTTTTTGGAAAGGAGGAAGCAGGGCAATTGGGGTTAAGTGACTTGCTCAAGGTCACATGGCTAGTAAATGTTAAGTGTCTGGTCCTCCCAATTCTAGGGTTGGTGCTTTATTCACTGTACCGTCTAGTCGCTCTATCACTTACCTCCTTGATGGGTAAGTGGAAAATTTAAAATGCAGAGGGAGGCAATTATTTTTTGATGTGGCTAACATGGAAATTTGTTTTTCTGGATTATATAGCCCTATATTGAGGGATTTGATTTTCTGCAATTTCAAAAAATTGTTCAGTGGCAGGGTGAGGGGGAATGTTAGTGGGAGGGACAGATTGATTAAAAATAATTTGGTTACCTGAAAAATGAAAATTATAAATTATAAAAAATAAAGAACCATATTTTTAAAAATCATGAGTCTTCTGGAATTGTGATTGACAAGATTCATTCTTTCAAAGTTGTCTGTCTTTATAATATTGTTGTCATTAGAGAAATTGTTCTGCTAGCTCTACTTACTTTATTCTGTATCAATTCATGCAAGTCTTCCAAGTTTCTCTAAAACTGAACCCTTCATTCCTTAATTTTTCCAGAAGGAAGCTTACACTCTGATGACGACTCTTCCTCACCTCCTCCTCACCTCCATGGATGAGGGCTATGCTTTGGAAGTCCTAGGTCCTGGGACTCAGGGTCACTGGATATTCCAGAATAGGAGGCATTCAGCACCTCAGCCCTCTTGGCCATCATCCTCCAGCCTGATTCTGGCTGTCCTCACAAAGCCGAGTCCTAGGACCCCTGTCTGAGATCTCAGATGAGCTGCTTCCTACTGCCAAGAAAGACCCATAAAATTGGGCAGACACCCCATTGGCCAGCCCCTTTCTTTCCCCAGTTGCATGGGTTTCCTTAGAGAACTTTAGAGCTAGAAGAGAATTTAGGATTAGTCCAACTCTTTCATTTTATAGATGAGAAACTAAGAAGGAGGGAAAGGGACCCAAACAAGTTCATTCAAATAATTCATAAGAGAGTCAGTTAAAACTGTTCCCTAGGTCTTAGTCCAAGGCTTCTCTATGTTTTTCATAATTGTACATAAATAACCTATATCAAATTGCTCCCTGTAGGGATGGGGCAGTTGAGGAAGGGAGGGAGAAAATTCAAAATTCAAAATATTTTTAAAACAGATGCTAAAATTTGTCTTTATAAGTAACTAGGAAAAATACTATTTTTAAAAAATAAGGGCTCATATTTTCATAGGGTTTAAAGTACAAAACACTTTTGTTTACATCTACTCTCATTTGATCCTGAAATAGCCCCATGAGACAGGTCAAGCTCGGCTGTCTCCATTTAGCTCAGATGTGACTGGAGCTGGTCACACAACTCATCACACCTGGGTTTCATTCCGGGTCTCCTGATTCCAAGTCTGGGCTCTCCTCACTGCATCATCCCTTCAATTACTCCTTAAAGCCATTAATGTTTTCTATCTGGCCCTCATCCTCTTCCTGGTTCCTTCAAGTCTCTCTTAATTTCCCCCTTTCTCTTCTTCCTCTGTCTCTGTTCTGTTTTTCTCTCTGTCTTTTTCTTAGTCTCCTTGGTTCTGGTCCCTTTATCTCAGTCTTTCTGTTTCATGGGGGGTGAGGGGAGAGGGCTGTCAGCCTCTCTATCCTTCCCAGTTTCTGCTTCTGTTTCTCTGTCTCTGTTCTTTTGATCTTTCTAGTTCTGTCTTTTACTGTCTTGATCTCTCTCCCTATCTTGGCTGAATTAAATAAAATCTTGAAAGGTTTGGCTTGGGTGTTTTCACGTCTTGGGGATGCCCCAGATGTGCCAAGTGAGCGTGTCGTGTGTGTGTGTGTGTGTGTGTGTGTGTGTGTGTGTGTTTGTATGTGTGTGTGTTGGGGCTCTGGCAGGCTACATAATGGAGAGGCAGGTTAAGCGGACAGACAGCTTTAAGGATGGCCACTGGCCACTGGCCCAATGCAACGACCTGGGTCCAGGCAAACATATTTTTTTGGGTGTCTATGTGTGGGAGTTGGGTGGGTGGGTGGAGGTCAGGAAGGATGGAGCTTCAAAGAGATAAATCTGTGAGAGAAAAGAAAGACAAAGACAGGAGACAGGTCACAGGCAGAGGCCATGAGCACCACAGACAGATGACTGGTTTCCAGATTTAGAGGGAGGCTGTGGGGAGAGAAGCTCCAGGTCCCAGAGATGTGTAGGGGCTGAAGGTGAAAAAGAGGAGAGAGACATTACCCCTGTTTGCTCCCTTCTCCCTTAACTAATCTCACAGATCCCACCATCCTGCTGCTCTGCTAATGAGAAGACAAGAGAATGGAAACAAATGCCTTTTAAGGACCTACTATGCGCTAGGCACCGTGTTGAGGGCTTTACAAACAGTTCATTCAATCCTCACAACAACCCTGTGAGGTCGGTGCTGTTATTATCCCCATTTTACAAATAAGGAGAGACAAAGGCAGACAGAGTTCAAGTGACTTGCCCAGGGTCACCTAGCTAGTAAATGTCTGATGCTGGATTTGAACTCAGGTCTTCCTAACTCCAGAAAGGGAAGGGAAGGGGCTCCCCCTTCTGAGTTGGAGAAGGTTCTGCCTACCCTGGTGCTATGTTCATAGAATCATAGATATAAAACAGGAAGGAGCCTCAGAGGTCCTTCAGCTATTGAATCCCTTCATTAGGGAAACTGAGGCCCAGAGAGATAATGTGAGGCTTGCCCAGGATTTGAACCCAGAACCTTTGACTCCGAATTGAACCCTTTCTACTGCACTGTATTAGGCCTAGCTGGGCCCCTCTACTCTCCTCCAACTGTTGTGCTAATGGGAAAGGGCTTCACCCTCCACTTCTGGGTCACCCAGAGAGGACTCACCTCCTGCCACCGTGTTGAAGGGAGGTGGTGCCTCATGCTGCTGCGTTAGTAGGACAGGAGAACCCCTTGTACTTCTTCCTGGCCAGATTGCTGCCAACTGGGACCTTCTGGAGATGATGCTTTAACCCCAAGGGAGGACTTTGGCACTCTCCCCATCTGGCTCTTCCCTCTCCTTATCTCCCCTCTGCAGCACCACCTGAAGCACACTAATGCATGCTAGGTGTAATTGTGAAGCTGTAAAAAACCATTTTGGAAGGCAATTTGGAATTGTACAAATTAAGTGGCTAAAATGTCCATGCCCTAATTTATCAAAGAGATTTCAGTACTAGACATACGTAGCTAGGGAGTGCTCCTGGAACCAGCAAAGCTGGTGAAAGCCCATTGTTAAATTTTCAGTGTGAACATTTACACCTCAGAAATCGAGTGTTACAAATTAGGGCTGGATTTGTTGATTGTCTAGACTTTTAAAAGTGATGGTGAAAATGCCAGTAATGCAGATCTTGTTACAGTTGAAGGAGGTTGGAGGGGCCTTATTAAGCTTAATATAGTGCAGTAGAAAAGGCTCGATTTAGAGCCGAAGGTCCTGTGTTCAAATCCTGAGCAAGTCTCATATTATCAGTCTGGGGCTCAGTTTCCCAAACTATGAAATTAAGGGATTATAGTAGCTGAAGGACCTCTAAGGTTCCTTCCTGTTTTATATCTGTGAGTCTAAGAACATAGCATTAGGGTGATCAGAAGCATCTCTCATTAACTCAGAAAGGGGAGCCTCTTCTCTTCCCTTCTACTCCCCTACCCAGAGCCAGTAGTTAAACATCTACCAGTACATCCCTGCATATAATCCAAGGAGGCCATTGAGAAGAAGAAAAACCCAACTCCTCACAACCCCATTTGGGGTTTTCTTGGCAAAGATATTGGAATGGTTTGCCATTTCCTTCTCCAGCTTATTTTATAGATGAGGAAAATGAGACAAAGAGGGTAAAGTGACTTGCCCAGGGTCACACAGCTACTAAGTATCCTAAGGTTAGATTTGAACTCAGGTCCTCCTGACTCCAGACCTGGCACTCTATCCACTTTGTTCCCCAGATGCCCCCAAACCCCATATACAATACACCAAAATATTTATAACAGCACTTTTGTGGTAGCAAAGAACTGGAAACAAAGCATATGGCCATTGATTGGGAAATGGCTAAGCAAATGATAGCATATAAATGTCATGAAATATATTGGGCTGGGAAAAGAAGGAATAAGGGAATCATGGAAAGACTTACATGAACTGATGCAAAATGAGTAATCCAAGCCAAGAAAAAAAAATAAACACTATGACAAGGGTATTGTAAACAGACCCAGTCATGGCCACAAAACAGTTGGAAATGAGTATTGCCTATTCATGGGGTCAAGTCTGGCTCCAAAGACGAGCGGAGCCCGGGAGGATGCTGTTCTTTCTGCTTTTTCCAAGAGGTGAGGAGGAGGGGAGCCCGAGAGTGAAGAACACTACATATATTGTCTGATTCTTTTTTCAATGTATTGATCAGGGTTGTAGGGTTTTGGGGTTTTGTTTTTTGGTTTTTTGGTTTTGTTTTTTTTTTTGCTTTGCTTCCTCTTTTTCTCTTAAAAACAAAACAAAAACAATCTTTGCTATGTGGATGGCTCCCTGAGAGGTGGGGAGGAGATACAGGAGGAAATTTAGATATCATTAAAAATGATTTATTTTGTAAAAATGTGTGACCAGGACCATCAAACTGGGATTAGGACCACCTCAGGCCCTCTTTCAGGAAGTACTAAGACTAACTGAAAGCCGAGCTTTTGTGGGTGTGGAAGACTGTATTTATCTTCTCTTGTTTACAGGGATTAGAAACAATTAATTAATTGGGTGACTCGGGAGATCTGACTGACTTCATTAAGCAGCAGCCTTGTCCATCTGTCCCCTTCAGCTCTGTACTTCCCTCCTGCAGTCTGTCCCTGGGTTAGACTAATCTCATTAGCAACATCATGTAAACAGCATCTGGCCTGACGCTGTGTCAGCCTGGACCTTGGCATCCCGGGATCTGGGTGCCAGGGCCAATGGGGCCCTTCTGGCCTGTTGGGTCCTCTCCTGGTTTAGCCCCTGGCTCTAATTCTCAGTTTCACCTGCAGGAATGGAGCACTTGGAAGTAGCCTTTTAAAATATACTGAATTAAGGGTTTGAAGATCCTACAAATACTAGGGCTCCCATGGCAAATGAAGGCCCCTGGCCCCAGGCTCAGGCATTCTCCTTTCCAGCAAGTGTGAGGCCCTGGACAGATTGGATATACAGGGGACCACCCAGGTAGCTGAGAGTCTCTCCGTCTCAGTTCTCCCTGAATTGTCATGCCTCACAGGCTCTGAATGCCTCTGCCTCCTACCCCCAGCCCAGCACCACTCACTCTCAGGCTCTATTATAGATACCAACCCACCAGCCTGGGGCTGTCCCCTAACTTCTCGTTACACCAACCTGGGATCCTGACTCTGACCACACCCAGTAGCATTGGAGAGGAGATGGGGAAGGCAATTTGCAGCCTTCACTGACCCCATCCACATGGTTCAAGGACAAATATCCCCCCCCCACCCCCAAGCTCTTATTGGTGACATAATCCAGGAATTAGCTGTTTAATCTTGGACAGGTCATTTTTCTCTGGATCTCATCTGAAAAATGATGGGGCTGGACTAGCTGAGCCTATTACGATCTCTCCCAGATGAGAAAGCCTGTGTTCTCTGTTCTAAAGTCCCTTCTGGCTCAGACACTCTGAAGGTCTATATTCCCACACCCTTTCTGAGACTGTCTGCTTGCAGCTTGGCCCTGCTCTTCATCCAGTGGGTCCTTCCTTCTGGGGACCTGGATGCTCTGGGATGTGACCTCAGGCTCCTTTCCTGCTCCACAGGCACCAGAATTCCGGAGTCATCCCAGGCTCTCTGTTACCCTTAGAGATCATTCAGTCCAACATCCTTATTTCACAAGAAATAACTAAAAGCCCAAAAGGACCACTGGCCTGCCCAAGAAAATATAGCAAACCAGAAGCAGAATTTGAATTTGGAACTACCTCTCTGGATTTCCCAGGCCAGGGTTTTTGTTTCTGTTCCATGCTTTTTCTCTACTCTCCCGCTCTCTTGAAGGGAAGCAGCAAGCCAGCCCCTGACCCCTGGAGACAATATTGGTCCACAGGAGATGTGACAAAGTGGAAAGGCTCTGTCACACCCCCTTCTGTGTCCTTGGTCACCTCAGCCCCAGAATGCTTGGGGGCAGTCATGGGTATTTGGGGGCTAACTCTATCCCCTTGAGGACAGCATCAGAGAGGAAGGCTTTGCCTACCACTCCCACCCCTCTCCAGGTTTGTTAGCCAGAGCCCAGATCTTGAACTAATGAGGCAGAGAGGTTGACCCAAGGGCACAGATCATCCTCTGTATCCTTGGAAGGGGAAGGGGAGTGAAATAGGGCAAACACTGGCCCCCAGATTCATTCTCCTCGTCTGCACACACTCCCAACTCCACAGGCCATCAGCTGCCTCTGATTTTCCAAGACTGAAAAAGAGAAGGGAAGGAAGAACGTGGGGAGGGGGAATGGGGGGGTGAGGGGTGGAAAGTACCTTGACTGAATTTTAAAAACCCCTGGATGGTTGCCATGGAGATGGAAAGGTGCATCCCCATTGTCATAGCAACAGGCAAACATCCAGGGCTGCATTGGGAGTGGGATTTGGGGGAGTGGGGTTTGAGCCTCAGGCAAGTTGGGGGAAGGAAGGGGGAGGGGGAGCAGGGGGCCCAAGACAGGGGCTGTTCTTCCTACCCTGGCTCTGGGTCTTTACCTTCTGCCTGCCCCCAGTATCCTGAGCTTTTGGAAAAGTGTGACTGGAGGATGGAGATTCAAGCTGTGTTCCTGTCCTTAGTTCCAGTCCCCAGCTCAGGGGATCTAGCATTTGGAGACTAAGGCTCTCCCCTGTTTTCCCTCTGGCCTCCCATCTTATTTAGGAGTACATATTTAGAACTTGAAGGGAACTCAGAGGTCATCTAGTCTAACCCCCTCATTTTACGAATGAGGAAACTGAGGCGCAGACAGGAGAAATGCCTTGCCCTGGCTCACAGTGGTAATAAATGACAGGGCAAGGATCTGAATGAAGATTTGGAACCTGCTCCAAATCTGTTGGGCTTTTTTCTTTTCATTTAAAAATATTTTAATGACGCTCTTTCTCCATGTCCCCTGCTGAGTAGAAGTATGCCCAAATATGTACGGTAAAGCCAAACCAACCAGCCTGTTGGCCTCACCTAAGAGCGCCTTACTCCTCGTTTCCACGGCAGGAGGCAGGACAGACATTTCGGCATCAGTCTTTTGAAGCTCAGACTGGTTGTTGCTCCAATGACTTTCTAGATTGTTGTTTGCCTTTTTGTTTGTTTGTTTGTTTTCATCCTAGTGGCCATCATACAAACCACTCTCCTGCTTCCGCTTGTCTCCCTCAGTGTCAGGTCATCCAAGTGTTGCCATATTTCTCTGAATGGGTGATATAATGTGATATGATGCTCACATTATGTCCATATACCCTTTTGCCTCAGTTTCCTCCACTGTAAAATGGAATAATAACAGGATGTATCTACCTGGCAGGGCCATGAGGACCAAAGGAGAGAGCAGCTGTAAAGCACTTAGCTGGTGCTTCTTCCTTCCCCTTCACCCTTTCTTATATCACACTTTGTTAGTCATTCTCCAACTGATAAATGTCTATTTTGTTTACGGTTTTTTACTACAACAAAAAGTACCCAGCGTGCTATAATGTCTTACCTCCTCTCTCTTCTGATACTCATTCCCAAGAACCCACCCCAAACTGACTTGACCTTGATGGGGCATCACCTTGGAGCTGTACCCAGGGAGAGGTGACTAGAGTTTTGTCTGGCACACCAGCACCAAGGCTGCTTCCGAGCTAATCGGTCCTCTAGACCACTCTCCCTATTCCATGCCGTATGACTCCATTCACCCCTTCGCTTAGCCCTGGACAGCCCCTCACCCTCTCTTCTGGCCATAATGCTCCTCTCCTGAAGGGTCTACCTTCCCCAATCAATGTCTAAGACAGTGTAATGGTACAAAGAACACTGACTCTAGACTGACCTGGGTCTAAATTCCAGATTTTATGCTGACTTTCTACATGACTTTGGGTATGTCATACTCTCCCTGGGCCTTAGTGTCTCATCTGTCAAATGAGAAGACTGGACCAGATGGCCTCTGAGATGCCCCTGTATCTTCCTCTAGGATCCTGTGATCCTGCCTGTTGTCAGCTCATCCCCATCTCTTCTTTGGGAGACAGGTGTCTCTTGGTGACCATATTCAGTGATGAGAGGCTTGACCTAAGTGTGAAAGCTTGCTCATACTGGCCAAGGCAGGATCCTGAATCTTTGCAATGCCTGGTGGCAGCCTCCTTGGCAGCAACATTCCTGGGCCTCTTCTCATGGGCTTATCTGTTCAGGCGTTTCTGTCTCTGGGCCTACCCTTGACCAAGGCCTGCATTGCAAAGTCTGAGGCCTCTCTTCCATCCCCTCTTCTCAGCATGTCCTCCCTTCTCTACAGTTTGCTCTGGGAGTAAGAATTGCTAGAGAAATCTTTGAGCAACACCATGGGCTCCCTGGGCTCAGGTGAGATCCCCACCCCCCAGCAAGGGCAGGGACCATGCCATAGGATTCTAACCAGGACAATTGACAGTCTTTTCACCCTCTAAGCATCATCATCATCAGAGTCTGAGGAGGGACCCAGATGGCTTCATACACACTCAATCTTATCCAATTCAATTTATAATGCATTTATTAAGCACTTACTGTGTGCAGGACCAGGTTCTCAGTGCTAATGATACAAAGGTAAATCAAAACAAAGGAGAATAATGTGAAATAAGCCCAGAAAGGTAGGATCGTAGACTTAGAGACAGAAGGGACATCTAGTCTAACCCCTCCATTTTACAGATAAGAAGACTAACTTACAGACTTGCCTAAGGTTACAGAAGTCATGAGTAGCAGAGCAAGGATTTGAACCCAGGTCTTCTGGCTCTAAATCCAGGACTCAATCTGGTACCACACTGTACCATAATCATAGAAGGACTTAAAGGCAAAAATAAGAAGTTTGTATTCTAAGCCATTGGTAATAGGGAGCCATAGAAAGCTATTGAGCAGGAAAATTTCAGGGTTGAATGATTGAAACCATTAGTAATAGAGAGCCATAGAAGGTTATTGAGCAATGAAATTCAGGGTTGAATGATTGCACTAGTGATATTATTTTAGCAGTTGTGTAAGAGGTAAATTGGAGAAGGAAAACACTTCCCCCCAGAAGATACATTCATTCTAAGAGCAACAAGTCCCATTGATTCTGAAACCCCGTCCTGGCTCTCCCACTTCCTTGCTGTGTTACTTTCAACAAATCTCTTCGTTCTCTGGACCTCAGCTTCCTCATTTGTCACATGAGGGTCAAATTCTGTGATCTCTAAGGTTCTGTCCAACTCTGATGTGCTAAAATCCCAGGATCCTTCCTCTCTGGGCCCTGCTTCCCTCACCTGTCCAATGAGGGAGGTTGGACCTGACCACCTCTAAGTTCCCTCCAGAAGTGAAATTCTCTGATTCTACAGCTCTATGCATGAGGAATTTTTCTTTTCAAATTTAAAACCTCTCTTCCCCAGTCTCCCTCTTGCACCTGAACTCCTACCTAAGCCCCCCTTGCTGGCTATGCAAACCCCCTTGCCCAAATCACATCTTCCTCAGCTGGTGGGATGAGTCTCCCCCTGCCCCCACCTCTCCAGCTCCCCAGCCTCCTACAGCCCCTCTCAGGCTGTGGCTCCGTCAGAACCAGTTTTCCGCAGGGTCCCCAGGGATGGAGCCTTTCCTGACAATAACCTACTTGCACCTCTCTGGTAGAGGAGCTCTCGCCTGCCTTCCCTCCTCTTTTGCTCAGGCAGGGATTTATCAAGATCAAAATGACTTAAATTCTTTATTCTTATTTCTCCAGGGGAAGAGACTGGGGCCTTCAAGTTTCCACACAAATAGACATACACCCCAGAGACCTACTTCAATCATACTCAGCCTTTCTCCAGGCTAACTTATTGCCTAGTGCCAATTGTCTTCCTTGGATGGGAGCAGGAGAGGGACAGGGACAGAGACAGGGGGGAAACAGAACCCAAGGAAAGGTGGGGAAACCTCTTACCTTTGGAATAAAATTCTGACTCCTTTGTTGGCATTCAAGGCCTCTGCAGTTGGCTTCCAGGTCACCTTTCAGCCTTATTTCTCATTACAACAGTGGTTCTCAACCTTCCTAATGCCAGCGTGTCTGCATGTGGGCTGATCCGCCTGGAGACAGATAGAGGAGCATGGTGTCGAGCACGGAAATATGTGCTTTCCAATGGTCTCCAGCGCCCCTATGACCCCTGTGAAAGGGTTGTTTGACCCCCAAAGGGGTCTCGACCCACAGGTTGAGAACCACTGCATTACTGGCTGTTTCCAGCCTCCAAGCATTCTTTCAGTTTATAGGATCCCAGAATACTCTCTTTTGAGCTGGAAGGGATTGTAAGGGTCATCTAGCCCAAGAAACTGAGGTGTAGAGAGAGACAGAGGGGAAGGATTTACCCAAAGCCACCCAGATGGTCCTGTTCTTCCTTCAAGGCCACAGTCAGAGGAATACGTGCTTCCTGTCCCCTCCATACCCTGCTCCTTAAACTCTCTTAGAGAGCACTTAGTCAGGCTCTCTTCTTTGTCCCACCAGCCTCTTTCCTGGAAGCTGCTCATCTCTGTATGTATCACTCCACCAACAAGCATTGATTAAGTGCTAAGTGCCTACTACACACCAGGCATGGGGCAGGGCACCCGAAGATACCTGTCCTCAAGGAGCTTACATACATTTTTCTATTGGGGGAGAGTACGTGTGTATTTTTGTAGAGGGCATTTTTTCTTGTAGGTATTCTGTGTGTGGGGTATGTGTGTGTGTGTGTGTGTGTGTGTATTTTGAAGTAAAAAACCTCCTCTCCAGCCTTCCTCCCTTCTTACCTAAGTCCACCCTTTTCTGGCTAAGCAAATGTGCACACACACATGCACACACGCACACACACATACACACATGCAGAGCATAATCCATATAGATAGAGTTATATACAATGGATCTCTCTATCTACATCTATAGATATAGACAGAGTGTGTATGTATGTGTATTTGCTTAGCCAGCGGGGAGGGTTTAGGTGAGTCTGTTGATCTTCCCCTAAATAGAGATGGAGGGGAGGGAGAGAGAGACAGAGACAGAGACAGAGACAGAGAGAGAGAGAGAGAGAAAGAGAGAGAGAGAGAGAGAGAGAGAGAGAGAGAGAGAGAGAGAGAGAGAGAGAGAAAGTCACACAAACCCAGAGCAGCATTGATGACTTTGCTAAGGGCAGTTTCAGTTGAATAATAACATTGAGAGCCACATTATAAAGGATTTAGAACAGTGAGAGGAAAAAAACACTTGTTAATAATAGTGGGGTTTTGGGTTTTTTTGCCATTCAGGGTTTGCAAAGGCAGCTAGGTGGTACAGTAGATAGAGTACTGGCCCTGGAGTCAGAAGACCTGAGTTCAAATCCAACCTCAGGCACTTACCATATGTGAGTCACTGGGTAAGTAATTTAACTTTGTTTGCCTTAGTTTCCTCATCTGTAAAATGAGTTGGAGAAGGGAATGGCAAACTACTCCAAGATCTTTGGCAAGGAAACTCTAAATGCCATCATGAAGGACTAGACAAAACTGAACAATAACAGCAAAGGTTTGTGAAGCACTTTACACATATCACCTAATTTTTATTTTTATCCTTACCATCATCTTGGGAGTTGGGTGCTATTATTATTATTCCCATTTCACAGATGAGGAAACTGAGCCAGATAGTGGTTAAATGATATCCCCAAGATCACATAGCTGGTTGAGTGTCTGAAGCTGGATTTGACCTCAGGTCTTCCTGACCCCAAGACCTAGCACTTTATCCACTGTGCTGTCCTATCTACCTCTAATATTTAGTAACTTGTTGAGTTCCTTCATGTGTGACAGACCCAGGGCTCAATGCAGGGGACATAAAGATGGAGTATTATATAGTCTCTGCCCTCAGGGAGCTTATACCCTACTTGGAGAAAGGGGGGAATATCAAATAGATTTTCTGATTCCTCTTTACCTCTACAACTTTGAGTCACTTTCTCTTAAGGCTCAGCTCAAGCACCATCTTTTACATGAAGCCTTTCCTGATCCTTCTAGCTATTGGTCTTCCCCCAAAACTATAGATAAACCTCTCTCTCTCTGTCTTTCTTCTCTGTCTCTGTCTCTCTGTCTCTCTTCTCTATCTCTGTCTCTCTCCCTCTCTCTCTGTCTCTCTCTGTCTCTGTCTCTCTCTCCCTCTCTCTCTGTCTGTCTGTCTCTGTCTCTGTCTCTCTCTCCCTCTCTCTCTCTCTCTCTCTGTCTCTGTCTCTCTCTGTCTCTGTCTGTCTGTCCCTCTCTGTCTCCCTGTCTCTGTCTCTCCCTGTCTCTGTCTCTCTTCTCTGTCTCTGTCTCTGTCTCTCTGTCTCTCTCTCCCTTTCTCTCTCTGTCTCTGTCTCTGTCTCTCTCTTTTCTCCCCATACCCCAGCTCCTCCTCCTTTCTGACCTCTCCTTCTCTATCTCCTTTGCTGGATCATCATCTACAACACCCCTCCTAATTGAGGGAGGAGGAGGGATGCAGGGGGTGGGGGTACATCAGGGTCTTGTCCTGGCCTCTCTTCTAGCTTCTCTCCATTTTTTGGTTAACTGATTCATCAGTTACCATAAGTTTAATCGTCCTCTTTAAGCTTACGACCCCTAGATCAGTAGATCTGGTTCTATTTTCTCTTCTGAGTTACAGTATCATTTCACCAAAGACCTAATAGACATTTCAAACTGCGCTGTAGGAGTCTCAAATCCAATGTGTCCCAAACTGAACTCACTATCCCCCACCGCCACCCCAAACTCATCCCTCTTCTGAACCTCCCTATTTCTGCTGAGTGATCCCATCCTCCCAGCCACCCAGGTTGCCACTTTGACCTCATCCTCAACCCCTCACCCCACAATACCCTCATCTGCCAGATCTTGTCTCTTCCTTCTGTCTTGTGTTTCTGTCCTCTTATCCCAAGTCATAGTCACCTCCTTAGTTCAACCCCTCGTCATCTCTCACCTGGGCCATTGTGCCAACCTTCTGACTCGTCTCCCTCCCTCGGGTCTCCACCTTTTCCAATTTATCCTGCAAACAGCGGCTAAACTGATTTTCTTGAAATGTAGATCTGACCATGTCACTCTCCTCCTTAGTAAAAACCAGTGGCTCTCAATTATCTACAGAATCAATTATACTACTTTTGTCAATTAAAGCCTTTCATGACCTATATATACAACCATATCTATAGCAGGTCTTTATGTAGTGGCAAAGAATTGGAAACTGAGGTGATGTCCATCAATTGGGGAATGGTCGAACAAGCTGTTATATGTGATTGTGATGGAATGTTATTGTGTCATGAGAAATGACAAGCAAGGTGCTTTCAGAAAAACCTGGAAAGATTCAGATGAACTGATGCAAAGTGAAGTGAGCAGAGCCAGAAGAACATTGTACACGGTAACAGTAATACTTTAATGATGACCAACTCTGAAAGACTTAGCTACTCTGATCAAGACAATGTTCCAAAACAGTTCTAGAGGACTTAGGATAAAAATTACTGTCCACTCTGAGAGAGAACTGATGGAATCTGAGTACAATTTGGAGCATAACTTTTTTTCCCTTTCTTTATTTTTCCTGTGTGTGTGTGTGTGTGTGTGTGTGTGTGTGTGTTGTCTGTGTGTTTTGCAATGTGGCTAATATGAAATTTTATTTTGTATGATCCCACACATATAACTTATGTCACATTCCTTGCCTTCTCATTGGGTGGGGAGGAGCAAGAGGGAGGGAGACAATTCCAAACTCAAACTTTTTTTTAAATGTTAAAAATAAATAATAAATTTTAAAGAAATGACCTAGCTCCAATCTATCTTTCCATTTTTAGTACATATTACTCCATCCAACACAAACTGCAGTCCAAAAGAGCCAGGCTTCTTGTTGCTTCTCATATGTTGCACTCATCTCCAGCTTTCTTGCCTTTGCACTGGCTGCCCCCCTCCAGCCCTGGAATGCTCTCTGTCCTCACTTCCATCTCCAGAATCTTTACTTAATTCAAGGTCTAGCCCAAGTATCACCTTCTATAGGAACTTTCTCCAGATGTTCCTAGCTGCCTCATCCCTCAAATCACGAACATCTGTGTCCTTCAACTAAATTACAAGTTTATTGAGGGCGGAGACCGTTTTCCCTTTTGTCTTTTTATCTCTAGTGCTTAGCACAGAGCCTGGTACATACGAGGATGTTTGATAAATGTTTGGTGATTGAACTCAATGGAGTTGAGCCAATGGATAAGTTATGAAGGCAAGAATGAAGGCCAAGGTGCTACCTTCTGGACAACACTGTTCTCCTCTCTATGGGGCTGCCCTTCACCTTCTCCCAAAGGATACATTGATCAAAATACCGCCTGCCCTTGGCAGAGTTGTTTAAGAGGTTTCAGTGCCTTAGCACTGATTTTGTGTTGTTTTCAGATCACCTCGAATGCCCTGAGAGGGTCAGACCTGAAAAACAATGACAGATTTTGAACTAGATCTAGACCTTATAGGTCACTGAGTCCATTTTCCTCCTTCTACCAATGGAGAAACAGAGGAACAGAGTGGCCCGTGATTTGCCAGGATCACCTGGGTGGTGTCTGCTGCCGGATTTGAGCCCAGGACTTGGTGAGTCCCAGCACAATGCATCTCATGCTTCCTCTCTTAAAGTTTATATAGTCCAACCCCTTTATTTTACAAAAGAGACAAGTGAGTCTGGGATCAACGGAATAAGCTGAGACTGAAGGGATGATGTAGGAACCATACAGCACTCTCTGATTCTAGAGCCAGTGGCTGCTCCTGCTGCACAGGGTTAGGCATCTCCTTCTTCTTCTTCCTTTCCCTGGGCTGGGGTGGGAGGAAAGAAGGGGAGGCTGAGGGCAAGCAAAGAAGAGCCATCAGACTGTGGGAGACAGCGTTACTCCCAAATCTCAATTGTGTATTACAAGGGGTGAATACAGAGGAAGCAGCCAGGAGGCTGAGGGAAGCCCCGGGTGGCTCCCCCTCCTGCTCCTCCTGGAGGGCCCACTGCTCCATCTATCAGGGGTCAGCTAGGTTAATGAATCCCTCCCGTCTCTGCCTGGGAGACAGGCCGGGGCAGGAGTTTCTCAAAGGCTAGGGTACACTAACAGGAAGCTTTTGGCCCAGCGGCTGTTCCACTAAATACACAGAGCTACAGCTCCTGTATGTCTGGGCCGTGTGGGGCTCCTCTCTGGGGGCCTTGGTAGGATCATAGGCTTTACCGCCGGAAGAAGCCTTGGCCGGCATTATGGTCCAAACTCATTTCACAGATGAGGAAACTGAGTCCTAGTGAAGGCCACGGGCTGGACCTCACTTCTCCCTGGCTCACAGGATTGCTGGGAAGGAAATGCTGTAAACATGAAAGGGAACAGAGACAGGAGTCAAAGTCGGGTCTCCTGACCTTGGGTCTAGGGCTCTCTCCATTCTACCGCAGCTGCCCCTATATATCTAGGCTTGATGGCCCAGGGAACCACAGAAACTAACCTCAGAGAAGTCCCACTTGGCTTTCCTGCTGACAGGCCGTCCCGCTCTGTTTGGATGGGCCCCTTCCCCAGAGGAAGCTGCCCCGTTCTGGGTTAGGCGAGACATCTATCCATCAGCCTGGAGGGCAGCTGGGGCCCTGCTGGATTTATGGGGCAGAGTCTGGGGCCAAACAGCTGCTGCTCGCAATTACGGGGCCTGGGCCTCTTCCAGCCAGGTGTGCTCCTGCCCCTCTAGGCCCAGCTCACCCCCTGGAGCACCACCCCTCCCCCTCCCCAAGGCTGCCACCACCTCCAGGCAGGAGTCCGTTAAGCACTATTTCCACCCATAGGTGTCCTGGGCTACCAGTTGATGATTCCTCCTGAGGGAGCACTATCTCAGGGAATCCATCCAGCTCCCCTTCCCCCCAAGCACACGCATAAATGTGCACACACTCACCCACAGAATGCAAACACACATGTAGGAGAAAGCCTCACAGAATTACGGGATTTTACAGTTCTGAGGGGCCTCAATGGCCACATGAATTCATACCCTAATGGATGGGCTCTTAACTATATTTTGGGGCGTGGACCCCTTTGACAGTCTAGTGAAACCTGTAGGCTCCTACACAGAATGATATTTTTAAATGAAACAACGAAGGATTCCAAAGGAAACCAATTATAATCGAATACAATTATCAAAATAAAAAAAAAAGTTAATGGATCCCAAGCTAAGAACCCATCCCCTAAAGAAATCTGTGTATCATACCTGACAAATATTCAACCCACCAGTCTGCAGGGAGACCTCCAAGGAGGGGGCACCTGTCAGCTCCTGGGGCAACACATTCCACTTTTGGACGGCTCTAATTATGAGGAATTATTATCTAATCTTTTCTGATTTCAAGCTTAAATTTGCTTCTTTGCATCCTCCACCCATTGCTCCTGGTTCTCTCCTCCAGGGACAAGAAGTCTAATCCCCTTTCCTCTGAGAACCCTTCAAACACTAAGACAACCGTCATATGTTCTCTAGGGCAAAACCCCCCAATTCCTTCAGCTTGTCTTCCTAGGATACCCTGGGTAGGGTCTTAGACACCCCCAAAACCCTTTCATACCCTGTCTCACATCTATCAGGTGAGACCCTCAGAGCAAACGTTATTGTTCCCATTGACAGCTGGGGAAGCCAAGGGGAGTCATACGGCAAGTTATTGGCAGAATTGAGTCAAAGTCGCCAAATGTGCTCCAATGTGAGGCACCTACTGTGCACAGAGCCCTGGGTCTGGTGCTGGGAAAAATACACAACCTAGGTAGGATCCCGTCCTTGTCCCCTTGAAGCTGGCAGTCTAGGACTGGGGTAAGCATATAATACCCAATATTATAGTTGATAATAATAATAGGTCATCCATATGGTACCTACTATGCGCCAGATGGCGCTAAAAGCTTCACAAATATCATCTTGCTTGATCCTCACAACACCCCCAGAAGGTACATGCTACTATTTTCCCCATTTCATAGTTGGGGAAACTGAGGCAAGAAGGAGTTAAGTGATCTGCCCAGAGTCAGACAGCTAGTAAGTCTCTGAGACTGGATTCAAACCCAGGTCTTCCTGATTCTCAGCCTGGCAGCCCCTAACCACTCTGCGATCTCACATTTTATAATGTCACCCATTATATGTATTTTGCATATGTATAATATACAATACCTAGCATATAATACTTAAATGCTTTGCATGTGTACATGTATTTACACATATCTATCCACATGTGTGGGAATGTCCACACATGTGGATACATACATGGTGCGTTGTGCATAGACATTTGAGAAGCCCGGGCTGTGCCGTGAGGGATCAAGGGGACAATAGATGGTTCCTAACCAGGGACACTGCTTGTGGAAGAGGTCTCCTTTGAGATGTGCCTTCAATTTATTACTATTTTCCAAAAGGTCTGGGGAACCTTTGCAGTATGGCCGTCTACCCTACCTGCCATGGCCCCATTTCTATTCATCTAAGAGGAATTGTTGGGCTTTTCAGCCATTTACCAGCCTGAAGGTACAGAGTTTCTTTCAGCAAGCACAGCTTTAATATTTGGCCCAGTGAGCTTTCCCCGACTCTGAATTCCTACCACATTTAAGAATGTTCTCCATCTAGCCTGTCGCACAGTTGCTTAGAGATTGCCTTAAAAATGTTCTCTAGTTGTTTCATGGTCACACTCATGGAACGTGGGAGCTGGAAGGGACCTTAGAATATAGAATGAAGCTTGCTGAAATTGAGGGGTGGGGGTGGAGATGGGGGTGGGGGTGGAAACTTAGAACACAGAATGTCAGAGCTGAAAGGGACCTTGGAATATAAAATGCAACTTACTGGAGCTGAGAGTAAAAGGGAACTTTAGAATACAGAGCATTAGAGCTGGAAGGGACCTCGGAATATAAAACGCAGCTTTCTGGAGCTGAGGGGTGGTGGGGTAGTGGAATGGTGGTGATGGTGGAATCTTAGAATGTGGAATGTCAGAGCTGAAAGGGACCTGAGAATGTAGAATGCAGCTTGTTGGAGCTAAGGGTGGGAGGGACCTCGGAACATAGAGCACAGAATGTCAGAGCTGGGTGTGACCATAAAATATAGAACATGGGGTAAGAGTTACAAAATAAACAGTGGAACACACTGAGCTTTGACCTCTATTTGGCATTCAAAGCCCTTTGAGTAGACTTAGAATACATCACTCACTCCCTTTCACACACTTTATGACTCAGTCTTCTAACTGGTCTTCATGCCTGATATTCTCATTTCCCATCTCCATGCCTTTGCATTAGTGGTCCCCCATGCCTGGAATGCACTCCTTTCTTATCAACACTTCTTGGGATCTCTAGTTTCCTTCAAGATTCCTTCATGAAGTTTTTCCTGATCCCTGAAGCTGCTGGTGCCCTTTTCCCAAAAACTTACCTCACATATATATTTATATCTACGTTGTATAAACCTGTATACGTACACATGGCTGGTTTGGTGGGGCAATAGGTAGAGTTCTGTAAATGGAGTCAGGAAGACTTGAGTTCAAATCCAGCCTCAGACACTTAGTAGGTAGTAAGTGAGCCACTCAGTATCTGAGGCTAGATCTGTGACTTGACCCTGGACAAGTCACTTACCTCTCTCTGTTTCCTCAATTGTAAAATGGTGATAGTAGTAGCATCCACCTCCCAGGGCTGTTGTGAGAACCTAATGAAATAATATTTGTAAAAGCGCTCAGTACAGTGCTGGACACATAGTAGGTGCCATATACACACTTATTCCCTACCCTTTCCCTCTTGAGGTCAGATCTCGCCTTCTGACACTCCCTAGCTGAGAATAACTCTGTGTAAGTCAGTTAACCGCTCCCTGCCTCAGTTTCCCCAACTGTAAATAGGGATAATAATAACATCTACCTCACAGGGATTTGGGGGAGTATTAAATGAGGTGTTCATAAAGTGCTTTGCAAACCTTAAAGTGTTGTGAAGAATGTCCCAAAAGTCCTAATGTGGTAGTTTAAAATTGTCCTAAGACCTTTGGGACATGCTATATAAATGCTAAATAAATGTTATTAATTATCATCATATTTACTTGCTTGACTCTCCTGACAGAATGTAAGGTCCTTGAGTACAGGGATTATATTGCTTTGTCTCTTTATCTCCAGCATGTAGTATATTTTGGGCACTTAGTAGGTACTTAATAAATGCTGATTGATTAAGTGATTGGTTGACAGGGATCGGAAATTTAGAGGTTGTGGAACTTGGTAGTTTTAATACATAAAAATTTAACATAATTCAATACTCCTTCAACACTATAGAAGCCACTATGAGTAATTCTCCCTTCTGGCAAAATTGAGTTTCTGTTCATTACTTCTTATATTATTTTCTCTTTTAAAGATAAAATTGATTGATATATTTTGTTTTAAAATTCTATATTCTATCTATAGTTTCCACTGTTTCTCTCCCTCTACCTCTTTTCAGAGCCAGGCATCTCTTAAAACTAAATTATAAAAAAGAATGAAAAAAAGTTCAAAAAGCCTAACCAACATATATATATATATATTTTTTTTTAAAAGCCTGACTTCATATGTAGTATTCCATAGCTATGGTCCTCTATTTCCACAAAAAACTAGGGGGCTTCTCATACCTTTTCTTTAGGGTCAAGTTTTATTATTATAAATGTTTATCATTCAGTTTTGTATCACTTCTTTTGTGGCTGTTGTTCTCTTGGTTTATATTGCCCTTAGATACTGTTTCCTTGGTTCTGTTTACTTCACTTTGCATCAGTTTATATAAATCTTTCTATGCTTCTCTGAATTCTTCAAATGCATCATTTCTACAGCTCAGTAATTCTATGACATTCATGTGTCACAGTTTGTTTAGCCATTCCCTAATCAATGGATATCTATTTTGTTTACAGGTTTTTGCTATCATCAAAAGTTCTACTATAAATATTTTACTGCATATGGATCCTTTTTTTAAAAAAATCAGTAATTACATTGAAACATAGGCCTAGTAACAAAATTTCTGTAGAAAAAGGAATGGACATTTCATTTGCTTTCTTTGCATAATTCTTTTATTATTTTCACATCATGAATTTAAAAGGTGATTCTCTGCGGCTTGTCTCAGATGAAAATTTCATACTGCTTAGGGAGGATGTCAAAATTGCTAGTTATGGCACTGCAGCAGGTCAGAAATGGGAGGGATATTAGAACATAGAATAGAGGATGTTAAATCTGAGACTTTAGAATATGATTTTGAGCTAGGAAGAACATTAGAGATCATCCAATCCAGCTGCCTTTTATAGTTGAGAAATTTGAGTTGCCAAATGACTAAATGTGTGAAAGGGCATTTATTAATTATTTATTAAGCATCTATTTACTATTTTTCAAGCACCGTGCTAATGCTAAGGATATGGGTACAAAAGCAAGACTAACCATATCCTCAAAGAGCTTATTATATTCTAGTGGGGGGAGGGGGAATACATAGAGGGGAGTGCAGCTTGAGGGCAGATTTTAGGACTGCAAAGGCTAACAAGGCTATAAGCCCAGCTGGCCAGAAGTGGTATCACCAGGGCAAATTCAAGGATCAGTAGTCCAGCAAACTCAGGGACAGAAAGGATGGTAAAATAAGGCCAAGGGGTCCAGAAAATGACCACTCTGACCAAATTATTATAGTTGGTGACTCCCTGATCACTTAATTATGATTTGCCACAACCTGGATGCATGGCTTCTTAATGGCCATGATTGCCCTAAGGCCAGGGGGCTGGAAGGTCCCAGGAGAGTTACCAGAAGGAAGGCCTAGAAGGGACCACAGATCAACATCAAACAGGAGCTCCAGGCTCCTACAAGCATAGAGATGGGGAGGGGGGTGATGAAAGGATATGGGGAGAGGTTGACGCCCATGGAGGGGTAAAGAAGGAGAAGCTGGAAGATTGAGAGGAGGGAGAGTAGAGGAGAGTGAGAGGGGAGCATTTCTGGGTACTCATCCCTCTAGTACAATCTTGTTTTTTCAAGTCATTGTGACTGAAATGTAGCCGTCAAAGAAATGATCATACAAGTCTAGACCAATATTGGGGATTGCTGAGACATGCTTACCTAAAACAATTTCAAATATTTCTTCTTGTGATTTTTCAAATGCATAATTTACATTTAGCAGATGTTTAAGCCAGGTTTAATCTCCCTTTTTAGAGAACCCAGATGAGGTGGTGTTTGTCTTTTGCTTATTTCCTCCAGATTTCAATCACCATACCATCCACAACTCACATAGAATTTCTAGGTAACACGAGCAATTTCACTATTGGGCAGATATCCCAAGGAGGTCATTGACAAAGTGAAAGGCTCCATATCCAACTAAATATTTATAGCAGTATTTTTTGTGGCTCTGAAGAGCTGGAAGCAAAGTAGATGTTCATTGATTAGAGAATGGCTGAATAAATTGTGGTCCGGGAATATAAAGGGATATTACTGTGCTGGAAGAAATGATGAGCATGATGAATCCAGAAAAGCTTGGAAAGATCCCTATGAACTGATGCAAAGTGCAGTAATCAGAGACAGGAAAATAATATATTCAGTAGCTATCACAATAAAAATGGAAAGAACAACCACCACAAAGCAATCAATACTTAATGCTATAGATATGAAAGGATACCCCTAACCCATCCCTTTTCAAAGGTGGTGGTCCACGTGAAATATACATGGCACATGGTTTTGGAATTTTTAATGGATTGATTATGCCAATTTTTCCTCCTCCTTCTCCTCCTTTTCCTCCTTCTCCTCCTTCTTCTCCTCTTTCTCATTCTCCTCCTCTTCTTCCTCTTCCTTCTTCTTCTTCTTCTTCTCCTCCTCCTCCTCCTCCTCCTTCTTCTTCTTCTTCCTCCTCTTTCTTTAAAAAAATTCCATTTGTTATATGGGATGACTCTCTGGGAGGGGGAGGGGAAAGGATACTGGGAAAAACTATAATCATGTAAAAAAAAAGATATCAATAAAAACTTAATGCTGTAAAATCATAAAGAATGAACTTGGTCCCAGATAAGTGATATAAGAAGATACAGCCTCCACTCCTTTGCAGTGGTCAGGGTCTATGGGTATGGAACCTTGTATATAAAGTCAGGTGTTTTTATGTATTGTTTACTATTTTTTGTCTTAAAAAAATCATTGTCAAGATTTTTTAGAAAATCTTTTGTCAATCTTTCCCCTGGAAGAAATGAAAAAGAGAGGGATATTGGGGGGAAATCCCAATGACATCAAAATGAAAGATATAAAGAAAAATGATTTTTTAAAAAATCAAATAATGTTCATGATGGCTGTGTATTGAGTAAATGTTTGCCTTAACAAATTAAATTCCCAGGATGTATACCCTAATGAAGTGTGTTGGATGTGCTTACGCTGCTTTGCGGGGTGCTTTGTAAGTACTTAGTAAATGTTTATCAGATGGATTCGAACCCAGGCCTTACTGACTCCAGGTTTAGCTAATTCTTTCCACTCGTGATACCACATTTCCTCTGAAGAAGAAGTAAGTAATTTGCCAAAGGGAACAATGATAGTAGCAAGTAGGGCCAGAACTGGTTTCTAACTCAGATCTCAAAGTCTGAGGCACTACTTGGTGGATTTGGAGTCAAAAAACGTAGGTTCAGATTCCTAGTCTGCTGCCTACTACCCATGTGACCTTAGGCAAGCCCTTTCCCCTCTGGCATTGGATTAGATCATACTGAGGGGGCCTACCCTCTCTGACACTGTGTTCTAACACCTATCCCAGCTTCACCAATCCATGCACTCAGGTTCCTTCTCATTCTGACATCCTGGGATCTCTGGAACACTTCCCATCAATCTGGGATTGACCCAGTCAAGTGCTTTGAATGAACTTCATTCATCCAGATGACAACCCCAGGATACTCACCGGCAGTCAATCAGAAAGCCTCCTGGTTGTTGGTAGACTTTAGCAGTCCCTTGCTTGGAAGAGTTACCTAGAACTGAGCATAATACTCCAGATGTTGCCTGACTAGGGCAGAGGAAAGTGGGATCACTAGCTCCTTTGTTCTAGACTCTGCTTCTTCGGATACTGCCCCAAATGGATGGGAACTCCCTACTGACCAGAATATGGCTGTTACCAGTAGGCCATCTTGCCATCCAGGACAGAGAAAGAGGGACTGCCTTTTACCAGCTTATTTTCATTCAGGTGACAATTTCTTGCTTTTTTTTTTGGATAGATTTTAAAATCTTCCATATTTATCAGCCTTATCCTTCTTGTAATACCCTTCTATTTACACACACTCAGGGCTCAATATTTATATATATACCTTTAAATTGGCACTTACCCACACTCTGGGCTTAGAATTTACTCACACTCTGGGTACAATATTTACCCACACCCTGGACTCAGTCTTTACCTGTGATCTGGGCTCAGTATTTCTATATGTATACCCTGAAATTAGTATTTGCCCACACCCTGGGTACAGTATTTATCCTCATCTTGGGCTCAATGTTTGTGTGTATGTGTGTGTGTGTGTGTGTGTGCATGCACACGTGCATACACACATTATATATATAATATACATTATATAAATACATATATATATATATATATATATACAGACATATATATCCTAGGCAGTATACATGCACACACACACACACACACACATGCATATATATATAAAACCCCCATCTTACAGTTAAGAAAATTGAGGCAAACGGGGGTTAAAGCACCTTGCTCAGAGTCACCCAGTGAGTGTATAAGGCTGGATTTGAACACAGGTCTTCCTGAGTCCTGGCTTGGGTTCTATCCACTGCACCACCAAGCTAGCTCACACCTTCTTCCTCTAAAGGTTAAGTGCAGAGAAGGATGATGTTTTGGGCCTTTCTTTGTATCCCTAACACCTAGCAGAGTGCTTGGTAAATATTAGATGCTTGGTAACTATTGACTGACCGCCTCACTGATATTGACCCTGGCTAGCTGTGACCTCAGAAAAGTCTCTTTCCTCCACTGGGTATCAGTTTCCTTATTTGCAAAATAAAAGGAAAAAGTGATCTCTAAGGACTCTCCCAGACTTGACATTCTGTGCTTCTGGATCTGTGCCTGTGGGATTGGAAGGCAAGGGTTTGTACCTCGTCCCCACCTCAGCCCTGATAATCCTCCTATTAACAACCCCTCCTGTGGTCTGGGGGTGGCCTGGCCTCCATCCATTACTTCATTTGGTCCTCACAATATTCCCATGTTTATCTCCATTTTGCAGGAGAGGAAACTGAGTCTCTGAGAGGGGAAGAAGCCAGTTTCAGGTCACACAGGGAGTCAGGGGCACAGCTGAGATGAGGAGCCAGTATCCCTGATGACCAGACCTGTGTTTAGATTTCTGTTCCTTGCTATCCCTTTCAGCTAATGGTAGATGGTAGTTTTCCCCCTGTTTTCCCAGGTGCATCATTATAGGCAAGAGAACTAAGAGTTTATCAGGTTCAGACTTAGCATTAAAAAAGTGAAATCACAGATTTTCTCGGTTGGAAGAGCCTATAGAACATAGAATATAAGAACTAGGAGAGATGTCAGAGGCAGATAGATAGACACTGGCATCAGGAAGATCTTGGCTCAAATTTCGTCTGGGACACTTATTAGTTATATAACCCTGGCCGTGTCTGAGCCTCAGTTTCCTCATCCGTAAAAGAACTGTGTAAAGATCTAATGAAATCATAAATACAAGCTACCTGCAAACCACAAAGTGCTATATAACTGCCAGCTTTTATGTATTACTATTGTTGTACAGGTGAGGAAACAGGCTCAGAGAGGAGGCAGGACCGACCTAAAGACAAATGGAAAGTCAGTGGTGGAACTAGGTCTAAAACCCAGGGTTCCTTAACTCCCAGTTCAGTTGGTTTTTTCCCCTCACTGCACTGAATTTTCAAGCAAGTGCACACATCACCCTATCTCTCCATCCCTCCCCTCACTGGGAAGTAGAAAGACATGGTTTCTGATGATTTGTTTTAAGAAGCTCACTAGATTCTGGCTAAGGGGACAGGGGTCACTTCTGCTCCAGCTCACGGCAATCCCAGTGAGACAGGGCCCTGCCCTTCAAGACTCACGCACATGCAAACGCACGCAGGCACAAACATGCATATCTAATATTATATAAATTATTTGGTGAGTGAGAGGTGGTTAATAACTACAGGGAACAGGAAAAACTGCCTGTAGGGGAAGCAATTAGTCAAGGAAGCCAGAAGTGAGGGTGAGAAGGGAGTGTGTTCCACCTACAAAGCACAGCCCTGTTCAAACGCACAGGGAAAGAAGGAACGTCAAGTACAGAGTATAAGTAGGCCACTTTGGCTGAAACTTCAGAGTATATAATAGGGAACAATGTGAAATAAGGCTGGAAAAGGTAGGTTGGCACCAGCCCATGAAGTCAATGATGCTCCATAGTCAATAAATGCCTACCAGGTGCTAAGCATTGGGTATATAAATAAGAAAAAGAAAGTCTCTGCCCTCAAGGAGCTTACAGTCTAATGGGGGAAGAAAAACACCAAAGGAAACTGAAAAGTGGGGGAGGGGAGAAGGGGCTGCCACAGAGTACCCCAAGCTGTGGAGTCAAAACCAAGCAGAGCTGCCAATGGAAAATGTGGGGCTTTAAAGGCCAGGTTAGGTTTTAGCCTAGAGGCCATAGGGAATCACTGGAGTTCCTTGAGTAGAGGAATTCCATGGTCACCCATGTACCATAGGAAGATTACTTTGACCACTGTTGTGGGGATGGAATCAGAGAAGGGACAGGCTGGAAGCCTAGAAGAAGAGGACCTGAACAAAGGTGGTGGCAATATGGTTAGAGAAAAGAAGATGTGCTGAAAAGGTGAAATACATAAAACATGGCGCTGACTGGACATGGGGAGTGAGAAAGAAGGAAGACCCCAAGACGTCTCACCTGGATGGCTAGAAGGATGGTGGTACTTTCAGTTTTGGGGGAGGGATGAATGGGAGGGGAATGGAGAGAGAGCTGATGAATTCCATTTTTAAACATATTGAATTTGAGTTGCCTGTGTTAGACAACTATCAAGTTAGAAATATCCAGCAAGCAGTTTGTCATGCAATTCTGAAGCTCAGGAGAGAGTTTAGGACTGAATATATAGATCTGGGAGTTGTCTGCATAAAGATGATAATTGGACCCGTGGGGGCTGATGAGATTGTACCACAAAAGACAAGAGAAAGAGAGAAAAAGAGAGAGAAAGAGAGAGAGAGAGAGAGAGAGAGAGAGAGGAGAGAGACAGAGACAGGGAGAGAGAGAGAGAGACAGAGACATTGAAAGAGACAGAGACAGAGAGAGAGGGAGGGAGGGAGGAAGTGGGGAGGGAGGAAGTGAGCAGAGAGGAAGAAGGAGAGGAGAAGAGGAGAGAGGAAAGAGAGCCCTGGACAGAGACTATGGTGCAAAGATGCCTATAAACTTCTGGGAGTTTGCAAAGGGTGCTGCTTGGGTTGAGGAGACTGCTTTAAAATGTTTTTAAGTCTCTAAATCTTCTGAATGTTTTATAATTGCTCTTCCCCATCAAAATAACAGCCCCAAAGTCCACTTCCTTGTCTCCCTCTCATTTTGCAAATCAGGAAACAGAGTCTCCAGGTGTTGAATGACTTGCCCAAGACCCAACGAAGAGGAAGTTGTAGACCCAAGATTTGGGAGGCAAGACTCTTTCCACCGCTCCCTGACACAAAAGGAGAAAGGGGATCAGAGGCTCTGGTACTAAAAAGGAGATTATCTAGTCCCAATGTCCATTTAATGAGGAAAGAAACTGAGGCTGACGATGAACACGGATAAAACTCTTCACACACGTCACTCATTCGAGCCTCACAATAAACCTGGGAGGCAGGCAATGTAGGTATCATTGTCTCTGTGTCCTAGCCAAGTAAATGGACTCAGAGAGGTGAGCCAACTTGTCTAGGGTCACACAGCTAATACATGTCAGAGGCAGGATTTGAGCCCAGGTCTTTCTGGTTCCAAGGAGATGTGATGGGTTCCTGTTTCCCAGCCTCCACAGGGCCCTCACTGCTACACGGCAATCCTTTCATTCTTTCCCCCTTACCCACAGTGGCTATTTTCTGTCCTCAAACCCCCTACACTTCCTCTTCTCCTCTCAGTAGGGGGCTTTGCCTTGTGCTTTGCCAAGGAAATAGACAGAGATCATCCATCTGCCAAAGGCCTGACAGGTGCTTTGAGCAGCCCTGGACACTGGAGTTAGGCACCAGGGTGTGGTGGTGGTAGAAGAGGAAGGTTCAGGGAAACAAGTGATCAAAGCACCTGAAAGGAGAGAGGCCTGGGAATCTTGAATTGGGGCTTAAAGATGAACAAGATGGGACAGGTAGGTGGCAAAGTGAATAGAGCACCAGCCCTGGAGTCAGGAGGACCTGAGTTCAAATCTGGCCTCAGACACTTAACACTTACTAGCTGTGTGACCTTGGGCAAGTCATTTAACCTCAATTGCCCTGCCCTCCCTCCTACAAGAAGCAAAAAAAATGAAAAAAAAAACAAAAAAATAAAGATGAACAAGAGGGGTTTAGTATAATTAAAGGAATAAGCCTTGAGGTGAAGGGCCAGGCCCCTTAATCAGTTCCAAGGAGAGTCCCAGAAAGCTTGTCTTCTAGGGTCAGGCAAAAGAAATCTCTCTCTTTTGACAGTCCTCCAAATGCTAGGGGGCTCAGTGGATAGAGCAAAGAACTTGGAGTTAGGAAGATTTTCTCAGTGGAAACAAGATGAAAGAGGAAACAGCACCATCTGCTTTGCTAGTATACTCTGAGGAACATGAGACCTTTCCATCTGACTTAAAGTTATGTGCATGGCATGTAGTAGGTGCTTAATAAATGTTTATTGGATTCTGTCTTCCCCCATTACAGCGTGAGCTCCTTGAGAGCAGAGCAGAGACTCCTACCTTTTTTTAAAATTTGTAATCCTAGCTTAGTTCGGGGATAATCACTTGTATACAGCAAGTGATTAGTAAGAGCTTCATCCATTCATTCAAATACTGCCTAAGCTCTCTTAGGGTCAGCTAGGCAGCAAAGTGAATAGAAGACAGGACCTGGAGTCAAGAAGACTCATCTTCATGAGTTCAAATCTAGCCTCAGACACTAGCTGTGTGAACCTGGGTAAGTCCCTTAACCCTGTTTGCCTCAGTTTCCACATCTGTCAAATGAGCTGGAGAAGGAAATGGCAAACCACTCCAGAATCTCTGCCAAGAAAACCCCAAATAGGGTCCCAACGAATCAGACACGAAAACAACAAAATAGCAACAAATTATTTCATTTTTGGCATTTGTAACCCTAGCACCTACCACTGCGTCTGGCATACAGTAGGTGCTTAATAAATGCACGTTGACTGATTGACAGCTATGTGACACTTTTGACTCAATGAGCTCACAGCTCATTAAACCCAGATCTTACTGAGATGAACTGTTGTCTGGCCACACTCCCTATGTCTTAGGGTAGGTTCTTACAAAGCCTACATCCTGGTACTGGGATTGCGTTTGTCCTGAGTTGGAGGTGGAGGGGGCGAGGAGGGGGGTTGAGAGGATGAGGGATAGGAGGCAAGCTGGGCAAATATCCCCTCTTCCAGCCCCTGTAGCAGTTCTGGCTCAGGCTAAAGGTCCCGGATCTTGACTGAGCCATGCAGTGTAGTTAAAACATGAGCGCATCATCCCAGACCTGGGGATAGAGACAATATAGGGTGGTAGAAGGGGTTTTTTATAGCATTCCAGGCAAGAGCTACACATTGAGTCTGGGGCAAATAACGGGAGGCTGGTTTGATTTGAGGGGGGAGGGAGGAAAGAAGAGGGGAGCCCAAGCTTTAAAGGCATCAGTCCATACTGGAGACCTTCAGATAGGAGAAGAGGAGGGCAGTGGCAGGAAAGACACTTCCCTTCAGCCTGTCACCTGATAGCATCCTATTTTAACTGAATCTTGGAGTTAAAACTATTGAAAGACTAGGGTGTTGTTAGCACCCTCTACATATGGCACCCTGGGCAAAGGCCTGATTGCACCGCCTTGGTTCTCGCTCTAGCCTTTTGGCCATCCCCAAGAGGGCCCAGCCTTGTTCAGTGACTGGGATGGGACAGAACTACACTTCCTGTACCTTTCAGACCAAATTCATAAACCAGAATGCAATCCATCCCTTTAGGCATGGAGCCCCTGCTTTTCTCCACTCCCCTCCCTGAGTCTCTCTGGCCATGAGCATTTGAGGGAAAAACAGGGAGCCGGAGGGTGAAAGGAAGTGGCTGGGAGAAGGAAGAGGTCCCCTCCCCCTCACCCCTTGCCTCCTCTTCTTTCTCCCCTCTCCCCTTTCCATTCTGCTGCAGGGACAAAGGCTCCAGACTAGGACCTGTGTGGATCTTGCCTTTTCATGTAGAGTCATAAATATTTATCAAGAAAATGGGGCGAGTGACTAGAGGCATGGGGGGGGGGGGGGTTACAGACTGGGGGAAGGCGGGAGAGCAAAGATGCGGGAGGATTAAAGCAAAATCCTGCCTGTAATGAAAGCAGCTGCCGGAGAACAGGGACAAGGGGAGGCTGTGTTTGCCTTCGGATCCTGGGGATGGGAGACGATAGGACAGACGGACCACAGGCTCAAGGATACATCCTGGGAGCTGACCTGGGTCCTGAGGACCCCGACTTCCTCTCCCAGCAAAGCCCTACTTGGAGGGAAGCGGGAGCCTGGGGGTGGGGGTGGGGGGCTAAGTCTGAGAAGAACTGACCTGCTACTTTAACCCTACTGCAGGCAATCCTGCCTGTCCATCTCCACCGGCTCTCCCCTGACAAGCCATTCTCTCTGACTGCCCCTAACTGTCCTCTCTGACACTCTCCTAACGAGCTCCACACCGATCAACCCCTAATCAGCCAGCCTTCCTCACAATCCTTCCCCGATTCTCCCTTTCTCTCAGAGGATGGATGGTTCATTAAGAGACTGTCTACAACAGTGGTGTCAGACTCAGAAAACTGGACCGAAGGATCCCAGTGGGTCTGAGAAGAGGCCTTTAATTGACTCTGAAAAGCACATTAACATTATCTGTATCCTATTATTGCATTTTCATTTGTTTTGTTAAATGTTTCCCAATTACACTTTAATCTGGTTGGGGCAGCAGACCTGGCCCCAGGCTGTCTTTGACACCTCTGGTCTCACTGGTTTGACATCCTCTTATTTATTGTAGAAAGAATCGAGGGATGAAGGAGCCTCAGGAACCTTCGAGCTCATCCCATCCAAGTCCCCAAGAGAGGGGAAATGACTTATCCAAAGCCAAACACTGGATAAATGGCAAAACTGGGCCCTGGGCTGACCCCAGACCCAATGGTTTTTTCCACATGCCATGTTTCCTGCCTTTTTCCAGACTCTAAATCTTGTCCCATCTTCTAATCAGGCTTAGTGCTGAAAAGTCTGGCATTGCAGGAGTCCCATCATTGAAGGGAGACTACCGGCTCTCACACAAACCCATGCACTGTATGTTCACCTGTAACACCGCATTACTACACAATACAATATACATTTATTAAACACTTTCTGTATACAGAAAGAACCCTGTACCCGCTTCGGGGAAGAGACAAGTTTAGATGAGGTGAGTCATTGCTTTCATGGAGCCCATGGTCTGGATGGAGAACAAAACACAAATATAGATAATTATAATGAGTAATATTGCATGAAAAGTAACTCATAGAGGTGCGATCAAAGGGATCAGAAGATCACAGGTTAAGGGCTAGAAGGGGCTCTGACCGGCCGGTCCTCTCATTTTACAGATGAGGAAACTGAGCCCGGTAGAAGTGAAAGGGTTTGTTTGAGGTCACAGAAGTTAAAAGGTAGGATTCAAACCCAGGTCCTCTGACTTCAAAGCCTCTTTTCACTGAATCGCTTTGAGAAGGGTACTGCCGTGGGGAGGGTTCAAGGAAGTTTTCCTGATTAAAGTGACATTTGATTTGGGTTTTAAAGAATGGACTGGAATTCAGGAGACAAAAAAAGTGAGAGGAAAGACAGTGCAAGCACAGAACACGGCCTGAGCAAAGGCATGGAGGTGGGAGAGCACGGGCCCCATCTAGTAGGGTAGCATGAGGTAAGGAGTTGTTAAATTTTCTGGAATGTAGAATGCAAGAAGAGGAGTAACATTAGATAAGGAAGAGTGGTGTCAGATTGTGGAGGGTCTTAAATGCCAGGGGTAGGGGTCTGAACTCTCCTGGAATGAGAGCTATGGATGATTTAGGAGCAGAATAGTGTGAAGATTCAAGAGTCATCAGAAAGGTTGGTCTGGGTTGGTTGAAGCAGGAAAGGAGAGCAGAGGCAGGAAGCCCTATCAGGAAGCCTTTGCATTTCCCCAGGTAGGTGGTGGCAGCAGGGATAGAGAAGATGGGAACGGGGAAAGTAATTGCAGAGGTAAAATTAATGGGAATATGAAATGGATTGGATCCGAAGCCACAGACAGAAAGAGTCAAGTCGGAAGCAGGAACAGGGAGGCAGAGGAGACACATGCACGTCCACACGCTCACATATGCTCACACACATGCTCATTCACACGACCACACAAGCCCCCCCTCCCTTCTCTCCAGCGACCCTCCCTCCCACCCCCATCCCCTGGCTGTACTCTCCCTCCTCCGGGACCACTTAAGAGAAACCTCCTTCATTGAAATGCTGGTGAGAGAGAGAATATGAAATCAAAAACCTTCTCCTGCCTGAGTGGCAGGTCCCGGATTTGGCCCCCTCCCCCAGGCCCAGCGCAAGACTGTAAATTACCCACCGACATGGGCTGAATGTTAAACCCCAAACCGTACTCAGGCCCTTTGTCTCCTATCTGATCAGATAGAAGTCTTGGGAAGTCTGAGGTTTTGGAAACCTGGAACCCTGGGAAAAGGGGACCTAGCAAATGGCCCCCATAGACCTTCTTCCTGCCCTGCTCTGGATTTGGGTCGTCCATTCCTTGTAAAGGCTACACCTGGGAAATGCTGGAAATGGGACAACCTGGAAGCAGGAGTGGTTTTGAACAGGGCTGAACAGAGAGGGTAAGAGGGATGGGCTAGCCCATTCTGATGCTCAGTCTTCCTGGCCTGCCCTTTGAAGTCAATGCTGGTCCCTAAGGGCGCAGGACTTTCTTCTAGTGGTCATATCTTGTTTCTATATCCTGGGTCTAGGCTCTAGCATGTTCTCCAGAGACTACGGATAGCATCTTCACAAAGCCAGATCTCCTTCCTGCTTATAAGGGACCCAGGACTTGGATCCCTCCTAAAAAACAACTCACACCAACTTGCTTCTTGTCCAAGGGAAGCTTCAGGGAGGATATTTGTCCATCAATGGGGCAAGACCAAGGTTTCTCTGACCACAGATCCTGGCCCTGAAAGGGAGAAAGAAGGAAATCTCTGGGTCCTGACCCTCTGGGAACTCTTAAGCTGAGGAAGGCATAAGGAAGAGCAGATTCTGAGCCAGCCCTAGATGTCTTTGAAAGCCCCTACCATTTGAAATTCTGAGATGCTGAGGGGAAAGGGAGGGGGGAAGATAGGAGTGGGGAAAGTATTCTGGGAGGGGGGAGTGGTGTGAACCAAGGCCTGGAGCACAGGGCCTCACCCAGGCTCTGATCAGTCCCTCCCCTATCTCCTCCCTAGCTTTCCAGTTTGCCAGCTCCCTCCCTTTCCCACTCCTGCTGGCCCAGGTACCAGCCCAGGAGTAATGAGGACTTCTTGGCCATCGGGTCCCTTAGGGCAGCCAACGTCCTTTGGGATGCCTTGAGGGAGGCAGCTACCAGCTGGAGAAGCTCCTCATTAGCCAAGAGAGGTAGCTATTAAGTGAGGCAAGCCTTCCCTGGGACACTGGAGGAATCCCCTCTTGCCAGTCCTTCATCACGACCACTGTCAGTTACCCCTTGCTCAGTGCTCTACCTCCTCTACCGTGACTTCCAGGCAGCCTTGCCTGGTTGGGTGTCCCTGGGTCAATGCCTCCTCTCTCTGGGTCATCTCTAAGGCCTCTCCCAACTCTGACATTTAATATTCAAAGATTCTCCTGACAGAGAACGGAGGACTTTCTTGGGTTCAAATCCTGTGTCTGATGCTCTCTATTGGAATGACCTTGGGCCTTGGCTTCCTACTCCATAAAAAGGAAGACTGGTCTAGATAGCTTCCGACATTTGTGATCTCAAAGCTCTGATGGTCTATATTCCGTATTCTGTGTTCCAGCTCTGATGAGCTTTTCTATTTTACTGTCCCCCTTCCTACCCTCTTGCCCACACCAGGTCTCCTCATCAACCCCAGACTGAGGCCTCAATGCCTTTATTTATCTGGGGGTGGGGGAGAGGCTATGTGACTTGCCCAGGGTCACAAAGCTAGTAAGTGTCTGAGGCTGGATTTGAATTTGGGTCCTTCTGACTCCAGGACTACTGCGCTATCCTCTCAGTGCCTTTAGAAAGGACCATCCCTAGAGTCCCAAAGCTTACATTTGACTCTGCTACTTATGAACTGTGTGACTGTAGACCAGTCACTTCCTTCTCTGTTTTATTCATCTGTAAAATGGGGATAATAATTTGTATACTGGGCAGCTGTATCCACTGTAGCATTTAACTGCCCCAGCATCGGCCCTGGAGTCAGGAAGAGTCCTCTTCTACACCCAAATCAGGCCTCAGACACTGAATAGCTGTGTGACCCTGGGTAAGTCACTTAACCCTGTTTGCCTCAGTTTCCTCATCTGTAAAACGAGCTGGAGAAGGAAATGCAAAATATCCCAGTATGTTTGCCAAGAAAACTCCAAATGGGGTCACTTAGAGTCAAATTTGACTGAAAATGACTAACCGCCAATAACAAATCTGTGTACTTCCTACCTCACTAGGGTGTTGAGTGCCTAGAGCTACAGACTATACTGTAAGCAACTGTTCTCTCCCTGCTGAAGGCCCCCACCCAGGCACAGCCACACCTCTGCCCCTGCTGGGTCTTATCGGCAAACTGGACAGGGAGGCAAGGTCACCTCAGATGGAGTTTTCCTCCCTCAGGTGCAGAGCCCACCCCCAGAGGTGGGTGGTCTGTGTGTGAGCTGGCACCAGAGGCCCGGAAGAAGCAGCCCAGCCCAGCCCGGGCCAAGCCTGCGAGTCTGGGCCGGTGAGAGCTCCCCTCCCTCTTCTTTCCTCTGACAACTCTGACAGAAGCAGGCTCAGCCTGGGCTTTTCTGACCCCAGAGGCTGTTTTGCTGAAGGTCCTCAGAGCTGCAGGGATTGGTGGAGCAAAAAAGTGGGAGCCGAGAAGGAAAGGGGCCTGAGGAGCTGAAGGAGAGAGGGCCAGGGAAAAGGGGACTCCGGAGCCCAGCTGGCAGAGAGGGATGCCTGCAAGGGGTGTTGCTGATCCTAGGAATTAACGGAGGAAGAACATTGGGACCGGGGGGCTCAGAACCAGCAGGAGGCTTGTTTGGATTGCTAAACACATTTGGCAAAAAGTGCCATAGAAATATATACCTCATGTGTACGTATAAATTATGATTAATGAATTATGGTCGTAAATTATTCATATACTATAATAATATAAACATATCCATATTTATATTGCCTCATTTGATGGAGTTTGGATAAAAACAATCCCAGGACAAGTTACTATCCTGGTATCATTGGTTTATATTTAATGGTCTATAGACTATTGCACAAAGAAATAAAATAACTTTAACAATAACAATGGTGGTGTTGGTGGTGGTGGTAGTAGTAGTAGTGGTGGTGGTGGTGGTGGTAGTAGTAGCAGCAGCAGCAGCAGCAGTAGTAGTAGTAGTAGCAGTAGCAGTAGCAGTAGCAGTAGAAGTGTTGTAGTAATAGTAGTAGTAGTAGTAGTAGTAGTAGTAGTAGTAGTAGTAGTAGTAGTAGTAGTAGTAGTAGTAGTAGTAGTAGTAATAGTAACAGCAGCAGCAATAAACAATCATGATCTCTTACACACCTCTGCTCCCACTTTGGAAACCTTATCAACACTTCCCAGAGGGGAAAACTTCAGCTGAGAATCTGAGCTCAGGCCAGAATATCCAAGGGTCCGGTTGGGCCCCCAAGGGGAGATGGAAAGAGACACAGAAAGAGAGAGAGACAGAATGAGAGAGTGCGCACGCACACACACATGGGCAGTGGGGAGAATGAGAGGACTGGGGCAGCGTGCAGGCTCAGGCCTGACCATAGCTATCCCTCTGAGTCAATAGGCTACCCCTGACCTGAGATCCCTTCCCCTGCTGGAAGGTCCTAAGACAGACAAGGGAATGATTTTTCCCAAGTGGCTGACTGATTCAGTTTTACACCCTGTGTTTTTTTCCTCTCTTGCTGGGAGCTGGGTTTGGTGACACAGGAGATATATGGGGAGGCACCCCCTGTAAGTACCTCCCTCCCTTCTTTGTGCTTCTTGCCTGGTTCTCCTTCTTACCAGCTGGCAGGAGCCATGCCCCAGGCTAGAGAGGGACCCACAGGAGCCACCTGTCACACTTCCTCTCCTTTCACAGCCTTCCCTTCCCTCTCTCCCTTTACCCCTTCATTGTTTCTCTGCTTAATGACTCTCCCTCCTTTATCTCCTCTCTGACTTTCTCCCCACTTCCCTTCTCTTTTCTGTATCCCTGCCTCTCCTTCCTTCTTTATGTCATTCTCCTTATCTCTTTCCTCTTCACTGTCTCTTGGGACAGCTCTTCCCCTTCTCTCAAGCTTCCACATGCATTCCTAGCACCTCTGTATGCCCCTGACTTTATCCACCCCAATGAGAGAATTACAAAGAATCTCAGAGTTGGAAGGGACCTCAGAGGTCCCTAACCCAGCTCACACCTGAACAAGGACACAAGGGGTCAGTCCAGTCTTTGCATGAAGACTTCAGGGAAGAGAGAATCTTCTACTGCCCAAGGCAGCTCATTCTACCACTGAACAATCCTAATCATCAGGAAGTTTTTCCTTTTCATTAGCTTTCATGAGCTTAAATCTGCCTCTTGGCAACTCCCCATCCATTGCTTCTAATTCTGCCCACTGGGGCCAAGAAAAGCAAGCCTAATGCCTTTTCCACATGCCAGCCCTCGAAATGCTTGAAGACGGCTCTTGTGGGCCCCTTAGATCTCTTCCCTGGGCTGACCAGCTCCAGCTCCTTCTGGCCATCCTTGTTTGGTCTTTCTTCACCATATGGGTGAGGTACAAAGAGTTCCCACGCCCAGCTTCCTTATTCTCCATAGGAGACTGGTGAAGTTCAGAGAGAGGAAGGGAGGGTCTGAGGTCAACCTCCCAGTGTACCAATGGTGATCTTCTTGGGCCGTCCCCATTTACCAAACCCTCTAGGCTAACTGCCTTAGATTGGAGGTTTTGGCAGTCTTCTCTCCTAGTTCCAGAGACCTTTCACCCTAGCCGGCTCTATTCCCTTAGAGCCCTGGTCTCCTCCCAATCAAAGCACCTTAGATCCCACCCCCTCTGATGATTCTTACTCTTTTGCCAGGCTTCCCATCAAACTCCAGGAATTCTTCCCTGATAAAGCCCTCCACACCAGTAATTCCCCTGCCGTTTCTTTCTCTTTGCCCTTCTATGTTGCTATAATATGATATTAATAATTCATAGTTGTTTTGTAAGGTTCACAAAATGCTTTCCTCACAATGGTCCTGTGAGCTGCACGGTACAAGTATTGCTACCTCCATTTCACAGATGGTGAAACAGACTCAGAAATGTCTTGCCCATGGTCAGACAGTTAATGAGTACCAGGGGTAGGATTAGAACTCAGGTCCAACAAGTCCAGCAGCTCTTCCACTATTCTACAGCAGCTGTTTAACCAGTGCAATGATCAAAGTGCTCCCGTTGGGGTTCTGACTCCCAGTTATAGTCCTGAGGTTCCCTGAGGATAGCTAGGTCTCCCCCAGCCCCCAGAACAGGGCCTCCCTGAGGGCAGAGGCTATACCCCCCTACCCCCTCAGGGCAGGGATTCTTCAAGGGCAGAACCTTTCTCTCCAGCGGCACCTGAAAAGGCTCCCAAGTCTCCTTTGTACCAGGCTATGAATGGAAACTGAGCTTAGCCCCAGTGACTTCCTCATCTCCCCCCACAGAGATGTTTCTGGCTTTTATTAATGCAGATGAAATGCATTTCAAGGGCCCTTCATCCAAAGCCTTTCTGGAATCTGTCTATGCACACATGAGCCTAGGGGAAGCAGTGGAATTAACCCTTGGGCAGCCACACATACTAGAGGCTTGGATATTCCAGAGATGCAGCCTCCCTGAGGAGTAGGTAGCTGCCCTGGAGAGGGGAGCTTGGAGGAGATAAGGAAGGGCAGGGGCTTTAAGAGTTTAGGGTGGGAGACTTCGGCTCCCTGACTCCTCCTTAGAGGGATGGTGAATTGGGAAGTATCTCCCCATCCCTCACACAACTTGGTTCTCCATAGTGCTTTCACACCCTCTCATTCAATCTCCTTTATGACCACCACCATGGGAGCCTATGAAATGGCCAGTGGGTTGGGTCTCAGTCCAAGACAAAGGGTAAAGGTTAGTTTGGGGGCAAAGTTAGAAGTTAAATAAATTTGAATAATAACAATCCATTTACATAACTTTCAGTTTTACAAAGCACTTTCTTTGCCACGGATGGCTCTGTGAGGTAGGTAGGGTATTATTAAGGGGCCATTACTAAAGTTGACCGAAGTCACACAGCTTAGTAAGAGCTTCACATCTAACTTGTGTCTTCTGACTTCAAGTTCTGGCCTCTTTCCCTTATACCTCCTTGCCTCTAATGCCTTCAAAACAAAAATGCTTTAAAACAAAAACAAAGGGGCCGGCTAGGTGGCACACTGAATAGAGCACTGGCCCTGCAGTCAGGAGGACCTGAATTCAAATATGATCTCAGACACTTAACATTTACTAGCCGTGTGATCTTGAGCAAGTCACTTAACCCCAATTGCCCTGCCTTCCAAAAAGCAAAAAACAAAAACAAACAAACAAAACAAACAAAAAGCAACCAACCCGGTTTAATTTAATAACTGTCCCTTTATCCTGAAGAAAGAGAATTGGGAATCTCTTGAAAGGTGGTTTAGGAGTCCTTCAGTTCAGGACCACTGGGACCTTCCTCCTTAGGTTAGCAGCCTGGCAGGGTGAGAAGAGCTGGCCCTGGGGTCCTAGCCCCACTCCTTCATTGACTTGCAGCCCAGCCTGGCCATCCATAAAAAGAGAGGGTTGGATAAATATAAGTGTGAGCATCCTCTCAACTCTGATGTTCAGTGACCAGCATGTTCCCACTTCCTTCCATCCCCAGAGCCACCAAAGGAACAGTTGAAGGGAGAATGAGACCAACAGGGAAACCGAGGAACACTCTTCCAAGAGCCTTCTCCTGAACCCCAGCACACAGCGCTCACCTTGCACATATAGTCTCTTTAGGTTGCATCTCCCACAATGACACGCATCCAGAGACTTATAGAACACAGACACACACACACACACAGTTGCCTACCTCCAAGGATAGGAATGCAGACTGGAGTACACATAGACACACAGGATATATTGTATCTGTATATGTGCATACATACATGCTATGCTGTGTAATCAAGCATATCCAGACATTTACACTGATGACCCCCTAGCCCCTGTCCCAGGCTCCAAGTGCACCTACACAGATAAAGGGACACACACATAGCAATATGCCTGAACACACATGCATGTAGACACATGCTGTTCTTCAGAGTCATATGTGTTATGTGACAGGTGCCCATAGGCACCTCTTAGGATGGGGTGACTGGAAAGCAGAGAGGAGCAGCTCTTAGTAATTGACTGGTCCACTCTCCAGCCTCCCCCAAGTTCATCTCCAGAAAATACTGAGATCTCTCTTCTCTGACTTTAACTAGTTAAGAATAGATACCCAAATATGACCTGGCCCCCACCACACTCAACCTTCTTCTCCTCTCTCTTCACCCCTGGGATGGTGCCAGATTCAGATTCATTTAACTCTGCTTAGAGAAGGGGATGCAGGAGAAACCCTGTGGTCCCTATATCCCTCCCCACCCCACCCTAGTCCTCTGGCTCTGTAAGTCATTCCTAGCGGCTTGCATTCCTTAGACTGCACTGTGGCCCCAGGAAACCTCATCATCCTTCAAGACTGCATCAGCTGCCACTCTGACCAGAGGCCTGGAAGGAAGAGCAAAGAACTCTCTCCCCAAAGCCTCCTCTTAGACGAGGGTCCCGGGCCAACCATTTCTTCATTCCTTGGGATAGGACTCCATCTTGACCCAGAGCTGGCTGCCTTCTTCTCCCTACCCCAGAATTTCAGCTTTCTTCTGTGGCTATCTTCTCCCATTAGATTGTAAACTCCTTGAGGGCAGGGACTGTCTTTTGTATTCCCAGCACTTAGTACAGAGTACTAGATAGCACATGATAGGTGCTTAGTCCAATAAATGTATTTGGATGGCCTTAAGGTCCCCCAACTCAGATTGACCTTTTTCCTTCCACCCTATCATAGGACGCAGAGACTATCTAGTCCAGCCCTGTCATTTTACAGAAAGGGGTATCAGAGGTTCAGAGTCCAATGTCATGTGCTAGTAAGATCTGGACACAGGTGCATGTGACATGGTGGAAAGATTTGGAGTCAGAGAAGCTGGACTGAAATCTCAGCACCATTTTACTACTGCTGAAACTTTAGTCTCTCTGGTCACTGTGTCTCTCTGAGCTTCAGCGTCTTCAATGGGAAAATAAGGGCTTGGAGAGCGGATAGCCTAAGGTTACTTCTAGTTCTAAACCCATAAGCCCACGAGATGCCTGACTCCAAAGCCAATTCTCTGTCAGAGCTATTTTCCAGTGAGACAGATTTCCTCCAAGTCTAGAAGGCCCAACTAGAGCTGAACCTCTTTCCCCACCCCTGCCCGGGCCAGTCTCCCCCTCAAGACATTAGGAACATAGCCATTAGTATTTGTGAGAAGGCAAATCAGCCTTAAGTGCCAGAAGCAAATATGCTCCACTCTAAAATTTAAGGGAAACCCAGGCATTTTACCCAGCCAGCTCTGGGCTTCTGTCCTAGCTAGTAGGGGGTCCTGGTTAGAAGGGTTGGAATCTTGGGCCCGAGTGACTCCAGCTTCTTCAGCCTCATCCTTCACCATTGTCCTTTCCACACTGGATGCTCTGGTGTGGGCCCTCAGACAGTGGGATAGGGGCTCCTGAGAAGGATGGCCAGGGGCCAGAGAAAAGCCTGGGGAGATGAGCTTCAGGGAGGGGTCGGGGGAGGGAGGACTCGCTCCCTAGCTATGGCTGCCTTTTTCCTCTGAAGTCTCTGCCTGGGACTTGTTTCAGTACCTGCCCTGAGGAGGTCGAGTTAATGCTCTGAATTAACCACCCAATTCCCTCTCCCTTATCTCCTGAACAAGGAGAAAGGCCCAGTTCTCCCTCCCCATCCCTCCCATTCCAGCTCCCTCTCTGCCTCAGCCTTATCTCTCCCCTGCAGGCCTTTCCTTGCTGGGCAACCCCTCCTTCTCGAGTTTGACACAGATTTCTCTCCTCCATCTCTCTCCTTTTGTCCCTCCCTCTCCCTGTGTCTCTGTCTCTTTCTGTGTCTCATGAAACTTCTGGAACATGGCCCTGTTCTTGACTGAAGGGAGCTTCAGGGCAAGCTGAGACCAGGTTCTAGGCCCACATCAGTCATTCTGTCCCTGATTAATCTGGGACAGGGCCCTTCTCTCCCCTGTACAATAAAGGGGCTAGCCCAGACAGATGGTGTCCAAGGGTCCTTCTAGCTCTAGGTCTTAATGATGCTATAATGTCTGACACCCATAATATCTTTAAATCTTTCCCTGGGCAGACCCCAAACTTTCCTGATTCAGGAATCGGGGGGGCTGGGGAGGAAGGAAATAGAGGGGCCCACTACCTTGGGCCTGGCCTCTAAAAACAGCTTTTTCCTTGGACCTGGATCCCTCTGGATCTAGGGGCCACTAATGGGGCTCTCCCCCTACCCCCACCCCCCACAAAGGGCAGTATTCCATATGCTGCTTGGGAAGAGTTGTCAGGGGGATTGATTGGTGGCTCCAGGCACCAGATGGCAAGCAGGCCAGCCCCAGAGAGGCAGCAGGGTTGGGAGCTGGGGCGCTGGATTCCTCTGCTGACCCTAGACTCAGCCTGGGCCTTGGTTTCCCTCTCCATGCTGTGACTTGGGGGTGGATAGGAAGACAAAAAAGAGATGTAGCTCCTTCTTAGGAGGACCCAGTCACCCAGGCCTTTATTCATTTGTCTCTAAAATGGAAGATCATAATGGCACCTATTTAGTGGGATTGGTGGTGAGGATCATTTGAGATATTTGTAAATCATTTGTAAATATTTGTAAATTTGTAAAGCGCTTTGTAAAACTATAAAGCAGCATTATCATTATTTCATGGTCGTGTCTCATAGAAGCAGGAGGTGGTTGCGGGCACATCTTCCTAGCTCAATGCAGGGTCCCAGGGCACGGGATACCCAACATGTGGCATTATTGTAATGACTGAACCTGGTCACAATAAAACCAACTTCTGATCCCGTCTCAGGAGGAGGAGCTACAACAGAATCAATGCTGGAATGAATTTGAAGGAAGAAAGAACCTAAGAAATCATTAAGTCCAGCTCCCCATTTTACAGAGGGGAAATTTGAGTCTACGGAAAAAAGAAATGCTTGGGGAGTGGCCAAACAGGGATTTTCACCCAGGTCTTCTGACTCAACTTCTGACTGTGTTGGTGGCCCCAGGCCAGTAAGAAAAGCTGAAGCAATCCCTTCTCCAAAAGGGAAGATTATAAAGATGTTCCTCTACTTGCTGGGTGATAGGTCCTAGCTCCCAAAAGGGGGGTAATGAGGAGGTACTAGCACCAGGATGAGTAGTGGGAGGCTAGAGATGGAGAAAGGAGGAAAGCACTTTTCCCACTGCATGGCTGGGGATGAGGAAGGGTAGTTAGGGTCCCAGTGGCTGTCTTATCTATCTTGAGGGATGGAAATTAATATTTTCACTCATGGAGATATTAATAGATACCATAAGATCCTTTGTGAAAAGTAGTCTAGGAAAACGAAGACTTACATATCTGTTGACTTCCACTTGTGGCCAGGATGTGTGTACATACACAGATTTTCCCTGGTGACTCTGTTCAGTTGGACTCCAGGACAAGGAAGACACATTTAGAGGCCTCCTTCTGTGAGGAAGGGTCCTTCCTTGATCTTGTGGAATCAGCATCTTCCTCCCTGCCCTTCTCTCCTACCTAACAGCTAGGGCTTACAGACACACAGAATACTTGTTATTAAGTTTATTCAAGGTCCTGTGTTGGCCAAAGGGGTGGGAAGATGAGGTGGTTGTGTCCTAGTCCCTGCCTTCAGAGAATTCACTAACAGGTGATACAACGGTACAGAGCAGAGTATAACGGCCATAACAGAGGTATGAACAAAGAGGGAGGAGGTAACTAGAGGAAGGAGAGGGAGGGTTCGGGGGAGGTTTCATGGAAGTTTGCATTTAAGCTTGGCTTCCAAAGGTGGGTAGGATTCCCATACAAAGAGATGCAGCTCGGATAACCTGTATCGGACTGCTTTGCCATCTTGGGGAGGGAGAAAAAAATTGGGACTCAAAATCTTTTCAAAAAATGAATGTCAAAAATTGTCTTTAGGTGTAATTGGAAAAAAATTACTAAAAGTTGGGGTTTTTTTAAAAGAAGAGATGCAAGTAGGTGTTGGAGGGGAAAAGACATTTCAACCATAGGTGCAAAAGTTTGGAGAAAGGAAGGACTGGGTCATAGAAAGCCTCAAATGCCAGTCCAAGGAGCCTGTATTTTAGAGAAGCGTTCTATTGGACTATTTGTGAAGAGACTGGTTGAGTCCTGGTCCTACTCAGCCAGAAGCTCTCGGGGTGTTCGGCAAATCCTTTCTCCTCTGTAGGTCTGTTTTCTCATCTATAAAACACAGGGGCTAGACCCAATGTGAGCTCTCCCAATTCTGACATTCAGTGCTTCTAGTCTTTGTTAAGGGCCCTGCTCTATGATTCTGATCCTAGTACTTTTTCAGCCACAGGACAAACTGGCCCAAGCCCCTTATTCTCCAGCTCCCCTTTCTCTTCTCTCTCCAGAGAAAAATTCAAGGTCTGATGCCTGCCTTTGCCAGAATGTTATTGTGAGAGGTCAAGTTATGCCAGACAGCACGTGAGGGGGAGCAAGATGCGGAAATGCATTTTATCGACCCTGAGCATTGCCATGCTGGGAAACTCGGAGAAATTATTTACCCTCCAGTTAGACAGAATTGCCAAGAGATTCAAAGCACTTAATGTGCACACACATTTCCAGTGCTCCTCTCACACCAGAGCTGGGTAGGTTATCATCAACCCCTTCTAGGCCAGTCCTAAGGCTGATCCAACCACCAAAGCTGGAAAAATGCCCACAAAGCTGCCTTCGCTACCCCCAGTAATGTGCATCTACTGGTGTGTGTGTGTGTGTGTGTGTGTGTGTGTGTGTGTGTGTGTGAGCAGAGCCAGATTACCTTTCCTCCTTCAAAATTCTGACTCAAGATATTACGCCACCTCCCTTATCTCTTCTTAAGCTTGAATCAGTGTTCACCCATCAGTCACCAAAATTGTTTGTTGCATTTACACCTGGCTAACTTGCTCCCCTCAGACAAGAACTGTTTCCCAACCTAAGAAATGGAGACCAAGTCTCTGCACCAGACAGGGGTCCAGAGGATGCCTTCTTTTGCTGTTGAGGTGGTGTTAACAGGGTTAGTCTCTAAATGGGGTCTTGAGGTTCTTGAAAAGATTGGCTAACCCCAGCCCAGGTCTACCCACTGATTCTTAATGGTGTGCTGCCACCTAGTGGTTTACTTGGGGCACCACAACCTCCTGTGGTTACAGATCCCTGCTCTGCGCAAGGTTGTCCTGAGAAGAGGCTGCCTTTCCACCTGTCCAGGATGGCTCCCTTCCTTCTAGGATCAGGCTGCCTAGGCCCTGGGCGCCTTGTGGGGTAGAGACTAGCCCCTGCCTGTCCAGAAGCTTATTTGAGGCCTCCCTAGTTATCCAGGGTTAGGCCCAGAAGCCTGAGCACTTTGAAGAGTGGCCAGGACAGCTGCTCTGAGTTTCCATCTACATCCCCAACTGACCCTAACCATCCAGCCAATTACAGAAAAGGTTTAAACCAGGGATTTAAAATGACCCCAATTACACAAAGATTAAGCTGAGAATACACAAAAGTACCCATTTCCCCTACAGCAAGAGATCGCTGGAAGAAATGGACTCAAGATCCTCTTCCAAACCCAGATTCCCTTCCTCTGAGCTTCTCCTGGAGTCCTCCTGCCATCTCACACATCTAGATGTGAGACAGGGACAGGGGACAGTACTCCAAGCCCTGAGCCTATCAGACTAACCCTGCCTCACTAGTCTGAGTATCAGGTCAGAGAAGTTGTCTTCCAGGGGAAATCAGAGATTTGAAGGAATTCAGAATGGGGCAAGGGCATTTTCCCAGTTGCCACTTGCTGGACCTGAGCCAGTTAAGATACACAGAAGAAAGTTCCTGCCATCTGGCTCTTAGTTGGTAATGGATGATCACCATCCATTCATCCCTGCAGAACTGCTGGGAAATCTGTACTTTGGGGCAACTGTCCTCATTCAGTGATGTGAGCTAGCTTTACTCAAACACCTCCATAACTGTTTCCTTTATCCCAGTCCCAAAGGAAAATGATGACTGGCTCTGGGCAATCCCCTCTAACAAGGAAGGAAATGAGATTGCCTGTTGGGGGTCCTAGGCTCTGAGACAGGACCCTGTGCCACTGCAGAGCATGAGTTTGCCCTTGATTAGTTTAGCAGCACTTACTTGATGAAACTGGCACCAGAATCCCCTTAGGTGTGTGGGTAAGACAAGGCAAACTCCATCTGAGCTTTCCAATTCTTTTTACCTCCCCACCTCCCCCCAAGTATTCAGTTCCTTGAGCTCCTTCAAACAACCCCCTAGGGAAAGGAGACTCCAGCTTCAGTCTTTGATTAGCTGGGCTCACATAATTAAGAGTTTCCCAGATCCCATTATGTGTGCACTCACCTGGAATCCTCCTCACAAGCTGACGTTATCAGATGTGTCTAATGAGGCCACTTGTGACTGGCAACTCAGGTGTTTGCCAGCAAGAACATTCGGTTCCAATCTCCATGCCTGGAGCACTTTCTCTCCCCAGAAAAAAACACTTCTTAGCGAGTTCCTATTGCAGCTTCTCACCCCCAGTGTTTCCCTGGCACCCACTTCTCCTAGAGCTCTCCTGCAATCTAGTGTCATGGCAGGCGTAAGGCCCAGAGCAGCCCTCCAAGTCCCATACCACAGTGTCAGGAGTGAGATCTGCATGGCTATGGAGGGGAGATACAGACAGAGACAGTCACAGCAGTTGCTGGCACTCCTTTGGTTTGTTCTGCCATCTCCTACGGTGATAATTCTATTACTGCAGCTCAGACTTTTGGCCCCAGTATTTATTGAAGACTCAAATATTAGTCCCATTTAAAATCCGCTTGAGGCTCAATTCTACCAACAATCTGAGAGGGTTCTAGAGTCCCACCTTGATCACAGTCCCAGATTTCCTTTTAACAGGCTTTCATCCTTAAGGCATTACTTGTTTCTCTACTGTGGTCCAAACCTTGCTGTCCTTCACACCTCTCACTTTTCCTCCTAAAATCCATTTCCTTCAAATCCCTGCTCCCAATATCTTCGTGGAAGCCTTTCCTGACTCTACTCCCAACCAATTTATCTTATGTATTTTTTATTTATGTATACGTCTCCTCTGAAAAAAACCACAACCCTTGAGGGCCTATTTTGTTATCTTCGTGCCCCAATTACCTAGTGTGTTAGGTGTTTAATAAAATGCTTCTTGGATCGGTTACTCCCCGCCAAATCCCACAAGTTCAAGGGTTGGGGAATTATGTGCATTATTCCATACAGCTAGTCAAAATGGTATCCCTCTGAGCCCTACGAATGCAATCCCAAAGGTCAGAACCCAGTCCCTTCAGCCTCTGCAAGGCTCTATTCCTCCCCCAGCCCCCCTCCCTGTCCAAGTGCTGCAGTCTTTTCCTGAGTCTCACTTGATCAGGACTGTTTCCCTGCTGCCTCAGCTTCATCCTGACACAGCCCCAGGGAGCCAGCTTGCCTGCCTTCTGGCGCTCTGCCCGCAAGGTAATCATGGCCTATATTCAGTTCCCAAGATGGCTGAGAAGCAGCTGATGAGAGATATTAACTGTCAGGTCTGGAAAATAACAATGGAACTACCCATTAACTTCTTCTGCAGAGAAAGCAGACAGTGGGTTAAGAGGGAAGGCAGGTAAGCCTGGGTCTGCTGGGAAGGTGGAAGTTAATGCTATTATCACACCTTAGCAAAGGCATTAGGGTCTGAGAGTGGGGACCATTTGTTTTAAAATGACTGTGAACCCCCAACAATCCAGACTCTCTCTTGGGGCTGTTCCTAATATGAATACTCCCCTGAGTGGGAACAAATGAGAGACCAAATGTGGCAGAGGGCAGGAAGGGTCAGGGGGCCTTGATGCCCAACGTCACATGGTAAATTGATGACAAGACTGCACCAAAACTTGGGTACCCAGACTTAGAGGTTGGTCAGTGCTCTCTCCACTATACTACATGGAAACTTTGAATTTAAAACAACTGACTAGAAACTGTGGGAAAGAAAAGACACAAAAACCCAAACCCCACCCAACATTGCCACCCTTCTATGGTAAAAGGTAAAACCCCCAAACCTGAAAGCCACCATCAGTCAAGCACTTAAAAAAAACAAAACCAAACCCTACTGTACATTGTCCTGCCTGTTCAGACATGCTTTACCCGCCCATGTGAGAATAAAAAGACACACTGCGCTTATTTTTCCAGATGCTTCTTTTGTAAAGGAGCCAGAATTAGCAACTATACTGAAAATCTTCAAAAAGTATGTACAAAGGTATATTATACAAAATATACACAAGGCCTTATGCCAAAATGAGAGAGAGCACAACAACAAAACATAGATGAGATGTCAGTGTCAACACCTAACACCTCTCAACATCTACAGTGAACCAGAGGGAGCAGAGCATACTACAACACAGTCTGCACACATAAAATAGAGTAAATTACAGTAATGTACAGTAAGGTATAAAAGACAGGGAGTTCCCCCCAAATCTGCCCATGATCCCTTCATCACAAAAGAAGGCTATTCCCCATACAAGCATACATATGGGAAAACCTCTGAGGAGGAAGAAAAATCCCAAAGGGAATACAATGGTTTGCCCTAAACCACTGCCAGCACTAGCAGTGCTCCTAAGGATACAGGTTGTAACAGTCAGCTTAGCACAAGGAAGTGGAGTTCTTGGCCAGTTATCAGTGTACAAAAGGTGCCCAACAAAGCGATGCTTCTCATTCCATCTCAGTGAACCGAGCAAACATGGCTTTCCGGACTGCGTCCTTGTAAGAGTCTGCAGTTGACACACCATAGGAGCTGCCTTTTGCTCCCAAGCCAGCTCCTTTCATTCGTACTTGAGCCTGGGGAAAAACAAAAAAGGATGTCTCGCACTTGACATAAACCAAGAGGGCAAAAGCATTCCCCGTGGCACAGGCTGGTCTCCTCTTCCCAAGCTCATTCCCTTTTGTATGACCACTCAAAATGAAAATTTATAAGGTAAATTAGACAATTAACAATTTCCTCAGTGGAAATTCCCTCAAGGGCAGGTTTGAAGATTAAAAAGAAAAAAAAAAACCAAAAATGAATAGACAGACCAAGACTCATATAAAATAACTGTTCAGTAAATGTTTTATGATGGGAAGAGTCTTAAAGACAAATTCAAAACTGCACTCCCAATGCACGGTTTATATTACCTGCCTTGAAAAATCTGGCCAGCAGCACTTGCTTTAGCAGGCTGGCTATGAAAATACCTACTGCTTTTCTACTTCTGGCAACCTGCAGGAATCTTTTATTATTGAGATGGCCATTTAAAATCTATATCCTAATCCAATTAATAGTAATTCAGTAAACATAGCTACATAGCAAGACCAGTAACACAATACTTCTAAATATATTCAACCTAAGATATATCTGAATCTGATTTTAATGCTGAAGTGAAAGTTTTAAATGCTAGGTTAGTCTTAAGAAATGGGAAAATAAAAGTCACAGGAGGCTACAGTGAATTTTCATGTAATACCTAAAAACTACTTAGTGAGATCATGTTATCTGACTAGATTAGGAAATAAGCCACCTCAATGATATATATGGAGAACAGGAAAAGCAGGGTGATAAGATTCCTTTAGAACAAACCTTTCATCACAACCCAAACACCAAACCATTGCTTACCTCAATGGGGGCTGTGATGCCTTGACACTTCCTTCCCAAACCTGAGCCTTCCCTCCATCCCATGGCCTGTAGCATTTTATTGCCAATGTTACTATGGTCAATGCCATCCTTAGTTGGCTGTTCATAATTACTAAAAATGGGAAAAGAAAAAAGTTATATAGACTGAATAAGATTTTCATTTCACATGTGGTGAAATTATCAAGATACATACACAGTGCCAGCATCAAATTGCTTCTTTCTTTTCGGTTCTGGAGGTTCTGGAATTCCATATTTCTCCCGTCTCTCTGCAGCTCGATCTCGGTACTTCATCTATATATGGGAGAAGAAAAACAGTTGGAAATCTACACTAAATTCATTCTTCAAACAGCTAAGCCTATCTCTAGATTTCTCAAGCAGACATTTAAACTGTACTAAATTCATTTAACCCTACCAACATTTCTTCATTATTAAAAAATACTAAATGTGGCTTCTCCCTTATGTCATATTACTAATGCCATATTTTAACTGTAAGTTACTGCCATTTTTTTTAATGCTTTTTTGCACAGGAGTAAGATTTAAGTGATTTTCTAAGAGTAAACTTTAAGAAATAAAAACCCTTTGATGAAAAACTCCATCACTAATAATATTTTTGCTGAACCCAGCCGGTTGGTTCATCTGCGTATGTGCTTGCTTTTCACATAAAGTAAAGAATGGAGGTAAGCAAAAGAGTTTGGGGATGTCCTTCCTCTAGTGCCATGTTCTCCCAGAAAAATTTTCCAGTACAAAAAGACCAAACCCTCACTTGAATTCATAACAGCATTTGGCAATCACATAGTACCTTATATGGCTATGTAAACTTTTCATACATGTCTCTTGTATCCCCCAAAGTAACATCTTAACTCTTTGAGGTGAATGTTATTATGTCTTACAAAATGGCAAGGTACTCAAATTAAAATCAGAACCCCGTGAAATTTCAGAAGACTAATCTGTACCTGAACAATAATACTTCTCTATGATATGCCCAACAAAAGGCCTCGTATTCCACTTAAAAGGGTTATTGTGAGGATCAAATGAGATAATGTATCAAGTCTTTTGCAAATCATACAGCATGACAATAATAAAGGTTAAGTCAGTATGAACACCAGTAATGAAAGGGCAACTTCTGTTTCACTTACCTCTCTCTCTCTTAGTTCCAAAGCCTCTAGTTCTTGCTCAGACAGTCTAGATCGTCTATAGATATCCATGTTTTGCTGTGTAAAGCATTTCAAAGGAAAAACTCTGATATGATTTTTGAAATTATCACATTAATGACACTTTTAAAGAATTTGTCGTTTCAGATTCTCTAGATAACCCAAGTAATAACAGTACAATGCCGCCACTCCTTTCCATTCAAACTAGGAAAATTAGTCAGCTAAATAGCATACATTTAAAAAAAACAGCAAACTCAAACCTTATGTAAGTCGGAGAGTTGTTGATGTCTAACTAAAGCATCTTTGTTGGGAAACTGCCTTCTACAGAGGAGACAAGCCATTTTCTTCCAATCAGTCAGTTTTTCTTCTTCACTTTCAATTCTTTCCATCAATTCTTCCTCATTGTCACTATCACCACTATAAGCAGCAACTAGTCCACGCTAGAAAAGAAATGGTGAAAGGAGTGGCTACATTATTATAAGCCTACTTTTTCCACCCCCCCCCCCAAATTTGAGAGTAAGGGAAATCTTCTAACAGTTCAAGATTTGGATACCGCCACCCTTCTCTAAAACTTACCTTTCTTAGGAAGAAGCATTTACATAACCCTGAAGGTCAACACTGAGAAAGTCAAGTCACTTCGCCCCTCATCAGCAAACCAAGGCTGACTAGATTATTTCCAAGGTCCCTTCCAACTCTAAATTAAGGTGCTCTGCTGTCTCCTTTAAGGCTGAGCCTTACAATCTTCTCAATGAAGCTTTACCTGACCATTGTAGCCCAACAGTAAGTTCTCTTAACTCACGGATGTTAACATGACAATTAGCAATTAATTATGTACTTGTTTATACTTTCTGTATATTTATGTACAGTTCAATTTTAGGTCTCTGAGGGCAAGGATTTTACATTTTCCCACCATGTATGGCAAAGCATCAGCACAACTCTTCTTGCAATAATCCCTTTTATGAAGATATATAAACTCAATTATCAAATGATTATCCTGACAAAAAACTTTTCTACTCTTCTGTGTAAACCCTCAATCTAAAGAGCTGCTTAATCTGTAATGTATAACACAGCAGTGCTATACTGACTGTGATACCATCAAAGGTGAAATAAGAAATACATTAACCAAGATGCAAATTTCATAACTCATCAATACAAAATTAAACATAACCCTGTAATTAGCAGATAAATCACTACAAACACATAAAAGAAACTTCCTTAAGTTCGAGACAGGAGGCACAGAATGTAGCCAAGTTGCTTCTTACTTTGAGTGGATTTTCCTCTTCTCCATTTTTCATCAGCTCTGGGATAAGCTGCTGTCTTTCAGCCAAAGCTCCCTTAAAAGACAGATGAAAATCCATGAGCCCACAGTTTTTGCGTGACTAATTCTACTTAAAGCACTGTTGCTAGCAAATGCCCCTTTACCTTCTTCTCAAAGAGAGCAAAGCCGGCATCTGCTGCTGCTGACTCTCTCCTCTCTTCTTCCCTCAAGGAATTGACAGGCTGGAAGCTATTCTTAAAGTTTTCCTTTTGTTTATTTAAGCTCTTAGCCCAGCGTTCCATGTCTTTGGCAATCTAAAGTAAAAAGAACACCATTTGAAGTCAAAATGATAAATGAGACTGGGCAACGAGGACCAAGTTCTCTGCATCACATTAGTCGTTAAAGATCTTTCTTCAAAAAAGCTCTTTAGCCAAACCCCCAACTGTTCTTATTATCAATCTACAATATACAATTAGAGCTTTAAAATAAATACTACTAAACTGCTGAGACTTCACAATTTTCAAAGTGAACAGGGATATACTATTAGTAATTTCAAATATTTTAAAGCAAACCACAGCAGTAAAACTACTTGATGTTAAATGTGCTATTTTTCAAATGGTCACAATTATTAACCCAAAGAAATATAAGAACCTGTTGTCAATAAAACAGACACTTTCTGCATTGCTAGTTTTAAACAATCAGAGCAAAACTGACCAAATGCCACCATCCAACATCAAACCAAGAATCCTGATATGGCAGATATCAAGAAAATGTAATTTCAAACTTCGGTCTAAAATCTCGTAGGTAACACTAACTAGCTCAGGCAAGTCATCTTACCCCTACCATTCTTAGGCCCAGCTTCCTCAACTGTAAGATAGGGTAACAGTTGCACTGCTTACCACCTCCCAGGTTGTTGAAGATTACATGAGATAATATACTATATAATATACTATATAATACTACACTATATAAATTGTTACAGTTCAAGCCTTGCCTGCTGTGCCGTTTTGCTCTTTGGCTTCTCTTTCTTTTCCTTCCCTTCTTTGGTGGAAGGCAGACCAGTTTGTTGTTGGGCTACACACTCTGCTGCAGGAACATAGGTCTCCTTTTCTCCATCCCAGTAAAGATATTGCTGTGTCAAGGAATTATAATAGTACTACAAAGCAAAAACACCAATTGTTCAATAGTGACAATTTCAGCCAAATGAAATAATTATTCAAATTAGCAATACAAGTGACTTTGTGGAAGATATTAATAAAAGACACGGCAAAAATCTACAGTAGTTTTCACATGCTGAATTGTCAGACTGCATGAAAAACAAATTAGCTTGCTGTGACTATTTTTACAGCAAGATTCTCATCCAGCTGTACACTGGCAAAAGGCGGGCTAGTGTTGCTTCCCACCTTGGCTATTTAGAGAGTACTAGCTAACACAGGAAAGAGTTAAGGATAAGCTCAGAAATAAGATGTGCAATCTTATGGCTGGTTTTTTAAAAACAAATTTAATGAAAGGCAAATATAGCAATGTAAATCAGTAACCAAGCCTTTAGTTCCTTCTGTCCAAAGTTAATTACTGTACATAAACAGCAGAGTCCCACAGACCAAATCAGAGTTCCTTTTCCAGACTGAAGACATAGTCAAGTACTACACCGGCACAAATAGCTTCCCCCAACTGGGATAGTTTCTGGCACTGAATAGAATGTGAGCCATGTAGTGAAGCTAGAGATTATACCTAACATCTCACTCATGTAAAAATTTGCTTTTAAACATGGAGGGAGAACAAAGCTTAAACGTGGGGCTCCTTCAACAGATTTAACTATAGGTCAGGCGTAACAAGCTGCTCAACAGAATACGTTCCATGATCTTGTATAACAGTCCATAAATCTTGCTAAACACCAACCTTGCTTGCTCCTCATTAGGGAAGATAAACACACTGTGATTTCTATCTCATTATGTGTTACACATTTTTGTTTTAGTTTGGGGGGGGGGGGAGGTTGGGAAAAAAACTGGAAAAAACTGGAAGGACTTTGTTAGAAGAGCTATGTGGAGGCTTTTCTAACTATTGTTCTTTGTCACCAATTAGAAAAGCAAATCAGCTGTAAATGTCAAATTCTGATCTATTACCATTTACTACAAGCAGAACTTGTGAGAATGACAGGCTGTTTTGTCTATTGACTCTTCAGATTTTCTGATATTTAAAAATTCAAAAACAAATCTCCCTCAGGAATTACTGGAGGAAACAAAACAAACTGGTAAATTGGTCTTTCCACTAGGATAGTAATAGCTAGATCATACACTTCATGATCTAAGACTGAACTAACTACTAAACCATCTTTCAAAAGGTTTAAAATGGTTTCAAAGGGAATAAACTAATCTGGGTTTATAGAAAAAAGCAAATTTAAATGGAAAGTACTAAATACCACTTAACATGTTTGAAATTTCACCCCTACAGAGAATATTTAATTTCATGCCTCATAAATTGACGTAAGTGAAGATAATGGATTTAAAATGAAAATACATTAGAAGAATACTGCATTTACCTGAGAGTTAGAATCATAATAAAGTCCTGTAACTGGATCATAATAATATCCTGAGGATTCATCATAATGGTAGGTAGACGTGTCAGGGACAGCTGTAAAGATAAAAAATTTAGAACAATTTTTGGTTCCAGTAACAAACAGGCTACAAATTTGAGCTAAGAAAGTGATTTTGTGTGTGACTGAGATGTTAGGTACATTTTCTAGCTTAACGACAGGGCTCACGCATTCCCTTCACAATAGCTTCAGTGTACACAAAGAGAGCTAAAGTAACACTCAATCTAAATAGCATCTATGTATAATGAAAAAGTCTTTCAATGATGAGCAGTGACTTTGATTTTAAGCTTACCATATTTGGTACCAGGAACTACACCAGTGGGAGAAGTTGTCTGTGCTTGCGTGCTAGCGCTAGCGCTAGTGCTTGGCTGTGCTTCTTCAGTCTGGAAAAGGAAAGCAGGTTCAGTAATTCTCATTGTGAATGTCTCTTAAAAGAAAGCAATCAATGTGCCTTCTCGTAGAAAGTACTCCTTTGACAAACTATAGTAATTTTCAACATAATATACTATCAGCAGTTACTTTTTCGCTAAAGGATAAATCAAGGCATGCATTAAGTATAAATGAACTATTTGAGAATCTTCAATTACTTAAAATAATTACATTTTAAAAATTCGCTATCAAAAACACAAAGATTCTATCTAGCTCTGGTTCAGAGCAGAAAAGGTTAAGATTTGCCCAGCAAAACAAAAGTTTCCATAACAGTAAACAGTTCTATATTTAAAACTACAGATTACCGGAGAGCCAGGTGGATTGGTGGTTTGATTATACAGTTGGGGACTTTGGGATACTACAGCTGCTGAAGTAGTGGTGACTGCTGCCCCTGATAATAAAAATAGTTGGTTAGAGAGCCAATGTACTTAGGTTACCTGGAAACCTCGGGACAAAATTATAAGCTAAACATTCAATAATATTCCTCTTTGATGTCTCAGATTGCCTTCCAGCATTGTACTGTAGTGTATGTCAAGTGCTATTATCTAATTATCACTAACAGCCCACTGGATATGCACTATACAAAGATAACCTCTAACCTTTGACATCTAAATTTTCTTATGAACAGAAAATAGTTGAGTTTTAGGGGGTGGGGGGATAGGGGAATAGCAAAAAGGATGAAGAAAAAAAAGATTATTTGCATACTTTTGGTTAAGGAAAGATTTAATTATCTTAATTTTTATTTATAACCTTAAAGTAATAAAATGTTTAAGTTTATACTTTGTCCACAGCACCAGTCATACTCTTTCTGGATCTTGTTAAAAAAAAATTTAGCAACATCTCTAAAGAGATAAGTAAAAACAGACTTGGTCACTCAAAACTAAACAATGCCACTCATTATGTTTGGGGTTGGAACTTGGCAAATACAAGTGCAATTTGGACCTTTCTCTAAATAGCATAAACCATGCAGGTTTTTATGAGTGCCCATAGGACAGCAGAGAGGATTCCTGATTATCTTTGAATACTTGAGGAGTCCAGTAAGACTGCCTCAATTGTGAAAGCTTAAGATAAGCATAAGATTCAATGAAGTGTAATACCTGGTACAGCAGATGTATCATTCTCCACTCCCCCTGCTTGTTGCTGGTAAAACTGCTGATAATCTTGTGAATACTGAAGAAAATGCAAATGGCAAAGTTGGCAAACTCCCGTGAGATCTTTGGAGACCAGAAGAGTCTAAATTCCTTAACATTTTACTCACCTGGGCATACTGCGTATAGCCATCTTGGCCTGGCTGAAGGTAATTGTAGTCTATATTGCCACCTTCTCCACTTTGAGACTGAAAAATTTCAGCAGGGAGGGAAATGCATATAAAATTAGTAAATTTCAGATAAAAGTATTTAGGAAACATTCCCTAACAACTTCTTTGAGAGCATGCCAATCACAACCAATGCAAGTAGGTTAAGAGAAAACAGGAAATCCACTACCTGTAAATCTTGGCAATACCATTAACACTAACTTGAGCAAAGGACCCTCCCCACCTTCATACCTGCGTGGATGACCACTGAGCTGCAGCAATGGCTGTGCTAGCCACAGAAAAGGCGCTGACCCGGTTACCATCTGGGAGAACCAAATCTCTGAAACCATGAAGACCAAATCTCATGAACAAAACTGTACTTTCCCCTCTCATCTACCTCAGGTTTGTTCTCCCCTAACTTAGTCAAATGAGGCAATCAGAGATGGTTCCCACATGCTGATTTCTAGCCTAAAAATGAGTAAACTGTAAATATACTCATTTTTAACAGCTATTAGTACCAGAAGATCAACAAAGTATCTGTGACAATTTTATATACTCGTATCAATACAATATTGCCTATTTATTTGTGTGTATGTGTATTTGTACAGAGAGACACATACACATACCACAATTTAAAAAATAACCAAATCCCTATGGATGAAAAATGCCAACAGATCAGGTAAATTTGTGGTATTTATAATCATTATTTTTCTTGTCCACTTCTGAAAATCTAGCAATTACCAGATAGAATCCTTTGTGCACAGTGCCACAGTATAATAGAAAATTGGTCTTACGAGTCAAGAAGACATATATCCAAATCCAGTAACTCAGACCCCTTTTACTATGTGACCTTGAGAAAGTCATATTCTTGGCCTCAGTTTCCTAATTTGTAAAACAAGCAGGTAGATCCAGTCACCTCCTTAACATGCCTTCCAGCTCTAAACCTATGGTTCTATGCACCATTATTTCTTCATTCTTCCTACTTGCTTTTACCCTCAGCTGAAGCAAACAGTTCTCTATTAACCACCAGCTGACTTACAAGGACAGGTAAAGGAATAAGCTCCATGAGCAAAAATATCTGTCATTCACATAGGCTCAGAAGAACATCAAACACTAACTCAAATATTAAAAGCTTTGTAGTATAACTGATAAGGAATCACTGGGCAAAAAAAAACAAAAAACAAAAAAAAAACACTTCAGGGTCCATTTAGAACAGGATTGTTTTAAATAAGGACAATAAAACCACTTACTTTCTGGCACTTTTGGCAAAATCAACTCCAATTGTTTTGCCATCAATTTTCAGTGGAGGATGCAGACTTTGTAGTACCTGTAGTAGCTGAGAAGCATCCTAAAATGGAATATAAATAATGAAACAATACATAGTTGCTAATCACACTCAAGCTATAAGAAATCTGGCTCTATAAAAAAGGAGGAAAGTAATTCATTGTACATGCATATTTGAAAGCATTAGATTCAATACTTTTCCCCATCAAACAAGAAATATGCTATTACTAAAGGGTTAAGTAAATCTGAATCAAAGAATTAAGAAACAAAATGTTGACTGCTTAGTTTGCCAGAATTAAATGTACATTAATTTAGGACTACAGAAATCGCCACAAAATTATTAAGTCAGTTATTAAACTTCGATCTCCAAAAAAAAAAGCACTGATCACCAAACTGCAAATCAACTATTAATCACACTTAAAATTTAGTTGTCTTAGAGATTAAAAAATTACTCTTACCATTGCTGAAGACAGCTGTACAAACGCAAATCCCCTGTTCTGCTGTGTCTGTTTGTCTTTTATAAGACGAATGTTATTAACAGCTAATGATGCATATGGAGACAATGCTGTCATTATGGAATCTACTACAGTATGAGGAGCAATATTTCGAAGAATAATAGCTGAGGAGATAAATAATACAAATATTTTGCATGTTATTAAATAATTATATCAAAAATATACTATTAAATGCAGGTCTAAGTACAAGTAAAAACTACAGATTCAAAACTGGATCTTTCATCTGAAAGTCACTGAGGAAGAACTTAAACAACCGAGGTGTTCCCAGAAAGTATCACCTATATTCCTGCTATAGTTCCTGTAAACTTTGGGTTAAATTGACATAACTATAATAAACCCTTAATTCAAGTTATTTTGCATTACAGAAATGTAAAGAGATAAAAAGAGGCCTCAACCAGAGGTCCAGTTCTAACAAGGAGCACTTTCACTTACTATCACAGTAGTAATCCACAGACTGGACAGACTCTGTAGTTCCAGATGGTACTTCCTGTTCTGAGTCTTAATAAGAAACAGAAGGGGGGGGGGGGGGATGAGAAAGATGAACGTACCAATTCACAGCCCCATCAATAATGTACCAATGTCAGTCTTTCTATATCCCCTCCAACACTCACTAGTCTCGTCTTTTGCCATCTTTACCAATTTGAAGAGAATAAGGGGAAAACTCAGAGGATTGTTTTGATTTGCACCCATGCAGAGCATTCTTTCATATTATTAATAATCTGCCATTCTTTTTTTAAGATTGGTTCGTTCCTATCCACTAGCTTTTGGTTTTATGGTTTTGTGTTGTGTATAGAGACATATGTTTTTATACATTATTTATATGCACATATATTCAGCTATGAGACCCTAATCAGAGTTGCATTTTACTGCAAAGGTTTTTGAATTTTATGTAATCAAAATGATATTTTAAAACCTTTGGTAACTGCCAATAGTTCTTGTTTGATGAAGAATTCACCATTTACTATCAAATATTAAAGAGCCAGGCTTTCTTCTAATTTAAAAAATGGTATGAACGTTTTTAATATTCAGGCCACATATTCATTTTGAATTTACTGTGTGAAATTGGTGTAAGATAGTGGCCTAAATCTAATTTCTTCCAGACTGCTTTCCAGAACACACTAATTTGAAATTCATGAAAAGTTCATTCAGGCAACTACTAGAATGATACCACTAAAATACAAATAGTAAATCAGAAGGGTATATGAGGCTACTATTTTAAATCTGGTAATAAAAGGAACATTCTTCAGGCTTGGGAGCAAGGGGAAGGGGAAGAAGTGTCTGAGTTTAAATACAGATAGATATAAGTGATAAAGGACATGGCACTGGAATGTTTCCAAAACAGTTGAACCAAACCTACCAAATTTATCAGCTCCACATCGGAAGCATTTGAGTCTTTTCCTAAAGTTATTAAGGCAGCACTGAAAAAAAAATTGAAGGTTGACTTCAGTTATTTTTCATATCAACACATAACACCCATTAACCACTGAAATACTAAATAAGGATGAAGGGATTACTGTCTATTTCTTCAATAAATTATAGTGGCTACTAGTAATGACAATTCAAAGTACATACAAAACTGACTAGCAGAAGCTTGGAAGAGGACATATAATCACAAAGTTCAAAAGAATACCATGTGAATTTTCCCCTAATTTGTCTAAGAAAACTATCAAAGGAGGATCATGTAGGATCTATTTTTTATTAAGTCTGAATGGAGTAAGTTTCTGTGCATTCTAGAATGATGTAGTAATTATGTCACAGCATTAGGGGAAATAGGACAGACATGTAGGTACATAATGTAAAATATTTGAACACAAGCAATTTGATAAACAAACTCATACTATCTGAGCAAAGTTCAGTACAGATAAAATTATTTGAAGTAGAAAGCACAAGATTACAGCCAGAAAGACTTGGGTTTGAATCATGATTTTACTACTTATTAGATATATAATCTGGACCTCTGGTGCCCTATTAAACAGGTGCATTGTGAAGATCAGTTATCAAAAGCTAAGAGGGGTCAAGTGTGATATATCTGAAAATAAATAAAATACAGATTAATACGGATGCAAGTTAGAACCATCATGAGGCAGCTAACTATAGTGTAAAAACATTTCTGGACTTCATGTATCAGAAGGCCTTGCCTGGCTTTATGTAACATGAGAATTCAAGTCCTGCCATTTAACAGCTCTGAACTAAGACTCAGTTCTTTCACCTGTAAAATGGGCTTATTAATACTTATACTTTTTCACAGGATCACTGTGAGCACAAATGAAAAAGTAAACAAAAGCAATTAAAGTCCTATACAAAAAACCATCATGTTAACCTTAAATTTTAGGTTTTATTTATACCAAAAGGTTAAACATAGGCTTTTTCCCTAATAGAAGAATATGGAAACAGATACTCTAAAGCCAAAAAACCTAGAAAATTACAAAAGTTTTAACACAAAACTAAAAGCAACTGAAAAAAATGGGTTTATATATTAATAGCTAATGCACAGCACTTTAAAGTTAGAAAGCAATATATATGTGTGTACACATTCATATCTTCACTTCATTTGCTCCTTACAGTAGGTACTATGATCACCTCTCATTTAATAGTGAGGAAAATGAAGTTGAGGGAGAAGCTAAGTGACTTAACCACGGTTCAAGGGAGGATCCAAACCTAAGTCTTTCTGATTCAAAATTGATCATAAAGCCAATCCTCTAAAATTGGTTCTAGAGCTTCTAGGTTCACCATTTAGAGGACCCATATGTGAAATCATCCAGGCATGACCTCTTAACCAAATATCAATTATCTAAGCTGAAAGAAGGCACAACCAGCATATTATTTAAAAACATCAAATAAATATCCCACAAACTGAAAACTGCGTGTAGAGGGAATGACAATTATTGCATAAAATGAAAGCTTAGGAAAACAAATTCTTAATACTCCAAGCTGAATACCCTTCAAAGAAATACTATACATGCCTCAACTTCATACAAATCCATGCCCAAACAAATGATGTACCAAATGACACTGCTTGATAAAAATTAAGACAAAATTAAAACAAACCCCATTAGAACCTGCAAAGCTACCAATACCCTGCAAATGAATCCTGATGGCATTGCCTGAATTATAATCTACCATGACAAATTATCACTGCTTCAGCAATCACCAACTGCCAGTAACATACACTCTCCTTAAACAAGTATTTGGTCTTTAAAGTTTCATATGAAATGCTTTAAAAATCAAATAAATAGCTTTCCCAATTCCAACTGTAATGATCCCAAAATACAACAGCTGGCAATGATTTAGTCAAGAAAGGTTTCTTAACACCAGCAATTATTTCCTCTGGGTGCCATTCTTCCAAGCTGTTTTTGCGCAGTTGTGTTATATTATCAATAAAATACTCAATAGTAACCAATAGTTCATCATCTTTGCCCATAAATTACTAAGTATCAAACACTAGAATCTTGATACTAGTTCAGCACCAAGCTGGCTGTATGAACACAAAAATATCAAATATCCTAGCTTTGAGGTCAACCAAAATCCTAAAAACACTTAGATGTTATATATTCCAGGAAAGAAAACCTAACTAGAAAAAAAAATTACTAGGATAGTTGGCTGGCACACCTATGTCCAAAGTAATGTACATATCTAATTAGGAATGAGGAATTCCTTACATTTAAATGATGGTTCTGGTGGCAATGAAAATTTTTCTGCAGCCAAATGCTGAATGGTGAGCAGTAGCCAAGAATTAAGGAACAGGGCAAAATAGAAGACTCCCTAGGCCAGTAGTTCTCAACCTTCCTAATGCTCTGACCCTTTAATACTCATATGTGGGTGCATCTGCACGTGGGCAGACCCACCTGGAGATGGATAGAGGAGCGGTGTCTCGGTTCCTAAGAACATCAGAAATATGTGTTTTCTGATGGTCTTAGGTGAACCCTGTGACAGGGTCGTTCAACCCCCAAAGGGGTTGCGACCCACAGGTTTAGAACCTCTGCCTTAGGCTTTCCTCTCGGGCTTTCCTTTTGTCCCCTTGAAGAAGGTAATAGGAGTCAAAGTAATAATATGGATCACCAGTAGCTTTCTTGTTAGGCCCAATTCATAGATTGTTGTATACTATTAGCTTTTCATACAACAGCGTTATATAAGTTTTTAGTTTATTTTTAAAAATATAACCACTTTACCTTGTTACAAAGCCAATCCTCAAATTTAGGCCTGGGATTGCTATAATGCATTGCAATGTGCTTTCCTTGAATCACCAACTTTTTCTGCAAGAAAAAAAGCAATTAGTTATTCCCATTCTGAGGCATGTGTGTCCATTTTCCCAGGGCAGAGCACACTTCGGAAGAATCAGTGCTCTGGAATTAAATGGACAACATACGGGGAGAACCAACCGCCACCTATACTCTGCCCATCCAATCCTTCAGAGAGGCGGACATAGGCAGTAAGAGAATGGGATTCGGAGTAAAGGTAAACGGAGTCAGGGCGTGTTGAGAGAGCTGCCAAACACTAAACGCTGACATGGAACCAGGAAGTGTCTCCAGCAGAGACAGAAGTCCTAACATTCAGCAATGACAGGTTTGCTAAGAGTGATAATCTATTTATATAAACAAAAACAAAAGCAAAAAAACCCCCAAACCACAACTAACCCAAGTTTTAGAGGGCCTTCTGTTTTAAGCCCTTTGAACATTTGTCCTTGGGCACTGCTTCACTGCCCTGCCCCCCAGTCCCCAAAACTAATCAATATAAAAGCATTTTTAACTCCCACTCCCCAAGTACTTTTCTTCAAGATGTGTCCCTTTGAAAAGAAGGGAGTTCATCTCAAAGGGAACCTGGTTAAACTTCTTGGGGGGGTGGGGGAGAAGGGAAGGGGAGGGTGGGATGGGACTATTTTGAATGCCACCAACTGAAGCATAGCTAAATTTCATTTCTTCCCAACTACTTCAGTTCATATAATCCCCATGTTACAGATGCCTTCTTCACTGAAAACACAGACCCTCTTTCAAAATGAGTAACCAGGAGGCCAATGAAGTTTCTTCAGGGGGTAGGAAAAATTTACAAATGCATTCACCACCATGTCCATCAAGTCAACAAAGTGACTAAAAGGGACGTTTAAGTTTTTAACAATCTAAAGCTCTAAGCTTCGATCATTCTGATCACAAGTATTAGGGGGCTAATACCTGCCCCCAAAGAGTCTTCATTTAACGGGAGCAACGTCTATAAGTGTTTACTGAGGTGTGACAGATTTAGTCCTAGATTTTTAAGGAGTCTAAGCCTCCTGAAAAGATGTATCCAAGAAATGATGGTTCTTTTCTGGGAGATTTAAACTATGTTGTGAAGTTAGTATTGTCATAACTTCTATGGTATTTTAGATAACAGGATTGTGTTTAAATCTATGGGGTAAAATGATGGACCTTCCACTCACTAGAATAGGCATATACAGAAAGATGCTGGTAAAGTTCAAAAGATCATCCCATCTATATAATTTGGCAGTAGGGCTACTGTGAGACTCAAAACTACTTTGGGTTCCCTGAATCTAATGTCCTTTCTGGAGTGAATTTGGACTGTACTTTTTTCCAAGTAATACACATCAATATAGCTTTGTATACATTAAAATTGTGGAATTTTTGGTTTGTTTTAAAAGGAATTTTGATCTTGAGTTTTAAACTCCTAGGCAACCAAGATTTTGGTACACCCATTAGTAGCAATGGATGTCATGCCAGGAAATTCTACTTTAAGCAAATAAAGATTAAGTATGCTCTGAGTTTGCTATGAAGGTGTCCATGGTATGAAATGCATGACGTCCTAGTTTCATAAGGCTACAATGCCATGGTTTCTGATTACTGAAATGAGAAGTATAAAAAT
>CM053599.1:68860988-68873102 GCA_028646575.1 Pseudocheirus occidentalis
TTATAAAGTAAACTATATGGCATCCTTTCTCTTAAAGAAAAGATTCTAAGAACTTGACCAGCTGTGAATGACTCTTAGCAACACAACGATCCAGAACAACTCTAAAGGACTTATGATGAAAAATGCTATCTATCCACAGAGAAAGTGTCACCCACAGATGGTGTCTGAATGCAGACTGAAGCATACTTTTGAAACTTTATTTTTCTTGGTTTTGTTGTTTGTGGGGGGAGAAGGGGGTTTCCATGCTTTAACAACAGTACTAATACGGAAATGTTTTGCCTGACTACATATGTATAACCTATATTGAATTGCTTGCCTTCTCAATGAGAAGGAAGGGAGAGAATTTGAAATTCAGTTTGAAAAATGAATGTTAAAAATTGTTTTTTACATGTAACTTGGAAAAAAAATACTAAATTTAAAAAAAGATTATAAAAGCTTACAATCCAGCATGAGAAACAAGATTATTGCAGATAAAAAGTGAATAAAATATGTGACAAATGTCAAACTAGTACAAAAATGTCATTCAGGAGAGAAAATTTTAGAAAATTACTGTACAATACTATGTATTCTTAACAACCACAGTTAGTGAAGCACTATTTCACAAGCCACACAGCATTCTTAACTATGAACATTATATCTGTACAGCAGAAAGAAGTTTGGAAGATGAAAATATTAAAATTAATCACATAGCAATTAGACAGGGAATAATGTGGGATAACCCATAATGAGAGCTCCCTCTGCTGGTTCAGCAGGAAACATTAACTAAAGCTTCTTTGGGACATGGCACTTCTTGTATAGAAAGGCATTTTATGCCAAACAAGTTTCCTTGGATGTCACAGGACAAGCTACACAATCTTTTCAATAAATTATCGACTTAAAACTGGAAATCCATTATTAATATAATCTTACAATGATATTAACATTTGACTTTTTAAAATTCACCATGAATCACAAGGCTTAATTCTAAATCTTAATTTGATAATTTAACAAATTATATGTGAAACTCAGATCAAAATTTACATGTGGTCTAACATTATACTGTTACCTGTACTATTGAAATAGGAGTAAAAGTCTGAACTTCGAAAAATCCAGTACTTGAGTAAACAGGTTCTTAAAAAAGATAATGTTTAGATTCCAAATCAGAGAATTTCTTATTATTCATATTCTCACTAAAGTAACATTTTTTTGATACTTACATCATTCTCGGTAACAGTAATAGGAAGTCCACGCAACATGATTGTCTTACTCTCCCACTCATCATTAATGTCATTCCTGTAGTCATGTTCTCCATAGTCACCGTCAGAATGGTAACCATCTTCTGATCTGTCACTATTCCTTCTCTCGCGTTCCCTCTGATAGACAAGAAACAAAACTGCAATGAAAACTTCATTTTGGGACAAAGCTAAAGGGGTGCACATGTTGGATGGTGAAGTGTAGGGGGAGAATAAGGTCACAATTTCTCATCACTAAGAAGAGCAATTAGGAGACACTGAAGACTGTAAACTATTCTTATGAAAAGGTTTCAGGAAAATGTGGGCATCCTAGTTTCCACATTCTGCATCAGTGAGTACCTAGCCAACCACCAACAGACACTAGTTATTTTCTTTCAGGAAAAAAGCAGTATACAAGAACACAGTACACTGTTGAAATGGGATCTCACAGAGAACTGAAATCTATCTCAAATGCTTATTTATTTAAACACAATTTTTTAAAAGGAATTTTCCAGAGTTCCTACAATTCAACTTAGGATTCAATTATCTTTACAGATTAAAATAGATTTAAATATACTTAAGAATACAGAAACTGAATATAAAATTCAAAAGTAATTGAAGTTCAACAAAAGGCTACAGCAACTAAGAGAGTAAAATAATTTTCGTATTTAATAACTGAATATCCACCTACACAGCACATAAATGCTCTATAGAGCATCTAAAAGAAACATTTTGTATATTTCTCCATTTAGTCATCTCAGCTTACAAAAGTTAAGAAAATATTTTCACACGTAGCAAAATAAGGGCAAGTTAGACGGTATACTCGATAGTGTGTCAGATTTGGAGTCAGGAAGGCCAGAGCTTGAATCCTGTCTCAGGAACATACCAGATGTGCAACCTCAGGCAACTCATTGTTACGTGTAAAATAGGAATTAGCACTTATCTCAGAGGATTGTTGTGAGATCAAATGAGATAACACGATTACGCAAACCTTAAAAATGCTATATGAATCCTGTCATGGTAAGACAATTTTATAAACCAGGCACCATTTATTTACCTCTGGACTGTCATAATCTCTATAGTCATCATATCTGTCATTCCTGCGATCATCACTAGATCTTTTATAGTCTGAATCCCTTCGTCTACTTCTGGATTCACGTTCATCTCGATCATCCCGATCTATAATGGAACCATATCTTCCACTACGCTCTGTTCTACTGACTCTGCAAGATAAAGAATTTCATTTAGATTAAATATAATTACATGTCCTCCCTACAGAAAATATTAAACTCAGTTTGTGATACAATACATAAAGCAATTTAATGTAACTCTTGATTTTAATTGCAAGTTGCAACTTTTTCAAGTTTCCAACAAAAAGGTGTGTAGAAAAGGATTCTGGTTTACCAAAAAAAAAAAAAAAACAAAACAAAAAAAAAAACCAAAACCAAAAAACAATCTGGCCCTGGCCACACACGCAGCACTTCTAAGTCATACTATAAGTCCATTTTACAGTGTCATTCATGGCACCAAAGAATCATTTTTATCCTCTAGAACATCACTCAGTTACTTGATTCTCTATTCTAAAGAATAAAGGAAGACTGTTAATAGTTACTACTAATGTCAAATCAGACAGTCAATAAACATTTATTAAGCATTCAATACGTGGCAGAAACTATGCTAAGTGATGGAGATACAAAAAAAAGGGGGAAGCAGTCCTGCTCTCAAGAAGCTTAGTCTAATGGGAGAAAATATATCAACAACTCCGTACAAACAAGCTACAAAAAAGATAAACTGGAAATAAATAACACATGTAAGACATGTAAGGGGTACTGGGAAAGTCTTCTCATAGAAGGTAGGATTTTAGCTGGGACTTGAAGGAAGCCAGGGAGGCTAAGAGAGCATTCCAGGCATGAGGGATAGCCAGTTGTTTGACACAAGTCAGTTCAAGTCAGTTAAGTTAAAGAGCTACTTAGGAAAGGATCTAAAATAATCATTAATTACTTCCTGAATATAAATAACCAATTTATGATGAATCTGAAACGGTTAAATGCAACCTAGCTCAACCTCTGTTATAAAGTAGCAGTAGAAATGGTAGAACATGAAATACTTTTAGTCAACCTCCAGGGCTCTGCAGTTCAATGTTATACCAACAGATTTAGTAGCTAGGTAGCATAGTGGATAGAGCCACTGGGCCTGGAATAAAGAAAACCTGCATCCCAATCTACCCTCAGACACTAGACGTGTGACTAGGGTCACCTAACTGCTATCTGCTTTAGTTTTCTCAACTGTAAAATGGGGATAATACAAGGTTGTTGTGAGGATCAGATAAGATATTAGTAAAGCATTTAGCAGAGTGCACAACATATATATAGGTGCTTAATAAATGACTGTTCCTTTCCCCTAATTGTTCCTGTAATGTTCTTTTATGTTGGCCTTTCAGTTTTTCACCAAGCCAAAGCTTGGAAGTTTATTATATATCCATTTTAATTCAATTCTATCTTGCTTCCACTAATGATCATGGTGAAAGAGTAAAGAGAAGAAAAAAGGAATAATTTCAACTTCATTTAATTTCGAAAGGTTTTTCACCTAATTTGTGATGAATAGTCTTTCTTACAGAGTACCACTGTCATTCAGACAAGGACCACAGGTCCTGCATGCACTAAAATGCCCCCCAAAATAATCATTTTTCAATCTAGTCAATTAATTAACTCTATTTTGTTGAGTCAGATGCATGACCAATAGTTAGCCAGTAACAGAAGGTTATTATTTCATATAGTATAGCAACTGGTTTATATTTGTTAGTCTATGGGGCTTCACATATACATTTATGAAGAAAAATGCTTATATTAACCCTAGATCTCAGTGTGGTATGGCCGCAAAAAGTTCTGGACTTGGTATCAAGAGAGACTTGGGTTTGAATTCTTCCTGTCATTTACTAGCTATTTGACTATGGACAAATCATCTAACTTGTTTAGAAATCCAAACCCCTCATTTTACAGATGAGGAAACTGAGGCCCACAGGGGTGAAGTGACTTGCTCACAGAACTAATATCTGAATCAAGGTTTTCTACTTCCAAATGCAGTGTTCTTTTCCCTGTAGCATACTACTTTACAGGAGGAGATGAAATAATAATGTATGTATTTTTTTTGTAAGCCTTAAATGTCAGTTATTATTACTGTTTTCAGAAATTAGTTTCCATATTGTATAAGCAATTGTTTTTTGAAAAGCAAAAGGAAAAAATTTGAGGATAAGGGGTAAAACTAAGGGAATGAGAGGATATAGCAATTTCATCAACCCAATGATGTGATGCTAACAGCAAAAATATTTGCTAAAGAGTTAGACATGATTAAGACATCCCATTAGGACTGTGATACTGGCCAATTTTGTGTTATTTAACCTCATGATTCCTGGTCAAGTGTAAAAAGAGAACGTATTTGTGGGGGTTGACTGGGCTAAATAATATGAGGTGGAAAAACAAGTGATAAAAGAGGATACTTTAACTTAAAAACCACAAAATGCTATCGCTAAAATAGGGGTTTGTCTATGGATAAATTTTAGAGGTCTATGAAAAAGGAAAAGAAAAAAAAATACATCTTTATTTTCACTAACCTCTAACTGAAACTTAACATTTCCTTCAAATATTTGAAAACATTAAGAGAACAGGCCCATGACATAAAAGTTTAAGAACTCTTGTGCTAGAATACAATGAAATCATGGTATTCATAATTCCTGGTTCCTTTTTCAGGCCACCAATTTGACAAGTCTGTGATGAGTCCCCTATGTTAAAAAGGAGAGTTCTGAATAACCCTGGTAGTAATCAGAAAGATGAAGTAGAAAATAAAGTGGGGATGGAGATAATAATATATGTAGTGGAAGTAACCAAGTAAATTATCAGCCTAATTATGTGCCTAATGGTCCTTCCTCCATTTTCTGATATGCTCTAGTGTATAGCTAATCTTCCATTAGCAGTGAAGATATATCATTAAAAAACCTTCTTCCTTCTCATTTTCACCCTATTTTCCTACGGGCTGTCCTGTTCATAGGATTTAAAGCTAGAAAAGACCATAGAGATTATCTGTTCTAATTCCCCTGATTTTCAGAGGAGGAAAATGATGTCCAGAAGGTAGATTTTTCCAAAGTAACAGAATGAAGATTTGAGCTCAGTTCCTGCAACTCCGAGTACCATACTCATTCAAACTGAACACTTCACTGCCTATTGGTTTGTACCTAAGACTGGATATGGAGTCCCTGCCATCCAACAGCTTAGATTTTAGTAGTGAAAAGTGAGCAATGTGTCTCTAATACTATAATATAACCGAACTACTTGAGGCAAGGACCCCAAAATTTTTTGGAAGTTGTAACATATTGTTATTTGATACTTTCTCCAAAGAATTCTTTGATGGCATATTGATTTGAAAAATAAAAAGTAAAAGTAATTCTGATTATAATAACATCTTGAGCCTCCTTGGGATAAATCAAAACAAATTAGGAGTCAATCATTTAGTAATAAACAGAAACAGCAACCATTCCCTCCTCATCTTTATCTCAGTTAATTTAACAAGCAAAGGAAAAAAGGGTACAGAGGACAGGGCAGAGTTTGGAAAGCAAGCATCTTTGAAGACACCTAAAATGTAGAAACAACGACAACGGTAATAGGTCTGCAAAAAAACCAAAACAAACCAAAACAAAAAAAAACACTACAACTAAAAGAGATCTTTTAAAAGGGCTCATTAACAATGAATTCATTTTAAAACAATCCCACAGCTTAAGAACTAAAATATATGGCTCAATCCAGGTTTAAAAACTACCGTTCAACATCATGCAGTTACAACTTACCGTTTGTCTGAACCCATAGTCCTGTTAAAAAGTGCTAGTACACAGCTCCAAATGTCAAATGTCTGTTCAAGAAGACAAGAGAAAGAGATTAATGCAAATTTATGTTGCACATAGATGACTTTGCAATTAGCTAGGATTATGTGCTTACCCACCATAAAACTCAGTTTTAGAATTCAAATAGAATACCTGCCCGAGCTTGCCTATTTTATTATTTGAGATAAGGTAGAAATGCATCAGTAACCTCATTCCATTATTGAAACCAGGCCTGAAACCTTTTTTGAGTTACCACTATCAAAGAAATGCACGAAATCGAGATTTTCAAGCCTTGACTACACCTTAGACTCCAGTAGGAAAAACTGATAAAGGATCCAAGTCTAAAAAGACCTTGGTTACAGACTGCTTCAAAGCCGCTTCGATCCACAGAAACTCAGAAAACGAGCACACATCGGATGCACCCGAATTCTCCGGACAAACCTTTCAGGAGACTCAGGGCACCCTAACCAAGACAGGGCTCGCACTGCACGGGCAGCCCGGGGGGGGGGGTGGGGGGGGGAAACCGCAGTCTGCCTAGCTACGAATTCTTGGAGCGCTGGCGCAGAATCGGCGTCCCATCACAATTGGCGCCCCGGATGACAAGCCCAGTCCCGGAGGGGCGAGCCGGGCCAGCGCCCGCGGCCCCACGCAGGCCCCGGACGCGCGGTTTGCTAACAGCCGAGGCCCGGTTTCGGGCTGGGGACCCCTCCTCCTGGAGTTCTCTCAGGCGTTCAAAGCCGGGGACGCCAGCTCCTCGGGCCGGGGAGGCCCAGCTCCGCCGGACTAATGGCGGCCGGGCCTCCGTCCGGAGGAGAGGACGCAGGCGGCCCGAAAGCACTGGGAGGCCTGCAGCTGCCTTGCCGCCTGCAGCCCGAGGAGGGGCCGCCCGGATGCCGGAGTCCCAAGCAATGGCGAGCCGGGATCGGGACCGAGACCAGGGACCGACCACTGGGGTGAACGCTGCGCCGGGCCGGGGCCCCGGGGGAGACGATAAGCCGACAGGGCAGGGACCGAGGAGGAAGCTCGGCCCGGCCTGCCTCATAGACGCCTGGGAGGCCCGGGGGTCGCTCTTCGGCCCAGCGCCCTACCCCCGCCGCTTCCCGGAGATGACAGATGGGCTGACAGAGATAGCTGACGCGGGGCAAGAGAGCTCACCGAGAGGCCTTTAGGATCAACGACAGAGTTCCTGGGGAGAGCACAGACGAGCCGGCGCACTCACCCCTAACCGTGCTCGGCGAGGCAGCCCTCGCGGCTCGACGTCCCAGAGGCTCCAGCGACGGTCCGGGACCTGAACAAAATGGCGACTCCACCGACCGCCGTCTCCTACCCACACTGCTCCTCGCCCCGCTCGGCTGGCCACCGCCTGCTGGAAGCTTCCACTGGACGCGCATGCGCGACGCGCTCTCTCCCGCCCTATAACGCTGCGCGGTGGCTGCTGGGAGGTGTGGTTTCCACTGCACGGACTTTTCCAATGTTAATATGCTTCCCTATGCTTCCCTTTCTTTGCAGAAGAGATTATCCCGTTTGCTCGTATTTTAGACCACGGGGAATCAGCCAGGAACTTAAAAATCATCTCATAATAGGGTCATCCCTAGAGCTGAGGGTTATTAGTGAAGGTCTAATAGAGGTCTTAGTTGGCTGGACCACGACTTTTGGGATATATTAGGGATACCTTTCGTAAGAGTCCTACTGGTAACAAGCAGACTTCGAATTGAACCCAGGTCCAAAGGTTCCAGATTTACTAAACATTCCTTACTTAAATTACTCTTGAGGGCTCTCTTCTCAACCAAGCTAGGTTTTATTCCCTTCTTTGGTGGAGCCAAGTACGGGGCTTTACTACATCCCTTATTATCTATTTTATAACTCTGTGAAGTAGGGAGAACTCAAGTCTTTTGACCACACGCTTGGTCTTACGGGCTTCTGTCTCCTAGCCTCCGTTCAGGGTCCAACAAGTCCCACCTTCTGCAAGAGGCTTTTCCCAGTCTTCCACAATTTTCGAGCCTTTTCTCTGAAATTATCTCCAGGTCTGACTCCAAATCTACTGCTTTTATCACTAATCGATTATACCCCACAAAAGACACAGGGTCACACAGGCAGTTCCCACAAGACAGTGTGGGAAACACTGGTGGCCTCACTCTTAAATCCATTATTCTATGTTGCTGCTGCAGTTGGTGTCAAAACCTCTGCCTTCTGCATTATCTTATACTTTTCATGAATATTCTAATTTAGTCTTATTCTGCAGGTAATAACCCAAAGATGGTAAAATTTAGTTCTTTACTACTTCCTACAGCCCCTTATGAGAATGACCAAGAGGTAATGGAGAAGAGAAAGTCGCAGTCCACAAAAAACTGGACCATACATCATTTCCATCTTAAAATTAAGAAATGTTCCAACAGCATCACACTGCACAGAAAACATCTTGGATTTGAATATCCTACAAGACTATGTAGGTGATGACCTGAAGAAAATGGAAATTTTACCCGCTGTCATTTCCAAATTCTGGGAGAGAGATTACTGCTTGGATGGAATGGCATCTTAAAAACCCTTCCCAAATGTGATGTGGACAGGTTTGGAAGTAACAGTTCCTAAAACCTGCATGTGATATTTCATATTTTACACAGTGGCTAGTGTATTACTCATACAACAATCATGCTTAAATAGTTGTTGAATATATCTGTATCTGTATGTATGTATACACATATATGTATATGTATGAAAAGAATTTACAACTTCCAACTTTTTATTCATTATTTCATTCAATTATGTTAAGGGCTCCACTGTCTACAAGGCTCTGGCTAGGTGCTAATAGAGCTGAATAAGATATTCTCTTACCAATCAGCCGATGATCAAGATTAGTGCTTTGCACTGTGGTGTTTCCCAAATTTAATTCAAATACTTCCCTAGTTCCTGATATGAATCTTTGCACTGGCTCTTTAGTTTGGATGCTCTATTTATAATATAATAGCTGAAAGATTTTATGTTTATAGGATTTAGAGGTGACCTAGGCAAGATGACCTAAACTCATGTTCCTGGAGCAAAAGAGAATGGGAACTAAGAGCAAAGAGGGGCAGAAATTGCCAAAGATCACATAGGTTAATAAACAGTAGAGATGGCACAAATTCATTTTCAAAACTAAAACTCCTCAAGAAAAAGGAAGTAAGCACTGTCAAAGGTAGAGGCTATATTTCCTAATACTCTCTGGATACTAATATCCTATATATTGCAAATGGCACTGGTAATGCTGGGAAGGAAATGCTGACAAATTCTCAAAGTTAAATAGAGAGGCCATCATTTGTGAAAGAAGTTATCAATATTCGAATGTGATATTTGCTTCAATGATGGGATTAACTAAGGATGTGATTAAGGTAGGTCAATTTATTATTAAAATTCTATTCAATTTAACAAGTACCTATTAAGAGTATCTTTGGGTAGGGAGGTCCAAAGTACGGGGCCATTACCTTTAATTTAATAGAAATCCTAGCTAGAGATATGTGTTACCCTTTTCCAATTTGTTTTTTAAAATGGAAAGAATAGTTACCTTTAATCAGTAAACTTTCTCTCCCATCACCCCTAGTCATTTAGACCCTACTTTCACCAACAAAGTTAGTGTCAGAATCGTAAAATCATAAAGCTAACTATATGGGCCCTCTTAAAGGGCAATTTCTCTACTATTAATGGTGGTAGTTTGCTATGCTGTATAGCTACTAATATGAGTTAAGAAGGTACTATTTATCCTGAAGAGAAGTCTAGGCTACTATAAAAATTAACAACTGCGTATGGAGAAATCCACCCATCAGTATCAGACATACCTGGTTATAATTTAATTATAACAACTTAACCAGTACTGGACAAACAGTTCAGTTCCACAGAAACAATAGGAACTACTCAAGGCATAGGTAGGAAAAAAGTAAGGTAATATCACAATCACCTTTCATCACATTTAGAGCTGTGCAATTTAATGGTGGAGAATATCTGAAGCAGAGTTGCTGTTCCCTTTAAATTAAACTCATGATTTCTTAAGTATATAAATTCCCATTGAGTCAACTCCTTCTACTAATGCATGTCTGTAAATCTTCCTCTTGGAAAGTTGCCTAGGGACACTGAGAAGTTAAGTGATTTGTCCAGGGCACAGATTTCTTCTATGGTAGACTCCCTTCTCCATGAAACTGGATCACTGTGGCAACTTATTCCAAAGGTATGACTGACATTTCTGAAGCATGAACCAGTTCAGAAAAGACTTGATTCTAAAGGAGCTCATCATGTTGGTTCTAAAAAATGTTATGTAGTTTGAGGGTAGGTTAGAAGGAATGGTAAGGACATAGCAGATTAAAAAATATTTATATATTCATCACCACATTGAAAAAACTTTTATTTAAAAAAAGTTCTAGCAGCAAGAACAGTAACAAAACAAAAGAAGAAACAGACAGACAGACAAAAGAAGGTTGCACCCTGTGGGACTCATCTCAATCCTTTACTCAAGTTCCTTATATCGAGCAAACATGACTCTCCTCACAGCATCTCGGTACGTCTCATTCGACTGCCTCTTGCTAGGTTTCCCTTGTGATCCAACACCAGGCCCCCTTGTCCAACCTTCAGTCTGAGAAACAAAGGCAGAGGAAAGAATGGCTATTAGACAGTTGGTCTCAGGGCTGCATTTGTCCACAGAATTTTCTAGAGGGTACAGGCCGTTCTGGCTCCAAAGATGGTTTAACGTAGTAAGAAATGAGACAAAGGCAGTTTTGTGCACCAAGGAGGTTATAGCAATAAAACCCCCCCAAAAAAGACCCAGAGAAGGAAGACTAAATTTCAAAAGAACAACTCTTACTACCTACAGAAAATCCAAATTCTCCAACTCATCAAAACAACCTTCAGCTACCCCACTGAATCAAGGCCGGTGTCAGCTTGTGGATGAAATATGATACTGTGCTACTGTAGTGCTTCGCAAAATAACTGTTTTGTATAAGTATAGCTTTGAAAGTTATATGTTGCATTTATTATATAATTAAAAGGAAAAGCAAGCTGGATGAAATTAGAGATTTGCAGTTTTGAGTACATTCTTCTTTCTCTTTTCTGCTTTGTATATGGAAATGCACATTTGGTGGCTTTATTACTTTCAAGGTTAAAAAAAATTTAAAGAAGTGTCCTTACACAGAATTCTTCTTGAGGCTCCTTCCCAGTTCTCATCCCCACCTTCCTTCCCTTAATGTCTCATGTTTCTCCACCATTTCATTCAAAAAAGTATCTAGTTCATACTCCTTTCCCCTCATCACTGAGTGGACCCTTTTCCATGACATCCTTAGCCCTATCTCTCCCTTCTACGTCAGACAATACTCTGGGAAATACCTAAAAACAAACTGGACAATCACGCCTTATATCAACTGGTTCAAGGCATTGTTAGAAGAAGCAGTGTAAAGCACAGAAGAACACAGAGGTTTTAAAGAGAGCTATAGATAAACACAAGATAAAAATTATTTTACCTCTTCTGCTGAGGCCTGGCCTGCTTGACCATATCCCAGACCTGCTCCCTTCTTCCAACCTGGGGACTGTAGTACACAGCCTCCTTTGTTGTTGCTGTCAATACCTACTTTACTTGAAGATTTACGATCACTGCAAAAGAAACAACTGTATCTAAGCATTTGCCTTCGGTTGAAGAATGCCATAAAAAGGACTGAAGCATTTCAGAAGACATTAAGTCCCATATGAAGAGGGGAAAAAAAAAACCCAACAAATCCCCTTCCAGATCAGTCTCACTGATCTTGTGAAATTCCTAGGGTCCTCTCTTTCACATGCCCTTTTATCTTTTGAAAATTCAGCTTTGAGATTAATACTGAAGTCCCAAATTATGCTGAAATTTTAAAATCCTGTATAATAGTAATCAGTTTATCAGATACTTAGCACTTAGCAACTTAGGGCTAAGTAGCACCTAGTAACTTAGGGCTAAGTATAGAAGGTATGAACTCTGTCCATTGCTGAAAAGGTATGAACTCCCCTGTTGACTTGGAAGAAGGTTATTGGCTGAGACAGGAGGCCAGT
>CM053599.1:68873602-68953217 GCA_028646575.1 Pseudocheirus occidentalis
TTAAAAATTGAAAAAAAAAAAAAAAAGATGTAAAGCAAGATGTTTAAATCCTTTGTGAAAGCTCAGAACCTAACAGAGGCTATGTCTTATCAAAACCTAGGTGTGAAAGAAGTTTGAGGGAAAGAAAGGACAAGTACTAGCCCTAGGAACAAAAAGAAAGATCAGAGGTCAGAGGCACTGCTGATTAAACATATAAGAAACAAAAGATAGATAAGTAAAGGAAGCAAAGAAAGATTAAGTGAAGTTTCATTTACATCCCATCAAAGACTAGCACGTTAAGATTTCTTTTACTCTTTCCTCTTATTTCTTTTAGGTGCATGTCTATTGTCTTACAATACTAACACTTAAAAAATTTTTTTAAACACCTTGAAAATCTGAAGAAGGGCTATGTGTTTCAGAGATGGCAGGGAAGGGGTAGTAATTTCCCTTTCCTCAGGTGATATGAAAGGAACCCAGAAGAGAAAGTACATGGTGGTAGTGATGGTGATAACGACAGTAGATCAAGGAAGAAAAGAACATAAGCTCTCATGCCAATGGGAGAAAAAACAAGTGATCTAAGCATCTTCAGGGTTTTCTATTGCATCTCCTACAGCATTACAGATGGAAAAGCATAAAATGGAGACTGTCTACCACTGCAAGGTTAAAAGCAGCCAATAACATTCCCTGTTGGCCAGGGAGAGGTTGAAGCATGACAAGTGGGAAATGGAATTCTTGGAATTCCTCCCGCTGGAGTCCTCAGCTGGGGATTATGCTGCAGTTTGTGAAGTATAGAGCCTCAAACACACAATATGCTCTGGTGTCCTGCCCTAAGGTTCTATACGGTTACATAGAAAGGGCAAGGTACCATTACTAAAGAGGAAAAGAATAAGCACTAAAGAAAGAAAAACAGGTTGCTAGCAGGCAGCATCAGCTATGGCTCGGTACCAGTGAAATCTTGCCCCACAGACTAGGTTACCTTCGTTTTCCTGTAGCAAGATTCACTGCCACCATCTTTCCATCAATACTGAATGGGGGATCCAGGTTCTGTAGAATCTTCACTACACGAAGGGCCTCCTAAGAAAACAGAGAGAGACTGTAAACCAGGGAAAGAAAGGGTCTGGACTACCATCAAAATTGGGAAAATTCTATTTTAGTTAAATGTTTCTTAACCATATTTCTAAACTTAGATTTTTAACCATTTTTTAAATTAAAAGAAGCATAAGCCTTCTAAGAGCAGAGGTCAGAGTAATGGGCTGCAATTTCTTCCTAGTTATATACATCAAGGTTCATATCTATTCTGTTCTCTTCAGTCATCACTTGATAATCATTCTAGTTTAATATTTTGTGATTATGGATCATCAAAGTCAAAAGAAATGCTAATTATCTTCTTCTAGGTCTTTATCGTAGTTTTCCAATTAGATACAAAACTAGAAAAAGAACCTTACTTCAAAAAAAAATCAAAGAAAATCTTAAGATGACAATTGTACTGCAAAAGAAAAATGCCAAAAACATCACCTTTCTGTATCCCATCAAGTACCAAATGTTTTATGACAAAATCCTATGCTCATTGAATATGGGCCATGCAGGAGGGGATTTCTTAGTTTTTCTTTGTAGCAGTGACTTCAGAGTGCTGTATACAGAAGACAGTTAAGTATTTGTTGAATGAATGAATGAATGAATCACTTCCCATTTATTATTGCCTGTGCTAGGATACAGATACAAAAAAAAAAAAAAGTCCCTTCCCTCAAGGAGCCTACAACCCAATGAGGGAATACAATACACTCCTCCAGGAGTTATGTAAACAGACAATAAGAAAATCCTCTTTTAGGGCTTCCAGTAAAGTTTCAGGGCTTCTGTACAAAGTATTATTACAAACAAAAATCAACACAGACAGAATAGACAAAGTGCTGCTGCCACAAGTGTTCCCTTCTCAATTCTGCTCTTTTCCAGGTTGAGCTTCTCCTTATATAAGTTCTAGTCCTCTGGAAAGCTGCTCATGCTTACCTTTATACTATACAACTTTGGGAAAGCTCTAACTTTCCCACCATGACCCAGGAAGGTACCTACTGGGAAAAATCTCATCATCCTGCAAGATCCTATTAGCCTTGGGACTCACCTCATCCACACCCTCCATCCTTCAGATTATAGATGGAGCCATGAACTTTTGAACTCTCCATTTAAGGAGAGCTCAGGTCAGATATTTCCTCATTTCTCTCCTGGGCTGCACTACTTTGGGACTTCTTTGACTTTTCCATCATATTCCCCTACCCCTACCTTCCCCCAACCTATTTTTCAGCTTCCTTTTGTGTATTGTATTCCCTCATTGGATTGCAGGTTCCTTGAGGGAAGGGACTTTCTTTTTTGTATCTGTATCCTAGCACAGGCGATAATAAATGGGAAGTCATTCATTCATTCATTCATCCAACAAATACTTAACTGTCTTCTGTATACAGCACTCTGAAGTCACTGCTACAAAGAAAAACTAAGAAATCCCCTCCTGCATGGAGTTTCTAGTTCATTAGTTCATCATATGAAACATAAACCCAGTGAATAGAACAAAGAAGAAGTTGTGTGACCAAGGCAGTCCTCCAAGACTCCAAATGATAAGTCCCCAAACATCCTTAATGGTCTCACCCACCATTCTCCTGCCTTCAACAATATCTAAAGAGCAGGGCAACTCACCGAGTGAGAATCCAGGTCAATGAAGCCATAGGTATGGCCCATGGGGCCAGTTCTATTCTTGATGATTCGGACATTGGCAGTAGAAAGTCTGACGTAGGGTTCTAGCACTTCCACAATTACTTCCGGTGGAGTGGACCGATAAATTCGCTTAAGCATAATAGCTGGCAAGACCCAAAAGTGACAGAAAGGGATAAAGGGAACAAAAAAGAGAAAGGTGAATCTACAAAATTGTAATTAATACCTTGACAACTCTCTTACAAATAGTGGGTCCTTGGGTGGATTCTTTACTCTGATAATAAATATCTTCTACTCAGAAACCTTGACTACATTCACAAGTTATGCTGAGAGGTCAGGATTTCCCCCGCTCTTTAAGATTCAAAATTAGAAATCTGAAACAATATACTACTGCTTTTCTTGACATTTGAAAAATGCAAATTCATAGGAATATAAGTTTTAGAGCTTGAAAGGCCCTCAGAAATTACTTGGTCCTACACCCCACTCCCATTACAGCTAAGGAAACTAAAGCACAGAGATGGGAAATGATTTGCCTGTGGCAGCCAAGTCTTAACCATTCTGTGTAATGGACCCTTTTGGCAGTTTGGGAAAACATACAGACCCCTTCTCAGATTCATGGTTTGTTGCCTACATTCATAACCAAAGGAAATGATAAATTTCAACTAGAGATAAACGTGTCATTTTTTTCTGCTATCTTTCTTGTGTAAGATAAAATAGGTAGTAAATGAAGATTCAAATCTGAGTCTTTTAATTGCAAATCCATCACTTATACAGAGGCATTATATTAGAAGCAATTGGTAGGCGGTGGATAGAATATTGGACCCAAAGTCAGGAAGAACTAAGTTCAAATCCAGCTTCAGACATTTACTAGCTGTATGACCTTGGGCAAATCACTTAAGTGCTTCCTGACTCTTCCTAATCTGCAAAATGGAGATAGCACCTACCTCACAGGGTGGTTGTGAGGACCAGATTATATTTGTAAAAAAAAAGTACTTAGTATGGTGCCTAGCACATGGCAGGTGCTATATAAATGGTTATTCCCTTCCCTTGTACAGAACAGATAAACCAAATGATATCAAGATCTCACCTTACTCTAAAAGTATATGTATAAAAGTGTAATTTTTAACAATTATGTCAGAATATTCACAATTCTAGAAATAATATACAATTCCTAGTATAATCCATGGGAAAAAAGAAAAAAAGCTGGAAAATTCCCTGCCAAGTTGTAAGAAAGTTTTCTTGGAAACATGCTGAAATCTAAATACATACAAATGTTAAATGTAATGATAAACCTCTGGCATCTTACTTTTGCTCTCCCCATCCTGACGTGATTCTCCAGACCACTGTTCCTTCTCATTTTCTCTTCTGGTGGAGGTATCATGTCCTTCCCTTCTAGAAGGATACCTTTCTGAGTCCCTCCTTTGCTCTTGGCCTAAGCGTCTCTCTCTTCCTTCTTCTCGCTTTTTTGTCTCAGGTTCTTTGTCAGGTGGTGCCTGAGGATGGCTCTGTGGCTTTTCTGGTAGTACTGCTGGCTGAGCTGGTAATTTCTGAGGCTCAGGATAGGTAGCTAATTCCTGCTGAACTTTGGCCTCTGTTACTAGGCAAAAGGAAATGCAATGAAATATCTACTATGTGGTTCCAAATTACATGAACTAGAATTCTAATATAACAGCCTGTATGCACTGATGTTTGAATCTATTATCCCACAAATACTGCCAAAAACTTATTAACAGCCCAGAAAGCAAAGAAAGTCAACTTCCTTTAACCAAAGTCAGATAAACTGACTCAACCTTCCAAGGAAAGAGAATTTGTTCTTATTTCTAATTTAGATATCAGAACTTCAGTCTACTTTCCTTACTACTATAGCCTCCCCAATACAAAATTAGTCATTGAATTAGATTACAATATATAAAAATAGTTGGCTATTTTCAATGAGTATACTTTGTATGGAATGGCCATTTGGGTTTTGTTCGGAAACTGAAATTGTAGGAAAAAACAGTGTATCCATAAAAAGGTGTTAACAGTATACTTTGTGAAGAATCTGGATACCCAGATTCTAAAACTGAAGAAAATTCTGAATTTAAACACCAAACAAATGAATTGATATATGAATGAATTGAATGAATGAATGAAAATACACTAACCCTCTCTTGGGAACTTGCAATATGAGCAAGATGAACGATATCCAACAGTGCTAACTTTACACTGCAAAGGAGAAAAGATGAGCAAAAATTATCAACAATAATGTTTTAAAACCTTTCTGAATGTTATTATCTACAGAGCTGAAGAAAACCAGAATAAAACTGAAAACACAGCTATTCTTGTGTTGAGGCCACAGAAGAGACAGGCCTAACCTGGTAATCCTAAACTTAAGTTCATTTCTAAGGTCAGGACAACTCTTAAAAATTGCCTTCTGTGTTTGGAAAGGACGCTAATTGTCTATATACACAATTGAAGAGGTTATTTTCTGTATGTATTAATAAATTATAAACATTAAAATGAACTTTAAGACAGTTAATACCTAGGATACTATGACTCCAAAACTGTTACCCTCCTTTGATAATGCATAGAGTTAAACAGATACATAATAAGCTGAGTTAGTACCCCAATTATTAGTTTCTCAGTCAGAACCAACTAGAGATGAAGTTAACATGTACCAACTACTTTCATGGGATTAGGATAAAAACATAATTGGCAAAGGGAAGGCGAAAAATATAAACAGTTGACGCCTACAGTAGTTATTTAGGGGACATTTCTAGGGATATCCTAGAGGTGCTGCAAGGAAACAGCATTAACACAAAATAAGACAAATGGCTTCTACAGAGATCTTTACTTCCTTCCTCTATTCATGCCAAAGGGACTGGATTATCTCCATAAAACTGTTTAGGCACAGTTTACAACATACCTCATTTTATCCCTTTAGAGTAAAAAGTCCAGGTAGTTGCCTTTCTATGTTGCTTTCTAGGATTATGTAACCATACTTGGTCATCAGAGCTTATGAGAACTACTTAAAGCTTAGAACAAGGGTCAGCATAGGCCTTGGGTGATCTGGACTGTTTTTGTATGCCAGTGATCTAAGAATGGTTTTTACATTTCTAAATAAAGTTTTATTGTATTTTAAAATGTAAAAACCATTCTCAGCCCTACAAAAACAGTTGGCCCTAATTTGCTGTCCCTTAACTTAGATCACAGAATGACAGTTGGAAGAGTGCTTGGAAAAACATCTAATCTAGTCTCATTTTACAGAGATAAAAGCAATGTGCAGAGAGTAAAAGTGACAATGTCACACAGATCAAGCTATGTGATTCCTATATAACTTCCCATGCCTCTAGATGTCAATATTCTCAGGGAGAAAGTCTTTGTACTAATAGTAATTAAGGTATGGGCATCTTATCCTACCCATCTCCACTGTCTTAGAGTTTTGGTTTTTTTTAGTTTACATGATAAGGAAGCATACACTTAAAGTGTATATTTGTTTTAGATGGGTCAAGGCAATTTTAAAAGGCTTTAAAAGTCAGTTATTTTTGTACATCTTTTCATATGATATTGACAATTTAAGGCTCCAAATACAATTTTAAAATTAAGTTTTTAACAATACTATTTTTCAAAATGTGACACTGAAAAAAACTTGGTCTAATAAAAAGGTTCCTTATTATCCTAGATATTGCGGGGTATTAGAATATGAAGAAATTATTTGAGACTAAGAACTTAGAAACCCAGGGAACATTTTTTAAAAGCACCAAATTAAGAGTTAGAAGGTCTAGCTTTTAATTCTGACTGTCTGTATATGCCAAATTGGGGCAAGTACAATTTTGGGGTGGGGGCAATTGGGGTTAAGGCACTTAAAACCTGAGATTTGAACTCAGGTCTTCCACCTTTTAAAATTTACTGAACTGGATTGGATGAGATGATTCCCAATGGACCTTTCCTGCTCTAGCATTCTATGATTTGAGATTCTATCCTCACCAGAAATCTACTATTTCAGGCACCATTTCCTCTTCTGTTTATACGGGAAGATGAGTTATAACAAAGAGGTCTTAAGTGACAGGGCTGGAATCACCATCAACAGAAAGGAAGCCTTATCTAAGACATCAAGAAATGTTAGTTTCCTGACCCTAAATTGACATTCCACAACGTTCCACACCAAGGAAATGGTCTGATCTGGATTTTCCTCAGCTTTCTAATAATCAAAAGTAAGTTGTGGGATAACCTGAGATCACAGCAGTAAACACAACCAGGCAGAGTTCCATTTTCTTGTCTCTGGCTCCCTCATCCTACCTATTACCTCTTATTCTTAAGAAAACAAAAAGGCAAGACATCTCTCAACACATACCCGTTTACAGTGCCAAAAATCTGGGCTTGGTGAATACTCTAGGGTCACCTCTTTGTCACGGATCTTTAAAGTTCCCTGTTGAGACAAAGGTAAGTCATCAACATAAACTCCTTAGAAAATTGATATCTTTTTTTAAAGGACAGAGAGGCAAAAGAGCCCTTTCTGTCACCAAAGGATTTAATAAAGAAGAAGAAACTTGGTTTAGAAATAAAGCGAATAAGTTGTTCAAGCTACAGTCCTTGGGCTATGTGGCCACACACACTTGTGCTTGGAAAAGAAAAGTACTTTCAACTCCTTGGAGAAAAGAGTCAAATTTCTTCTCAACCCTGGATCTTTTGGGAGGCTGTGCTGGGGCAGCCTGCTCTTCACTGAGCACATTCAGAGTGCCCTGATGAGTCCAAAGAAGGGTACTTTGCTGAACTGAGTTCCAGAGCCATGGATGAGAAGCTACATCTTCTTTCTGGGGAATGAGGATTCAGGAACCCGCTCTGTTACCTTCTATTCCATGGCTAACTGACCTCCAGTCAGAAAGGCAATGAAATGATATTAAATTTTCCTTAGAAATGTAAGGCACGAGCATAAGGAAACAAAGGATCATTACGGACCACAGAAAATTAAGATGAAATTTTTATTGTGGGTCACACCCTTAAAGCAGAAAATGACATCTGATGGTAGCATCACTCTGGCTTGGAGCCGGCAGAGTGAGCACACCCCAAGGCCTAAGAGCAACACAGAAATCAATAGGAAATGTCTTTCCCTAAGGTCTGGTGCTACTACAAGCAGGGAAGCCTAAAATGGTTTGTGGCTACAAAGTTCCCTCACCTCTGATATTGTGTAAGTCTGAATACCTTTTTTGTGCCAGGAGGAAACGGATACCTATGAATAAAACAATAAGCCACAAAGCAGTTAACTATTTCCTCCCCAAAATAGCTAAAAACAGCTTTGTTTCAATTAATTGCCCTTCTGGACAGGGCAACTGTCCTTGCACCCCTGAGGTACAAGCATTCTCAAGCATAGAGGCACCTCTCTGTGTTCCATTAGACTTAGGCATTAATTATAAATAATGTGCCCATTCAATTTGGCTCCATTTTCTGGCTTTGATCATAAAATTTGTCAGAGAATAGTCTTTCTTCTCACTTTTCAGACAAGTTAGTCCAACACCAAAAATAGGGAATGAACTGAAGATGACATGCAAACAAAAGAAATACATTTCCTTCCACCTTCTACCCATTACTCCTCTAGATTTCCTATTTTAGGAAAGAATCAGAGATCTGAAAGGAAAAAAAAATCATGATAATTTTTTAAAAAATTAATCAATGACTGTTAATTAGTTTGAAAGGTTAGAGACTGATATACACTTACTAAGAATACCAGAGAAAACAAAAATTCCTACAGGCATAAGGCTATCAAGGTTTCTTCCCAAGAGGTAGTTAATTATCAATAATACATTTCAATACAGTTTTAAGGGCTAAAAAATACTTTTCCTGCAACATCTTTGTGAGACAAGTAATTTAAGAATTGTTAGCTTTACTCTGGAGATGGGGAAACTCAGGCTGAGGAAGGTGAAGGGGTCAGAGCCAGGTAGCAAAACACACAAAACCCACATTTGTATTACTGGCACTGTGTGCTATAGGTAATGGCACTGTCATCAGAAAGAGCAGAGCACGCATGGTCTGTCAGCTTTGCCAACATGGGTAATGGTAAAGATGGGACCTTGCCAGACACGACAATTCTATTTATCATTCTTCAGACACTGGTTAGTAAGCAGAGAACTTGCCTCTAGAATTGAGGGCAGACAAGTTAAAAGGCTTGGATTCACTTTTTAAAAATATCTTTAACAGCAACATTTTATTATCTACTTCAAGTTGAAATTTTAGAACTCAATCTATTAGAAGAAATGACTAAAGTTTAAAAGAGAAAATATATTGTCTTTTTCTTTAAATTTCTTCCTGTATTTAGTATTTAACCCAGAAAAGTCACAGAGGCAGGTACTGCTTTCATAACCCAGGCTCATAACCAAAAAACCAGCTGGCTGACATTTATAGCAGGATTTTTTTTTAATGCATTTTCAAGAGGTTCAAAAATATTCAGTCCAGGCCTGGTAAGTAGTATCATCCCACACAAGAACCAATGTTACCTCTACCTCTTGATTTTAATCTGTAGTCTGTATCCTCTGATTTCACCACTTGGAAGCAACATATCATACATTTAGGCACATCTAAAGTCAACTTAATACTCCTTTCATAATATCTTCACAAAATGTTCTTCTTGCTTTGGGCACTCTCTTTTCTTTAAGGCAAATCATTCCTTCTGTCTAAGGGTCCTGCATGTCAATATAATGAAAGCTTCTGTTCAATTACAGAGTATAGAAACAAAATTGTTTTTTAAATCCCTATTTAAGAGTCTTCTACAACAGTCCTTCCTTCCCTTCCTTTTCTGACATATTGTTAGAAGAGGCTGTAAGGTAAAAAAAAATCATGGCTGGGATTCTTGAAAGTGTTATTAAGTCACAATAATAAACAACAATTCAGAAAACTTGATTTAATAGAACTTGGTTCACTAGGCCAAGAAATTTCTATTAACCAATAAGCCTTCTTTCTGTACACTGCTAGCCCTCCTGTGCTTAAGAACATTTGATTGCCATCATCACCTTCTCAAGGTCAAAAAAAAAGTAACATAATAAGGATGTCTCAGGGCACGTGTGATTGAAGGAACAAGAGAACAGCAGAGGGTTTAGTTGTAGGTGATAAACCAATGTGAAAGTCAATCTCAAATAATTATTATTCAATTCTTCACCAAAACAACGAACCATTTTCCACAACACTCCCTATAAAGGAATTTTTGTTTCTTATTGGTCTATAAATTCAACATTACATTTAAGATTTTTCTTCTACAGATTCCAAACTCTTGGTTTTAATACCACAAAACTCTGACAAGTCTAAAAAATAACTACTCATTGCTAAAGTACCATAACTGAATTCAACAGCAAACATTTTTATTAATCATCTACTATATACAGGGTCTTTGGTACAGTCATATGGAAATACAGAAATAAATATGACAGCCCCTACCACAAACACATACAAAATTGACTGTAAGTACTTAAAAGGGTTACAATGCATTACGAAGATTCATAGGACTCCTCATTTATTTAATTTACAAGTCTGTAGGGTAGGTGAACTCGTAAGAAGTTTCATGAATAAAGGAGTAACTTAGTTGAGCCACAAAACTTTTCCACTGCTCTTGACCCTGAAAAGAGTATAAGTTAAAAAAAATGAAAGCAAAAATGAACATGGATGAGTGTCCACATTAGCAATTTGATATCTTTTCATTACTAAAGCCTGTATGCAACTTTTTTTCTCACTTATCAAAGTCAGATACAATCACCCTATTCAAATATAAAACCATAGAGGCTACAAGTGAAGCTGAAAGATGGTATAAAGACAATAAAGCTCTTATGTGGCAAGAAAAAGCACCATTTTCTATCCCAAGAACAACCAAGGCCTAATAATTGGGTCTGATTGTGAATATGGGAGCAACATTCCCAGTGTTTCTTTCAGTCCATTGCTACTGAGAAGTGAATTAGAACAGGAAGATTCTTGAGAAATCCTGCAGTCCAAACCCCCATTTTACAATATAGGAAATGATAACATATTGTTCTGCCCAAGGCCACACAATAATCAGAAATGCTAGCATTATAATACAGGTCCAGTTCATTTCACAGTGTTACAACAGAAAAGACTTCTGCTAGATTCTACATTATGCTCTATTTTACTTCCAGTGAAAGTTCTAATTGTCCTTGAAATAATAAAAGTACAAACAAGATAATGGATGTTACTCACATTTACACATCACTCAAATATTTAAAAATTCTTTCCTCACAATATAATTGTGAAATAGGTAGCAAAAGTACTATCACCTCTATTCTACAGGTGAGATTCAGCATTCACAAGCATATAACTATTAAATAACTTCAAACCAGCACAAGTTCTGTTACACTCCAAGGCACTAGAAAACTCCCTCAAGGAAGACGGAGGCAAAAGCTGAAAACTCTTGTAATTTGCTTAGATACTCAAACATGACCACAATTCCAGTATAGCAGCAGCATTTTTTACCAAAACACTGAGGCCATAAAGCCTCAGAGTCATCCTTAAAAGAAACAAGAGATCTAAGAGATCTGGAAAAAGTATGTAAAAGTCTTAGGAATAAAATATTCATTTCTAATTAAACCACTGAGAGATCAATTTGTTAATGGTTAGGTAACCAGTCCTAATTAGGAGTAACAAAATCCTCCACTGAAAGAACATTATTTGACCTTTGTCTCAGCTATAATAATATCTAAGTATTTTTGCCATGAATAAAAGGAAATATTACTCTATACTGTAAACAATGAACTTACAGAATCTGTTACTCTGAGAGGTGGCAGAAGTTTGAAATATACATAAACATTTTATTTTAAAACACTATTTTAAATCGGTTAATTTATTACTGCATTTGATAAGCCACCATTCATATTTATAATATAGACCACATTGTCTAGGATGTATGGAATGTTTTTATTTAGTCCATTTAAGATCTCTTAAGTTTCACTAATATCTTCATCAAATATCTGATCCATGTATGTGGTTAACCAACAAGTGTGAAAAAGCATTACCATTATCCTGCCTGTTACATGAACCTGATTAGTCTGAGCTATAGCAAACAAGCAAGCTGGCAATCAGGAAAATGGATGAAAGTTAAAGAGGGATGTTTATGGGATCTCTGGAGTATCCTGACACATGAGGCTGGCAACATAGAACTATTACTTTGTTGCCACAATCTAAAGCAAAACTGTCTTAAAGTGTTCTTTCCTGTGCTTTTAAGTACCCACCATGTACATGTAAAGAGAGTTCTTTTAAAAAGAAAAATTTTAATTTCATTTAAAATTTAATTTATTTTTAAATTAATGAAAACAGACTTTTTTCTTCTTCTTTTTATCCATCTCCTCTCTCCCACTGCCCCAGTCCAGTGGGAGTGGGAATGGAAATAAAACTCTTTTAACAAATATGCAGAATTACACAAAACAAATTCCTGCACTGGCCATGTCCCCAAAAACATATGCCTCGTCCTCACCCTGGATCCGTCACCCCTCTGCTGAGAGGTGGATACAATGATTCACTGTTTGTCCTCTGTCACTGTACTGATTAGAGCTCTTCAGTTTTTCCAAAGTTGTTTGTTTTCAATGTTACTGTATAAATAATTCTCTCTGTTCTACTCCACTATGCATCAATTCACATAAGTCTTTCCCAGTTTTCACTAAAACTGTCCCTTTTCATCATTATTTATGGAATAATGGTATTCCATTACATTTATATACCATAACTTGTCCAGGCACTCCCCCTTGTTTCCAGTTCTTTTGATACTACAAAAAAGACATTTAGATACAGTTTCAAATTATTTTCCAGAATAGCCGTCCTACTGTACTGTACATATACTATGTAAGTCACAGCTCCATCGACTGTACATTAATGTTCCTCTTCCTGCAGCTCCAGTAATATTTGTCCTTTTCCCTTTTGGTCAACTTTACCAATTTTGATAGCTGTGACAGAACCTCAGGGTTATTTTAATTTCATTTTTCTAATTATTAGTTAGTGATTTGGAGCATTTTTTTCATACGGCTATTGACAGTTTGGATTTCTTTCTTTAAAAACTCTGTGTGTGTGTGTGTGTGTGTGTGTGTGTGTGTATATATATATATATTTTTTTTAACCAGTCATCAATTAGAAAATGGCTCTTAATTCTTGTAAATCTGAAAGAGTCTCTTACATGAAACAGGCCTTTTTCTGAGAAACTTTACACAGATAAACTAGTAGAGATTTTTCCCTCCATTTACTTATTTCTAATTTTGGCTACATTGATTTTGTTTTGTTCATACAAAACTTCATGTATTCAAAATCATTCATCTTGTCTCTTTTATTCCTCTCTATTCCTTGCTTGGTTATAATGTACCTAACTAGAACGTATCTTGGAATACAGTACAAGGTCCTGGACTAAACTGAATTTCTGCAAGACTGTTGTCCTGTTTTCCCAGAATTTTATGACCTCGTGAACTGTCCATGGGGTTTTCTTGGAAAAGATACTGGAGTGATTTACCATTTCTTTCTCCTGTCTTATACAGGCAGGGGTTAAGTGACTTCCCCAGGGTTACACAGCCAGAAGTATCTGAGGTCAGATTTGAACTCTGGTCCACTGTGCTACCTAGTTGCCCCCATTTGTAGACTGTTTAATGAGAAAACAATGTAGATTATTTATTTCCTTCTGCCTAATCCTGGTGAATAGAACTAGGGTTGTAGGTAGAAGTTACTGGGAGACATTTTGGTTTAATAGAAATATGAAGAGAAACTTGATAACAAACAATGACAACTACCCTAAAAATGGAATGAACTGCTTTGGTGTAGGTAGTTTCTTGTTGCTGGGAGTGGTCAGGTACAGAATGCTGGGGACGTTCTTAATGTGAATTCAGTTAAAGTCATGACCTCTGATAACTCTTAAGATTTTGAAACTGATTCTGATTCTGTTATATACAATCATGATGCATAGTGTACAATTTAATTTTAAAAAAATTTGGGGGATAACTTTTACTCTTTTCTTTCTCTACATTTCCCATTGTAATCCTCCATTCTCCTTGGACCTGTCTTTTAAAGCAAAGAATAAAAAAGAGGAAGAGAGTGCAGCAAAATTAAGTAACGTCTAAAAGACCTGATATTGTATGTAGTGTTCTATATTCAACATGCTCTTCCCCTGCAAATGAGGAGATACCTTTTCATGTATCTTGTAGGTGGCCATTCATTATTATAACTTCGTAACATTCAGTTTCATTTATTTGATTGTTCTTTCCTTATATCTTGTGGTCCTCGGAGATACTTGATATAGGTCCCCCCTCGTCTCCCTCCCCCAACTTCTTATCTTATCCTAGTTGATTTAAATTTATTCCTGCAACATTTTCATGTAGTCAAAATTGTTTATTTTATCTTTTGTAATTGCTTCTTTCCCTTGTTTGATTAATGATTCTTGCCCCAGTAAAAGCAGGAGCATTCATTGTCACCACTGTTTTGGTATAGTACTATAAATGCTAACTATAATAGTAAGAAAAATAAATTGAGGGAATATATTTAGACAAAAAAGCAAAATATATTGTTTTTTGCAGGTAATGATGTAGAAAATCATAGAGTCAATGAAAAATAATTAAAACAATAACTTTTGCAAAGTTGCATGATAGGAATTAAATCTATGTAAATCATCAATATTTCTATATATTGTCAGTGAAACCCAACAGGGAAAGATAAATTCTTTCAGTATAACTGTAGGATATTATAAAATACATGGGAATCTACTTAGAAAGACAAACACATGAACTATAATGATATGATTGCAACTACAAAATAACTCTTTACTGAAATAAAGATAGACCTAAATGGAGAAATATTTAATTGCTTATGGCTAAGTCAAGCCTGTATAATAAAAATGACAATACTAGTTAAATTAATTTACTTTTTTCAATGCCATACCAATCAAACTATCAAAGGATTACTTCACAGAACTAGAAAAAATAGTAAAGAAATTCATCCAGAAGAAAAAAAGGTCAAGATTTTCAAGGAGAAAAAAAAAAATAAGGGAGAGGGCCTAGCAGTACTAGATCTTAAACTGTACTTCAAAGCATTAATCATTAAACCAATTTGGTATTGGTTTCATATGGTCAGTAGAATAGATCATACTGAAGCAATTGAACCTAGCAGCCTAGTGCTGATAAATCCAAAAATTCCAAGCTACTAGGGTAAGGACTTAGTGTTTGTCAAAATAACATGCCGTGAGGGTGGGAAGAGAGGTGGGAACCAGATTGTGAAAGCCTTCAAAAGTTAAACAGAGTTTATATCGGACTCCAGAGACAAGACAAAGCCATTAGAGTTTCCTGAGTAGGAAAACAATGCTAGCATTTTGATAAGTAGTGTTTTTAAAGGGAGGGGAGGAGTGGGGGAGCAAAATAATTAGGAGATTTCACAATTGTACTCAGGAGGTTGATTTTTTAAACTAATTCTGGAATTGTAATTTAGTTCTATTAGATTTCATCCCATTAGATATAATCTGTTGTTCTTGTCTCCCAAGATCTTTCTGGATCCTGATTCTGTCATTCACCATATTAGCTATCATTCACTGTTCCATGTCATTCCCAAACTTGCTATTATTTTCTAAATCAGTGATTTAAAAAAAAAAAAAAAAGGTAAATGGAACAAAGCCAAGGACAGGGCCTTGGGACACTCCAAAGGAAACTTTTTTCCAAGTCTTTGGTAGGCATTCCACCAGTTCTAAATCTTCTAAGTACATTATTACTTTGACCATGAGGATATCATAAGAAATTTTATTAATCACCTTATAGAAATCTAGGTAAAAGCTATCTAACAGCATTTTATATACAGTTGTATATATAGGAGATAGTGTCAGGCCTTGAGTCAGGAAGACTTATCTTCCTGAGTTCAAATCTGACCTCTGACACTTATTAAACTATGTGACCTTGGCAAGTTCACTTATCCCTATTTGCCTTAGTTTCCCCATTTGTAAAACAAGCTGGAGAAGAAAAAGATAAATCAGTCCAGTATCTCTGCCAAGAAAACCTCAATGAGGTCAGGAAAAGTCTGAAACAACAGAACCATAAGAAAGGAGAAAATCAGGTTATTCTTAATGTATTCTGGCTCATAAACATTCTTCCTTTCAGGGCTGATTATCCTTGAATTTTAAAGTTCTGTCAGGAATTGGCAAACTAACCTAAGTTTGAAATATCTACCTTCTTAACTTAAAAAAAAGAAAATCTAAATATAGCCTCACATCTCTAGAACTCTGACCTCTCCTGTTCTTCATGACTCCACAGAAATGTTACTCATTCTCTTTAACAATGTTCAGACTCCACAAAGAACAGAAATACATACTGAGAAAAGACTGAAGGGAAGACAAAAGCATCACCAGAGAAGTTTAACTTTTTTATTCTATCTTGTCATCACACTCTGTAGCAAAGCCGAGGTAGGATGATACTGGGGACTAAGAAATAGGGACAAAACTTCTCCCATAACCCCCCCACCTTGACTTCTTACATGAACTATTCTTCTTTATCTTTGTACAAAAGTATCCAGCACAGTAATGGGTATTTATTTGTAAAAATAGGATTTTAAAGAGATTCTATGATTCGAATCGTCAAAAAACCAAAAAACCAAGATGGCTAAAAGAAGCAGGAGAGGAGGAAAAAAAGAGGGAGATAACCATTCTCCTCCCCATTTGCCCCAGCCTACATCCCAGACAGAGAAAAGCACAGGCTTTCTTCTGTTTAGTGATTCTATCTATCTCCACTTTTTTCTATTTATATGGGTATTTCTTGGCACAAGGACTAAGTTGACCTCCATCCGAAGTCAAGTTACCAAGTATGTTCAAACTCTAATAGATAACAATACCTAACAATACCTGAGGTCTTCAATGAGAAAAGAAAGGATGTGAGGCCCCTTCCTGGGGCCCTGAAACTAAGTTCATCAGTATCTAATCTGTCTTGATTATCATGTTGGAGGTTGCTCTCTCTGGCAAGATGATGTTTAGAAATTTTTTTCGAAAATTCCTTTAACAATATTTATAAAGGAAAGCACATCCAAAAGAGTCATGCTATGTTCCTAAAAGCCTCTTGAACTGTTAATTGCCACTTACTGAATGTTTACATTGTGCTGGGCACCTTACAAAAAAACCCACTTACCAGAACAACAACAAAGTACAGATAAAATGAGACCATGTATGTGAAGGGTTACAAAACTAAAGGTGTAATATAAATGTGAGCTATCATGGTTATTCTAACACACAACCTCTATTCTCAAGGAACCAGCCATTCAATAATGGGACAAAACACCATCAGAGACAACAATAACACGCAGTATTTATTAGTCAGATGCCACAGAAAGTTTAAAAACACCATATCACTTGATTTTGGAAAGGAAAGGTCATTACTGAGGAGTAACAGAAAGACAGAAGGGGTGGCACTTGAGGCGAGCTTGAAAGGATGGATAGGAACTATGAAGGTAAAGAGGAGAAAGAAGAGCATTCAAAGTGAATATGAGCAAAGGCTTGTAGGGGTGACAACAGAAAGGGTGTTTGGTGGAAAGAGAATAATCCTGTTTAGCCAGAGTATAAACTGTGTGATTAAGTTATCAGATTGTTTTTTATAAGTAAAATCAGTACCTGTTTTACCAAATTCTGCCCCATATGGGTTTTTTAACTTTCTTTTTTTAAAAGCAAAAAGCCTGAGAATTATTTATTTTGAAAGTATTTTTAGACTAACAGAATTTTTGTTTTAAAGAATTAATGTCATTCAGATTTATATCTCCAAATTCCAGTAAACCAAATCTTTCCAGAAGCTTTTAATTATTTTTATGCGTTTTTCATTAAAGGATGGAGCTTTAAAAAGAAATAACCAGAAAAAGTACATCTAAAGGGCTAGTGGTTTGCTTCACTGAGGTTTTCTATCCTGATTAAAACCAAATAGCAAGTATGCAGAAGTCCTGGTTCTGAAGAAACATGCCTCAGGATGCATCTAATTCCCTCAGCTAAGCGAACCACAGGCCTTGAGAACACAAGTCTAAACAGAAGCACTCTGGAGTGGCTAGGTGTCTCAGTGAATAGAGCACCCACCCTGGAGTCAGGAGGACCTGGGTTCAAATTTGACCTCAGACACTTAACACAAAATTAGCCATGTGACCTTGGGCAAGTCACTACCAATTGCCCTACCTTCTTCCATCCAAAAAGCAAAATTTAATTTAATTTAAAATAAAATAAAATTTAAAAAACAGAAGCACTCTTTTCTAAATAAATTCTGATGATAAACTCATTTTGGCCATGAGCTATTAAAATATATGTATTTTAGGTTATGTTGATCACACAATTAAGCAATTTCATAAGCAAAAATGTTGAGAAATGGGTAGTTCACTTTAATTAACAAATTAACTTCTGGTTTAGTTTTCAGCAAAGATCTTCACCAAGACTGAATTCAGCGTACACTAGCAAGCTGCCAAGCACAAGGCAGATTTTTCTGTTGTGTTTTGAAAATAACTGGTTTTGTGAGCACAAGTCCCCTAGGTTCTATAATCAATTTAAAGCAAAATTTCAATACAAGACTCTTCTTTTACCTTACAAAGGAAAAATGACCATTTTTTTCAACTCATTCTAAATTGCAATTAAGTCAAGTTAATCTCTGGAAGTTTAGGAGGCCAAAGTTTAATAAGGATAAACCACTCCAAAATTCAGTTGTCCCCAACTATTTCTAATATCTCAAAACAAAAAAATCAAGTGCTCCCCCTCCATTTTATTCAGTTACAAAGAATTCTAAATATATCAAGGAGAGAAAACTGTGGTCAATAGGACGCTGAAATATACTACTTTCGCTAATGGATACTGACAAACTCCTTTCAGAGAGAGATCTCCTAAAAACAAAAGAATTACAAGCCCCTGACAACAATGTTTGGTACAAAACGCAATAAACACACTGGAACTGAATCACGCATAGACTTTGTATTTGCTTTGTTCCCAAAAGCCCAAGATCCAAGATCACAGGATTTAGCACAGGATTTAAGTACATTAAAGGATCTTACAATTGTCTAGTTTAGTCTCATTATACAGCTAACCAGATTTACCCTAATGGAGGTAAAGACTTGCCAGATTTCACAAAAAAAGTCATCCAAAGTCTTCTCAATACTTCCCTTTCTTATCTGCAATTCATCTTCTAAATTCTTGTTATGTTTAGCTCTTGTCCAGAGCCCATTTTTTAATTTATTCTAACACAACTTCACTTCATCCGTTCCCTTACCTTTGGTTCTACACCAGGCATGTTCTCACAGGATAACAGATTTAGAGCTAAAGCAGGCCCTCTATACCAATCCCCTCAATTTACAGATGAAATACCTGAGGCACAATGAAGTTAAGTCACTTGCCTACAGTCACACAACAAAAGAGCTGAGATTCAAATCTAGGTATTTTGATGCCAAATCCAGCTTCTTTCCACTAAAGGAATTTCTAAGCTCTATCTGTTTCCCAAAGTTTCCAATGTAGTATAAATGGCCTAAATCCTTCCCCTACTTTAATCCTGATTCATTTACTTAATCTATATATAGAAGACAGCTGATTAGACTCTTCCACTTAATAAACTTTCAAAAAATTGAATACAATGGATCTCCCGTCAAATATTTCTTCTGAAAATATTGGATCACATTTCCCCTTGTAAGCATCTGGATGGAACAGTTAAATCACATGTCTAACAATGTCATTCCCCTGCTCTGGAAGCTTCCCTGGCTCCCTGCTCCTCTGGGTTTCTGTGTTTGGCGTTTGAAGTCCATGAAAATTCAGCTCTCATCTTTCTTTTTAGGTTGACACCAGCTTAACATGTAACTACATTTCAGTCAAAGTGGCTGACCTGATGTTCTTCATACACTGCATTCCAAGTCCTGCCTCCAAGTCTCATTCCCCTGCATCTGGAATGTTCTTGTTTACATTCACTTCCTGGATCTCTGGATCCCCCAGAACTTTAAATCTCTTTATTACTACTATAAGCCTGAGCTCTTTCAAAGCAAGGACTGTTTCTTTCTGTCTCTAGCAATTAGCACAATACCTGGCACATAGTAGGCATTCAATAAATGCTTACTGAACTAAACAGTTATGAAACTAAGAAAATAACATGAATCTGGAAAAGTAAACATAAAATCTTTTATTCTTGGTATCTGAATAATATTACTAAGCAATTCTTTTTAAATTTATTTTTCTTTTAGAAGAGTTACTTCGAGCTAATGGAAAAATACCAGCCAAGAGTTACAACAAATCTGCAAGTCAAAAGATATTGCAAGGACAGCATGGCTGAGCACACAACAAAGGTCACATACACAGTGCTCCAAAGGAGAAAAGGCAGTTTAAGGAAACACTACATCTAGAGTCATTCTTTAGACCTAGCTACTGAAAATGGGCACTATTTCCACTTGGTATTAATGAACTTTAAACGTTTTCCTCCAACAAGATCCATTAAAGTCATAAAAGCTACATCCTTGATGACTGTTCAAAAATCCTCAGATGATCAATAAATACAATGGTATGAGTTATATACTTGCCTCACTGGTCCAGGGTTCAAATGAAAGAGTAATTCATGACAGACAGCTAGGTCCTCTAGATGCTCTAGCTGGCTGATGACATAATCTCAGATATTCTAAATAACCACTTAAACGAGACTATCCTAACATTTCACAGAGGAAAAACCAAGGAAATGAAGAGATTGGGCCACCCAAACTCTGAGTTGCATCTGGATGAATAACTGATTTAATCCTTCTAGACATATGTTGGGCAACGACTGCAGAAAGACTAGCTGGACCTGGCTGCATGTGAGAAACCACAAACTGTTTTCAGTAATTCCCAAGAAGCTCCTTGAGACAAAAGCACATCTTTTTTGCAATATTCTTCCAATAATCCTATGTGATTGGGAAACATGAAGCACCACAATTTCCAAAGAATCAAAATTGCAGGTGATCCTAAGAGCACTGGAAAATGTTATTTTGAGGCATGAATTGGCTACTACGTATTACCAACTGCCAGAAGATAAATGCCTGGCATATATCTGGAACTTAATGAATGCAGCTAGAGGGCACAGTGGATAGAGCATGGGGCCCAGGGTAAAGAAGACATGAATTCAAATCTAGTCTCAGGGGGCGGCTAGGTGGCGCAGTGAATAGAGCACCTGCCCTGGAGTCAAGAGGAACTGAGTTCAAATCTGGCCTCAGACACTTAACACAAAAACTAGCCGTGTGACCTTGGGCAAGTCACTTAACCCCCAATTGCCCTCCAAAAAGAAAAAAAAGGCAAAAAAATAAAAATAAAAAACAAAAACAAAAAAAATCTAATCTCAGACTGTGTGACCCTGGACAAGACATTTAACCTTTGCCTTAATGCACTGGAGAAGGATCACTCCAGTATATTTGCCAAGAAAACCTCTTGGAAAGTATCAGTGTACTACAGCAACAGGGTCACAGAGTCGGACACAGGGGCAGCTAGGTGGCGCAGTGAATAGAGCACCAGCCCTGGAGTCAGGAAGACCTGAGTTCAAATCCAACCTCAGCCACTTAACACAAGAACTAGCCGTGTGATCTTGGGCAAGTCACTTAACCCCAATTGCCCTCCAAAAACAAAACAAAATTTAAAAAAAAAGAGTCGGACACAATTGAACAGAATAATATTCTAGCAGATGATAACCAAAAAATGAGTTAAATACTGCACATTATATGGTGAAATTAAAGAATAAACAGATGAACAGTCTATATTCCCCACTGAAACCCACAGAGCATAGACCCAGAAAAAGACCTGCAATGTGCTAGATATATTTTCAATGGAAAGTTCACAAGAGAACAGGATTGAGAATTACAAAGGAAAAAAGGCTTAGATGGATTGAAATATATATACCCTTGAAAAAGAACCCACAATAAAGAGTGAACAAAGATCTTCTGAAGTATTCATTCATTACTTCTCACCCAAGAATCTCCCTTGGAATACTGGAATGCTTTGGATATGTTTGGTCCTATACGGCAAAGATCTCTCTCTAATGAGAGTTTCAGCCCACTAAGCCAGACTCAGAACTCCCAACAACACATCAGAACTATATCAGAACTTGAACTATATACCACTTTCTTCCTCACAAAATTCCAGGAAAAGGAACAATTATCTCTTGCCTATCAAGAGGTACAGATGAGGCAATATAAAGGAGGAAGCTACAGTACTAATACCACTATATGCTGTAAAAGCAGAATTTCAGTGATAAATATGCACAGTCACTTTCTATTTTATGGGTTTGAGACTATTATTCCCAATGACTCCTTCAGCACTCTTTTTTCTTTCTACTTTATTATCCCATAGAGCGAAGGGAAGAAATACTCTTAAAATGGTCTTTTTTTGATAAAGAAAAAATATCAAAGCAAGGAAATAATATTTTCCAAAATGCTCACCTCAAAAGGTCAGTGTTCACAATAATTTATGTATACTTTCCTGCTTGCATAACAGGGTTCCTAGATCAAGATAGGGTTTTTCCTTTCAGGTGCTTTGATATTACAATAATTCCATGGATCTGTGAACACTCCAGCATTGCAGAAAGGAGCCCATTCATACCTTCTCATCTTATGCTATTCCTTTCCATGCCCTTCAAATAAATCCTCCATAGGGATCACAAATAATTCATCTCTGGTTCTTGATACCTGAGCAGCCTATCTCCTTTTCTGATCAAACATACCCTTGATGATGCTGTCACTCTGTACATACAGGTCATCACTGGCAACATGCTATATAGCCTACTTATACCCAACATTCTTCACAGCTCTGAATCACATGCAATTTTCATTCCTTGTTGGCCATAATGTTCCACAAAGAACCAGGAGAATCTTAGTTAAAAAGATAGGCTTTTATATCAAGGAGTAGTCTGAGATTTTTTAATTTGCCTCACAGTTTCCCAAATGCAATCCAACTTTCTCTCAAAATCACAGAAAAGTGGGAAAGAAACTTTGGGGGCTATCTAGTCCAATCCATCCTATAAATATTCTCCTGTTGTCTTGAGCATTTTGTGTGAGGAAAAAAAAATATTAATAGCTCAAAAAGGAGGTATACCTATCTCTATAATGCCAAGTATGTCAAAAGTTGAGAAATTTTCACCTCTTCCCAAACAAATATTTTCAACTCAATCTCTTGAGGAAGATTTTCCTTACTCTAGATGGAGGAAAATGAATTTATAAAAACTCGTCTTACAGATACATCTAAGAGTATCTTACTACCAGTCTACCTCGTGGGTAGTATTGTTGTTCGGTCATTTCAGTCATGTCTAACTCTTTATGATCCCATTTGGGGTTTTCTTGGCAAAGATACTGGAGTTGTTTGCCTTTTCCTTTTCTAGCTCACTTTACAGATGAAGAAACTGAGGCAAGCAGGGTCAAGTGACTTGCCCAGCATCACACAGCTAGTTAAGTGTCTGAGGCCAGATTTGAACACAGGAAGATGAGTCTTCCTGGCTTCAGGCCCAGCATTCTATCCTCTTTGCCACCTAATTGCCCCTGTGGGCATAAATCAGCACATCTTAATAATATCAGGAAGGTATAGAGTGCAGTGCATATCTACAAATCCAAATGATCTAAATAAAAACAAAGGAGTACAATGACCAGATGAAAATACCAGGTATTTTACTGGACAGCTAGGTGGTGCAATGGACAGAGTGACAGGCCTGGAGTCATTAAGATCTGTGTTCAAAACTGGCTTCAGACACTTCCTAGCTGGCATGTTTGCCTGTGTCCTCATCTGTAAAACAGGGATGATAGCAACAGCATAAACCTCACAGGGTTTTCATGAGGATCAAATAAGATAAGAATTGTAAAGTGCTGTCAGCATGTACCTGACACATAGTTAGCACTACCTAAATGTTGGCTGTTATCATTCCAGGTAGAGTTTTCAACACTGGCCAGAGAACCACCAGGAATCCACTGTTACCATTCAGTGGATGAAGAGATAAAAAAGAAACGTAGAAAAACCTTAAAATGGTCTGGATTGAAGAAAACGATGAAGACAAAGATGAATATAATTTCAAAACATTTACTATTTATAAGCTTTTACCTGCAAAGATCAGTGAAGAATATTCAGACCCAGGGATCAGACAGGCTTTTGCCCACTTCCATCAGGAATTGACTTGTGGTGAGAAATACAGATAGATCAAAATAAAGTTGAAAGTTTTACAAAAAGCTAGGGTTAAAAATCTTTGCTCTACTGATCATAACTATTTTAATGACCCTGACCAAGTCACTAAATTTCTATGGTCCTGAATTTCATTTTCTGTAAAATGAGGGAAATTGACAAAGTTGTTTCTAAGGTCCCTTCCCACTCTGATATTCTATGAGACTATATTGGAGATCACATCCTGCACATGAAATCTGGGAGTATAATAGAAAGCAGGAAGTTTACCTCTTGCTTTCTTGCTTCCCTGTATAAATTCATGGTTACTGTACAGTTTTCCAAAGCTGTCCACAACATTCTTGTGGGACTGTTGACAACATGGACAGTAGAAATTTTTTTTGGTATAATGTTGTGGGAAGGACAGTTTCTAGTCCCATTCTATTCCTGCCTCCAGTACTAACTAGCTATGAGACCCTAGTCAAGACACTGGCCAGCTTCATCTTCCTTATTTGCAAAACTGGACTGGATAATCTCCAAGGTTTTTTCAATAAGCATGAGGATGTTACATTTGCCTTCAAATCAAAGAAACATTCATTCAACAAACATTTCCTTAATGCCTAATATAAACAGAGCAATATTTGTCTCCCCTAGAGCCCAGCACAGACAAATAAGAAAAAGTCAGTGTTCTCAACAGAGCTGACAATCTATACAAGGAGATCCAATACTCACATACATAGTATAAAATGGAACCTGAGTATGTGATGATTACTAAGTGACCTATGAAATGCAAGGAGAGGAAAAAGTAGTCAAATCAGACTGGAAGGAGGGACTTTAGAAGGAATACTGCTGAAATTAATTTGTGTACTAGGGTGTACAATTTTTTTTTTTAATTCAAAGGGTGATTAGGGTTTGCAGAAGTGATTTCTGTAACTGAAAGAAAAAAATCTGGCTCCTAATCTGGAAGGCCAGAAATAGATGCTTTGGCAAATTTGTTGGAAAAAGAGAGGGGTAAAAAATATCCATACACAGTTAATTATAGTCCTTGAAAAGGTATATGCCAGAAAAAGGAAATGACATAAGTAAAAGAGAAAGGATACAATAGGAAAGAAAAATGCCCAGATACCTTTCCTGAGTGCCAGTTCTACAGCTCCTTATCTGCTGGAGACTTTTCTCTAGCGCAAAAATCACAGAAACTGACAGTTGGAAGAGATCTCAGCAGTGACCTAGTCCAACCCATTCACAAAAGGAGCTGCCACTGTAACATACACAACCTGTTCAATAAGTGAAATGAAATCAAGAAAATGAAAAACGGGTCAAGGAAAAGGCACAGACCATAGACATGGTCTATTACCATTTCTTTTTTTTTTCTGGAAAACTTTATTGTAGGTGGAATGGGACACAGCTGCACACAGTAAGTTAGATGATTCCAATTTTGTTGGCAACATCTAATGCATCATAGTCTAGAGCAAGATAGATATAGGCCTTCTTCTCTCCATCAGGCCAGATCAGTGTGTTGACTTTGGCCACATCTATGTCATACAGCTTCTTTACAGCCTGCTTGATCTGATGCTTGTTGATCTTATTGTCCACAATGAAGACTAAGGTATTGCTGTCCTCAATCTTCTTCATAGCAGACTCAGTGGTCAAGGGAAACAATGATGGCATAGTGATCAAGCTTGTTTCTCCGGGGGGCACTTTTCCAAAGGTATATGGGCTGCCTTCGAAGTCTTAGTGTCCTTGGGTCTCCGGAAGGTGGGGGATGTTTGGGTCTTCTTCTTTTTGTGGCTATGGACACCCTTCAGCACCGCCTTCTTGGCCTTCAAGGCCTTGGATTTGGCTTCTGCCTTGGGGGGGGACAACGGCTTCCTTCTTCACCTTCAGCGCCATCTTGGGGGGAAAGGTACCATTTCTTATATAAGTTTAACTGTTGAATAAATAGTAATCAAGTACCTCAATGAAAAGGTTAATAAATAGCCTAGAAATCACCTCACTCATCAAAGATTCAATCTCCTTGAAAAATAGGCAGGCCAAGGGCAATACTGGTTAGAATATAATTTCCAACATATTACAAAGGAGGATGGTAAATTATGAGTAGCATGACTTCATAAAACAGAGACGTAGTAGACAGAAAAAAAGGATAATTTGCATGACACTTGAGCTGAGAACCAATTATGACAAATCATCCCAAAAGCATTCAAAGAGGTAACAGGTAGATAACAAACAAAAAAATAGCAAACATGCCTATATTCTATAATAAAGCATTTTTTTCATCAATGATAATGGGAGACTACCTCACTGAGTGGGATAAAACCAGTATCTAATAAGTTTTGTAATTAAGTGGCAATGGGACTAAAGAAAAAGAAAGGAAAGACTGCAGAGGGAGGCCAACTCTGCAGAAAAAATATATGCTGAACTGACAAAAAGGTTGAGAATACTGAAGAATTTTCAAGAAAATTTAAGGAAGGATAGAAAAGGAGCAGAGAGGATCACATTAAATAAAGTGTACAATCTAGCCTGTATTGAACTGAGTGTCCTTCCAGTGGGGGTGGGTGACAAGGGAGGAATCGAAAGAATCTAGAATTTAAAGTTCTGTAATACCTGCAACTAGGAATTAAGATATACAGGGGCTGGGATAGGGAGACCCTCCCTGCCCTACCAGAAAATAAGAGAGCAGAGCAGGGGAGGAACTTTACAGTGGGATTGCGGTTTTAGAGTTGGGGCAGGGGCAAGACGGGGAGAAAATGTGTAATTCAAAAATGTAATGAAAATGAATAATGTAAACAAGAAAACAAATAAAAACTAAATTTAAAAAAATAAAATAAAATAAAAAATAAAGTGTACAATCTTGATTACATAAAAATCAGAGTTTTTGCATAAACAAATTTAATACACTAAAAGAAACAGTTAATTGGCAGGAAAAAAATTTTGCAGCAAATTTCTGATAAATATCTCATATCCAAGATATATAATTTATAAGAATGAGAGTCATTTCCCAAATGATAAATGGCTTAAGGATATAAACAGATAATTCTCAAGGGAAGAAATCAATGTTCCAAATCACTACTAATTAGAGAAATGCAAATTAGTAACTCTGGAGTTCCACCCACATCCATCAGATTGGCAGATCTAACAAAACAACAACAGAACAACAGAGAAAAAAATGACAACTACATCACAGGGTTGCTGTAAGGATCAAATGAAATAACAATTGTAAAGAGTGTACAAAGCCTGGCACAGAGTAACTGCTCTGTAAATGTTAGTTATTTGAACTCAGGTCTTCCTGACTGCAGGCCCAGCCCTCTATCCCCAGTGCCTCTGAGTGCCAAGGCGGCACATTATATACACAGCAAATTCTTTCAGAAAGTATAGGAAGCAAAGACCTGAACAGGAATTTGGAATCTATAATTAACAGACAAGATTTACATTTAGTAAATACATTTCTGTATATAGAAATAGTACACTGCTAACTCAAATATCAAATAAACAGGCTGCAACCAGCTGCCAGGACTCCTCAGGCTCTCAGAGACAAGTGAAACATTTCCCAGAAGTTTGGTATGTCATGCCTAGAAGCCTCAGTCAGATCATTGTTTTTAAAAGTTGAAGGAAATGTGTTCCCAGGCAAATGTCCAAGGCTCTACTGCTGTCTATTCTGTAGAATTCCAGCTGAGAGTGGCTATCAAACAGAAGATAGAAAACTTATTTCTGCAGTTTATTCTACATCTCTAGGGAAGGAACTTTTAACTTTTTTTTTTTTCTTGCACCATGGACCCTTTGGCAGTCCAGTGAAACCTAGATTCCTTCTCAAAATAATATTTTAAATGCATAAAATAAAATACATAGAAATCAATTATGCTAAAAGTTATCAGTTATTTTTAAAAGAGTTCATAGACCCTATGCTAAGAATTCCTACTGAGAAAGTCTACCATATTTGCAGAGAGTTAAGGTAAAAGGGAAAATTGCTATGCCTTCTCCATGGGCTTTATACTTGTTACCAAGTTGGTCAAGTTACAGTAAGCACCACCTTTACAAATACAACAGGCATTCCAGACATAAAGTTTTGTGAAAATGCAAAAGACACTGCACAATCATCCTAGTTACTTTTTGGAGTTCTCTGTTTATATGTTTGTGGTTTGGGGGGAAGGGAGAAGAAGAGGGGAAGAATAAGGGCATTTGCTATTGATTTAGCTTTATTTTTCTTCTGTTGGATTGTATAGTTGTAAGCTTGTGTGTGTTGTCAGAAGCAAAAACACCATCCATATATTTTTCAAAAGGTTTAAAGAAAAGAAAGAATGGTATCATAAATGATTCCCATTCCCCTAAAAAGCTGCAGAAGCATTGCAGACTAAAAGAGATTTAGAGATTTGTATCCTGGGCCCCTGGCAATTTAGATATTTTCTAAATCAAAACAAAGAGTAAAAAGAACCCTGAGTTGGGGCGGCTAGGTGGCGCAGTGAGTAGAGCACCAGCCCTGGAGTCAGGAGTACCTGAGTTCAAATACGGCCTCAGACACTTAACACAAAAGCTAGCCGTGTGGCCTTGGGCAAGTCACTTAACCCCAACTGCCCTCCAAAAAAGCAAAAAGCAAAAAAGAACCCCAAGTCATCTAGACATAAAACAATAAGGAAATGGGAAAGAATTCAGGTCCCTACTTTCAAGCCTAGAATTGGAACATGAAAATCCTAACTATATGCATAGAATATTTTCTCTTCTTACTTCCTGTGTACTTAAATTTTGTTTTTCAAAAATGTCAGTTTTTTCCCTAAATTATAGCCCCACTTCTCTAACCAGGAGGTTTGTCTCATCTGTTTTCCAGAAGCAAAAGCATTCACTAAAATTAAGCTTAGTCTGGCTGCCTTTCGGTATTAATGTAATCTATATTATCTTAGTCACTGTGCAACCTATTGTCTTGATTCTGCTTTTCTTTGCTCTGCATCAATTCATGTCTTCCTCTTCTTTGAATTCCTCACAGTCATCATTTCTACATCACAATAATATTCCATTACATCCCATATATCCCATAAGTTAAGCTATAATTATATGTTATCATTTGTTTAGCCATTCTCCCAGTTAACTGGCACTCACTAGCTTTCCAGTTTTTTGCTACCATAAAAAAAGCTGCTATAAATATTTTAATATAACTGGGACCCTTCTTCTTTAGCTGACCTCCTTTAGGAATATGCCTAAGAGGGGAATCACTGGGTCAGAATATGAAGTTTTCTAACTTTTATCACATAATTTCAAAGTGTGTTTCAGAATGTCTGGACCAATTCACAGCTCTGACTCCAGTGAATCAGTGTAGATGTCTTCTTCCCATATCCCTCCAACATTCAGTGCTTCCACCTAATATTATTTTTGTCAATATGGTAGATATGAAGTAAAACCTCAGAGTTGTTTTAATTTGTATTTGTTAATTTTAGTAATATAGAGCATTTCTTTAATGAAAAACTTTTGAAAGGCACCATCATGTGGTGACCAGAGTTCTAAGAGGTATCTTTAAAGGCTATTTATCTTTATGCTTTTGTCAATATTGTGTAAATAGTCCTGGTTCTACTTTTTTCACTTTGTATCAATTCATAAGTATTCCTAAGTTTTTCTAAATTCTTCATATTCCTTTTCATGGCACAATATTCCATTACATTCATATACCAACATTTATTTGGCCACTGCCAAAGGACATTAACAGGCATTACTCTGCTACCCAAGTGCTGCTGTAAATATTTTTTTATATATGGAACTTCCCTTGCCTCTGATGTCCTTGGGTTATATGCACAGCAGTAGCATTGCTGGGCCAAAGGATATGTGCAGTTCAGTGACTTTTCTAGTATAACACCAAACTGTTTCCAGAATGACTGAAACAACTGACAGTTCCACCAACAGCGGATTATGCCTGTCTTCCCATAGCCATTTCATTTTAAGTCTTTTGTCATATTTGTCAAACTGATGGGGACAAGATGAAATCTCAAAGTTTTAATTTACTTTTTTTATTATTGGTGATTTAGAGCAATCTCTGAAATAAGCAATGTTTGCTTTTGTCCTTTTAAAAATACCTGTTTATATCTTTTGACTGCATCTATTGGGGTATATCTCTTCAGTTTATATGATTCTATCAATTCCCTATATTCTTAGATACCAGACCTTTATTAGAGATACTTGCTATGAAGGCTTTTGCCATCAACAATATACCTCATGCTAGACATACTGATTTTGTCTGTGCAAAAGCTTTTTAATTTTATCATTAATTTGTCTATTTCATCTTTTATGAACACTTTTATTTCTTCCTTGGTTAAAGTAACTCTCTAATCAGGTAACAAAAAGGTACAGACTTTCTCTAATTTTTGAAATTATGTGCCTTTTATATTTGGATCCATAGGAGCTTATGTACATGGTGTTAATGTACTACTGTAAGACCAATTTCTGTTTTCCCAATAGTTCCTGTTAAATAGAGAGTAATTTACTATTATTTGCATCTTAGTGTTGGTAAAAAATCTGGGTGCTGTATTTTGATTGTTTCTGTATCTTGCTTGTTTAATTCAATCAAATGAGCTACTTTTTGTGTTTCGACCAGTACAAAGTATTTTTGATTACTGCTATTTTACAATAAAATTTAAGATCTAGTACTGCTAGGTCTCCCTCTTCATTTGTACTTTTTTTTTTTCATTATTTCTCTTGAAATTCTAGATCTAAATTCCTCTAAATTATTTTCTTTACTTATACAAAGTAGCTCCTTGGTAGTTCAACTGATAGAGCACTAAATCTGTAAACTTAAATTAGATTTAGACTCAGATACTTACTTCTTACATTGTCATGACCTAAACAAGAATAATAAATGAATCTTTAATTGTTGAGTCTTGGTATGGACCACATTTTCACTGCTAGCAAAGGCTACAGTCATATAAACAATCTATGAGCATTAAGTCCAGGAAAAATATCTCCTTCAAATTAGCTAAACTTACATATGAAACAAATTCTATAGCAACAACATTTGATCCTTTCAAGATTTTGTTACTAAAGTCACTGATCCAATACAACTGCTTGTCATCTCATTCTTCTGAGAAAATTTCAAGGAGCTTATTGTCCCTCTTCCCTCTAATCCATCCTGTGCAATTTAAAATCGATCAACCCATCAGGTCCTTGGAACCTACCTCCACCTGACTGAGTCAATCTTACGTTCTGTACCTCCATCGAATAAACACCAAATTTGATCCCACCTCTATACCTCTACTCATGCTGCCCCTCCAGCCAGAAATGCCTTCCTCCCTTTCCCCTTATAAAAATTCTTCAGGTTCCACCTTTCCATGAAGCTTCCTCCAAACTGTAACCGCAGGCCCCACTGATTTCTTCCTTTTCTAAACTATTGCCATGCTTTATTACTACTCAAATAAGCACTTAATTATTCTCTATTTTATATAGGTGTGAACCTTGAATCTGTAAGTTCCAAGAGGTCCAAGGAAATATCAGGGTACAACAGAGTCAAGCCACAAGTCTCTCCTGATTTTATATTCAGTGCTCTATTATGCCACACTGCCTTTCATAAGAATCTGGTTTTCTGAGAATATCTACCCAAATTCTGCTTCATAATTATTTGTTAAAACTTCCTGCAACTGGGGATATATTTATCTTCAGATCTTTAAAGGCAAAATATATCAAAATCAAGACACCATGTCAAACATTGGAATCGCTTACAGATTCATATCCATTTTGTAAGTTTTAAAGTCTTATGTCCAAGAAAACAAATCAAACCAGAACTAGACATGGGTATAACTTAAGTCATCTGAATAACACCAAAGGCCTTCGTTCTATTCTCAAGCTTTATTTTTTAAAAACATCCTTTTTTTTTTTTTAAAGCCTCTGGAAGAGGATAAGCAGACAAGTAGTGCTTCCTTCATTTGGAAATGAGATCTACCCTGGGTTTATTTAGGTCAGGATAAGAATAGATTCCTGAGAACTAAAGTGTTATTTGTAACTTCTCACCCAATATATATATTTTCAGAAGTGACAATGCAGATTTACTAAGGGCAACTCATGGGTTAGTTTTGAACTTACATCATTTAAATTTTTTTTTCTTTTTAAATCACACTTTAAAGATGGTTAGACTATAAGATCTTTCAGAGTAAAACGTGCTATTTCTGCCCAGCAGTACTGACAAACAGCGCTAGAGATTAAATGAAAACATGTCTATGGAATAAGGACCCAATAATTACCAGTACACATAAATATGTCTAAAAACAAGTTTATCAACTTTCCCCAAAAGTTGCAGTTGTCCTGATTTCATTATTTCTATAAATTACACAACCATTCACTCAGTCTCCATGTTTAAAACCTTGGTATAATCTTTGGCTCTTCCCTCTCTCTTCTTACCTATCACATCCAACTGGTAACCAAATCCTGTTGAGTCTACCCTGTACAACATCTCTCACATTCATTCACTCTTGCTCTCTGCCCATCACCTAGTATAGCATTCTGGTCCTCTTCAAGTACAAATGACAACAACCAATCAAGCATGGGCCCTTACTAATATCAACCTCGATTATTATAATAGTCTCTTAAGATATGTCTAAATTCTGCTCTCTCCTCCTTTTAAATCGTCCTTCATACTGATGCCACAAGATATACTGCTTACATATAGGGCTGTTCATGCTATCCATCTATTCTGAATTTTTCAATGGCTCCCTACTGCCCTTGGTGTAAAATGCAAAACTTGCCAGCCTGATACTTAAGACCCTCTCAAATCTGATACCCTCCCTTTCCATTCTCACTGTTATCATCTCCATATTCTATATGCCAGCCAAACAAGACTACTCTTTATCCCCCATACACACAACGTATCATCCCACCTCTGTGCCTTCATTCACTATTACCTATAGGTAGAATGCTCTTACCATTTCATAGTGAGCTCCTTTCTTGTTAAATTTCTATTCATCAAGGTAACTAAAAGGAACAGAACATAGAATGGTAGACTTGGAGTTAGGAAGATCTGAGTTCAAATCCTACCTTGAGCACTTACTAGCTTCATGACCCTGGACAAGTCACTTAGCCTGTTTGCCTCAGTTTTCTCATTTGTAAAATGGGAATAATAAGGGGCGGCTAGGTGGCGCAGTGAATAGAGCACCGGCCCTGGAGTCAGGAGTACCTGAGTTCAAATCCGGCCTCAGACACTTAACGCAAAAAACTAGCCGTGTGACCTTGGGCAAGTCACTTAACCCCAACTGCCCTCCAAAAAAAAAAAAAGCAAAAAAAAAAAAAAAAGAAAATGGGAATAATAATAGCACCTACTTCCCATAGGGTTGTGAGGACCAAATGAGTTAATATACGTAAAGTCTTTTACAAACTTTAAGGTGCTATATATGCTAGATGTTATTTTTGTTGTTGTTATTATTATCATCTTTGGTCTGAGTGAAATATCAACCCAAATGTCACCTCCTCTGGAAAGCCTCCTCCTGCTCTACCCAAGTCAGCAATGACGCTCCCACTCTTGGACTTCACACAATTGGCTCATGCCTCTCTCACAATAATTAGGCTATTATTTATGTCTGACAACATCTTCACCCAATCCTATCCTCTCTAATGCTTATGTTCACTAACAGCAATGCTACATAGCTACAGACCATAAAACAGAATCTCAGAAATGACCCAAAAGACATCAGAAACACACATGACTGTATGAATGAGCTTTAATGTACTATGAATGTTGGCCTTGGCACAGATTACCTGAAAGAGCTCAGCATAGCTACTGTGAAAAGGAGTTAGGATGGTCATGAGTAAAGGTTGAAGAGATAACAAATGGACAACCAATATGAAGCAGTGGTAGCTATAAAATGTGAAAAGAACTAGATGAAGGACTCCAGGGTGCTAAATAGAGACTCTGTGAAAGTTTTATAGAAAATGTGCAGAAGAATCACACAGGATAAGAAAATATGGACAAGCTCTGTTCTACCAGAATCATGGAGTTTTGCTCCAGGGCACCAAAATTTGTAGAATACAAAAGAAAAAGGATACTTTTTAAAGCTTCCACAGTTTTTAAATTTGTTACACATTTGCACTTTGATAGTACTTTCATTCCTCTGAAGCACAGAAACTAGTTAGGAAAAATAATTAGCCAAATGAAGATATGACTCAATGGTAAGTATTCTCTTTCTTCCACCCACATACCAGCTCAGTTTCTTCCTGCAGCAACCTTTCCAGCAATGACTTCAGTGTCCTGGGGTCTCTTCTTAGGGCCGATTAAAAGTTACATTGCCATAGGCACCATAAGTGCTAATAATGATTCTGCGGTCTACACTCTTTAAGACAGTACCCAGACAATGCTAGTTCACAGACCCTTCAAGTATGGACAAAGTCATTTGTTTATATGTTATATTAGACATCATGAAAGCAGAAGTCTTCCTCACACAGTAAGCATTTAAAAATATTTATTGAATCTGTTGTTGAATTGAATTTTAACCAGCTGATTATTCCCACAGATAACAGAGTTTATAGAATATGATGATGATTATAATATTTCTATAGCACTTTGAGGTTTTGCAAAGTGCTTTACAAGTATTATCTCATTTGATCCTCGGTAATAATCCTGTGACTTAAATGCTATTATTATCCAAATCTTACAGATGAGGAAACTGAGATTAAGTGACTTGCCCAGGGTCACACAGCTAGTGAGTATCTGAAGCTAAATACAAATTCGGATATTGCTGATTCCAGGCCTAGTCCTACATCCAAGGTGCCACCTAGCTGCCTCTGGTATAAATACAATGGATCCTTAAGCTGGTTGGGGGATCAGTGTCATTGATCCATGTTATAAATATTAAAATGAGAGCCTTTTGGTACTTACAGTGATATATTTCTTTGAATGAAAGCTGAAACAAACCACAATGACACAAAGAAGTCCATTTCAGTGGAATAATAAGTTTTGGAATTTTTTTTAACTTTGGTTTCTCTACTTTTAATCCAATATAAGGTTTCCTGGCATCAAGCACTTTTTCTCTGCAAGTTTGCAAGAGACTTTACTTAAGACTCCAAATGCTTAAAATATTCCCTCTGTGGACTAAAAACCATTATTAAAATTTCCTTCTGAAAAGTGAAGTGGTCAAATGATCAGACTTTACTGTAGATTATATAAAGAGAAACAGCTAAATGTTTTTTCAATGGTGTTCTTACTTTAAGTATCACCTCCCACACGACTTTTCACATTCCTAGCCTTTTCTTTTTGTCCTCAAAGGTTAAGTTTACATTGAAAAGTTCCTGACAAAGTATAAATCAGAATCTTGAAGGGCTGTGACAACATCCTCCTAAATGCAATCCAGAGGGAAAAAAAATAAAGACATTCCTCTTTTCTACAAATCACACAACTATAAGAGGAAATTAAGGAACTCAAAAGTAAACAAAATCTGCTGACCAAATTAACTTAAATCCGATATTCCAGGAACTTCTCACAGTTTAGTTAACAGAGACAGTTGGAAACCTAATTTAACTGTGATATTATAAAAGGCTCAAAACTCTGAAGTAGAAATCTTGGCCTCTGAAAACTACTGCATTCCCTAAAAAAAAAGTTTACCTTCAAGAAGCCATGTCTTTGGATCTCACAGGAAATTGGCAAGATGAAAGCACTAGGGCACAACAATTCTTCACGGGGACATTTCCTCAGTTACTCTGTAAGGACAACTGTTTCATTTATTCCAAAGTAAATGGAGAAGACAGATGAAGTTCAAGTTTTTAAAATCATGTGGCCAAAAGGTCCCGATTTCTACATGTTATCAAAAAAGTTGAGATAGATGCTTAACTTCTAATCTGCCTTAGCTCTTCAACTTAAGAACTTTTCTGGCAGTCAGCATTTACCATCAGAGAGATTGTTGAGAAATTTCAAAATTAAAAATGCTTTTTTTGTTGATCTCCAGCTTCCAAATGCATCAACATACCTCCTATTTTCCATATCTACTTTTACATCAGCTTCCTGCATTTGTATTCTACAACCTGAAATTTTGTTTGGCAGAAAAATGGCATGAACCACCCCTGCTGTATAAATGTTTGTGTACACACACACACACACACACACACACACACACACGTATATATATGCAATATTAATGCTGCCTCATTTTAGAGAACTCCAAATCCATGCAGAGTTGGAAGCAAATAACCATGAAAATCAAATTATTACTGTATCATTAATACCTTTAAGAAGAAAGAAATTCTTTACCCTGAAGTGATTCTAAAGGATACACTCTTTTACATAACATGAGAGTGTAGGATAGTACAAAAAACATTTGACTTGGAATCAGAAAGCTACTTTAATTTTTCCTACCTGTCTGATCCCAGGAAACTAATTTAGCTTCTCTGGACTTCACCTTCCTCATTTCAATGTGGACTAGATGGATGCTAAGGAATTGTCTCACTCTAGAAAGACAGCGGTAATAGCCAACATTACACAATAATGGCTGTAGCTTCCAAGGCAAACCAAAAGAGAAAAAGGCCCCAGATACTATATAGCATCTTGCAAACACTGTAGTTGGAAAGATAAGATCCTTCTAAATTAAAAGGAACCCCAGAAACTGCACTGGTTTCTTTCCCTTCCAGCTTCCCCAGATCTCTGCAGTGCTAAACCTCTGGACAGTATTGGGAGTCCTACTTCTAAGCAGAGGCTTTTTTGAGCACAAATGTTGAGGAGCTGGGCAATCCTAAAACATGGCTTAATTGAGGAAAATACAGAAAAGGGCCAGAACTATAGCCTCAAGAATCTTGTTCTTTCCTAAGTCAGCATGTAAACGAAATATTTTCCCCAGCACAATGATCAGCACAGTTGGTTCTTAATGTAGGACGAACTGAACTGATAAGTAAAAAGACAAAGAGATGGCATGACAAAGAAATTCCGAATCTAGTGTTATAAATTACAGAAACTAGTATTTATACAGTACTTTAAGAATTGCAAAGCACTTTACAATGACGAATTCATTTGATCTTCACAACAGCCAAGGAAAGTAGGTGTTATTATTACACCCATTCCACAGAAAAGGAAACCAAGAGTAAGTTAGGTGACTTGTCCAGAGTCACACAGCTCAGTGAGTGTCTGAGGCCAGATTAACACTTTACTTCTCTTATCTGCTGCTAAAAGGAACTTCACAACAGTGTAGTGAAATGCAGGGTTAGAAAACAAACTGATTAAATGAACTAGTTAGAAAAGGAATCTAGACCTAACCAAAAATTCCATCTGCATTAAAAACCCTCATAAAAACTCATGGGATGCAGTAGGACACAGGGCTCCTTAGGATCATAATTTTATAACAAACAAAGTGATATGCAACACAGTCCTTTCTGATCCAGTCAAAAAATAAAGGGAAGCTAAAAGAAGGGCCTGGCTGTACTACCTAGCCACAGGACCTATTTAAAAAAAATACATCGACTGGGTTAAAAGATATGACCTTAATTAGCTGCAAATGAAGAACCAAATGTCTTCAGTAAGGCAGCTCAGTGATCCAGAACATACAGTGCTGGACTTTGAGTCAGGACAACCTGAGTTCAAGTTGCACCTCAGATACTTACAAGCTATCTGACCCTGGGCAAGTTACTTAACCTAAGCCTCAGTTTCTTCATCGGTAAAATGGAGATAATAATAGCATCCACCTCACAGTGTTGTTATAAGGATCAATTTATACATGTAAAGCACTTTGCAAAATAAAGTGTTATATAACTGCTATTATCATTATATTAGTATATACTGATATTACCATTATCATCATCATTCCATACGAAAATGTGTCTATGTGTGATAAGATACAATAATCAATTATAAGATGGCATAGACGAATTTAAAAAAAAACACACCTAGATTTGAAGAATGGGGAAAATGAAGACAGGTTAATCTAGAAACATTTCCCTGATAATTCAAGTCTTACATAATTAGAATTTTTTATTTCTCGCTGAGCCAAAAGGCCAAACTGGACACAGGACAAAGTTCTCCTTGGCACGTTTCTTCAAGGTTCAACCACCACCAGATATTCTTCCAGTGGTGCAAGTTTTCTGGCTAACAAATATTACAGTCACATTCCCATAAGATTCAAAGATATGCTGAATCAATTCCAGATCAAAGCTGCTGAACTCAACATCCAAGGAATCAGCAGGTCTCATCTGCTGACAGAAAACTTGGTCCTGTAAATGGATGTTGGATTCAAAGAAACACTTTTACTTCTGGACACCTTACTTTCCTGCGATACTGAGTTTTCAACATTCCCCCTTTCAGTCCATTTCTACCCCCAGAAAACCTGTCTGGGGTAGAAGAGGTATCTGTACTAATCTCAGAAAGTACAATATGCCTCCCTTTTTTGTTGGAAAAGTGATTCTTTTGCTATGTAGATGAGATTGTAGGGCTTTCTCATCACAAATCTTATGCAAGAGCAAATTAATACTAAAACCTCATATAAATCCTACTTTATCACTCTGACTATAAGTATTAATGTAGTCCTTTTAAGTATTCTTAGCTTGAAGACTAAGTATTATCTAATTTCTACCAATCTCACTAGGAGTTCCCAATGAACTTTCAATCCACCCACTACAGCCTGGGAAATGGAAGGGGGTTTCCCAGCTCTACTCATGTAAGTTGACCTAATGTTCTGACTGGAACAACAAGCACATACCTTGTTCGGTTTTCTGCCAAACAGTTGCAGGAGTCTAACATTTTCACAAAGAAACTAGCCTACTCTCACATTTTCAAAAACCCATTTCTCTCAACTTTGTTGGCTACAAAAAGCCTGCTTCAAAAAACTCCCTAAATTCTGCAGCCACATTTTCCCACACTGGAAAAAACAATGACCAAGTTAGCACTCATGTGGTATGCCGTGTTTCTCTCTTCAGTCAACAGATGCTACTGAAGACCAGGTGATTCTATCATCTTAGTCAAGGTACCCTTGCCTAAAGAACTCCAATTCCCATGAAGCAGTTAATGCCAAGAACCTGCTTCAGACAAGAGTTATCCTTTAGCCACTCATTTCTAATATCCATTGAGCCAAACCATAAATAGTGGCCAATGGTAATTTGGGGGCCTACACTGAATCTACAAGCTAAATAATGAAGCTGATCCAAAACAATTCCTCTTTGCCTCAATCAAACATTTCAAAAAACATTAGATTATAAGGCATCTTATTAATCAAGTTCAGTGGAAGGTTACATTACTGAAAACAGATCAAAATTCTATCACCATGCTTGCTTCCTTCTCCAATCAGAATTACAAGTTTAATAAAACAGAGTTCAAAACTTATTATCTTCAGTCTTAATTCCTAGTAACACAATCAAGAAAGACGAGCCAAGGATACTACTTACTGCTACCACTCAAACTTTAGTACCCAAAAGTAGTAGCCCCCAAGGGTGGGGGAGGAGAGAGATGTAACTGTCCTAAGAAGTGGCTCCAACTGACTTTCTCTATAGTGATCAGATATGAAAACCTACCAACCTCCCACATGGAATGACAGCCAGAAAAACCTTTCTGACTAATGTTTCTCTAGCAAGTCTGCACTTCGAATATCCTCAAAATGAGGAAAGCTACCACCAACTCTTCTCTCTGAAGAATAAATGTAGTTGCTGAGAAAGCTAGTCAAGCAACCCTGAGGTAAGCCCAGTGTGGAAAGCCTTACAGGGGTATCATCCTCTGCATATCTACAACCCACAACACTTGACGATGACAAAGCATTTGCTTCTGTCTGCTGCAACTATAAAGACTGGTAGACGGAGTATGAAAGAAAACTTCTTGCCCCTCAGTTAAGAACAAAACTAAAACTTTCTTAACTAGATGCATTGAAATTATACCTCCTCAAACTCAAACACATACACACACACATGCTCTATTTTCAGAGGCATACAGCAGATCCTGGTGATTCTGAATCTGGCCTTCAGTACTAATATGAGGGTGGCTTCCACCTATAGAAGGAAATGGGGGAAAGAGGAAAGTAAAGTGGTTATTACTGTTCATCTGTGTTAAGAAAACAAAGGGTCTCGGGTTAATAATGGGGAGCAAAGGAAATCTATCATGCTTTTTATCCTGAGAGCTGAGATGCTGGAGCAGTGGTCAAGTAAGTTTCCTCAAGAATATTCCTCTCCATCTTTACTTGCTCCCAGCCTTGGCAATAGGCTTCAGAGTTGAAAGGAACTTCAAAGATCACCTAGTCCCTTCATTTTGCAGAGAGGGAAACTAGAGCCCAGAAAGGCTAAAGGACTTGCCTAAGATCACAGAGCTAATCAGAACAGAGCTGAGATTCTAACCAAGGTCCCCCAACACTAAGCCCGTTATCCTCTACCCAACACTCACATGCCTTCTCCACTAATTCTTAGGTTTCTCTATGGTATTTCAATACAATGAGGTACGATTATCTCCAACACTATTTTTTAAAGGATGCCAATTTGGATGATTCCATTCCAGGAATAAAAATGAACTATCTCATAAGCATGACAGAATAGCTTAACCCCTTTTAAAGGGATAATTTTCCGCCTATTGAGCGCCATCTCAAATGAAAAATTTTAGTTAAGTTTTTCATTTTAGGAGAAAGTGATTTTTCACCATGTGTGAAACATAAAGGAAGGACTAATTCATGGGGTAATATTATTATAAATGCTAAAAAGAAAAACACTTAAGTAACAGCTAAGTTATCTAAAGAAAGGGCATAATGACCATTTTCAAATATTGGAAAAGAGAATCATTAAATAAAGAGAAAATTCTTTAGGCTTGGAACAACAATGTGTTGGCTGCTGGTTCAATGCAAATAAGAAAGAGAAAGCACAACACTGATTTCAGTGATAACTTCTTAACTATAAGCTCTGATTAAGGAAAAAGTCCAATGAATGTTGTACCTACTACTGTCCCAAGCATTTAAACAGAATCATACATGTATTTGAGAGAAAATCCTCAGAAGTTCATGAATCACATGTAATTTGAACTATGTCTATTTTACTTATTTACCTTGAGAGGCAACAACAGTAACAAAAACAAACAAAAACAAAACATGCCAGAGTTGGAACCAGGAGGTCTGTGTTAAAAAACTTAGCTCCAACAATTACTACCTATATGACCAAAGGCAAGTCATTTAACTTCTCTGAGCCTGTCTTCATCAATAAAATGGGTATAAACGTTGCCCTATCTAACTCATAAGGCTGATATGAGAAAAGTACTCTGAGAGCCTAAAAGCACTTTAGTCTTGAGGTTTTTTTTTACAATTATAATTTGTACAGAGTCCAGCATAAGGCCATGTGCAAATGCACTATTCATAAAAAACACTGAATATTAATTAGAATAATTTCTATGACTGAGAAAAGAATTCTAAAACCTGATCTGCTCTTTTCTGAGAGCTGTTCACACAAGGAGTCTAATATTTTAGACTTTTAACTCTCCTTGTAACAATATAAAAAAACAGAACCAACTGCTTTGCCTATTAGGAACTCTAACAGAGTTGCCTCAGAGACAGGGCAACAGCCAGAACTAAAACATAGGTATGTATCATAGGAAACTGTGATTATATTTGTTAAGCTTAGCTCTAGAGGACACAACAAGGACCAATGAGTAGAAGATTCCAAACAGCAACAAGGAAAGAAGTTTTCCATTGAAGCTGTCGAAATGGTGAAAACCTAGAGTAGATGAGACATGTTCTGGTGCCAGTTACAGCTGTAGCCCTAAGTATCAAAGTCCCACTTCCTGTTAGGTGAACTGCAATGGTGTCACAAAAAGGAAAAGAAAAACTTAACAAACTATGTTAACTTAAATAAGCTTGGGGACTAAAAGAATAAGAATCACTCTTAAATGTTATGAGCATGTAGATTACTAAGTTGAATTTAAAGAAATTTTTACTAATCTTCCTATATATTATAAGAATCCAAAGAAGTTCTCTACTTTGCTCATTAGCACCGTATGCATAATTGCTATGAAACTGTTATGGGTGAAAGGTATTTTTAATCTAATTAAAGACAACTAAGTTGAATTATTTTTTCCATTTTAGAAACATAAGGAAGCAGAAAAAGTAAAGTGATTTTCTCAAGATAAAGACTGGGAGCAAATTGGAAATAAAAGTTCCATCAGTTCCACTGGATACTACCTCTCCAATACAGAGGTCTAAAACACAGTTTTACTGAAATGCTTAGTGAGTTTCTAGGTGGCAAACTGTGGTCTTACAAATAAGACAGTTCAAGAACAAAGAAAGGTAAGTACAGATTCAGATTCACCAGGTCAGACAGTAGGCAGTGAAGCCCTCTCATATGCAACTCCAATTGGCAGAGAACAATAATGAATGCAAGAGACATGGACACAAAAAATCCACTCCTCCCCCATCCCCAGATGAAATGGAAAGGGGTGTACACATGCAGGATCTGCATCCAATTAGAGCTACATAGTAGTGGCCTTTGCTATAGATCCAAGTGTGTGTGTATTTATCTCAACTCCTTGCACATGGAAAGATCACTGAACAATAAAGATTACTTCCCACTAGAAGTTTTTGTCAACAGGACCCCATTGTAGGTGTATACCCCAAAGGGTATCTCTTGCTCTAAACTAATAATTTTTTTCTACAGCCACTATCTAATCACATTGCTACTGGGCACTAGTTAAAAGAATGCACAACTCAGTACCCATTAGCTCTTAGAGAAAAGCCTTCCCAATCTCTCCAATTTTCTTCTAATGGCAGCATTTTAGCTGGCACATAGGACACTCCAAGGACACAGATCTTCTTTTGCACCTTTCCAAAACAAAATCATTTGGATTTCCCTCCCTCCCCACAAAAAAAAATCCTTCCAGCAGCATTCGACCGAAGTATAAAGCAACCTGGTTGGCTTCCATGCATCCGATGGCCTCTTCCAAGAGTGAAAACTCCACGCAGACATAGCCATAGTCGTAACCTGGGGACAGCATTTAAATACAGACGGGAGTCATGTTAGTGCCTTGCAAAAGACAAAAGACACACAAATCCCCCATTTTCTGACCCCTTCAGTCAATAACCCTCCTAGTGTCCCTTCATCTCCTCCCCAATACAAATTCCAATCTCACAACAGTATATGGCATCGAGGAAAAATCTGGATGTTTCTCAATTCAAATTTCAATTCAGATTGGCTTTGCTCTCTATTAATATCAAGTTCCTTTACCCTTCCCTTAAGAATGACAACCTGCTGAGAGTGCCTTAGAATGGGTAATCCCACAAAGATCAGTTCAGACAGGAAACAGCAACATTTAAGAACAGGTTGATTGCCCTGGAAAAAAGAAAGTCAGCAGGAGGAAAATATCTGGAAATGACTGACTGTGGAGTAAAGGAATCATCCCAAGGAAAACCTGACAGGGTCACACACAATTCCCAAGGAAAGATCACCTTTGTAGAGAACAAAATTACAAAGATTTAATAGGGCAGCTACGTTTTTTTTCTAATGCCTCAGGAGATTTCTGCTTGACAAAGGCCACTTCAGCCCTCTTCTGTATAATTTTTTTAAGTCCAATGTTATTCGCATACACAAAGAAAAAAGAAGTAGGCTTGTGAGATCAGTCGGTGTGCCAGTTTTCAAAATGTGAAATCCATGTAAGAAGTACAGAACACATTTATAGCCATTCCTGCCCACTCAAACAAGCAAGGTGTTATTTACAAGATAGAGGAAACTATCTATTCCTTCAAACTCCTTGATAAAGTATAAGGTTATATAATCTTAACTGTTTTAGATTTTTCCCTGCTAGTGGTAAATTATTCCAACAGCTGATATTTATAAGACATTTTTGAGATACAAAGCATTTCATATTTTACATTCATCATCTCATTTTATCTTTACAACCCTGTGAACTAAGTAATTCAAGTATTACCTCCATTTTATAGATAGAATAATTGATGTTCAGAGAAGCGGGAAACGACATGGGATTATATAAGCTCTGCAGAAGCATATCATATTTGCACACTGATCGTGATTTCCATGTTTCCTGGACTACTGCAAAGGATAGGGACAATGTGAAGCTAGATGTAATATTATACAAGTGGAACACAAGGTAGGGAAGAGGTAATTTAGATGAGAATTAAGATTCAAAGAAGAGAGAAATGTTATGGGAAATAATGACAATTTGGGGACAAAATGTTAATGCAGCATGAGTTTGACAACAATGAGTCAAGATACCAGTGGCTAAAACAACTAAGGTAAACTAACCGAAAACAGAAAAAAAAATAAGGTTGAAGCTTGGGACAGTGACAAAAACAGAATAGAAGAATGTAAGAGGAAAGAAGCTATGTCAAGATCACTAATTCCTTCTCATATTAAAAGCATGGCATTTGAACAACTGAAATTAATGCACAGCCTCCAGTGAAGAGGGCATACGTATCTGTGCTGTGCGTGTGTACATACACATACTGTGTGCGTGTCTGTATGCGTACACACCCATGTGTGCAGATGGTGCCTGAAGCAGGAGGTCAGCAATTTATCTGTCTGAGATGAATGCATTATCTTCCTATTAAAACCAGAATATTTCTAACGGAGCAATAGGCAGTTCTGGATCAACCATGTTTGAGTCACCACATTAACTGTAAAAAAAAAGTCTTAATATTAGAATTTAGGAGAGTGCTACAGATTCACTAAGAAATGTCCAAGGGACACAAACTAAAAAGACTAGGGCACCTTTTCTCTCTCTTAAGAATTAACGACTAAAATAAGGAAATAAAGCCTCCTAGAAATCTCAATATTACCCCTAAAGTAGGAAATGGATTTTGTGTCCCACAAAAGGAACCTTTTAGCCACCAACTCCACTCAGATCCTGGATAATGGGACTTGGAGCTAGAAAGGTCCTTACAGGGCATCAATGTCAACTTCTTAATTTAACAAATGAGGAAAATTAAACCCAAAAAGTTTTTTTGCCCAATGTCAAAGAACTAGCTAACTGACAGAGTCAATATTTGTTTGAAGCACCGAATCCAGAATTCTTTCTACCAGTGCACTGAAGATAGATAAAATTTATAGTGCAATAAGAATATTTTATACTTGTACATCAAAGATGGAACTACATCTGCCCCTAAACCCCTTCTAAATCAAACCCAATGAACCAGTAAGTAAATACTTTTGGTAGTTTAATAACTAAAAAGGGTCTTAAATTCCTCTAAAGAAAACCAGGTAGAGTGGCAAAATTTAGTACTCTCCACCAGCAAATAGCCATTACAAACACCCCAAATACATGTCAGCAGTCACAAACAGCTGGCCATTAATGGGGAGATTCAATCTCATCCATGCTTTTGCTACATTTCTATACAGAATGTCACAAAGTAAACACAAAGGTGGTTATACCAATCAATCTACATATTAAACCGATGAGAAATTTATGAGCACAAATTGTAAAAACCCAGAACTTACAGATTCCAAGAAGGGAGGAGAGAGTTGGGGCCAGCAGAAGGGTTACCATGTGAGGCTCTCAGACTGCCACAAAACATTTACATGACACTAGGGGTCAATAAAATCACTGAGAAGTGAAAAACTGCAAGTTGTGTTCAAAGCATCTGAGGGTACTCTATGTTACCTGTAGGTATCCATTACTGCTCAAAGAAAAGTGTATCAACCCCGTATTATAACACATTCCTAACTATAAGAGACTATGACAAGGTTCTAATGTGTCTGATGCCAAATATGTTTGAATAAAAAAAGGCATTTTGACAACTATTCTTCCACCCCATACTATCACAGGGCCATAGCTGATATGTGTGCAAATTAGCAGCAAGCAGCCTTTCTCTAGTGACAGAAAGGAAAGATTTCCATGTGTATACTGGTTGTTGATCTGAACTGTCCTAAAAAGTCTAGAACTAAAAAGAATCTAGTTGTTGTAGAAATCAGGCAGCACAAAGAGAAAGTTATAACAACTATCCAGAGACCCAGAGATCACTCTGAAGAAGGAAAAACATGGCATGGATTGAGATTTGAGGACTTATTAAGTATTCAATATAATTATTTCCCCTAAAACTTAAATAACTAAATGAGACTAAATTTAAAACATCAAAAGGTTGATTTTAGAATTTGATTAACAAATACAAGTCCTTTCCACCTTTTTTTCTCTAGGGTACAAAAGAGGGCATTACTAAGATAATGTTCTCAATTCAATGAGAAGGAAATTATCTGGACTATCTATGTGGCACACAAAGGAGACAGGAAGATGAATGTTAAGGCAACTCACAAACTGACATAATTAGGATACTAAAACATTTTGGTGGGCTGGAACTCCTTGGTACTTATTTGTAAAGCTGAAATAATGGGCACATGATTCCAGTCACCTCACTTCAGCTGTGCTCACTGACACAGGAATGGCTTCACACATTCTTTAGGTTGCTCATGAGAAAAGATGAAAACAGGGTAGAGGTAGAAAAATGAGTCAAAACAAATTAAGAGTTCTAGCTCTTCCCTACCTCCACTTACCACCTGATCTCTTCTTCTCAGGAACAGTATTTATGGTGAATGAAGCAGGTGCTTTAAGGGGGATATGCCAGGTAAAGAAACCTAAAAATACTTTACATACATCCAAAATACACAACCATTCAACTGCCACCATTGTGGAATTAATAGACAAGCCATGGAAATACTTATTGCTTAGGACAATGAGAGTAAGCAAATCCTTGGATTTTTCAAACAAGAGCTAGTTAATAATAAAGTCTTTCTTTTGTCATCTAGTCCAGCCCCCCTCCAAATTCATGAATCTTCTCTTCAATATTGCCCACAAATGTTTCTCTAGCACTGTTCATCTACTACAGACACAACACATTAACTTCACACACTAGTCTGGTAAAACCCAGGTTCTAATTACAGAACGCACATGTTGCATCTTTGTAGACTTTTGAGAAGCCTGTGTCCCTCTTAAAAGACAAGACACAATAGCACAATAAGAAATGGAAAAGGGACATTCAAAACATAAAAAAATATTGGAGTTAGTTTGACAGACTTTGGAGAATTTGGTTACTTGATTAGCATCAAATAAAGTTACTCTAGAAATAATTCAATTCAATTAAAAAAGCATTTACATTTAAAAAGCATTTATGATCTTAATGGGTTTCTGTGTCACATAAGAAAAAAAGAGCAGACTCCCTTTTCTAATTACTTTTTCGGGTGGAGTAAACAAGAGGGTTGTTTAGGTGCCAAAATACTCCAAAGAACTATGAATATTTTTTAAAATAACACAAATATTAATCGACTCAAAGGACTCGACTATTTAACTTTAATTTTTCTTATTCCCAACAGTGAGTATTACTTCTCAACTACAGAAAAGGTTTCTCTTAAATTTTTTAAAAAGTAGTTTAAAAAAAGTAAAACACTCCTTTTAAGTCAGGGATTTTAGGCATAACAAAACCAGAATTCACCAGACCACCAGAATTCTTACCAAAGGAATCAAGGATGCCACAATAAACTCAGGAAATGTTAGTAATTCCTTCTGATCTATTAAATAATTTTACTGGGTGTAGCTATTATAGCCTTCAATGCAATACTCACCTGCAGAATGGGAGATTTTCCAGTTTCAACAACATGAAATCCATCACTTTGACAATGCCCTTAAAGCAAATCTGTGACATTTTAAAAGCTCTTTCAATTCTATTTCCTGTCAACTATATAAAAGGTTTGCTGACTTAAAATAAAAATTAATGGAAAAGTATTGACAGGCCATTTGTTACTATGTCTGAAAATTGCATATGGTGCTCCATATCTAATTCTTCAATAGAACAAACTGGTTATGAAATGAAGTATAAAATATCACATTCTTCTACACAAAGATGGTCCCCCTAGGATCATTTCAACTTATTGGTGGGTCTGCTTTATCAAAGATGACATTCATATGCTTACTGTCAATTGTATTCAATATTTATCACACAATCTATATGCAAAACAATGGGCTGGACTCTGAAAGATATAAAGATGAATAAAATCCTATCCCTGTCTCAAGAAGCTCAATCTAGTAGAAGAGATGACAAGTACTCAAATAGCTACAATACATAATAGAATGTAATTCGTACCAAATAAGTTAATACAAATTACAAAATACAAAAATAAAAAAACCTTTCTCTTTTTCATTTTTAGTTCAGAAGAGAGTGGAATCACTTCCAGCTAGAAGTAGGGAAAAAGAAAAGTTCACAAAGGCAATGGAACTGAGACTGCTGCCTTCTATTAAGTCAGTATGAAACTAGCATAAAGAAGATGAAAAGAAATCACTGCAATTGGCCCACATCTGGCACCAGAGTATATCCTCAGCCACATATAATCAACATCAATTTAGTCCAGGATGGACAAAATGTTACTTTTATCATTTGTGCCAAAAATGACAGCACTAACATCATAACATGGGTTGGTTTGTTCACCACCAATCTGGCTCATCAGGACAAAATCATTGTCCAACAATGACCCATATCTTTATCAATTCTTCTAACACATAATAGATAAATTATCATTTTATTTACTCATTTTTAGTATATTGCTATTTCTCCTCTCACATACACCTTGCAATGAGTATAACAAATTTGCCACTGAGTAATTCATAAAGTTTATCACATAAAAGATACAAATCTAGCCCTGCTTAATCTTCCAGTCAAAAAGCCCAGTAGGGGCAAGAGCATCAATCCACAAAGAAATGTCTGTCTATAATTCTAAATGCAACATTTTCTGTTCCAGTGAGTCAAATAAGCAATTTCAATAGCTCAGCAGTAGAAAAGGTGGGAAGTGGATATTTTAAAAAGAGGTACTTCAACACTTTGGGAGACCCTGTAATCTTTTCAATGAGAATACTCCTTCCATTGATACCAATTATAACCCACACATGCCTTTTAATCCTATGCAATTCTTACTCATAATTCTTCCATAGTTATTTCTCAAGTGAGCCATTCAATGCACTAGAAACCTTCCTGAAGGTTTTATTCCTTTTTATGGATACCAATGAAAAGCTTATTTGGCCAATTGTCATTTCCTGTTCTCATTACATGACCAACCCACCTCTTTTTCTGAAGCTCTAATTCCTTATACTATTTAGGTCTTCAATGACACAGGCTAAAGTCTATTTATGCCCATCACACATCTTTTTACTCCCCTTTGGCTCCCCCACAACTTTGATTCCATGAGGAAAATGGAGTTCCCAAGATATGGAATTAAATAGCTTCAGCAGGAGATTATGTTTTAAAAAATAGACTGTTTTTAAAAATGCGTAAGTGAACACCTCAAGATTGTTTTAAAAAAATTCAACGTACAAGATGAAATCTAGCCTACTCTATTACTCCAGTTCTGGGCACAATTCATCATTCCTCATCTACTGTAACTGTGTAATAGTACATACTCAACATACTGGACATCCAACTACATGCCTGGATAGTAGGCATTTTTCACCCATTTAGTTTTCCTATATGGATCACTAAGTCAATTTCCTGACTCTTACAGATATCAATGAGGAGACCCTACAATGTTCTAGGATGGGATGCAATCAGCATATCCTCCCAATAAATAGATATATGTGGAGATAGATATCTAGTGTATATACATATATACACAGGCATGTTAGAATATTGTCAGTATGAAACAATTGGAAGAGCAAACAACAGTCCCTCAATACAAGATCAGAGAAATTAAAATTTATGTATCATATATCACTTTTTACTTGATCATTTTCAGAAACTGCATTAATTAATCCAATACACATTTCCCTTAATGATCAGAATGTTTTTCAGTTTTGTATGAATATGTAAACTCTGGAAACTACCTACCATTTCCCACACAAAACTCAAACATACAAAGTAACAAAACATATTTACAACCAAGTAACACACAGCTACATGGGAGCAAGCTAGAGTAAGGTCTCAAATAGATGTAGGATTTCTTTAGTCCAGGTAGCGACAAAGAATCTAGATAAAATTTACTTCAGAGACTTAGCACAAAATTTTTTTTAATTCAAATTTCAACTTCTATATTACCATGAAAATCTAAATCCAAGCTTATGAAACATATTAATGATATTCTTTTCACTTCTCCATCCCAATCACCAATTCTTGGCCATCTGATACATTAAAAATATACTACCACCATCCTTCAATAAGTCATTTTTTTGTGGTTTATAAATGCAACCCCATAATTTATCACCAGCCTTCAGTCCTGGTCAGACTTAGAACCTTAGAGTAGGAAGGGGAACTATTATGCCTTCTACTAATACTGCTGGACACACCTTTAGCACTGGTATTAAACCTACCACTGATTTTTGCTAGACTCAAATTCACCATAGGCATTAAAATTACATAGAGTATACAGTGTCAAGTATCATGCTATAAAAAGCAGGTGGAGGAGGTGGGGGGAGAAGGCATCTCCAGAGAAACCAATATGTCCAGTAAAGAACTTCTAAGCTCTCCAAACAGAGAGATACCAGGCTACTTCTCATATCTAGCTGTGAATATAGTTAGTTCAAATAGCAGTTTAAATTACTCAATACTTTTTACTTAAAGAACAATTTCTTTCTGAGGAACCCAAAATATTCCAAAGTTGCTTCATTATTTTTGAAATGCCTCCATGGCTGGGGAACCTGAAGCCTTGAAGTCATATGTGGTCTTCTGGGTCTTTGGGTGTAGCCTTTTGACTGAGTTTTACAGAACAAATCCTTTTATTAAGGGGATCTGTTCTGTGAAGTTTGGAGTTAGTCAAAGGGCTACACCACCACAGGACCTAGAAGGCCATGTGTGGCCTCAAGGCTGCAGGTTCCCCACCCCTGAAATAGATTAAAAAGACAATAAACAATACCACATATAGAGGAAAAACTTGCCTAAAACAGAGATTAGAACTAAATGTCCTAAGTCACTGTTCTGGTCATGATTAAACAAAGCAGACCTTTAAGTGGAGTCTCACAAGCCTCTTGCATCTACATTTTAGAGACTGGCATCATTTCACTGTTTTGAGTATGCCTAGAGAGCTAATTAGACAAATAAGCATTCTTTCACATGGCCCTAAGAGTTAGGTGATTGCATTATTCTTTATTCCTTTATCACATCTTCCAACAGAGAATTTAGCCTTTCAGTTTCTACTTCACTCAAGCAAGTGACTTTGCTGATCTTTCTTATTCCAGAAGGCTATTGCTTTTCAGGTCAGACTGGGCTTTTAACACTGTATCTTTGAAAAGTTCATTCCCTGTTGTTGGCTGGCAATTTAAAGATTACCATGGCTGTATATTTTGGTTATCTACGGTTAACTTTAAGTTGTGTTTTGGGGCAGCTAGGTGGTGCAGTGAACAGAGCACCAGCCCTGGAGTCTTAAGGACTTCAAGTCAAAAGGAGTTCAAATTCAGCCTCAAGACACTTAACACTTACTAGCCATGTGAAGACACTTAACACTTACTAGCCATGTGACCTTGGGCAAGTCACTTTACCCCAATTGCCCTGCCCTTTCCCCTCCAAAAAGCAAAAAAACAAACAAACCCGAAAACAAAATAAAGTTGTGTTGCCACAGTAGCCTATTTACATTTTTAGTCATGCAAAGGTTACTTCATTTATTCAATCAAAAGTATTAAGCATCTATTTTGTGTTGCACAGTGAGGAAGATAACTTAGATAAGAACAACTCTCTGTCTTGATGTAGCTCAAAATCTAATAGGGGGTAAGACATAATAAGCTCAGGTAACTATAATAAACACTATGTATATTAAGGAACGACAAAACAAATTGTTACTAAAATCCTGGCAGTCTTGGGAGAGGTGGAAAAAGACACAGACCAGGCAGGACTTCCTGAAGAAGATACCATTTTGAGCTGGGCTTTAAAATTTTAAAGGGGATTCAATAGGTAAGACAGGGAAAATAAGTATTATATTAATTTTATATGTGTGTGTGAATGAGAGATCACTGCATATCACTTCTCACCAATGAACTACACAAAACATTTGCCTAAAGTGAAGAGACTTTCATGTAATAATTAGCAAATATCTAAATGACTCGTTTCTAATAAAGAAAAACAGAACCTAATAGTACCTGTTAAGAGTGGAGGTGGTTCTCTTGTTTATTACACCAAAAATAAAGACACAAAAGAATAAATCACAAGTTTACAATGTCCCAAATTGCAACTTTATTAAGGACAAAATACTACAATAACATTTTATCTATATAGCATCTGGAATGAATTGAGCCCGAAGAACCATCAATAAAATGACTCTACCACAAAGACACTGGTGCAGATCTTAATGTCATTTACAGTTGTGCCAACAGTCAGTGAATATCCATAGCCCTAAGAAAAAGAAATGCTAATATAACTTTACATAAAGTGATGAAGTGATTTACTAGGAGGTTCATATTCAGTCATTTAGAAAAGTCACTTAATTACAAATTTAAAAATACAAATGTTTTATTTTATATTCTGAATGTGAGGGAGTAGGAAAATGCTGGGAAAAGAATGAGCACAGTTCTTTGGTACAGTTGCAGAAGGCAGGAAAGAGCCTGTTCTAAAAACAACGAAACTCTGTAAACATCTTTTAGGGATGGTCTCTGCTTGGTCTCTTTAGGAAACTCACATAAACATTATTCCTCCTCTTAGATTAAAGCAGTGAAGCCCCAAATCTGGAGCCAAGATACAGGTTTAATAACAGAAGTCCTATCTTCTCACAATCCATCCCACACAAAGGAAGACAGTACAAAAGGAGGCTCTCTAATCCCAATGAGGACATCAAAATCCCTACAGTAGCCTCATTAAAATTGGAAGACTTGTCCAAAAGCAAATAACTTGTCCAGCAGGAGGGACAGGAAAGAACTAGAGATAAAGCAACAAAGCAAGGATTAATTCCACCTAAAGATGGGAGAAGAACTCAGCAAAGCTGTAGAAGAGGGTTATAAGCAAGCTTCAATTGCTTCCCACAGACTGGCATTAAAAATGCTTTCCTCAATAGCAGACAGATGAATTCCATCTTGATTATATAGCTCTGGGGAAGAACAGACAATGTGATCATGTCTCAACACTGAAATTCCAAAGAGGCTACAAAACTTTGAAAGTTCTTTAATCAGTGCCTTCCTGGCTTTACCAACTGCCCCAGGTTTCTGGGCCCCTGGCCATATCCTCCTAGGGAGTAAAGCTGACCATATAATCTTTGTTTTAGGAAAGGTTCGACATAATGTTATCAAATCATTTTTCATGGTGATTATTAGGCCTAGCTTAGTCTGCTGGACTAAGTCATTTTCTGTAAGTGAATTATTATCACATTTGGCAAAATCCCCTGCTGTAGCACAGACCGGATGAGGGGCAATAACTGGTCCCATAGCATCTTTCTTATACCAAAAGCCAGGAGACCTGAGCTCTGCCTCAGGCAATCCCTAATTGTGCTCCATATGGCTGGCACCATACTCTTTTCTCAGGCAAAACTACAGTGTGGCCACATACCCAAACTTCAGGGGGACGAACCTGTAGGTATTAAATCTCTCCTGTAATAGAAAACAAAAAAATTAATTTAATATGCTGATATCCATCACAAAGTCCCACCACCCACTCAAAAGAACCTAAAAGACGACCTTTTGCAAGGTCATATAGAAACACTAACTCCCAAAATATCAGAGGGCACTGGGAGCAGCCAAGAGAGGACAGAAACAGCCATGGGCATCATGAATTCAAACCCCTAATGGGCAGATAAAGTCAAGAAACGTGGAAGTTTCTGGGATATTAAAAAGCTCCTCAGAACAAGTACAACATCCTCTATTGATTTTAGGGTTGCGATAGGGAATATAGAGATTAAAAGGGGGGAAGAGAAAACAGTCCCTTTTCTAAAACTCCATATGCACCCAAATGTACTCAACTGAAATGCATGAGCCCTCTCATCCTCCTGCACAAAATTAAACATCCTTGCCACCTCTGATACACTACTACTTTGGTCTAAACATAAGTCACCTCCCTAGCTTTGGAAGAAAAAAATATAGGTAAACACTGAAAATACTGATTACAGATTATACTCATTTTATAATGAAAAAACTGTGACCTCTATTCCAACAAATAGAATATATTTTTAAATGAATTTCCCTTTATAGAGGGGTATATTAATTTTAATTTTTTTTATCTCAGTCTTAAAGAATGTAATTGGGTGATTTTACCATTTACCATGCTGTATTCCCTAAAATATCTAGCCTATTTACTGCTCTGATATGTGGTAGAAATGTCACAAAGGCCACTCTCCTTGAACAAAATCCTTGTGTAAGCTACTAAATCAGAACTCCTGAACCAAAAAAAACAAATACAAAAACAAATCCTGACATTGTGATATAGACATTGTTACTTTGCTCAAATTCTTACAAACCTTCTTAGGGCCCTGAAACAATATATTTTGTAGCTAATGTTTAAAGTTAGAATGGGACTCCATTTTCAAAGCCTGGGGAGCTCAAACCCAGATCCAGTGTGCAGGGAGAAAAAAAGATTAGCCAATGATGATACAAATATACCCTACCACCACCACCATCAATTCTTGCTAAGATACAGAATTTCAACGTAGGTATGTAAGGTGACCTCCAAGGCAACAAAAATGTTTTAAGGCAACAGGAAAGATTTGACAAATTAAAGGACCTCTCGGCTCCCAAGACAAAGAAGTAGGGTTCACCTTATATAAGGTTTGTTACCCAAATAAAAGCACACTGTTCTAGAAATATTAAAACCAAAATACTGAAGTTCAGACTTCTAAAGAAACTATTTTAGTCCTTTTTAAAAAACCTAGCAATGAAATGTAGCCTTATTAGCAAACAAGTCTCCCATGTGGGTGAGCACTCTTTACTCTTCCACCCTTTCCTCACTATCTGACAAAACTTGATCTTCTCAGGATATCCTAAACCTTCACGTCTCACTATTGCTTTCAGTCTGCAGCCATCTCAAATGAACACCATCAAATGCCCATTTGGGGTGGTTGTTGTTTTTAACATTCTAACAAACAGCCAAGCTACCCTAAAGAGTCTAAAAACATCATGACTGTCAGTCTAAACCTGACACAAGCTAAGTAAGAGGTTTTTCTTCAAAGTCCTTCACTTCATCAAGCTTAATTCTACTCCTAGTATTTACACTAAATTTATCTCTCAAATGATAGTGCCCATTTGCAAGGGCAGTCAGTACCCCAACTACACTCTCAAAGCTCCCCCTTCATTCAGACTTCCTACAGTGGAAAAACTTGAAAAACAGTAATGAAAACAAAAAAATCCAATGATTCCCATGTATGTTTCAGGTGAGTTTGCAGAGAACCAAAATTCTCCCTCTGCTACCACTATCGCCACCCCAGGCTCACCTGATCCCTCCAGCTCCGCTTCATGGGATTCCTCTCTATGCGTGCCGCTCTCCACTCAGCCAGTGTCCGTCCTCTGCCTCCGCAAGGGTCACTCAGCCCTGGAAGAATGCCTCCTGGCTTCCCAAATATATTTGTGGTTTAAGTTGGCACAACCTCTACCAGCCACCTCTCCTCGGAGCTCATTTCTAAACAGCTTACCCAACCATACATATGAAGCCCAGCATGACTCTTGGTTGAAAATAGCTTTCTCCAGTTTCAAAGTATCAATAAGTAAATACAATTTTTTTCCCAATTAGGTTACACTTGGTTCTTCTATGTAATGCTAAAAATGTCTACCTCTGAATTTTCAAATATCAAGGGAAAGAAATTTTTATTTAGTTTTCCATAAAGATCAATGTATTCTCCAATTTTGTTCCTATCCACAGCATAAACCATCCAAGTTTTAATATCTCATGTCAGTTCTCCAGGTTCACAACATATCTGCCACTAGATAAAAAGGCAAATAATTCTGATAAACCTTTAGGAATAGACTGCTTTGTATTATTCAGGTACATGTTTAGTGTTTTCAACATGATGAAAGTAAACCTACCCAAGCACACTTGGAAGTATGAAAGTTGGGTCAGTAGGAAATCTAGCATCCAAAAAAGGGAGTCGAGTCATCTGACATCACATATTTAATGTAGTCCAGTTGGATAAATAACCATGCTGCCTATTACATGTGAATGTTCAAAGTCCTAAGGAAGGTTTTCATCCATAGGCCCAATGGATAGATAACCTAGAAGTCTGACCAGATCTAATATGCCGTTCACCACTGTTACCTGAGGTCAGGCAGAACACTTCATACTCATCAAAAGGAAAAGATTTAAGCAACTTTTCCTACCTACAGGAATCTTCTATGGACCCATCTCAGTAGCTCTCAAATATGGTAAAACTAATCCATGAAACAAGACCGAAATTATTCTGTGGGGCACATGGACAGTTTCACATGTCTTATTAGTAAAAGCAATCCAGAAGTCCTCAGTACCTTCACTTTGATCTCTTTAAATGAAGGAGACAACTCTTATACAACTCAGAACATTTATAAGTTCACCTTGTTTCAAATTATCACCAAGAAAGCTACAATGATACTGTCTCTATTCACATTGTGAAATTTGGGATTTCCAGTAATATTTAGCTCATAAAAATATTTAGCTCATAAAAAAATGTCATGAATGAGACAATGTTTGTGACCAATTCCAGGCTCTCTGGAGAAAAGTCCTAGAGAAACTTAAGACTTCATCATTCACTGAATTCCTTCCCAAATGAGTATATAAGAAAACTGCAGTTTTGGTTGTTGTGGGGTTCTAGGCTCAAGTTATGTGACAGCTACTTCCTACCAGTGAGGGTCTCTTTGCTACTTCTAAGGTTGCTGGACATTATTTTCAAACTATGAGAAAGAATAATGAAAGATAAACAAAGATAATTAGGACCAAAAATCTAAGGGACCTAAATTTTTGGCCCTTGTAATGATTTACCTGTAAGTAACTCTTATTCATATATATATCAAAATTACTACTTTCATAGTTTTAAAAACCAGACTTCCTTAACTAGAACATTTTGAGATCTTATCATAATGTGCTTTTAAACTCAAAACTGCAATTTTCTGGTAAATTTGCCTCATCTTTCTTACATCCTGAGTCTCCTACTATTGGCCATCTTGTCTATTAGAAACAATGTTGTATAAGTAGCTAGCACAAATATATCAATTCTTTTACGAGTGTTGCACAGTTCCCAAGCAAGGAATTTTAAATATATCCAATTACACATGCAAGCATTTCAACCAAATTATATGTATGATTTACAGCACCAACAATAACTGGTATTTAACAACTTAAAAATTTCAAAGAAACTGCAAAGATAATGATGAATATCTGTTCCTCTCTATTCTCTGTTTTAATACTGTCTAAAGAGATAAACAAGGTCTATTTTCCAACCTACACAGCAAGTTCATAGAGTAAAAAGAAAAATAATTCCCTGCCATAAAACGTGATGTAATATATAGCATCAGATATAGTTGATATATAAGTTGGTTCTGCTAAACTGCTTTTTTCCCCTCCCTATTCCTTTAAAAAAATTTTTTTTTTTGTTACAAGGGATGGCTTGCCAAACAAGGAAAGGGAGAAGGAAATATCTGGAAATAACATGATGTAACAACAAAAGGCATTAGTTAAAATTTTTTTAAAAAGCAGGATAACAAGAAAAAGAAACAGGTGATACTAAAATAAATTTCACTGACTTTATAAAAATTTTAGGGAGGCCATGTGGTACCCTGGCAAGAATAGACGCCTGTGGTTGTCACTAGACACTCTCCTTTTCTGGGCTCAGTTTCTCCAGCCATAAAATAAGTAAGTTGAACTAGATAACCTCTAAGATAACCTTCCATCTCTCATGGCCTATGATGTTGCATTATGAGAAATAGTTCACATCACTATAACTAAAAAAAATTCACCCTGAGACCAGTTTAACTTTGTTACCTTGGTATTTCATTGAGAAGAATTATTAAGAATTGTCATCCTAAGTCCAAGGCCAAAGTTCTGTTGTAGGCCAGCACGGATTTCCTTCATCATAATGTCAATCTTCAAAAAAATGAGAGCATCCTCCCAATATTCTACCTTTCTTTAACTTGTTGTGGCTCTAGTAATCACAAATGTATCTAAAGGTTTTCTTAATCTATAGTTTCATCTGTTTAATCTCTTGAGAGATAATAAAGTAAATGAAAAGTGCTTTGGTCTTTGAATTGAAAGATTTAAGTTCAAATCTCAGTTTATTGTGCATCTTTTGAGGCTATATCCTCATCTGTAAAATTGGGATGATATCTATGAGACCTATCCTCACAGAGCTATTAATAAAAGTGCTTTGTGAACCTTAAAGTGATACATTAATGCGTTATTTTTATTATTGAGGTGGCTAAGTCTATGCACTAGGAAACTAAAATCAGTGACCTAAAGAAACACTTACTTGAAGTATTTTACCCAAATTCTCATTTGTAGAACAGACAGATGTCTGAGGTAGTTTTTAAGTTCTCAGGAAAGTATCTGCAGGACCACTAAGTAAATATTTGTAAGAGGCAAATTACATGTCTACCTTATATAAACAAAATGAATAAATACGTCGTCGAAGCACAGGTATTACCAGCAGGCATGCTTTGTTTTCAAATCATCAGATAAATCATATCCCTATTTTCAAGGGAAATAACTGACAGCAGTGTTGCAACCCACACTTTATTTACAACTAAAATGTCCCCTATTGGTCATAAACATCATTCTTCCAACACATAGAAATCAGTACTTAGCAATGATTTCTTACAAATAAAGACTGCTTCAGAGTATGTGAGGGAAAACACATGCAGATACCTTCTACTCAGAAAACAACATCAAGGAAACACCTGGTACAGACAAATGAAAAAAGGTAATTACAGGCATTTATATTACAGAATAAACTATTCATTAGAAGTGCCAAATAAATAATAACTAAAGATAGTAATTCATCCTACTCATCCTACTACATCCAAGTTACTTAGGAAAAAACTGCTTTACTAGGCAAGCTGTTAAAGTAGAGCCACTCAACCCAATTTTAACCAGTCTCTTCATTTTCCTTTTTACAAAAAAAAAAGTCCTTCCCATTGTAAAAGTACATTCTCACCCTCACAACTAGCTAGCACTGCTTGCTCCACTCATTATTTTCCCAGGGACAAGAAAACTCAAGTTATATCATATGCAATTAAAAGAAATGTTTAGTGCAAACGTGCAAATCACAGGGATAACAAGTTTCAAAATCTTGCTTTCTTTTTTTCCTAGGCAGTGATTCCTTGCTCAATATTAAATGTTATCTCTTAGAGGAAAAGGCTCAAGACATAGGAAATCAGCTTACCTGAGGTAGGATTTCCCACCCTGCACCCCACTGCCTGAACATGAGTGAGGCATGTCAAGGTTCTGAACTCTAAGGATGTGGCTACCTCCCAAGCATACCCCTGACAGTCAACTGACTAAAAAGAACCGCTCCCCTTCAGTTCCTTTTCAATTAGGTAACACAATAAGGAATAAGCAAAAACTGCCAAATTCAATCAAATAGCAAACAGATAGATTGTGGTCCATTGCATTTCTGTATCTTCAGAAAAAAAGAATTATACTGGTAATTCCTCTCTGCCATATACAGACACAGAGGATATATTCAAATCATTATTTATTAAGTCCCTACCAAGTACAAAGCATTAGTGATTCAAAGAAGTAAGTTGAAGAAGCTTATTGCTGGGGGCACACAACTGTACAAAGATAACGAAAGGAGAAAGACAACTACTAAAAATTGGAAGGATCACAGAAGAGTTTCCTGTAGAAGGTGACATATGAGTTGATCTTGAAAGGAGGCTAAGGATGCTGAGGTAGAAGTGAAGTTTTTTTTAACTAAAATAACTAAAACCAAACACAAGGAAGAGCCTGTGCATAAGCCAAAAAAAAAGGGGCAGGGGAAGGGAGGAAGGGGAGAGACTGCCTGACTTCAGGGTTCTGCAAATAGGCCAGCTCACTAGAAAGCAGAGTATATGATGGGGAAAAATGGGAAATAAATGAGAAAGGCCACAACAGGATCACTAAGGTTGGTAAATGTTAATCTTAGGGGCAACAGGCAACCATGGTCAGACCTGTATTTCAGGCAAATTATTTTGGCAAAACCAGAACAATAATTTATTTAAGACTATAAAGACAAACAACTTTGAATCATATAAGGATTCTGATCAATGCAATGACCAATCACAATTCCAGAGGACCAATAATGAAGTCAGCTGCGTGCCTCCTGACAGATGATGGACTCATGATGCAAAAGGAGAAACATATTTTTGATCATGGGCTAGGTGAGAATGTTTTGCTTGATTAGGCTTGTTTGTTACAAAGATTTTGTTTTTCTTTCTTCTCAAGGTGGGAAATGGAGTAAGAAGGGAGAGAAAATGAATTTTTGTTAATTAAAAAATGTTTAATATGTTTTGGCAGCTATAAGGATGATGCAATCAAGAGAGAAGAAACTAGAAGCCAGGAGATAAATGAAGAGTAATGATAATATTCTAGGGGAGAATATATAGGCCTAAACTAGGGTAATCATATGAATGCAGAAAGGGGAACAGATGTGAAGGATGCTATGGAGCTAGAATCAAGTAGGTCTGAAAATGACTATGATAAAGGTAACAGAGAAGACAGGATGACTGACATAACCAAACTGGGAAATTAGATAGCTGGTGGTGTCATCAATATAAATAAGTCTGGGAAAAGGAATACATTTAGAGAAGGAAGATAACGTATAAATGTTAATGGAGAAACCCTAAAAGTTTCCAACATGTCAAGAAAACAACTCTGATATAACCGAAGTCAACCAATCAGCATTATAAGGTGAATAAATGCATTCCTCTGATGTGAAACAGAAAAAACTGAGTCTTGTAGTAAAATAACTAAAAACACAATCTCTTCAGAAAAGTATTAATTATAGAAACATTTTCAAAAAAGAATTAAAGAAAGAGAACCAAGGGAATAAATCTGGTTAACCAGAATATAGGAAGGGAATCAGACCAATAGGAATCTAGACCCAAGAAAGAACACCAAAAACCTAATCCCCAGGTTACACAGTAATGATGAATATACCACAGGAAGGGTTCGATTACAGGGACTAAGAATATGCACTGCTTTCGTAATACCCCACCACAGATGGGGAGCCAACTCTGCATACTTTGCTCGCCACTATCTCATTACAAGTCAGCCTATATAGAATGAGAAAGATAATTAACCTTAAACTAAGAAACTTAAAAAACTAATACTTAACATGTTATTTTAAGTAAAAAGATAAGGTTCTACATGGTCCTCATAAAGCTAAAGATCTTTTTTTGTCAAAATAAAACCAAAAAGAAATCAAAGCTTGAACTCTGAAATTAGAGATGGGCATATAACACTTCATTCTTGTGAAACTCAGAAAATGAGTTAATTGAGACTAGAGTTCTTTTACTTTTAGTATAACAATAAAGAAGTATTCTGCTTAAGAAATTTCAGCTCCCAAATAAAAAATTATTTAGGATTCTCTTCATTTAAATTTAAACAAGAATGTACATATATTTCATGAGATAAACAAATTTAGTTTTTCAAAGTACAAGAAATTAATTCAATCTTAAGTTCCCTTATCACCTGTCACTTTTATCTGGAGACCCTTTTATCATGTTTACCCTAAGCAAACAGAAGCTGAGATATCAAGGCTGTTCCAACTTTATCTCACCCAGGAACTATATCAAAAGAAGAAAATCAAAATAGGAAAACAACTGCATTTTTATACATTACTTAGAACAACTAAGTGTTCAAAGCATGTTTTTGGATAGTTACTATAGTCAATTAGCTATGGAAAATTTTTTACCTAACAACTGGTTGCCATCTATAGACTAAAGTGTTTAAAAATGTCAAGCAACCAGATTGTATGCCATCTTGGGGAACAGGGAGAGGAGGGAGGTGGAGAAAATTTAAAACTTATGGAAGTGAATGCTGCAAACTAAAAAAAAATTAATTAGAAAAATGTCAAGCAACGAACAAAGGAATAGTGCAATAAATTTAGACTTTAACAAACACTACTTGATTTTTCTAAGTTCAACCTAAAAGTACTACCACAGAATATGTGCTCAGGTCTCCCTAAAAAATGAAGTATAGATGCTGTATTGTTTCTCTTTCCTCTTATGTGGTACAATACAGTGGAAAGAACAACGTTCTAACTCCAAGTCCCTTGTTCTTTCCACTACAGTACACTCCATTCAATCTAAATGCTAGTTTTCATAATATTAGTGACCAGAACTAGGATAGAGTCTACTTCTAGTCACACTTTCTTATCTGTGGGGACTCAGAGAACCTTGCTGCATGAGCAAGGGATGTATCTCCAGTGAGTCACTGGCAACATCAAGTACAAAGGACTCAAATGACTTACACCAAATAGAGCAGAAAATCAACATATGGAAGCATTGCTTTTAACAAAGGGGCTAACAAAACAAAAGGCATAATTCATTCAAAACATTTCTGAGTACCTACTTTGTGTTTAATGTTTGGGCAACATATAATGAAATATAATACATGACCCCAGTCTTCAAAAGGACCTACAATCTCATAAAGGAGATAAGGACATAAGATATGGTATAGTATATGAAATTTAAAAAAAAAACAGGTTTGTGGATTGGACAAGGAGATAATTTGTCCATAACCAAACAAGGTAATATTGATCATAATGGGAACTCTAATAAGAGACTTGCTGAGCTGTCACAGTTGCTACTATTTTAATGATATCCTTCACAATCCTAGGCTATGACAACCTAAAGAAAACTCAGAAATTACGTTTTTCACCTTGCCACCTGCCAGCTCTCATAAAGTAAGGTCTAAAATAATCTTCTAACTTTCAAGAAATATCTGTTATGCATGTCTATAAACAGCACAAAAAACAACACTGTGATTATTCTAATTAAATACAATAAAATTCTCCAAAAGTCCCCCTTTTTCAATGCACATTACAAGAACTTCAATGACTCAAAGAAAGCAGTATTTAAACCATTCCAATTCACAAATGTTTTCATTCGATATGCCAGATGTACTCCGTGGTGTTGAGATTAAAGTAACATGACCACACAAGGGAGTGGACTGCCACTAGCTTTCTATTACTAGTGAACACAAGAATAGCACTCAACATGGGGACTGTTCTGTTTTTCAAGTTTTTGTGAAGGAAGTAGTCAAGAAACCAAATTATACAAACCAAGTATTTCTATTGGCTGCTCTGGAGTCTCCTCTCTGAAACAGAACAGAAAAGATGCCACTTCTCCCACGGCCAAAGTGAGAAGTATGCAATACCCTATTTTTCTCTACTATAACTTCCCCTTTTTAATGAACTTCATTAATTTCACCACTAGATGCCCTTAATTATTTCAGAAGTTGGCTCTTAACCATTCTGTACATGGACTCCTTCAGCAGTCTGAGAAAACCTATGGACCCCTTCTCAGGATGTTTTTTCAAATGAGAAACTAATTATATTGAAACACATTTAACAAAATATTTTAAAATCAAGTTCATGGACTCCAGGTTAAGAACCTCCTGCTTGAGAGAGTGAACCTATAGTAAGCAAGAATTTCTCTTTTACAGTTTATGGACTTTCATCCCCATTGCTTCAATGAAGCAATAATTTTATCCCTCTCTTAGAAAATATCAATTCTGAGCTAGTAATAGCTGCATGTTCTCTTTTTTATCATCTAAGCTTCTGTGCCTGAAGAAAATTGAGAGATGTTTTCATTTGCGGGCACCGTTATTTTCCCAAAGAAAAACAGATGCAAGCATAGTCTTACAATTATATAAATTTCTCAGAACATTTGTCTAATTCAAGGCACAGAAGATCTAGCCAGTCTTTGTGATGACTTTAGGTAAGACTCAATTGTTTCAAGGATTGACATTCATTTTTAAATTTTAGTTCATAAGAACCAACAACTAAACACTCCTAAATGACAATATAAAGATTTTCTTACAAACATTGCTAGTTCAAAAGAAAATGAGATGAACATGTAAAGTTAAAAAAAAAAATCAACAATACATTCTTGAACTTTCAACACTGAAAGTAACAAAACTAAAGTCAAGATGATAGAGAACAAAGCAGGAGAAATGAAGTACAAATTTAACTAATTCTGTTATGTCTGCCAGAACAAATGCTCCTGAGTCTCTTCTGTTAGGTCAATACTTTAAAGAGTCAAAGCATATACATTTAGAACCAAGATAGGTGTTCAAGAAATGCCCATGCAGTTGTGTTGTTCATATTAAAAAAAAAAAAGAAAAGAAAAATGTATTTCCTTAGCTATCGCAAAGAAGAATTTTTAAAGCATGGAAAGTTATTATACATGAGCAACTACAGTTTGAGGGAGATAACTTCAGTGTAAAAATTTTTTTGATATTCAATGGAGGGTAGAAGGGGCAATTTTTTTTCATTAATAGGAAATTCAAAGATTTCCAAACTTAAAAATTAGAGTATGGGTTTTCAAATTATATCAGAGCAATATTTCTTTGCTGGTAACCTGTCTGAAATCCAAACTAGATACATAAAATCATTCAACATCTTTACAACGCCTATGTCATTTCTTCCTTGTAATATGACTCCATCTACAGATACAGGTATTCCTTGGGTAGAAAGTAGATCTATTCCAGAAAATCAGGCTGCAAGATAAGTTTCTGTAAAGCAAATCCATTTTTCCCATTGATTTACATAACAAAATTAAATTTAAGTTACTAAATATAAAATCTAATAAACTGAACTGAAAACATTTTACAAGAAAAAATCTGGTGGTCAGTCCAAGAATATGTGGAGTATTTTAGTACTAAAAGTGCTTTTTGTAGCATTTTCACCACTTTCACTATCCCTTTAAACACAGATCCTTTTTCAAAATTTCTCCCAAAGGGATCACCAGACAACATAGGTCAGAACTAGCTTCCTTTCACTCTCTGCTTAGATATTCACAATGTCTAATAATGTAAGGTTGCAATATCAGATGTTCCCAATATATGGTGCCTTCTCATAAAATATACTTAAACTGAAAATTCCTAAATTATGAATTGGGCTGAGTAAATTTAATTAATGCTCATATTTGAAGTTCTGTCAAGTAATTACATTTAAAATAAGACACCTGTAATGCTGAATTTAAAAAAAGAAATGTGTCTACTATAGAGTCCTATTAGTCATCAAAATAATGCAAGTCTAGACTGACTAAATTAAAGTCTGTTTAACCCAGCCCACTTGGCATTTGACATTTTTATGTCTTCCACATTACAAAGAAGATGTTACCTAATTTTAACCATTTTTGATACTCTAAATATTATCAAGATATACTTTAAGTTCAATTTATAGCCATGTGACATCTTGAAAGAAAACAAAGCTTATATATATGTAAAACAGAGCTATGAGGTTGTACAAAAGTTTACAATTCATAAAATGAATCACTAGTTTTTTAAAATCTCTCTGCAAAGCTGGAACCTCACCTTAATTCAGTTTAGTGGAAATTTTTATATGGAAAAGTACTGTATAATCTTTTGAGAAATAGGGAATAAGTATATTATGCTTTGAAATTTACTAGTAAAAGTAATTAAGCATTTATAAGTTTAATGAACTATGTGGTTCCTATACCCTTTTAAAAAAGTCAAACCTACTTCAAAGTTATAATATCACCTCCTAAGGTTTAGATAACAATCTAGACTGCATTAAATGTTGTCAGAGACAAATATTTACCACGTTAAATGTATACTTTACTTTCACAGAATCTCATTAGACATGGATGATGCATAAATAATTCAAGAATGGATAATTCTTTTGGGAGCAAAGAAGCCCAACTACCACTAAATCAGACTGATATTGAGGGAATATACCATATGAACCGACAGAGGGTCCTGGTTGGAGCATTTGTGATTTCTTGAGAAGGATTAATAAGTTAGAATACTGAGAAGCAGTATAGTCAAGGATTTTCAAATGCCGAAGCACAAGTGCACATAGAAAAAACCCTCACCTGAGCTATAATCTTTTAGCTGCAAGTCTTTCACAGGAATCCCATCAGAAGTCCGAAAAGCATTAAGAATCTGCAAAAAGAAATCATGGGTATAAATAAAATCATGATGATGATTTATCCAACAAATGTTCAAAGGATATGAACAAAGTTCTCAAAAGAAGAATTGCAAACTATTAACAACTACATGTAAGATTTTTCTAAATCCCTGACAACAGATCCTAGAGATCTATTTAGAGATGGACAAGACCTTGGAGTCTAGTCCCCTCATTTGATATGAGAGGTGAAGTTCAGAGGGGTTATGTAATCTGTCCCACCTCATGGAGACAGGCAGTGTCTGAGGTTCCAAGACCAGCCCTTTCCTCACTAGACTATAAAAGCTGTCAATAATCAAAACAACTCTTGACATTTCACCCTGAACCCAAAAAATTAGCAAAAGTGACAAAAGATGAACATAATAATTACTGAACACAACAGAAGACAGATATATTAATACCCTCTTTGTGAGGCTATGAATTAGTTCTACTATTCTTGAAAACAATTTAGAATTATGCTAAGAAAGTGATTAAAATGTCCATACCCTTTAATCCTGAGATATTCCTGCCCAGCAGGTATATATACCCAAAGGGGCCAAAGACAGAAAGGTACCAAATACAACAAAATATTTATAGCAACACTTTTGTGGTAGCACAGAAGTAGAAACAAAGTAGATGCCCTATCAGCTGGGGAATATGATACAATTTATGGTATACAAATATAATGCGATATTACTGTACCATAAAAACAACAAATATGAAGAATTCAGAGGAACAGGAAGATTTACATGAACTGATGAAGACCAAACTGAACAAAACCAGGAATAAAATAAACATGGGCCACAACAATATAAACAAAAGGAATAAAACAAAACTCATTTGTTTAATTATAATGACCAAACCTGGATGTGTAGAAGAGTTGAGAACCTCCCAACTTCTGACCAAGATGGTAGACCATCTAGTTTCTACATATCTACCATAGCAAAACCCTACAGTTTGCAACCAACTAAATTCAAATCGAAAAACTACAGAAAGGGACCTCTTCTACCCCAGAATTGCAAAAGTCAGTTCACAGACAAAAACAGGCCAACTGACATAAATGTAGAGTAACCTACAAATATGACCACAGATAGGTCAATGATATATGTGCATAGCCTACAAGGCTCTATGTCTGGAAGCAAAAGCAGAGGGCTACTGTGAGAAGGACCTAGGATGATTCAGAAAGCAGCAGAGTAGGGACCTTGAAAGTGTCGGATAATGGAGGCCTAGGGGAAGACAAGTAGAATCAAATACTTCATCTAAAAACATAGCATGGGGAAAAGGGATGACCCTGGCACAAATTCCCAACTAAAGCTTGAGAAAGTTAAAGGAAACACTGAACAGCATCAAAATTTATTACAAATCTAAAAATGCCCCCAAATGAGAAAAAATATATGACTACAAACAGAAGCACAAAGAAAAAAATTGATTTTCTACAGAGTTTACATGAATACCCAGAAGAAATGAAGCAAGAGATAAGAATTAGAAGGAGAATAAATAGTTTAAACATTACCCTAGAAATGGAATCACTGAAAACTAAAACAGGCCAAATAAATCAGTGACACTGACACAAGAAGAAACAAAATCAAGAGACTGGAAAAAAAAATAGAAGAAAATATAAGGTATCTGACATGAAAAATAACTGGCCTGAAAAACATGTCAAGGAAATAATTTTTAAAACATTGAGCTCCATGAAAACTATGACTGAAACCTAAAAAATTTTTTTAAATGGATACCATGTTTCAAGAAATCATAAATCTTAACAGCCCAGATCTATTAGAACAAGAAAGCAAAGTGAAGGTAGAAGGGATACACCAATCATCTCCTGAAAGCAGCCACAGGGAAAAGTTCCAGAAATGTCACAGTCAAATCTAAAATTATCATATCCACCACCACTACCACCTCCCCCCCTCACCCCCCCACCAAAAAAAATTGACTACAAACAACCAGAAAGGAACAGTTCACATACCAAGAAATACCAGTCAGGATCAGGATCATATATGATCTGACAGTTTCTATTATAAACAAGAAGAGATCTTGGAACATAATATTCCAAAAAGCAGAGAGAGATTTACAACCAAGAATAACTCTGAAAAGCTGAGTATAGTCCAAGAAAAAAAAATGGACCTTTAATAGAATAAAAAATCTTTCAAACGTTTCTAATGAATAAAACTGATAGAAACTCTGAAATACAAAAAAAGAGGCCAGAGAAATAGAGAAAGGCAAATTTATTAGAGCAATTAGGAGATAAATTATTTAAAAGAATGTTTTAAAAAAATCATATCTAAAAAACATCTCTAATGTATAAGACATTTTATTTTCCCTATTCTTTTTTGACTTCTAAAACTAAAAGCAAATAACTATTGCTAGTGAATTTTTTTTAAAAAAATCACACACAAAGAGAACTGCCTCTTTTAAAAGTATTTTTAAAATAAACTCGATGTTTGACACCGTTTACAATTTTCTCTCCCAAAAGACGAATGGTATAGACAGACAGTTCTCAAAGGAAGAAATCCAAGCTATCAACACATACAAGAAAAAATGCTCCAAATCACAAATAAAGAAAAAGAAATTAAAACCACTATGAAGCTCTTCTGAAGTTTTACTTCAACTCACCAGATTGAAAATGACACGGAGATGCTAAGGGAAAATAGGCATAAGAATACACTGCTGGTGGAATCGTGAACTGTTTTAGTCACACTCAAAGGTAATTTGACATTATATCCCAAAAGTTATTACACTGTGCATGCTCTTTAAGCAATACCACTACTAGGCTTATATCCACAAGAGATCAAAGAAAGAGATAAATGGCCTTTTGCACAAAAAAAAAAAGTATAATGGCAAAGAACTGGGATCTAACTGGAATCTAATCAACTGGACTAAACAAATTATGGTATAGCAATGTTATGGAATATTATTGAACCCTAAGAAATGACAAAAATGATGGTGTTTTACCTGACATGGAGGGGATGAACTTAAGGTGTAGAATGAAACATATTTTCAGACATGGCCAATGCAGGGATTTGTTTTGACTGGCAATGCATATTTAATACAAGAGTTTTGCTTTTATTTCTTTCAGTTTGAAGAGGAGAAAGAGAAGGCTCTGCTATAGGATTACCAAAATTAAGGGGGGGAAGGGTAATTGAAGCATTTAAAAAGTACAGAGAAAACCAAAGGAAGGTCAGCAGGAAAGGCAGAGCAGGACAGCTTTGATAATATGATGAATTTGTTGGATAACTGGAGAAGCAAGCTACATGTAATTCAGATCCATAGCTTCATAAACAATCCTTTTTTCTGTTCTGCTTTGTATATGAAATTGCTCATCTTACCTGGTGTTTAAGTTTAGAACAAAATAATTTAAATCCAACTAAAAAATAAAAATTTCTTAAGTATGTTTTATCAGAATTTTTTAATAACCTGCAAAAGTTGCATCAGCCCTGCTTTCAGAAACAAGAACCTTATCTTCTTCTATTTAAGGTAAGAACTTCAGCTCTTAGAAGTCAACTAACCATCTCCATACTATACAGGCATATAGAGTAACCTATGAATATGCAATCTTGCCTACTATCTTCATGAGCATCTAATGGCTTTGAGATGTTTGGATTAACTACAATCTGCATCCCTCTATAACAGCAGAGGTATCACCTTAATGAAAAATATAATCAAGGACACAGACCAAGCCAGTTAAAAAAAAAATCCATCTCCTAATCGTGAAATTTCTATGCAAACAGTAGTATAGAAACACAAAAATTTTCCTTCCTGCTCGAAAAAAGTCATCAAATATAACTAGCAGACTGAGAAAAGGAAGAAAGGGAAAGCTATAGGAAATAATTTCTCTTCTTTAATTAAAAAGTCATGTCACAAAGGTCAACAGTTACAAAACTAACAGTTCATCTAACTCAACCATTATGGAGAGCAATGTGAAACTATGCTCCAACGGCAATCAAATTCTGCATACCCTCTGACCCAGCAATAGCACTACTAGGTCTGTATCCCAAAGAGATTTTTTAAAAAAGGGAAAAGCACTCAACATGTACAAAAATATTTATAGCAGTTCTTTTTGTGGTAGCAAAGAATTGGAAATTGAGAGAATGCCCATCAGCTGAAGAATGGCTGAACAAGTTGGGATATATGACTGTAACAGAATACTACTATGCTTCAAAAAGAACTGGACTGACATGAACTGATGCAAAGTAAAGTGAGCAGAACCAGGAGACCATTGTAAACAGTAACAGCAATATTGTATGATGATCACCTATGAATGACTTAGCTATTCCCAGAAATACCATGATTCAAGACAACTCCAAAAGACTTATAAGGAAAAATATTATTCACACCCAGACAAAGAAATGACAGAACCTGAACGCAGAACAAAGCATATTATTTTCACTGTATTTTGTTTCATGATTTTTCTCTTTTGGTATGTTTCTTCTTTCACAACATACTAATATAGAAATATGTTTTACATGACTGCACATATATAACCTATATTAAATTGCCCAACTTAGCAAGGGGAGAGGTGAAGGAGGAAGAAAATCTGCAACTCAAAATTTTTAAATGCATGCTAAAATTTGTCTTTACACTTAATTAGAAAAAATAAAATATTATTTTAAAAAGAACTAAATTCACATAACTGAAGTTATAAATGAAATCACTAATAAGAAATACAAAATAAAAAAATAACCTTTGGACTTCACCTCACACTGAGAAAATCAGCAAAGATGAAAAGAATCACTGTTAGATGGATTGTAGAATACAGGCACACCAAGTTGCTGTGGATAGAGCTATTAAGTGGTATAACCACTTCAAAAAGGAATTTGGAATTAAGCAAAATGAAGACTAAAATTTCCATATTCAACAATCCAGGGATTCCACTATTAAGTATATATTCAAAGGAGTAAATGCGAGTGTGTGTGTGTGTGTGTGTGTGTGTGTTTATTCCTTGAGTGTATACTCAAAGGAGGTCATTTATAAAAAGAAAAGCTCCATATATGACAAAATATTTAGAGCAGCATTTTTTACAGTAGCATCAAAGAACCAAAAGCAAAGCAGATGTCTATTGATTTGGGAATGGCTAAATAGTGGTATACCAACATAAAAGACTAATACAATAGGAAGTAATGAACAAGACGATGAAATGATGAACACAATGAAAATACAAAAAAAGCACAAAAAGACTTTTATGAACCAATTCAAAGAAAAGTAAACAGAGAATGAAAAACAATCTACAAAATGGCTATAAGAGTGGGATGGAAAGAATAAATTCCATGAAACAAACAAAAAAAATGAATGTTTCAGGTGGAGCCAAGATGGCAGCACAGAAGCAGGAAAACTCCTTGAGCTCCCCCCATAACCACCTCAAATACCTATAAAATATGACTCTAAACAAACTTTAGAGCTACAGAACACACAAAGTGACAGAGAGAAACAAATCTCTTACTAAAGGCAGCCTGGCAGGTATATAGGAAGGATCCACTGCAGCATGCTGGGGGCTGAGCCCAGCCCCTCATGAGCCTGCAGTTTTAGCCCCAGTGTGCCCCAGCCAGCAGCAGCTGAAGCATTCAGGAGAGTGGATCACCAGCAGCAGTGGCAGTTTCCAGAATTATCAACCCATAAATGCCAAAGAAAGTAAAAGGTCAGTGTGGAACTCTTTTGGAACTGAGGGGGAGGGGAATGCCCCTGGGGCAGCCACTTCCACGTGGCTGCTTCAGAGATCCTGGACTGCAGATTGCAGGGGGACCAAGCAACCATTCAGAGGGTATCTGGATCACTGTCTTAGGTAGAGGTCCTGGCTGTGTGACTAGTGGGCCAGAGTCTGTGGGGGCTGCAGAGAGGGCACTCAACTAATAGCTCTGGCAACTGTGAAAACCCCAGTGATTTGGGACAAAGCTCTCCTCTCTGGAAGCAGAGTGCTAATGTGGCAAAAAGCTCAAAAGTCAAGTAACTGAGTGGCAACATGAGCAAGCAAAGAAAGCAAAGCAAGCACAGCAATCAAACCTAAGATTCCTTTTCTGGGGACAAAAAGGATCAAAGTATAGAACAGGAGGAAGACAACAGAAGTCAGAACTCCTGCACCAAAAGCTTCCAAGAAAAATGTGAACTGATTACAGGCCACGGAGGAGCTCAAGAAGGATTTTGAAAATCGAGTAAGAGAAGTGGAGGAAAAATTGGGAAGAGAAATGAGAATGATGTAAGAAATCATGAAAAGGGAGTCAACAACCTGACTGAAGAAAGTAACACCTTAAAAAAGAGACTAACTCAAATGACAAAAGAGCCAATGAGGAAAAGAATGCCTTAAAAAAATGAATTTGCCAGATAGAAAAAGAATTTCAAAAGCTCACTGAAGAGAATAATTCCTTCAGAATTAGATTGGAGCAAATAGAAGCTAATGACTTTATGAGAAATCAAGATACTATTAAACATATCCAAACAAATGAAAAAATAAAAGGCAACGTGAAATATCTTATTGGAAAAACCACTGACCTGGAAAATAGACCCAGTAAAGATAACTTAAAAATTATTGGACTACCTGAAAGAAAATGAATGTTGCAAAATTATTAAAGGGGGTGGCTAGTTGGTGCAGTGAAAAGAGCACTGACCCTGGAGTGAGGAGGACTTGAGTTCAAATCCGGCCTCAGACACTTAACACATATTGGCTGTGTGACTGTGGGCAAGTCACTTAACCCTAACTGTCCTATCTTCCCCCCTCCAAAAAGAAAAAAAAAACAACTATTTTTTTTTTTTAAGTTCTGCTCCAAAGAAGAGCTATTAGAAGACAGTTCCCTATACTCCTCTACAGGAAGGAGAGGAATGGTCCCAGGTGTGGAATACCGCATATAATGTCAGATTTTTTTTTTCAATGTACTGATTGTGTTTTGATGAATCTTTTCTCCTCTTCCTCTTCTTTTTTTAAAAAAAAGTCTTTGATATAAGGGATGATTAGTTGGGAGAGTGGAAAGGGGAAAAATCTGAGGAAATCTCAGTAACATAAGAACAAAAGATATCCATAAAATATATTAATAAATAAAACTAAATCACGTCACACAGCAACCTGTTTTGATATCATATATTACAATATTCTATAGACAATATCAACATTTCAGTTATTTTTTCAATGTGCATATTGAATACAGATACATATAAAGACATATAGAGATATATACTTAAATATATGGCACATAATGAGATAAATAATAATGGTTAAACTGCCTACTATTTCCAAATCGAAAGAGCACTGATTTTAGAGTCAGACGGCCTACACTCAAATCCCAGTCCTCTAATCAGATGTGTCTCAGACATCTTAAACTCACTACGTCCAAAACTGAACTCATCATCTTTCCTCCAAAATTCTCCTCTCTTCCAATTTCCCTATTACTATCCTCTTCTCAGGCACCTAGCCTCACAACCTATTATCATTCCCAACTCCTCACTCTATTTCACACCAAATATCTGATCAGTTATTAAGTCCTGAAGATCCTAGTTTCCTAAATTCACTCATATATGTCCCTTCTTTGTCCTCTGACACTGCCACCACCCTGGCACAAACTGTCATCACTTCACATCTAGACTATTCCAATAGCCTGCCGGCTGGTCTCATACCTCAAATCTCTCCCTACTCCCAATCTATCCTTCTCTCAGCTGTCAAACTAATCTTCCTAAAGTACACTTCTGACCATGTCATCCCAATAATTCAATAAATTCTCTATTACCTTGAAGATAAAATATAAAATTTTCTACCTTTTAAAGCCCATCTTAACCTGGTTCTTTCCTACTTTTCCAGTCTTCTTATACCAGCGTTTCTCAACCTGTGTGGGTTATGTTCAATTTGTAACAATGAAAATACACCCTGCATATCAGATATTTATATTATGATTCATAACAGTAGCAAAATTACAGTTATGAAGTAGCAACGAAAATAATTTTATGGTTGGGGGTCACTACAACACAAGGAACTGTATTAAAGGGTCACAGCATTAGGAAGGTTGAGAACCACTGTCTTATACCTTATTCCCCTCCATGAACTCTATTATCCAAAGACACTACCTTAATAGTTATTTTTAAGAATTATACTCACATCTTCTTTTGTTGCATTTTCTGGTACCCCTCCTAGTCGGATAAGCCTGCTTGGCTTCTCCTCAGTTGGGCCAGTTCTATAATCCTGGTCCTTGAATAGAATGAAAATTATTTCAATTATAAAAAATATGGCTAAAAGACACAAAATAAGAATCATGGAGTGTCAAACAGCTATTCAGAGGATTAAAGACAAAAGGCCTCATCACACAAAATGGGTTGTTCCATATCAGAACATGAGAGGCAACCATGATAGTCCCAGAGAAATTGGATTTCACGTTACTAAATTATATAAATGTTAGAACAAGTGTCTAACAAACTCACTCCCTGAGGAAGTCCAGTTAAGATGGGAATTTTATGAATAAATGCCCTAAATAACGATTCCTACAACGAAAAGAGTACTTTTGGTTTGTTTTCTTTGGAAAACAAAACAGAGACATTAATAACAACCATACTAGATTTCTAACATAAAATTTAGAAGTCTACCATATTATCAAATCTAAACCATACAGACTAGCTTACAACTATAGTTGAAAAAATGAATTTAGAGTTTGTGGAACTTGAATGCACTTTCTCTAGAGATTTATATTACATAAATGTTTCTAAAGGGTTAAAAATATATTATGAAATAGTATATATAGATAGGTATCCTAAGGCCATTCTTTCAGAACACTAGCCCCCTCTTTTCTGCAGGATAACAATAACAAAGGAAAAAACAAGGTACTTTACTCCTAACTGTATTCCATTCACATACCTGAAGGTCCTGCTGGGAATCTTTGACAATTTTTCCCTCTGGAAAAGATTTGTTATGACTATAGTCAAACATCTGGTTCCCTGGAACCCGGTGATCCACATCACGGTACTCCATGTTTCTATAATCAGTATCTTGGCGGCCAAGGAAATCCAGACCCTCTTCTTCTTTAAACGCAAGACCAGAATCCGGTCTTTGTTGTTCACCTCCAGAAAGTGGTTGTTTGTTGGTAAAAACTTGAGGCGTTTTATCTTGGTCCTGAAGAGGGCGCTGGTTGTTCCGAAAGTCTAAAGAAGACTCATTTTCAAGGCCCAAACCATGAGAGTCTCCTTCTCTTGCTCTTGTCTCTGAATGCTGAAACTCCCCCTTCTGGATGCCAAAAGGAGGTCTTTCTGTTCCTGCATGGTCATGGGCAGACTCTTCTCTCTTGTTCACATTTATGCCAGATCGTTCTCTATCTTGTGTAGAGGGCTGAATGAAATCCAAAATATTTGGATCCATGGGGGGCATCTCCCTATCTGTAAATTCCATATGGGAAGCCATTTCTCTGCCCCTAAAATCCTGATCAGTCCTAGATCGATGTCTCCCTCTGAAATCTGATGGTGTATCCCTGTCCCTAAAGTCTAGATCAGCAGTACCAGAACCCCTACCCCTAAAGTCCATTTGTGATCCTTCCTTTCCCCTAAAGTCCATATCTGGCATATCCCTATTTCTAAAATCTGAATGGGACTGATCCCTGCCCCTGAAATCCAAATCAGATATATCTCTGCCCCGAAAATCTGAGTGGGACCCATCCCGGCCTCTAAAATCTAAATCATATGTACTCCGGCCCCTAAAATCAGGAGGAGGCCCATCTCTACCCCTGAAGTCAACAGCATGCACTTCTCTATCTCGATAGTTCATATGAGATGCCTCTCTACCTCGATAATCCATGGAAGTACCATCCCCACCTCTATAGTCCATAGGTGGTCCTTCCCTATCTCGAAAATCTCCTGGGTGTATCTCTCTACCTCTGAAATCCAACTGTGGAGAATCTCTATTCTGGAAATCAGAAGGGAAATCCCCCCCCATGAAATCATGTCCAGGCCCCTCCCCAACTCGGTAGTCAGCATGTGGTCCATCTCTAGCTCCATAGCTGAAAGAATGATCCTCTACATTTGCAAAGGGAGGATTGGGAGGCCCCGTATGCCCCTGGAAATCAAAGGGAAGTGAATCTCTGCCAGGAAAGTTGCCAGAGTGTCTTTCTTGAGCATGACTCTTAAGGGGAGGAGGATAATCCCTGTTCCACCCGGGAGCAAACCTTTCTTCTTGGCTCCCACTGTAGAAACAAAGACAGTGTTATTCATATTGTCCAGAGTTTGCAATCTACACACCAGCATATTCTTCTCTAATCACAGCACATTCTTCCGTAAACCAAAAAAAAAAAAAAAAATTTTTTTTTTTTGCAGAGTTCTGTAACAATGTCCTAGATTTGCAGAAAACAGCAATGTTTTGATATTTTAAGACGAAGTGGTGGAGTAAACTTTTATGCTCCCATTTCAGGATACGAGGGAAGTCAACACAACGTTTTCAACATGACTGCTGCAGAAAAAGCTTTCACCCAGGCCTGCAACAGGGAAAATCCGCAATACCAGATAAGCTAGCAATGGTAACATGCTATATAATTTTCCATTTCCTACAGCCAGGGAAGCTAGAATTCCAAGGCCAACATGATGACTCATATATATTAGAAGGTTTTTATTTAAGGTAGGTTCTGTCAGTGGTCTACTTCTCATAGCTACATGTCAATTCAAAGTGTGCCTGAACAATCCTTGTCTGAGTTTATTTACTGCCTGAATTATCAATAGGTATTACAGAATAGTTAATACCACCATAAGGCATAATGGTACTCCAAGTTAAATTCCTTTATATCACATTCTACACTTGTAATGAAATTTTTAAAAAATGAATATGATGCTAAAAAACTTTCCCAGTTAGCAGGACTTGAGATGAAACTGCTGAATTTAGCTTTTCAGACCTACCCTACTCCTTTTTCCCCTACCCTATGATCTGAATGTAGAGATAGGTTTTGGCAAATGCAAAAATGAGGAAAGTCAAAAGGCAGTTGCCATATGGCAAAACGTAAGCCTTGAATTCTCAAGTATGACTTGGCTTTCCTCACCCCATTTACAATGCAAACAATTCTTTAAGTCATCCGGTACAAGAGAAAATACTTATTAAAAACTTTTCAAAGCAACAATGTTTCTAAGCCATTCATTAGGACAGAAACAGTTGAGTCATAAAGAATTCTCCACTGTGATGGTACTGCTGTGGGACTTTTACTTGCTTTAACCTGAAAATCAGAACAGTAGCTCCAAATGCAACAATTGTTGAAGAAAGTGCATTGGCTGCTTGCAGCTTTTACTAATATTACACTGAAGTTATACCACATCTTTATGGTTTACTATAATAACAGCCACTTTAAACTTGGGGGAATTGGAACTGGAATTTTATAGGTACTAAAGGCAGATCAGGACCTTCTCTGCAAGTTACTGTTACAGAATTGCCTAGGGGACTAAAAAGTTAAGTGACTTGCCCTGGGTCAGAGAGCCATTAAGTGTCACAGGCAGGACCTGGAGCCACGTCTTCCTAACAATTCTGAGGCCAGTTTTCTATCCACTACCTCACACTTAAAATCATTTGAAGAAAGTTGTCATACTTATTGAGTGATATATTCATTACACTGTAGCAAATAAAAACACGTAGCTCATTTCTTGAAATGCAATAGGTGTTCTTTCTGACAAAATTAATCCAATTATAGGAATTCAACATAGACTAAATACTATATCTTCATTCTAGTTCAGCTCCAGTACTTACTAGCAGTGTGACTGTGGGCAAGTCATTTAAACCTATATGAGCCTCAGTTTCCTCATCTGTTAAATAAAAATTTAAGTCAGTTAATATGAGGTAAAGGAATAAAAAACTAGACTATATTTACAAATACAGGGAATAAGCTGAATGATGCAGCATAAACATAATCCAACTTGCAAAACAATGTTCTATGAGTATAAATATGTCAAAATATAAAATTCCTATTACAGAGTTAAAGCAACCTGTCCTTTGGATCGAAAACCAGCTTAACTGAAAGAAAATGGGGGAAAAAAACCTTACACTACCTTCGTCTTAAAGGTCACTGTAAAGAAGGTGAAGCTTCCTGTGAGATCCATATACCTCAATCCAGTACCTAACATTTACTGAGCTCATCTCTTTAAGTACTGGGCAGAAGATAAGGGTTATATGATTTCTGTTCTGAGTTCAGGAATTGGAACTGTAAACTTTTAAAGGCATATCAATTCAGCCTCCTCAGGCACCAAGGGACCTTTAATAAATATTTCTGATATGAATGCAATTAACTCATTTGAAGGTCAGGGAGGAGCTTTTCCACCACATTTTATTAGATGAATAACATGCATTACTATTCCTAAAAAAGATCACAGATACTTTAATTATCTTGAACTGAATCACTGTATTAATTGTTTAAAATTTCACCCCAATGGGACATCTAAGTAGTAATACTGTCTTCAATAATATATTTAAGTTATGTCTGTAAACAATTCACTTAAATCTACGTAAGTCTTAGTTTCCTTATTAAATGGTAACAATAATTACACTATTGTTATTTGTTTGTGAGTTATTTGTTCATGTTATTTGTATGTTATTTGTTTGTGATTTATTGTCTTGTTTCCCATTATTTAGTGATCCCTAAAACTGGGATATAATAGGAATATAGTAAGAAAATGTCATCAATAAAGTTTTTCCCTCAGATTTTTTAATTTGCAATTTAATTTAATTTTTAATTTAAATTTAATCTAATTTTAATTTAATTTAAATTTAATTTTTAAATAATTTTCTCATTAATCCAACAATCTCATGACAGTATAATACAAGATGTAGAACAGTTAAGTTTAACAGTAAATTTGGCAATGAGAGATCAAATACACAGTAAGCTTGTTACTATATATTTTTTCTATGGTAACCAAAAATAAACACATTGAGACTAGATTCTTGATTTTAAAATTTAAATTACATACCGGAAAGGGCCTGTCCTGTTAGGAGGTCGAGGGTCCCCCCACATTTCTTCCTGTGTTGGGAGGGCCCCAATAAATGGATTTTTTAAACCAAATGCTGGTAACAGTACCTACATACACACACACACACACACACACACACACACAAAAAAAAAATCAGGATAATTAGTATACTAAAACCTGAAATCACAGTTCCACTTATTTAAGGCTACTTTAAGAAGAGTCATTATATGAGACCCAACTTTACATATTACATATTATTTACATGAAAACAACTTCATTTTTAGAAGTTCATTCAATGATTCAAGTACACTAACTCCTAATATTTAATAAGAATTCATTTTGAACTTTTCTTAGTATCAAAATATTTATTAAGCACTTATACACCAAGCAGAATTCCAAAGTAAGCAGTCTTAGGAAAGTAATTCAAAAATCTTTTAAGTGCTATACAAATGTCAACTATCACTATTACCATTTTTAAGGTGATCAAACATCCAAGGGAAATAACTAGACTAGGACAATTTATTTTTCTTTGTAGTACCCTCACCAGTTAGGGATTTTAACCCTTTGCACTCTGCTGTCCCCTCTCAGGGGACATTGGAATTCTAGCATATCACTCGGATGTCCCCTCTCAAGCACTAAAACAGTTGCATACAGAAAGAATAATACTATGCTTGTTGTGTGGAAAGATAAAAGAATTATTACCATGCTCACCAATTATTATAACACAATTATATATAACAATCTACAATCTACCCAGAGAACATTACGCGGTGGACATATCGTAACAGTCAGTAAGCCTGAAATGGTGTCAGAATATACGGCAAATACAGGTGGTGTGGATCGTGCGGATCAATACGCTTTGACGTATTGTTTCCTCCGTAAATTGGGACAAAGAAAATGGGACTGCATTGTGTGTTCTAACAGGAAAACACCTGGTGGCAGGCGTCAAACCACTTATTACTGTCAAACGTGCACTAACCAGCCTGCAATGCATATTGGGGAGTGTTTCAAAACTTATCATACTGTACAAAATTATAAACAATAAAATATTGGGTTTTTTGCAAATATACATTCTTCGATGTCACCCAATTCATATAAGTCCAATATCATTATAATACGTTACTTGGTTCCAAAATTATACTAAAT
>CM053599.1:68953317-68984577 GCA_028646575.1 Pseudocheirus occidentalis
ATAAATAACATACCTATAATTTCTAGACAATAGATTGAAGGTAAAACAAAGAGAGCTACCCTCCCTTCCTTCACCTGAAGGGAAAGGGTACTAAAGGAATAGGGAGAAAGGAGAGAAATAACCCCATCTCTTTATCATTTATAAGTCAGCAGAGGACTAGAGAAAGGACTTTCTTCTCACCTAAAAGTAAACAAACAATAAGCAAGTAGACAAACTTTGAAGTACTAGGAAAGTTAAAAGAACCTGGTCATTGACAAGTGCTGTCAGTGTACAAGGGACCCCTCAGGTTGTCACTAAAAAACCAATTCTTAGGGTTTCCCACTTCCTCAATCTCTCCTTCCCCATCTTTCTATGAAAGTGCTCAGTGCACTCTTTCATCAGGTCTCTTGCACTACATCTAGTTTTTTCAGCAAAGGAAAGTGTGCTTATTTCTGAGCTTCTTCAACTACGGAGAGAAGCAAAGCATATCTTTGTGCCCAAGGGCAGCAAACACTAGCAGAGGACCTAACATGAGTTTCTCATTCTGACATGTGTTTTAGAAAAGTTTCAAAACTTGTGTCAAAACTGTCCTTGTCAAACCTCTTACTGGCACACCAGCCCATCCTTTTTTCAAGTCCAAGTCCAAGACAGACCTTTGTTCAAAGAAGCTTGGAACCATTAAAGGACCATGATATTTCCCAGAGACAAACCAGCCTGTTCTTCATCATCCATCTGAACAAAAGCTATTCCTCATCCTCTTGGTGTGTGAATGGAATTCTTTTGAGTGACTATTCCTCTTATTAGGAGACTTTAAAATGATCTTGGCCTTTGTTGCAAACAAGACACTACCTCTGCCAACAGGAATATCTGCAGAACCTCACCATCTACACGGAATCCCCCTTCCATTTGAACTCTGCTAGAATACCGTGAGTATACATGTCTTTGTTTTATGTCTTGCTTGATATTAATAATCAGAGCTGTCAAAGCTATATCCATTACATCTTTTAAGGACCCTGCATGATTCTGGCCCATACATGGGAGATATTTTATTGGAGAAGAGCTTTTTTTAAGGCAGCATTTTGCCCTACCAAATTGAAAGATATTTCATAAAGATAAGAAGTAAAATGGGATCTTATATTTTCTATACCTTCCTTTCAATATTTTAATGTCAATTAAAGGAATTAATTTTCTCCCTATACAGGCAGTTGCAAATTAAGGGTTGTCATAAATGCTATCATGATCACCGCTATGAGCCCCATCAACCGCCTCCTTTTCCCAATGGCATCCCATCCCCCTCCAACACAATGCCAATGGAATACTTCACCCCTCCCCTCTCTCAACTGTAGCATCTGATTAATCAACAAGGTACCCGGGAAGACTCCTGCAGCAATGGGTAGGCTAGGCTCTGAAGTTCTGATGACCACCATTTTTATGGGAACAGAGTAGTACCTATTTATTCTTGGGGCTGAGGGAATTATAAGCCCAGACTTAGACTATACCTTCCCACACAAACAATGGTGAAAACAATGGAGAGTTCCCAGAAAAGGGATTGTTCTGTGAAGTTTGAATTCAGTCAAAGGGACACACTTGAAGACCTAGGTCACATGTGGCCTCAGGGACACCGGTTCCCCATCCTTGTCCTAAAATACTATTAGGACAGAAACATGGTTCAACTAGCTTTATTAGACGTCAAATAAATTTTTATGCCCTGGTTAAGAAAAACCACCAAGTTAAAGTTTTTTTAATGAGAAAATATATTCCAAAGTCCAAACTGACCCATCTGTGAATTTTTAGAATATTACCAATTGTTAAAGTTAGGGAGCTCATATTTCTCCTGTCACAGGAACTAAGATAGAGAATATTTTAAAACCACAGAATAACTACATAGATTTAGAACTGGAAGGGACCTTAGATGCCATCAAGTCTAACTCTCATTTCACAGATGAGAAAACTGAGGCTGAAAGGTTAAGTGACTTGCCCAGGATCACACTGCTAGTATCTGAGCTAGAGATCTGAACTCATATGTTCCTGATTCTAAGTTCTGTACTTGTACAATTCAAATGCTTGAAGGTATGGTACTCTAATAGTATTTAAAATATCACAAATGAAAGAGATAAAGTTTTCTTCAGAAAGAAAATATAGGTTTATGGGCAAATTTCAAGTGATCAAATAGAAAACTTTTGAAGAAACAATTGACCATGACAATTAAAACTGAACCAAACGTTTAAATACCATGCTCCCTTTATAAAGGTTTTCTTCTATACTACTATGTATTTCATTATTTTTCTATGAATGCAAGTCAAATATTCCTCAATTATTCTTCACTGGTTATATGTTTTTTTAAAGCATAAATATACTTTAATTTTTAATATCCTTTGTTAAACAATCCTTTAAACAATTTAAGGGTTTTTAAATTTAAACAATTTAAATAATGTTAAACAATTAAAAACAATCCTTTGTCTTTAAAACCTAAAATAAATTTCTAGCAGAAACCTTAATTAACAAAGAAAATTGAAATATGTTTATACATAACCAAAATGCTATTTTTATCTAGCTCATCTTCTAAAAAGTCTAATAAAACAGCTATTACCAGAGGTTGGGACGATTTCACAAATATATGAATGATAGGGAAGGGGAAAATTCTTTTGTTCAGATTAAAGACTGCTTGGAAAACTCTTCCCTCAGGACCTGTCAATTACCTGTTTGTACCACACAAAATTACACAGAACCTTAGCATCTTAGAATCAATGTGGTATCCTTGAGAAGGATCATGGCAGAAAAGACATGGCACTGTAGTTTGGAAAACCTGGGTTCAAATCCCACCACAGAAACTTATTCCTTTCATCTTTTCTTTATCTGTGAAATGAAAGGTCTGGTGTCGGCCTCTAAGATCCCATCCAGCTCCAAGCCTTCGATCTTCTAAACAATAATACTAGCTGTCTGACCCTGGCTGGTCATTTAACCTCTCTCCAGCTTAGTTTCTTCCTCTGTAAAATGGCATCACTAAACCTCTAAAACACAAATCGTAAGGTTACTGTAAGAATGAAATGACACTTTGAACAACTTACAGAACACCCTAACTGGGGGTGTGCCCAAGGTTCTGCCACAGGCTCTCCTCCTTTTTACTCTCCCATTGGTTTAAATGTCATCTCTATAAAACTGACTCCCAAATCTACATATCCAGTCCTAGATGACCAATTAATTGCCCATTAGATGTCTCAAACTGGATGTCCATAGATATTAACATGTCCAAAATTAACTTCATCTTTCCTCCTTTCTTCCAACTTCCCTATTTTTGCTGAAAGTATTACAATCCTTCTAGTCCGCCAGGTTCCTTTATCAGGAAGTCATTGTTCCTCACTCCACAAATAAATCATCTGCCAAATCTTGACAGTTCTACCTCTACAAGACCTCTCACATCTGACCCCTTCTCTCCACTCACAAAGCTACCATTTAAGTTTAAGCACTTACCACCTCTTGCCTAACAACAGCCTTATAATTGGTCTCCCTGCTTCAAACCTCTCACTCCAGTACACTCTCCACATTGTTGCAAAAGTGACTCACCTTGAATGAAGAACTATATTACTCTTCTACTCAAACTCCAATGGCTATCTATTGCCACTAGGCTCAAATATAATTTTTCATTTAGTTTTTAAAGTTCTTTAGAACTTGGCTCCAATCTATATGTCCAGTTTCATTAAATATTAATCTCCTTCACACTCTGGTCTTCACTCGGTTCTTTATATACAACACTCCCACCTCCACCTCCAAGCCTTTGGTTTGTACACCATGCCTAGATGGCAATCCTTTCTCATCTGTCTCATAGAATTCCTCTCTTCCTTCAAGATGCAGTTCAAACAACCTACACATAACCTTCCTTGGTCCCTCCCAACTGCTAGTACCCTTCTTTCCAAGCTAGTTTGCATTTAATTGCCAGATATAATGCACTTATTCTTTGTGATTTGTGTGTACGGATATATCTAGATGTGTACATGTATATATGTCTATCTATGTACATTCACACATACACACACATTCCTACATTGTTGTTTGTCCTTCATTTTTAAAGAGGACAGATGATATCTTGACTTTCATGTGAACTGCATTAAAGTGAGGCATAACTGTGCAGTTGTCAGCCTTGCTCTCACTTCCAGAGTCATCAAAGTCCAGTGGCAGGACAAAAGACAAGATGACTGGTGATATATACACTCTTATATATGTACTTGTTGTCTATCACATTAGAATGTAAACTCCTTTTAAGAAGGGATTGTTTCATTCTTTGCATTTGTATTCCCAGACTCTGGCACATTGCCTGGAATACAGTAGGTATTTAATAAATGCTTGATTAATATTAAACCATTTAAGACAAATATTTATTGCATATCAACTTGTGTTTCTTGATACTGAAAGACAAGGACAGGAACTGAAATGTAATCTGAAGCATAAAATCAACTCACAACTTACACTTCATGACAAACACTATAAAACATCCAGTGCATTATAACACAAAACAAACTTATCTATGGTCTCTATATTTTCACAGGTTTTCAAATGAATGCTATTCTCCATTTACAAATTAAGAAACTAAGAGCTGAAAAAACCTAATAAACCAGCTAAACTTTTCTGGGACAGTTTTCTCATCTACAATATAAGGCAATTGGACTAAAATGGTCTTAAGATCCTTCCAGTTCTAAACTCTGATTCTAAGCTTCCTCAGCAAAGTAGGGTGAGTTCAGAACTAAGGCTCACTGACAGCAAGGCCTAACTCTCTTCCATTTTACTTGTCTCCTTAGCAAAAGCCACCCCTTCCTTCTGATCCCTCTTGTCTCTTTGACATTCTTCTTTAACCTCTAAATCTTCCATCTGCAACAACTGCAATACACTATCCTAAGATCCTACAGATAGGAGAAAAAGACCTATGAGAAGTTAACAATTAGAACCCTTCATCAATTACTAAGGATTTTCATTCTGTGTTAGACATCCAGCTGAGGCTGAATCCACATGACAACAACCTTATACCCAATGTCACACACATCTAATATCATCAGTCCTCTACTTGGACCACTAAGCTACAATACCCAACCCTTCAGCTCTGATCACCATATTTTGGTGGTTACAGACTCAAATATTCCAAATTAGCATTACTTCACAACAGGAAGTAAGAAAATAATAAATTCAAGCACACCAAAGATCAAAATTGAACCCATGATATCATGTACTTTAGAAAAGTCTCCTGGGCCTTAGAACTCTAGACCTAACAAGTTTTCTAAGCACAAAGAATACAAAAGCTGGGTACTTTTAGTTTAGAACAGAAGCCGCTGCCTCTCTATGAGTATCAGTTTTCCCATCTGTAAAATGGGAGGTTTGGACTAGATGATCACTAAAGTTCCTTACAGTCTAATTTACCGGCTCATCTTTGACATCTCTTTTTCTTGGAGAACACTTATAGAACAAAGAATTAAAATACAAAATTAACTGAAGAAATGCTGATACTTCTAACTATAAATAGTATAAAATTCCATTAAAACTCTTCCCCAAGTGGTAAAGAGTTATTAAAAAAAAAAAAAAGGTACTGCCAAAATCATCAATAAGGTCCTGTAGAGCTCTAACATTCGGTAAGAGAAAAAAAAGCCAAAATAAACGAACCTTTAGCCAAAATGAGGCAGAGACACCAACCAAAGACCTATCTCCCCTTGCTAACTCACAGAAAGGAAACCCTGGAGTGTGCGGGCTGGGTGGCAGGCAGTTTACCAGCCAGTGAGCAATGCTAACTTAAGGAAATTATCGCAGGAACGATAAATTCTTTCCTGCATCCCAAGAAAGCTAAGGACAGAAGAGACCTGTCCAAGCCCGGACCCTTAATCCCCGGAGGACTGGAGGAGGGGCGGCGGGGAGAGCTTCAATAACCAGGAGGATTCTCCATCCAGAGTCTTTATGTGAGTTTGAAATTCCCCACCAAGCACCCGAAAAACCCACCACCAAACCCTCTAGGGTCCTTCTAACTGGCCCGCGACCCAGGCGGGGGCAGTCGGTTGTCGGGGAGGCTCGACCCGCCCGCCCTGGATTCGCTTGGGCCGGAATGCGTGGCGACGCCACTCCCCGCCGGGTCGGACTCGGCTTCCCCAGCAGCGGGGATCAGCCGCGGCCCGCGCCCGGGGCCGAGCTAGGCCGGTAACCTCGCCTCCTCGTGCGCCTGGATCCCCGAGGCCTACGCCGACCGCGCCGCCGCCACCGCCCCCATCAGGTAAGCGACAGCCCCCCAGAGAGGGGCAGGCCAGGCCGCTGCTCCGGAGGCCTCATCCAACTCTTGTTTCTGAGCGAGCTGAGGCTGCCAGTTCATGCGGGCCTCTTCAGGCCCGCCGACGCGGCCGTCGAGGAGGGGTCGGTGGCCCGAACGTCTCTCCCCAACGCGACGTCGAAGGCCAGGGACCAAGGCAGGCCAACACCGGACATACCATCACCAGCCCCAGCTCCGCTCGCCAGTGACCCTTACCTGAGACAGCGACAGCTACACCGTCGCCGCCTCCTCAGTCGCCGCAGTCACCGACCCAGCTCTAAAGAGACCGGAACTTCCTCCCAACCCCCTCCGCGGCCGCTCCGCAGGCCTCCACAAAGGCGCCCCCTCCGACTCCAAAGCTCACTGGGAACTGTAGTCGAGCTCGATGCTCCACTGACTACGACTCCCAGCGTGCACCGCGCCAGGAAGTGGCCCTCGGTCGGGCGGAAGGGGGGATGGAGCGAAGGAGGTGAAGGAAGGCACCGAGGACACGTGAAACGCGGAGACATCCAATGAGAAGGATGCTGCCACTACGGCTCCCAAAATGGCGCTCGATTCTCGACCGCCGTTATATCGAGGCTTACTGGGAGTAGTAGTTTGGCAGACCTGAGGACCTCCCTCACTTTATAAAGCTTTTTCCTCTGCCCAGAGAAGAACTCGAAAAAGCTGAAATATAAGCTAAAGATAACCTTACGCATCAAAATAGGACCTGCTTTCCTCTTTTGCTGGCCTCCGTTTATCTCCTGCGGCTTTTATACGTTTAATACAACAGCTTCTCTTCCGACAAAAGTTCAGTTCAAAACAATAATCGTGTATTAAGCACCTCCTGGAGACACAGGGGGCCAGGGAGCAAAGGACGGACAAGCATTCACACTTGATGCGCAGGACGCTAAAAGCTGAAGAAACAAAGCAAACTGGAAAGCACGTCCTGCCCTCAAGGAGTTCACATTCTAACACTGTCCGCAGAGTATCCCCTCTGCTCTCATGAAGCTCCTGACTCTGGCAATTGGTGGGAATGGGATGGAGGGGATGATCATCCCAAAGTCCGGATGGACGCTGTGGGAGGCTACCTATTTCTAACACCATCCCTTATGAGCTGCCATCACACCAAGGCTCTTATGCCAACAAGATGTAATTAGTCAATTAGCTTTTAGCAAAGTTTTTTAGTAAGATGGTATATATTAAGAATAGCTAGTACAGCCATTCTTCCCAAAATTCTGGAGTATCTTCACCCTCAAATACACAAAAAGGTCACTGAGATATCTGGTCTCAAATTTAAGGACAATTCACAAATCCACCCAGGAACCTTTTCTTCCATAGATAACTGGCATTCTTCTCTGGCACCAGTTGTTGAAGCTACCAACCTTCCAAGGTCTATGGTCCTTCCACCTCCATTTGTCCTGTGTGCATCCTTCTACTTGACAACTCCAAACCCTGTACTTTGGCCTCACCAAGACCTCCAGAGCCTCTACTCTTCAGATCTGAACTTTCAGACTTCCTATTTTCCCTGGGAGAAGGTTTCTTTGGACCCATTCGCCTATTTTCATGCTGAACTGTGGATAGCTCAGGCTAAATAATGCTGTTTCCAGCCTGTGGGGTCAGATTGTAGTTCTCTTCCTGTACAGGAAGAAAATCATAACTTTTCTGCCACTTTTGCTCCCCTAGGGAAACAGCTTGAATTGGTCAGAATTGTACAAACCCACCAGGAACAGTTCTAAAAATTATACACTTGCTCTGTTGTTTGGAACCAGTAGAACCCATTATTCCACACTAGAGAGTCTCTTTGGGTCAGATATCCAAGGTCATCATGGAGGGTTTTCATCACCGTGAATGAGTAGACTTTGAATAGATTTAATTCTCATCACACTTGGTGTTTGTAGCAGGTATCTAACATCTGCCCTTCCTCAACCATAGCGTGCCTGCAGGTGAACTAGGCTTGATTGCCAAAGGGCCACAGCCCTCTCTCAGTTATTACTACTACTCACACAGAGATCCTATCTTCTGGTACTGAGCCAGCTGTCAGGCATCCATGGTCAATCTAAGTAGAACAAATTGGTGAAAGCTTTTGTCAATAGAGAAGCCATTCAAAGCATCACTAGGAGTACATGTGGATCAAAAGTATAATTTTCATGATCAGAGGATGAAAAACAGGTCACCCAGGACCAGGGAAAGTGAAGGAGAGAAATAAAAGACTGGGTCATGGAGAAAAGGGATGGGCAACAGCACTCATAGCATTTTTTGGGTGGTTTTCATGGTTTTGTTCTTCCAGCTTGTAGTAGGACTCACTATCTCCTGCTTTTTCTCCACCACTTCTTATACTCCTCTCCTTCTGCTTTACCCCTAAAGGTGATGGTTGGCAAAAATTCCTCCAAACCCTGAGTTCATCTGTGACTGACAAGGAAATTCAGTGACACTGCATGCCCTTCTCCTCCCCTTCCTCTTCTTTTCTCTCCTTTCCTTTGTACTGGATGGATCTCACTTACTTTTCCACAGAGATATATCCATCCACTAAGGGGTTGCACTCCACCCCTGCCACCTACCTATGTAGGAAGCAATGCCTTTAGGTTCCAGCCCCAGGTTCTCTCCTTTGATAATCCTGTTAGTGCCTCCTTTCCCTAAACCACAAGTTCACTTCCACCACTGGCATACTCTCCAAATGAAGTTCCGGTTCCACACTCTCTTATGTCAACAGACTTGCTTACCTCATATGAGAGATCACCTTCATCCCATTAATGATTAATGAGGTTTCTGACTCATGGGGACTATGGGAAAGGATACTTGTATTTGCATTGGTTGTCATTTGCTGGTAACACACGCTGCACATCTAAGTCACGATACATCTCTTAGGAGACTTCCAGCCCAGTGCTTATCAGAACATAGGTCAGTGAATTGCTGTCTACCTATACTTAGAATTAGACTCTATTATACAAGTCTCAAAATTTTTTCAGTGACAGCCTATTTCAAGGCCAAGAAACACAAATTGAGATAATGACTCTCACTGCCAATAAGTCCCCTACCATAAAATGCAGGCAGCTTCTAGTGGTCTTTGCTGTATTTGCTGAAAATCATCCCCAAGCCTTCTATTCTTGAGGTTGTTGAATTGTGTAGTGGACAGAATGCTGAGCCTGGAGTCAGGAGGACTTGATTTCAAATTTGACCTGAAACACCATCTGTGTAACCCTCAGCAAGTTACTTAACCTCTGTTTGCCTAGGTTTTCTTAGCTGTAAAAAATGAAGATAATAGCACTTAATGCCCAGGGTTGTTGTGGGGAACAAATGAGATGACCATTGTAAGGCACTAAGTGCTATACAATTATTAGCTATTGTTATTATTATTATTAGCATTGGTGTGTAATAGAAAAGACTTGCTCGTGTCAGAAAGTCAGGGAGCACCCCCTCTGGGATACTCTTCCAACTGGGCATTAATAGGCAGGAGTCTCCAGAGGACAACTTAACTACTACCTCCAGTAGGAGTCCTAGGATAACTCTTGAGTCATTGAGATCTCTAGTACTGTCACTCATGAACCCCCACCAGTGTGCTCCTAATTAACAATTTCCCAATCAGATTTAAACAGCTTTTAGAAAAAGTTATTTACTATTTACATAGTAAGAAGAGTTGGTATAAAACATTTCCCCCAAAAAGTTCGGGGCACACTTTCACTAATATATATTCATAATATAAGGGATGAAGTTAAATTTAGAGTATGTGGGTAGTGCATACATATATGTAGAGAAAATGTGTGGCCAAAGTGTAAACTCACAACTGAGAGCCAGTGTGGCTTCAGAAAGGGCTGAGGAATGGTCAGTATGGTGTTTGCTGCCAGACAACTCCAGGAGAAATGCCAGGAGCAGAACAGAGGTCTGTAACAAACGTTTGTAGAACTGAACAAGGTCTTTGATGCTGTCAGTTGTGAGGACTTATGGAAAATGATGTCAAAATCTGGTTGCCTGGAGAAGTTCATTAGCATTGTATGTCAATTTCATGACAGACTTGCCAAGATTCTGGGTAATGGAAATGCTCTTGTGCCTTCCCAGTCACCAATGGAGTGAAACAAGGCTGTGTGCTTGCTCCCATGCTTTTTAGCTTGATATTTTCAGTCATGTTGTCAACTGCCTTCACTGAGGATGAACATGGATGGTATCAAGGTCAGCTACTACACTGATGTTAAATTCTTCAACTTGAAAGGGCTATAAGCCAAGCCCAAAGCAGAGGGAGTGTTGATGCTTGATTTTCTTTTTGCAAATGATTGTACACTCAATGCAGCCTCTGAAGTTGAGATGCAACAAAGTATGGATTGATTCTCTGCTGTTTGTGCCAATTTTGGCCTAACAATTAACACCAAGAAAACATAATTCCTCCGCCAACCGTGACCACACCATCCATACATGGAACTATCAGTTACAGCAAATGGAGAGGTTTTGAATACTGTGGATAAGTTTACTTGCCTTGACAGTGTACTTTCCAGGGATGTATATGTTGATAATGAGGTTGACAAATGCATTGCCAGAACTAATTCAGTGTTTGGGAGTCTCTAAAGGAAAGTATGAGAGAAAAGAGTAGTATCAGACTACTAAACTGAAAGTCTACAGAACCATCGTGCTCACCTCATTGTTATATGCATGTGAAAGCTAGACAGTCTACCAATGTCATGCCAGGAAACTGAATCACTTCCATTCTAATTATTTTAGGAAGATTCTGAAGATCACCTGGCACATTAAGATACCAGACACTAAGGTCTTTTCCTGAACTAAACCGCCAAGCATTCAAACTCTGCTTCAGAGAGCCCAACTCCAAAGGACTGGTCATGTTGTTCGAATGCAAATGCTTGCCAAAAAGACCATTTTAGGAAGAACATATACAGGGCAAGCATTCACATAGTGGGCAGAAGAAGCAATGCAAGGACACTCTCAAGGTCTCTCTTAAGAACTTCGGAACTGATTGTGTAACATGGGAGACACTGGCACAGGACTAACCGGCATAGTATGCCCACATTAGAGAAGGTGCTGTGTTCTATGAGCAAAGCAGAATTGAAATAGCTCAAAAGAAATTCAAGATGCGCAGATTTAGAGATTGTTCACATGGACCTGTACCCAGCCTGTGATAGAACATTCCGAGCTTGTATTTGGTCTGATCAGCCACAGTCGGACACACTGAAACTCAACTCTAACATTTTGGTCCTCTTTAAGAACAAAGTACATCAACCATTATTGGTCAATCAATGAAAGTCAGAGTGATTTGGGTTTAAAGATATGATCAAGTAGCTCCATTTGAATCACAGAGGACTTTTTGGAAGCCTGTTTTTTCAGTTAGGTTTCAAGATATCATAAATAAAAATTACATTGGACAAAAAGTTAATTGCCCCAACTTTTTGGGAAAAAAATGATCAGATAAATGGGGGGAATGTAGCCCCCGAGCCCCAAAATACCTTATGAAGTATAAACAATCAAAAAAATTCCATTGGACAGCATACCCACAAGGACAGAGAGACAGAAGGAGAAAGAAGAGGAGGAGAAGGAAGAGGAGAAGGGGGAGGAAACAGCAGCATTGCCCAAATCAAAATGGACTTTTGGGTCCCCAAGGGGCAGTTACTACTATTCATAGATCGTTGTTCATCCTTCATTCTCAAAGATGACCAATGACATCACGAGGGTGATGGCTTGATTTTCAAGTGAATCAGATTTAAGTGAGGCAGAGCTGTACAAAGTTGTGAGCCTCACTTTCTCCTCCAGTCACAGGTTTTTCTTCTTATTTTTCTTTCATTTTAATTCACCCTTCACTTTTGACTCCCCAACTTAGAGTTTGTTTTACCTAAGACTGTTCCCTTAATTATCCTTCCCTATGGTCTAAGCCCATTTCTCTCCCTGTCTCCTCCTATTTCCCTTTTGGGTTTGTTTATACTACAGTCTTTGTGTGTGTGTGTGTCTGTATATGTGTCAGTATATAACTATATTCAACTTTTTGGGGGGTCATTTTAGATGAAAGTGAGGTTCATAAGATGGTGTTTCCCCCACTTGTTCCACCCCCCCCACTTGTTCCACCATGTTTGAATGTTCTTCATCTTATACACCTTTATTAAAATCTTAATTTTGAGGAAGGGAGCAGACTTATTCCTCATTCTCTACACTTCACCACTACACCCCAGCTGCCTTCTGTTTGCATCACTGCAGCCCCTTTCTCCCATTGATGAGTTTCTCCTGAACCTCCATTTTGGGGAAAAGTCCAGACTAGTCATCCTTCATTTTGCTACCATAACCTTGCTACCTAACCTTGCTACCATGTTTTGGCTACCTTCTTCCTTCCTCCCTCCCTGTGGCCCCTTTGGTAAGTTCTTTTCCAAACCTCAGTTTTGGGGATGGGCCCAGACAAGTGAAGAATCCTTTTTTTTGAAAGGTCAGTTGGGGTTAAGTGACTTGTCCGAGGTCACAGGGCTAGTAAGTGTTAGGTGTCTGAGGTCGAATTTGAACTCAGGTCCTCCTGACTCCAGGGCCGGTGCTCTATTCACTGCACCACCTAGCAGCCCCATAGAATCATTTATTCTCTGGTCTTTGCTACCATTCCTCAGCCCTGCTTTCAGCCCCGCCTTGGTGTTTGAAACAGTATGTCTTTTACTGCAGTTGCAGAAAATCTAGATTCCCCTCTCAAAAGTCACCAGTCCCAGAAGTCTCAGTTCACATTTTTTTTTTTAAGTCAGATGTGTTATTAATGTTAGCCTCTTGTTTTGTATTTTTGTTTATGTATTCCTCAAGGTCCTTTGCAACTTTTTTCTGTGGTGTAAAGTGAAAGCTCTCCTATACTCAACACCATTTGCTCCTGTTCCATTACCTACATCTGTAGAAACCTAGATATGAGTTTCACATAAGCTACATTTGGAAATTCAGTGTGAACTTTGGAAGGTTACAAACCCAAAGAGAATTTGATTTGGAGGAGAGACACCCAAAGGATCAAACCCAACCAATAGAAACCCAGAGCTTGGGGGGAGCCTGGTTCATGGGTAACATTTACTTGAAATATATATTTATTTGTGTGCCTGTTGTTTCCATCAGCAGGATGCAAATTCCTTGAGGGAGCAGAAAATGTTTTAATTCTTCTAACAGAACCCATTTTATTATTATTAAATAAATTTTGGATTTTATATGACAATATGCATCTCTATTACACACACACACACACTTTAGGAAGTTTTTAAAAGCTTGTAATACATTTATTACAATAGTTCCAGTGCTGATTTGCTTATATGTGTCCCCCCCCTAAACTTCCTTTCTTACCTTTTTTGTGTTTATTTTTTGTTTTTGGTTTGTTGTTGGGTTTTTTTTTTTATTACCAAAAAAATATTGATAACTCTGGGAAAAGGTATACACAGTTTAGTGACTTTAGGAATGTCTTCCAAATTGCTTTCCAGAATGGTTGAATCAATTTATGGCTCTACCAATAGAGCTTTAGTATTCCTGTCCTCCTACAGCCCCTCAAAAGATTGCCCTTATCCTTTTTTGTCATTGTTGCCAATCTGATGGTTATGAGGTAGAAAGTAAGAGTTGTTTTAATTAGCATTTTTCTTATTAGTAGTAATTTGGAGATTTAAAAAAAATATGGTTGTGGATAGTTTGCCTTTCTTCATTTGAGAACTTCTTGTTCATATCCTTTGACCGTTTATGTGTGGGGGTGGGGGGCAGGAGATGGCTCTTGTTTTTAAATATTTGGTAGTTGATAGTATTAATTAGCTCTCTTTCTTTCCTTTCCCTTTTTGTCTCTGGATAGTTAAATAGCCATACTCTATGATAACAATTGTTTCTTTTTCTTTAGCTAAGGGACAATATAACTAATGGTCTCTTAGATCTGCACGATTCTCTCTTTTACTGCTTTATAGTGTTATATTAAACAGAAAGTTAGGAACACAATCACAATTGCTCACAATCCCAGTTAGGAAAATTCCTAACATTAGGAAGAGGTTTGGCTCACTGCCTTCATTTAAATTTCTATTTATCTCTAGTTATTCCCATCCTCTATGACTGAGGCAAAATTCAGGTTATCAAAAATGTTTGAGGGGCGGCTAGGTGGCGCAGTGAATAGAGCACCGGCCCTGCAGTCAGGAGTACCTGAGTTCAAATCCGGCCTCAGACACTTAACACAAAAACTAGCCATGTGACCTTGGGCAAGTCACTTAACCCCAACTGCCCTGTAAAAAAAAAAAAAGCAAAAAAAAATGTTTGAGTAAAGAATTGAGAAGAGAGAGTGTCGAGAAAACTGGAAAAGAGAAGACCTTTTATTGGAATTTTCTTTGGTCCTTAAAGAGGTGGATAAAATTGATGGCTTCAGCCTGTCTTCTGCCTGTGAGGCTGATAACTTTCCTCTATCTCTCTCTTCTGTGTCTTGACTTAGTCCTACTTTTTCTTTCTCTTTTTCTCCTGTTTTCCTTGTGCAGCTAATTTTTTCAAACTAGGGAGGTTGATGGCATTACTGTTGCTACTGTCAACTATTGTGTTCACTACCATTTTCTCTCAATTTGCCCCACATTCAAATCTTTGGTGTTATTTTATATAAAATCCAGACATTACAATCTTCTCAATTTTTTTGTTGGTCTTTTTGGAGGGAAGAAGACAGTACAGTTGGGGGTAAGTGACTTGTCCAAGGTCACACAGCTAGTGTTATGTGTCTATGGCTGGATTTGAACTCAGATCCTCCTGACTCCAGGGCTGGTACTCTATTCACTGCCCTACCTAGCTGCCCCATAATCCTCTCATTTTAAGTGTACTGACTTTGCTTGTAAAAAAAAGTTTTTCAATTTTATGTAATCAAAACTGTCCATTTTACCTCTTACGATTCTCTCTATCCAATTTTTGGTGAACAACTCGCACGCGCGCGCACACACACACATAAAAGGTATTTCCTTCCCTATTTGTAAATGGTGGAGTAGATAGAACATAGAGCCTAGAGTCAGCAAGACCTGAGTTCCTACTTACTACCTGTGTGACCCTAAGCAAATCACTTAACCTCTACCTGCCTCAGTTTCTTCAACTATAAAATGAGCATCATAATAGCACCTATTTCAAAGAGTTGTTGTGTGGATCAAATGAAATATTTATAAAGAACTTAACAGTGCCTGGCACTTAATAAATGCTTCCTCCCTTCCCTTCCCCACCATGTTCTAATTTATTTATGATATGACCTTTTATAACAAAGTTATATATCCATTTAGAATTTATTGTGGAATTATTGAGTTATGCTGATTCAGTGACCTACTGTTCCCAATCCTGCTTGTAAATCAGAATTGGGGGAGATTCTTTTCAGGGGGGTTCTATTAGGGAGGATGTACCCCTCTCTGTGATGTTTGTGCCCCACCTATTAAACATCACATACTTGCCTCCTTGGGGAAGAGCGGAGATGCAATGGCCTATCCCTTTTTGCTGGTTGTCTTTATTTGTCTTTATTTATCTATCTATCTTTTGTCTATCCAAATTATCTTTATCTCATGAAAGTTATCAATAAAAACTAGTTCCATCTTGAATCCCTTGTTCATCTCCAATGATCAGCTCTTTAATGTATTTTTACCTTAACATATTTTAGTAAACTCCTTTTAATTCTCCTTTTCCTGAGTTTTGCTTCATTAGTCAGAGTGAAACCCCATAATTTTCTTTTTTAACAGCATATAAACTGAGACGTTAGTCTAAATATGATTCTTGCCACATTACTTTGTCTCATGATGATCTCTCAGGTTCTCTCCTATGGCCCTATAAATTCAAGAGTTTCCCATACATGGTGCCTTCCTCAGAAGGGAATAACATTTCCTGTCTTCCCATAAGTAAGCCTCCCTTCTCACTCCCAGATAGCTTATCTTTTTCCCAGAAGTGGCAGTATACTGGATTTAGCAGACCAGCTCAGCCTTCTAGAGGAGCACTTCAGAGTTCAGATTCAGTGGGAAGCCTTTGTGAAATATCAAAAACAAAATGGCCTCAAAATAAAGTTACCAGAACCAAGATCCTGCCTAATTTTAGGCCAAGTGGAAAAGGTTCTAGACCCAGAAATCTAACCATAGAATCTAGAGCCAGAAGGAACCTCAGAAATCATCTAATCTAATGTTCAATGTTGTCAATAACAACAACCACTAACACCATTACTCCTACTCCTACCACTACTCCTACTACTCCCACTATTTCTACTACACTTACTACTCCTCTTACTACAACATAGTGCTTCTTATATACCAAGCACTGTTCTAAATACTTTACAAGTATTTTCCCATTTGATCCTTACCACAACCCTGGGAAGTAGGTGCTATCATTGTCCCCGATTCACAGATGACAATAGTGAGGCCCCCCAAAAAGGTAACTTGTTCAAGGACCCAAAGATGAAAAGTAGCAGAGCCAAGATTCCCTGTACCCACTGATCTTGTGCCCAACACCCTGTTTCACTGCTCCTATCAGCCACAGAACAATAACATATCTCTAAGGTAGACCAGCCTATTCCTGGAGATTCAACTAAGACAAAGAGAATGAATATGATTTACACCAAGTCATAGAGTAACCAGAATTAACCTCAGCTGAGTCATCAGCCAGAAAGGAAAAGCATTCTCTGTTTTGGCCCAGTCCCATGGATCACATCTTCCTCAGGCATCCAATTTTTCAGTCCACCTTGGGGATTATCTGTGGTCCAAAAATACTTCAGCTATAGATTATTTTTTTCCTGACCATTCAAGTAGGTGGACAGACTACCTTCTCATTTTAGAGCTAGAGGGAAACTTTTTTGTTGTTAAGTCATTTTAGTCGTGTGCAACTCTTTGCAATTCGTTTTTTGGGGGGTTTTCTTGGCAGAGATACTGGAGTGGTTTGCTATTAACCTTCTCCAGCTCATTTTACAGATGAGGAAACTGAAGCAAACAGGGTGAAGTGACTTGCCCAAGGTCACACAGCTTGTAAGAGTCTGAGGCCGGATTTGAACTCATGAAGAAGAGTCTTCCTGAAGGAAACTTAGAGATCATTTATCAGGTGAAGAAACTAAAACCCAGGCAAGGGACAGGATTTTTCCCAGAGTCACATAGTTAAGAATTCAAACCTAAACCTCCTGATTCTAAATCCAGAGCTATTTCTACTACCCTGATACACTAGGAAGATTATTTGTTTTCAGTGCCATAATGAAGAAGAAAAACACACTACAGAAAAAACACAGATTAAGAGAATGACCATCTTATAAGAGTGAAAAAAAATGACTTGCTCTGGACTCAGTGATCCCACTGATAGGATAATACTTTTCAAAGTATTACTAAGGGTCCATGTGATATAGGTCATAGGTCTTAGAGCCAGGAAAGCTCAAAAATCTCTTTCAGTTCTGAGATACTGTTATCTATAACTTGAGTTTGAGTCTCAGTTCTGATGTGTGACCCTGGGACAAGTTACTTAACCTCTTTGAGATTTGTGCTATTTACACTGGATTGTTTTTCTAAGACTTACAAATTTAATGGAAATGACAACTCTTATTAAAAGGAAGAAAAACCTATCTGGACAAAAATATTCATAGAATCTTTTTTGAAAAACAAAGATAAAAGGTCCAACAGATGGGCAATGGTTGAATAAATGGTGTTGTAACAACAGGATGGAATATAATATAACATGTGCTGAGACACTAGTTCCAACTCCCTGATAAGTTAGACCCATAGAGCTCAGCTAGAACATTCCTTTCAGGACTCTCAGGGTAGCCCTGAGGGCTTGGGAAGAGAGGGAGTATCTTTCTAGTACTATAGCTTATGAGCCAGTGTACTTTTTACCTTCATTGTCAGTTCAGCATCATTTGTTTAGTTGGACAGATTTAAGTATTTACTAGAGGAGGGGCAGGGAACCTTCGGCCTCAAGGCCATATGTAACCCTCTAGGTCCTCAAGTGAGGCGCTTTGACTGAATCCAAACTTTAGCAGAAGGTCTACACTTGACTGAAGGGCTTAAGGACCTAGGGGGTCACATGTGGCCTCAAGGCTGCAGGTTCCCCACCCTTGTACTAGAGTAATACTTGTAAAACATTGCCACAAAAGAATGTTGCATATTCTTCTATAAGCACATCTAGAATCCAGGGAAAAGGAGACTCAAGCTCCCCTGTAGCAAAAGTATGACTCACAGCCCCTAGTTGCTGGTTGATTTTGGTCAAGTCCATGAGAACACTAATCTTTAACAGATCAAATTTCTCAAAAACTGTAGCATATATTAACTACAAATATATTTCCATGCTGATTCCGGGCTTCCATCACTGATGGAGACTTCTGTCAATAGCATGAAAGAGGAAATACTTGCACCAAGTCAGGTAGATCCAAGTATTACCCAGAGTTTATTCACAAAGCCAGGAATTACAAGTAGTTAGGTTCTTGCATGATAATGGAAAAATCATTTAACCTCTCTGAGACTCAATTTCCTTATCTACAAAAAAGTAGTGGCAATAGCTAGACTCCCTACTTGGTAGGACAATTCTGGTGTCACTTTGTAAAGTCACTTAGTAAACTGAAAACTATTTAAACAAATGTGACTCATATTTATTTTTAAAGGAGGCAGGATGTTGTAATGAAAAGAACAGTGGACTTGGAATCAGGAGACAAAGGTTTCAATCCCAGCTCCATGAACTTGGACAAGTCCTTTAGATTCTCCGAGCTGCCATTTCCTCATCTGCAAAATGAAAATAACATTTGTGCTACTGACTTTACAGGGCTGTTGAGGCAAAAGTGCTTCACAGACCTAAAAATTCTATAGCAATGAGAGTTATTATTATTATTATTGCCAATATAAGTATGCTGGTTAAGCATGTAGAGGAAAGAATTTTTTTTTCCTCTCTGAAAATCTCAATAGATTAGACAGGTTGCATTTGGCCCAATAGCCATTTAAACTCTGAACCTCACTTTTCTCATCTGCATAATGGTGATAATAATACCTAGAGGACTTGCTTTACTCAGCAATTAGGAAGATCAAAAAGAAGATCATGAGCAGAGTAACTGGTAGAGCCAACTGGTAGTGATTATCCCCATGGGCAATATTCCATGGGACTTGCTTCCAAATGTAGAGCAGAAGAGGGACCTGGGAAGGATAATTTAAATTCTGAAATCATGTTGGACCACCTAAGGGTGGGGTCTCTTTCCTTATCCATCAGAGAAGTAATGTGGTTATGCTTTGAGTATGAGATGCAGAGCAAACTAAGCATATATGGCAGACAAGTCGCCCACAACAAACATGGACCATCTTGCCAGGACAAAAAGTAATAAGAGTCTAAAAGTCTACTTTTAGAAATGTAACTCCCCAGGGGCAGCCAGGTGGTGCAGTGAATAGAGCACTGGCCCTGGAGGCAGGAGGACCTGAATTCAAATCTGACCTCAGACACTTGACCCATTTATTAGCTGTGTGACTTTGGGCAAGTCACAGAATCCTAATTGCCCTCCAAAAAAAAATGTAACTCATCTGCTCAAAAGACTTTAGTTGCTCCCTCTTACCTCTTGAGTAAAATTTATAATCCTTTGCTGGAACTCAAGGTTCCTTCCCAGTCTCATCTCATATTACTTCCCTCAAAACACTCAGACAAACTGGATAACTCTGCCTGTGTTCTCCCACCTCCGTGCTTTTGCTTTTTTACCTTGTTCCTTAAACTTGGAATAGCCCATCCTCTAAAGACCAATTCAAATGTCACCTCCTCCAGAAAGACTTTCCTGATGTACTGTCAGTAATGACCTGCTCTTTCAGATTTCATATGGCACTTTGTTTTGTTTTCATCTGATAATGTATAATAATATCACAGGCTCTGGGATCACTCTCTCAACCCACATTCAAAATAGTTCCCAGAATGAGACTAAATCTTCTCCCCTTAAGATTCTAGTGGCGGTTCTCAATCTGTGGGTTATGTTCAATTTGTAACAGTGAAAATACATCCTGCATATCAGATAGATTCATAGCAGTAGCAAAATTACAGTTACGAAATAGCAACAAAAATAATTTTATGGTTGAGGGTCACCACAACATGAGGAACTGTATTAAAGAGTCGCAGCATTAGGAAGGTTGAGAACCACTGTTCTAGGGGATAGCTCTATAACAGAGGGCTGAAGTTTCTGAAACTATCACTCATGAGGCCCCATCCAATGTATTCCCTCAATATCAACCAATCTTCAGTTAATATTTAATCCAATATCATATAACGAATCAATGTTGATTAGTTTTACAAAGGAATATTTACTGAGAAGGTATAGCAAAGATTGAAGCACAGCCTCCCAAACCAGGAGCATTCCCCCTCGACCACACTGGTCCTTGAGGAGTTGAGCTCAAACTTAGAGATGGTGCTATAAAACATTGCTTTGCTTCCCTCTGTTTCCCACTAAGGTCACTTTTGGGTGTGGTGTAACAGATGGGTTGAGACCTGGCTTGCACGACTTTACTGCTCAGTCAATTCACTTCTGGGCTAAACCAAGCAGGGCACCTGTCTGGTCTGGCTCTTCATCCAACTTGGCTGCTCTTGCTATAGGCAGACTGTTTCAGCTCCCGGACCAAGAAAGGCACTTCTAGCCTTTCAAAGTTCACAAGGTTGTAACCTGGTCCATTTCATCACTAGTGCTCATTCACCTAAAATCAGGAAAGAATAACCCAGAGAAACAAAAGAAATAGAGGCATCATGTGGTTGGGTAATGAGATAAGGCCTCTGTGCCAACAGGCCTCTACCACCACAACTACCCCTACTCCCACCCAGAGGACGACAGCCTTCCTTCTTTGTCCTCATCTGCAAGTGACCAGGAAAATATCTGTTCAAGCCTTTTGTAAGCACACTTAGTTCTCTAGCTCAAAAGTCAATTATAAGGCATTTCACGATCATTCAATAAGCCAACAGGAAACAGGGCATTTTGTGAAGCAGGAAAGGCACATTTCCAGAAGCAGGCTCACTAAACCTCCACATCACTTGCTATGTAGCTGAAAGAGTATATAGGGATGCATGAGCATAAAGCATGCTATGCAGTATATAGCATAAGCATAGAGCATGCTACAAAGACTGGCCCTCTTTGGGCAGGCCTCTCTTATCTGCTAGTGTTTGTATTGACCTTTTATTCCCAATTAAACTATAAGTTCCACAAGGACATTAACCCCATCCCTTAACACAGTGCTCTCTATACATAGTAGGTACATTAACAAATGTTTACAGAATTGAATTTGCTTAATTGAAATGCATAAGTTTGTCTGTTAACAATAATTTTGCTGAGAAGCCCAAGTCCCTCTCTGGCTCTCTCATAACATATACCATCATAGTGGTGGGATGGGGGAAAGAAAGGAAGGATTATTACCCTTGTTTAACAGGTGAGGAAACTGAGGCACAGAAATGCTAAAGAATTTATCAAGAATTTGCCAAGCCAGACAGTGATAGAAAAAGCGCTTTGGAAAAAAGCGCTGGGTTCTAATTCTGGCTCTGACAAATAGGTTTAACCCAGAGCCAGTCACTTTACTTTTCTGTTTCCTTATCTGTTAAATAGAAATAGTGATATCCGTCCTGCCTAAGAGGACACTTATAAGAAAGTGATTCATAAACCATAAAGTCCTATAGAAATAAAGAGTTTTAAAATATTATTATTACATCTCAATCTTCTTTTAGACTGACTCCAATTGCCTTTCACCTGCCAAGAACAGAGTACAGGGAGGAATGAGGGAGTTATAGACTTCTCATTTTAAGATCTGCCTTTTCGAAGAAATCAAGGAAAATAAACTCCAGGGAAAAAGGAGGCTTTGTGTTTGCACTTTCTGTAGTCTCTGTATAACACACTACCACAAGCCATTGTTCAGGACAGAAAGTGGAAGCATTGAAAAATGGTGTCCCAGACAAAAGGGAACACAGAGGGTCTGAACACTGGACATCAAGAGGAGAACAATGCTCTCACTCATGGAGTCCCAGGACAGACTGTCATTTGTTGAGGGGCCTTTTCGTTACAAGAAGCATTTATACAGGGAGGGAATAAGTCAAAGAATCAATGAATGTAGGCCCTGGAGGGAACCTTAGTTCAGACCCTTGGTTTTACACACGGGGAGATGACAACCCTGGGAAAGGAAGAAGCTTGCCCCAGGTTACACAGCTAATTGAGAAGCAGCCTCCTCAAGACTAGACCCTGGATCATGTGATTACGTGTCCAGAGCTCTTTCAGACATGCCACAGCCACCTCATAAGATAGAGACTATCTTTGCATTTATGTGGTGGTTGCATTGGATTGGAGATGGGAGGAGGTGGAAACAATGAAGTCAGCTAGGAATTTATTCAAATAGTCAGTGCAAGATGCGATGAGGGCCATTTGGGGAGAGTGATGGCCATGTGAGTAAAGGAGACAGAGGGGAAAGATATAAAATCAGGAGTTAGCAGAATTTGATGACTGATTTGGATCTGCTGGTTAAGGGGAAGGAGACAGTCAAAGACATTTAAAGTATGACTCTTCACTATTCCTCCCCCCATCCCTCACCCCCTCACAGAGAGAGGGGTAGCAAGAGGGGGGAGAACTGGTGGGGGGTTCTGTGGCCCCACCGGAGGCGATGATATCAAGATAAGCCACCAGGTGGCACTCTAAATTCAAGCTGCACTGGCAATCATCTACTACATCAAAACGAACAGGACCCCCACCTCCCACTACCAGCTCTGATGCCCTGGCTTGTCCATTGTGTTAATGTCTTCTGGCTTCTCTGAGTAGAAGACTGAAATAGGAAACAGTGACAAAAGGGGATCCTTTGGAATGTGGGTACAGCTAAACCTTTTCTCGCAACAGCCAGTTCCTATTTCTTAGTCACTACCCTCAACTCACTCCTACATAGAGGATTCTTTGCACGTGCACATTCATGGGAAGAGAGAGGAGAGATGAATGAGTCCATTTGTCCTGACAAGCTGGACTTGTCCCAGACAGCAAAGATAGTGATGGGATTCATCTTGGCCTAAGGGAAAGAAGGAAAAAACCCAAAAACCATTTTAGTTCTGCCTTATGAGATGTTTACCCAAAATCAGTAAAGCAAATCACCAAATTCTTTTTCAGTTTGATTCAGCTCCCAGATAATACTTTTGGGAACTAGGGTTTGAACTCTGGTTTCTATGTACAAGTACCTGAACGCTTGGCACAGCTAGGTGGTACAGTGGATAGAGCACTGGCCCTGGATTCAGGAGGATCTGATTTCAAATCCAGCCTTAGACACTTACTAGCTGTATAACCCTGGACAAGTGACTTAACCCTATTTGCCTCAGTTTCCTCATCTGTTGGTTGGTTGTTGTCCTTCATTCTAACAAATGACCAAAATTACATCACTGCATTGGAGTCAAGGTACAATGTGTCTGACTATGCCTGGTCAGACCAACACGAGCTCAGAAGGCTCTACTACAGGGTGGGCACAAATTGCTCATGTCAACACTCGGAGTGGAGATGTCTCTAAATTTGGGCATCTCATGTTTCCTTTGAGCTACTGCAATTCTGCTTCAGTCATAGAGCAGAGCACTTTCTTTACTGGGGGCACGCTGCACTAGGTAGTCCTTTGCCTGTGTCTTCTATGTCATGAAATCAATCCCAAAGTTCATCAGAGAGACTTTGAGTGTCCCTAAATCACTTCTTCTGACAACCATGTGAGCTCATGGGTTCTCCATAAAATAGTCTTTTAGTCAAGCGTATGTTAGGTATTCAAACAACATAGCCAGCCTGTTGGAGTTGTGCCCTCTGCAGTACTTTGAATCTTTGGCACGTTAGCTTGAAAAGGGACCCCAGTGTCTCTTACTTTATCCTGTCAGGTGATCTTCAGAATCTTCCTGAGACAATTTAAATGGAAGCCATTCGGTTTCCTGGCACGGTGCTGGTATACTGTCCAGGTTTCACAGGTATACAACAATGAGGTCAGCACAACAGCTCTATAGACCTTCAGCTTGGCAGGCAGTCTAAAAACTCTTCTCTCCCACACTTTCCATTGGAACCTCTCAAACACTGAGCTAGCTCTGGCAATATGTGTATCAACTTCATCATCTATGAGTACATCCCTAGAAAGTATACTGCCAAAATATAACGTAAGTGAACTTATTCACAATATTCAACATTTCTCCATTTGCTGTGTCTGATGATTCCATGTATGGACGGTGTGCTGTCTGGTAGAGAACCTGTGTTTTCTTGATGGTGATTGTTAGGTCAAAATTAGCACCAGCAGTAGAGAATCAATCTATACTTTGTTGCATCTCAGTTTCAGAAGCTACATTGAGTATGTAATCATCTGTGAATAAAAAACCATGCACCAACTCTCCCTCCACTTTAGTCTTGGCTTGTAGCCTTTTCAAGTTAAATTTATGAAATGAGCTGGAGAAGTATCTTTGCTAAGAAAACCCCAAGTGCGGTAAGACATGATTGAAAAACACCTGAACATATTCCTCCCAGCCATTCTTCTCATATTTGCAAATAAGGCAACACCTAGATCAATAGCAGGTTGATAGATAAGATTTATCTAGCTAACAAAAGAAATTCAAACTATTTATAGAGATATTAGAAAAGTAACTTTAAAGACTTGAATAAGCTTTGAAACCAGTCACTGTTCTACTTGGGCAAAGAAGAAAGACAGGGAAGAGGAGGCTATAGTTCTCTGTCCAGTTCTTATTCTCCCAAATGGAAAGGCAGCCACCACTGTTCCATTCTGGTGGCTTTGGGAGAGAAGTGCAGCAGAGAAGTGCCAGCTGTGGCTGGCCTGTTAGCTTCTGGTCCAGCTTCGTCACCTCTAGTCTCACAAGCCAGCTGCCGTTCTATCTCCTCCCTCAACTGAATTCTGGTGTTACTGCTGCTATCACAGCCCAACAGGCCTTGTCGATGTCACTGTGCTCAGCTCAGTCCTACTTCTAATGTACCCATACTGCTCAACATTTGCAAGAGTCTCCTTTAGATAGAGGCAGGTAGAAAAAAAAAAGTGCTCTCTATCCGGGGCTATTTTTCCCAGAAACTCCTTTAGCTAAGCTCCAAAGGGGCCCGGCACCATAGTGCACAGAGCACAAAGCCTGGAGTTAAAAGACTCATCTTTCAGAGTTCAAATCTGGCTGGTCTCTGACAATTACTAGCTGTATGACCTTGGGCAAATCATTTAACTCTGTTTGTGTCAATTTCCTCGTCTGTAAAATTAACTGGAAGAGTAAATGGCAAAGCACTCCAGTGTCTTTACCAAGAAAACGCCAAATAGGTTAAAGAAGAGTTGGACAAGACTGAAAACAACTGAACAATAACTAAAGCTCGGCAATCCTCTCCCTGCCTGCATCTCCAAAGTTAGACATGTAGAAAGCACTAACCTCTATGGCTTTCCAATGTCCTCCATTCCAAGTTAAAATCTAAGAGTATGCACTGATTTCCATCATAATCCACAGTTCTCTTGGCTCATTTTTGTACTTATTCATAGGATTTTTATCTCTAGTTTTCTTTTCTTAGAATGACACAATCACATATAGATTAATGTGCAGATTTTTAAAATAGCCACTCTGAAGTAATTGAAATAGCCCCAGCTAAAATTCCCTATCTTATTTTCTGCACTCTGCCTACTGACTGAAACATATTAAAAATCTTGTTTTTAGTTTTTCTAGAAATATCACAAAATATTATTGTTCTATTCCAAAAATCCTTTTCAGAATTTGCTCCTTTGGAAAGTAGATTAGATTGAAGATAAAAAGACTTTCTTACTTGCCTCTTCAATGGATTGGAGAGGGGCTAGAGGAAGGTAGAGAATATGTAACAGAACATTTTAAAAATGAATGCTAGCCAACAAATAACAAATTTTTAAAGGACTTTATTACAGAAAGGCTAAGCGTGGGTGTCCCACAGAACTCTGAGGACCTTTTCTCTTCTGCCTCTGCTCTATTTCACTGATGATCCTGTCAGCTCCATAGACTCAGTTATCATCTCTATTCTTTTTTTTTTTTTTTTTTTTTGCTTTTTGGAGGGCAGTTGGGGTTAAGTGACTTGCCCAAGGTGCTCTATTCACTGCACCAACTAGCCACCCCTGCGACATATCTTGAATATGCTCCCTTCTCTCCTCTCATACGGTCACCCTTATGGTACAGGCCCTTATCTCCTCATGCCTGGACTGTTGTAACAGCTGCTGATGGGTCTGCCCTCCTCAGGTCTCTCTCCTCACCAGTCCATCCTCCATTCCTTTGCTAACATGATTTTCCTAAAGCTCAGGTCCAACCATGGCACTTCCCTACTCAGTGAAGTCACCTCCAGGATCAAATATAAAATCCTGTTTGGTTATTCAGAGTCCTTCACAACCTAGCCTTACCCTATCTTCCCAGTCTTCTTACACCTTACTCCCTGCCATAAATTCTCCAATCATTTAAACAAGACATTTCTCGGCATTTTCACTGGCTGTCTCACATTTCTGGAATTCTCTGCTTCCTCATCTCCTATGTGCTGGCTTCGTTATCTTCAAGTCACAACTAAAATCTCACCTCCTACAGGAAGACCTTCCCAATCTGTCTTAATTATAGTGCAGGAGTGGGGAACCTGCAGCCTCAAGGCCATATGTGGCCTTCTAGATCCTTGGGTACAGCCTTCTGACTGAACCCAACTTGGATTCAGTCCAAGGGCCACACTTGAGGACCTAGAAGGCCACAGGTGGGTTCCCCATCCCTGTTCTAGTGCTTTCCCCCATTGGTTGTTTCCTATTTATCCTCTATATAGCTTCTTTGTTTATAGTGCATATTGTTTCCCCTATTAGATCATGACCTCCTAAGGCAAAGGTTCTCAACCTGTGGGCTGTGAGCCCTTTGGGGGTCAAAAGACCCTTTCACAGGGATCGCCTAAGACCACCACACCTCTATCCATCTCCAGGCAGGTCCGCCCACATGCAGATACGTCCACATATGAGTATTAAAGGGTCGTGGCATTAGGAAGATTGAGAACCACAGTCCTAAAGGGAAGAGCTGTTTTTTGCCTTTCTTTGTGTAGCCTCAGGACCAAAACCCATTGACTTGGGACTCTGTCCTCATTGAATGCCCTGCCCTCCATGAGAGGTATAGTGGTGTTGACCAGGATGGGAGAGTTCCTCCAGTCTGCTTCAGTCTTCTTTGGGACTCTTCAAGCATCAAGTTGCTTCAGGTGCTTCCTGAAGATGGAAGACGCCGATCTTCCTTCAAGCTGCTGAAGGAAAAGATTTTAGGAAGACATAAGAGGAGATGGCAGTCTCTACCATGTCCCTATCTCTAGTTTGCTACACTAGAGACTTTGGGGAACTTCCCCTTGGTGAGATCTGGGACTCTCGCTATTATAAAAGTCCCTCTCCCTATGTTAAAATATGTTTTTTTAACATATAACCTCACTCCCAATGGGAGAGCTCCTTTATTTTGTATTTTCTGGTATATATTCTTCTCTATATACTTTATCTGTTTCAGTATTCAATTTGGATAAATGTGTTTTCTTAGCTAAGTGCTAAGTGCATTAATTGTGGAACTGACATTTTGTGGGAAAGTGATTAAACTTTGGATATAAAGCTTGGGGTCCTCCCTCCCACCCAGACATAGAAATCATTAGTTGGGTTGATTCTAATGATATATCCCTTAGACCAGTGGTTCTCAACCTTCCTAATGCTGTGACCCTTTTAATACAGTTCCTTATGTTGTGGTGATCCACAATCATAAAATTATTTTCATTGCTACTTCATAATTATAATTTTGCGACTGTTATGAATCATAATGTAAATATCTGATATGCAGGATGTATTTAAATTGAACATAACCCACAGGTTGAGAATCCCTGTCTTAGGCTAAAAATGTGTAAGAGAACAGAATTTTAGCCTGATAGAATTTCTGAGGGAAGTGGAGTGCCCTCTGGTCCCATTCAGATAGGGTTAAGATATGGATTAAGGGGAAGAGGACCTTTTGATCTCCCAGAGAACACTTAAGGGGAATAGTCAGGGAAGGAATTGAATAATGACTATTCTTCAATGTTAACTCCAAATTGTATTTTAACACAACCTCTTTGTTATTTTTGTTGTTGCTCAGTCATATCCTACTGTTCATTTGAGGTTTTCTTTGCAAAAGTACTGGAGTGGTTAGTCATTTCCCTCTCTAGCTCATTTTACAAATGAGGAAACTGAGTCAAACAGCTAACAAACGTCTGAGGCCAAATTTGAACTCTGAAAGATGAGTCTTTCTTACTCTAGGCCCAGTACTCTCTCCACTAGCTGAACCACACTAAATAAATGCTAGCTATTAAGTGTGAAATGACGAGCAGGGTTGATCTACCTGACCAGAAGGATCCCTTCCGGTTCTAGATTCTATGACATTTTAAATTCCTGCCTCTGTTTTCCCTTCTGCAAAATGGAAGGGAGATTAAAGGGGAGGAGGGAGGTTTGATTGTTGTATTACAGATGTGTTTTTGTTTAAAGAAAAATGTATACTATCTTTTGGTTTTACATTGCCTTTATATCACACTACCTGTGTGACCCTGGGCAAGTCACTTAACCCTATTTGCCTCAGTTCTTCTGTAAAATGACCTGGAGAAGGAAGTGGCAAACCACCCTAGCATCTTTGCCAAGAAAACCCCAAATGGGGACACCAAGTCAGACAGGAAGGGGCAGTTAGGTGGCACAGGGAATAGAGGGCTGGGCCTGACTTACTTGCTAAATCCAAATCTAGCCGTGTGACCCTGGGCAAGTCACTTAGCCTGTTTGTCTCAGTTTCCTCATCTGGAAAATGAACTGGAAAATGAAATGGCAAAGCACTCTAGTATCTTTGTCAAGAAAACCTTAAACTGGGTCACAAAGAGTCGAACATGACTGAAAGGACTGAAGAACAACACAAGCCACAACACTAGCATGTAGCAGAACTGGATTCAAAGCCAGGTCCTCAAACTCCGGAGTTCTTGTCATTTAAACCACAGGGCCAGGCCTTGACAGAGCCTAGAGTAGGAGCCAGGTCTCTGATGCTCAAGAAGTGCTATTTGGCCTTGCCGTCCTTAGAAGAAGGCTGAGTCAGGGAAGCGGCCAGCCAGGTAGGAGCCTTCCTCCCCTAGGCCACGCCCCTGAGCACTAAGAGAGGCTTCTGGGGACTGCAGGGCCTTGAGCAGCTCTTGGACTACAATTCCCATAATGCAAGCTGAAGGAAGGTTGGGCCGAGTCGCTGAAAACTGACCTTTGGGAGGAGAAGTGGTTTTGCACTGTTTTCCTGGCTGGGCTGGAGATGAACAGGATGGTCCGAGCTGCAGCAGTTCCAGTGGTGGCCAGAGGTCAGCAGTTAGGCAGCCACCATGGTCAGGGGCTGGGGGAGTGAGGTGTGCTGGGGCCTGGCATCCCTCGATCAATAGGTGGGCCCTATCTGGGCCCCTCCAGCTTCCGGGGAATCTGGCTAAGGGCAGTGCTTTATCTGCCCGCCCCCTTCTTGGAGCAGAAGCCAGGTGGGTGTGCCCGCTCCTGTTTGTGGGCTCTGGAAGGGGGGGAGGGGCGGACAAGGGCTACTAGTGGACTCACCATCCACTGGCTCTATGGGCCTGCAGGGCACTTGGGTGGGGGAGGGAGCTGAGGCACACACCTGCCTGACCAGGTGAGGGCTTCCGGGCCCTCCCCAAGATGAACAGCTCACCCAAACTGAGGATTTAAGGATCAGTCTTTGACCCGATTTAGGATTGGGAGGGTTCTGGCTTCTCACAAAGGTGAGAATCATAGGATTTAGAACTGGAAGGGGCTCTAGAGGTCATTTCTAGACCAACCCCCTCATTTTATAGATGCCAAAATTAAGGTTTGTAAGAGGAAGTGACTTGCTCAAGGTCACACAAGTAACAAGTGGGAGAGTGAACATCTGAGCTCAGGTAATTCAAACTTAATCCTTTTTTTTTTTTTGGTGGAGAAGGAAATGGCAAACCACTCCAGTATCTCTACCAAGAAAGCCCCATGTCCAGTGCAGTTTCCACCAGTGCCTAGCATAGCATGCCTCTTCAGACTATTCCTCTCTCTCCTGCCTGCCAACCACAGTCCTCTTAAAAGAATAGGGGGAGAAGCTCCTGGGAGCACTGGGACATATGGGCTACCCTGAGTCCCAGGAATACCAGAATGCCCTGGAATCCATTCAGAGAAAGCCAGCTCCCTTTGTCAATGAAGGGAGTGGTCCTCCCATAGATGGAGGCAGGGCCACAGTGATGGGGCTGTGCGGACGTGTCTTACAGACTCCCCACACCCCAGCCTTAGGCCTCACCTGAAGCCCTGGAGGTCACCCCGCCCTGCTCCACCTTTTTTGTACACATTCAGCCCAGCAGCTCCCCAGCCAAGCCACCCTTCCTGTTAGTCTGGGTCCCCCTCTTCCCCCATTCCTCAAGAAGGATTACTTTGCTCTTTACAGAATGAGGTAGCTAGACTAGATTACCTCTGGGTTTGCTTCTAATTCTAAAAACTGATGTTTCCTAGGAGAGAAAAAGCCTTTTGGGAGGCCCACACTGAGGCCCTACATTATCTTTTGTGTGAGTTCCTACACTGTAACACCCCTTCTAACAAAAAAAAAAAAAAGATGTATTCTGGAAACTTTGTTGCCAGAGATAGGAAGAACATAGGGAAGGATACATCCTGAACTGTGAGGTTGCTCCTTTGTACCCTGTTTCCTTCTCTTCTGAGGATAGATTGGATTAAATGACCTTCAAGGTCCCTCCTCAATCAGGGATTTGGGGAGTCTTGGAGTTGAGCCCCAAAGCCAGAAGGTATGTGTGTATAGTGGTGTGGAAGAGCAAGGGAGAGAATGTCTCTATTCTCAACAGGCTAGAAATACTTCCTGAAAGTGACTAGAGGGAAATCAACTCATGATTATGAAGAGACTGGCCAAGTAACCTATTGAGTAGCATGAGGGGTGGAGAAGGAAGGACAAAATGGGGGGAAGGGGTGGTGCAGGAAAGCACTGAGCTCTCCCAGAAGACTGTTAGCCTTGAAGCCATCTGCCCACCCTCTGAGCCATCTGGCAGAAGCCAGTGAGAATTCTAACCCTTGAACCTCAGAAGGGCTTTAGCCTTAGGGATTTTATTTCTTTATTGTGGCTGGGGCTAAATCAATCTCTCTCTC
>CM053599.1:68985077-69002200 GCA_028646575.1 Pseudocheirus occidentalis
CCTCTCCCCCCCCTCTCTCTCCCTCTCCCCTCCTTCTCCCCACCCATTCTCTCTCTCATTAACAGTTTATTCAGGTAGAAGTGTATCTGTTCCAGGAAAGAACCTGTTCCTAACCTCTGCTTAGGGGAGAGGTTGGCCAACAATTCAATTCCACTCAACAAATAAACATAAAATGAAATGGTCTCTATCTACTGCCCCTTCAGAGAATCAATGACTGTGGCTGGAAGTAGTATGAGATGGAGTGGTAGCACATTGTAAAAGGGGAAGGCTTCTTGGAGGAGGTATCATTTGAACCAGGTCTTTTTTTTTTAAGTTTATCTTATTTCTATATATGTCTTTTGATTTTACATCTCATTTATTTTTCAACTATATCCTTCCTTACTATGCAAGAATAGGATGGGGAAGATATGGATGAAAAAGAACTGGTAGTTTTTTACTGGGTCCATTGTGCCATCTCTTGTAATAAATATTTTTAAAGAATTAAGGAGAAAATTCCCAATATGTTGACTGTGATTGATAGCCTATACAATATTCCAGACCCATAATCACCATGTCTGTAATAAAGACAAAGTTGTTTGAAATGGATCTTGAAGGACCAGTAGGTTCAACAAATAGAGATAGAGTGAAGATGGACATTCCAAGAATAAGGAAAGGGAAAAGAGCATCTGATGGGCTTCTTGTTAGGGTTTTTCAGGCAAGTTATCACAGTAGCCCTGTGAGGGGGAAAGATTAGTTCTCAGGCTCTCCTGATGCTCTAGGCATCGTCCTCCTACCTATGGCATTCTAGAAGAGATGGGCAGCTTTTTCATGCAATCAATTTTTAACAAGCTGGTTAGAAACAAGTAGATTTAGTACTGGGTAGCATTTCCTCCAGCTTGTCAAATAAAACTTTCATATTAATCTCTCCCTCTCTTGAACAATAAACAATGAATAATCTAGAAAGGGCAAACCACTCTAGTGTCTTTGCCAAGAAAACCACACAAAGAGGGGGGAGGTCACAAAGAGTTGGACATGGCTGAAAAACCACTAAACAACAACTCTTGAACAAAGCTCATTGTACTATGAGTATTTTATTTTATTGATGATCTGCTCTAATGGAGGAAAATAGAGGGATGGAATAGACAAATGTACATGAGGCAGAGGGGAAAGCTACATACGTAAGCTGAGAGGGCCCTTAGAACACAGAATAGCAAAGCTAGAGGGCCTTTAGAACCCAAATTATCAGAGCTTAAGAGGGCCCTTAGAACATAGCACATGGAATATCAGAGCTGGAAGGGACTTTAGAATGTAGAATGTCATGGCTAGAATTTGCCTTACAACATAAAGCATCAGGAGCTTGAAGGAACTTTGGAACATAGAAGGTCAGAACTTCGAGTCTTAGAGATCAGATCCTCTCACCTCATTTTATCAGTGGGCAGACTGAGACCCTGAGAAGGGATGGCTCATACAGTGAGTGGGTGGAAGGGCTTAGAGCGGAGCCCAGGTCTCCTGACTGTAAGTCTAGGCCTTGGCCCACACAACAGAGTATCTTCTCTACAGCTCCAATTAAACTATCTCTCAGCACAGTCCTCTGATGGTTCTTTCTCTTGTTGATTTGTGGGAATAGGTTAAAGCAGGGATATGGCTGCTGATGTACATAAGAAGAAAAGCTGGGAAACCACCAATGGTACCTTGGTTCCCTCCGATGGACAGAGCTCAGAGCGGTCAGAGAGCCCGACTCCAGGACTGGCCCAGGGAACAGAACCAGGTAAGGTAGATGCGAGGGTAGCCTGCAGGCAGCTAGCTAGCTGCCATCAGTGAGAGTCCAAGAGATGGTTCTCTGGGAGATGCTAATTCAAACCAGATCCTCCTGTGACTTTTCAGTTCTGTGCAAGGGATAGAGTCTTGAAATAATCATAGATTTTTATGATATTAGCTAATGTTTATATTGTACATTAAGAAAAAAAGTTTTCTTTCCTTTGGTTTTTATAACTCTCCAGTGAGGGAGGTAATGTGAGTATAATTATTTCCACCTTGTAGAGGTAGAAACAGAGGTTCAGAGATGTGAATCATTTGGCCAGAGTCCCCCAGAGACCTGAGCTGGCATCCAAAGTCAGGTCTTCTGCCCCCAAGGTCCTTGGCCCTTTGCACTGAATTGTGATGTTTCTCATTCTGAGGGGAAGGGAAAGACTTAGGGGCAGACCTCATCAGCTTCTTTCTCCCAGCTCTTCCTTTGCTGTCCTCACAGTACAGAAGCAATGTCAGGGTCGCCAGGTAACCTCTAGATTTGCCTAGAGGGAGCAGGGCATACAGGCATTCTGTGTTAGATTTTGTTAGATTCTGAAGAAAGCCAGAGTTTCAGAGGGCCCCAGCTCGGAACCCCAGGGGCATGCAAATGGTTAAAAGCAGCAGCAGGATGGCTTCTTTTCCTGTGGGGGAAGATTTCCTGTAGACCTTAGGGGACCCAGGCATGCCCCACCTCCTCCAATGAGATAACAGACTGATCAGGCATGCAGACAGGGACTTCCCCAGACACGACTGGGGGGGAGGAGAAGCATCATGACAATGGGATGAAATAGATCATTTTCTTTTTGTCTTCTTCACCTCCTCCTTTGAGAGAGCAAAAAGAATGAGGCACAGTTCTTTGGGGCAGGTGCCTTGAGTTCATAAAGGTACAGAGAATAGCCATTCCTTTCTTGGCATAAGAAAAATCACTTAACTTTTTACAAATTCACTGTACAAGTACAGAATAAGGCAGGCAGAGATAAACAATGTTTCACATGGAAAAGATCTGGTGATTTTAGTGGGCTGCAAGCTCAATATATGTCAACAGCTGACAAGGTAGCCGAAAAAGCTAATAAAGCCTTATGTAGCATTAACAATAATAGTAATAGTAGTACTAATAACAATAAAGCTAGCATTTAGATAGAACTTACTATGTGCCACACACACTTTACAAATATTACAAACATTTCATTTGATTCTCACAACAATTCTGGGAAGTAAGTGATATTCATTATTCCCATTTTATAGGTGAGGATACTGAGACAAACAGATGTTCAGTGACTTGCCCAGGGTCGTTCAGTTAGCAAGTATCTGTGGTTGGACCCAGTGTTCTATTCACAGTACCACCTTGCTGCCTCAACATAGCATCTTAAAATAGAGGCAAGGGAAGTTTTAGGGTGCCGCTACCCTCTGCCTTGGTTAGAGCACATCAGTTCTAGGTACTTAGTTCAGTCTTAGGAAGGGGATTGAATGAGGGAACTGAAAACAAAATCATGCATGAATTCACTGAAGAACCCTTTGCCTAAAGAAGAGGAGGTGACCCAGGGAAGGCTTCTCCAGCTGTCTTGGAGGTTCTGAAAGGCTGTCATCTACCAGCTGGTTTTGCGTTCTGCCTGAGAGACAATGGGTAGAAGTTGCAGATAGACCAGTTGTACTTGGCCTATGGAAAATTTCCTCGCCATGAGAGTCATCTCAACAAGGAATTCACTGTGTTGGGAGGCAGTGAGCACCTCACCCCCTCAGGTTTTCAAGTAAAAGCTGGATGGCCATTTTTGGAGGCTATTGTAGGAGGGATTCTTACTCAGTTTATCACTAAAACAGATGCCCTCTGAGGTCCCTTCTAGATATGAGATTCCATGACCAGGTGAAGTCCTTTTCCATCCTGCCTTGTATCTCAGTCTCACCACAAGTGCAGTGGGGGTAGCAGTATATTTTTAGGATGAGGAGATGACACCTGGACCCCACTAAGGGGTCAGCTGCTAGAGAGAACATAGATAAGGTAAATTCAGGCCCAAGTCCTGTGTCTTAAGACCAGCTGTCTCCCTTGCCACCCTCTGAGGCATGTCAGAGATCATCCTGAATTTCATTTGGCCCTTCAGGATGGGGAGAAGTGAATGAATAGAGAATAAACAGTGAATGCTGAGAAGAAATGCATGAAATACTGTTCATTTATCCATGCTGACAGAGACTAGTTTACAACTATTGCCAAAGTGTGGGTAATCAGAGCTATACCCAAGAATGATGGGATGATAAGCTTAGAGCCAGAGGGTCTCTCAGAGCTCGTTTGGTTTAACCCTCTCATTTTATAGTTGAGGAAACTGAGGCCTGTCCAAAGGCACACAGCTAGTAAATAGCAGAGCTGGACTCAAACCTAGGTCTTGGGGCTCCTTCCACTATGTCATGGTGCCTCTGAAAAAGTGATTTCTGGATGGCCTGGGAAAGCACCATAGATAGGACTGGGTGTTGGTTTGGTTGTGGGTTTGTTTGGCAGGGAAAGCACAAAATATCTCCTTTCCCGTTCTTTTTCGGCCATCGTTGTCCGAGATTACCTAAGCATAGGCTGATTAGTGAGGGGGTGAAAAGCTGCACAGAAGTAACTGTCTGATGAGGGCACCAGTCCTGTGATTGTGGTTAAGCCACAATATAGATAATGAAGAGCTGGCTGAATGAGGATGTCCTTCTGCTAAGAGTTTGGTATTTGGTTGGCAGGGGCCGGCCAGGAAGGTGCCATGTTTGTCCATGCTCGTTCGTATGAGGACCTGACAGAGTCTGAGGATGGGGAAGCCACAGGGGGCAATCCTGAGGAAGCAACCAGTGCCCAGCCTCGAGCCACAGCGACAGACATGCGGCAGATCAGCAAGGACTTTAGTGAGTTGAGCACACAGCTGACGGGCGTGGCCCGGGACTTGGAAGAGGAGATGCGCCCAGAGCCCGAGGACTGTCTTGGACCTGGGGAACTGAAGGCCTCAGAGCCCCCAAGGGAGGGAGAGGCTGGGGAGGGGGATGAAGAGGACGAAGCTGAGACATGGCGGCTGCACCAGAAGCACATCTTTGTGCTAAGTGAGGCGGGGAAGCCTGTTTACTCCCGTTATGGCTCTGAGGAGGCACTGTCCAGCACCATGGGGGTCATGGTGGCTTTGGTATCCTTCCTGGAGGCCGACAAGAATGCCATTCGCTCCATACATGCAGGTAAGACCTGGCTAGGAAAGGGGACGAGACCCTGCGTATCTCGGGGAGAGCCCTGTGGAGGAAGGAGGAGCAGAGGTGGCCTCTCCCCAGTCCCCTGGGAGACCTTGGGCCAGCCCCCAGGAGGCTGTGACAGGAAGCTTTTCTCCTTGGTTCCTCTCTGGACACGTTCAGATTAGCCCTGTGTGCACAAGTCTGAACTAAGGACAAGTCAGGAAAGGGGGCTGTATCTTGTGGACCCTCTATCATGAGGAACATGTAACCCTTGCCTCCAGGAATCCCTCAGGCTGATAGGTAGGCACAACCCACCATCTACAGGTTTCCCTAATCCATCAGGGAAAAAAATGATGAAATGGTCCCTGTCTTCAGGGAGTCCCCAGTCTGAATGGGAGACACAGGACCTATCCTTAAGAAACCCCTAATCTGAGGTGAGACATAGTCCCCATTCTCAGTCAGTACCTGGTCTTAGGGGCAGACAACCTCTGCCCTCAGGGTGCCTCTAATTTTGGGAAGAGACAAGGATCCTCCCCTCAGGGGGCTCCTAGTCCAAGGAGACAGACACCAGGTCACATGCACACAAATGCTTTCAGGCCCATAAATAAATTGGACAAGTAATAAGGAGACACAGAGTTGAGGAGTGAGGTGAGAGGGTAGGGGTGGGAGAGTGGGCATTAATCAGGGAATGCTTTCTTAGAGAAGATGAGGGACTATGGATTACAAAGACCAATGGGAAGGGCATTAAAAGTAAGGAGAAAGTCTGGGCAGTCACCAAAACAGACACTAGTGACCCTGTGGCATGTGGTAGGAAGAAGATAAGCTTCACTGAGGCTAGAGGCCAGCCCCTGGCAAGCCAGGGATCTCTGAGAGCCTTGAAAGTTAGATTGAGAAGCCTTTTATCCAATACAACCAACATTTACTAAATGTCACCTGAATGCTGAGTTCTGTGTTCAGGGCTGGAGCAGATACAAAATGAAAGCAGACATTGTCTTTGCCCTCAAAAAATTCGCAGTCCAGTAGAAAGGTAGCCTATGGTAAGCATATTAGAGGGCTAGAAGGGTTCTCTGTGAGGTCTAAATCAAGGCTGACCAGGAGGGGCATCAGGGATGACTTCCTGGAGGAGGTAGTTTTCGAGTTGGGCTTTAACAGTTGGGTAGAAATTCAACAGGGAAAGATGAGAAGGGGGGATTTTTTTCATGTGGGGGCTACAATGGGTCCTTGAGCAGAGGAGGGCCCTCCCTCTCCTCTGGCTGATTTTTCTCCTTGTCTGTCTGCCAGATGGCTATAAGGTGGTGTTTGTCCGTCGGAGCCCCCTGGTGCTGGTGGCTGTGGCCCGCACACGCCAGTCAGAGCAAGAGATAGCCCAGGAGCTGCTATACATCTATTATCAGATCCTCAGTCTGCTCACCTGGACCCAGCTCAATCACATCTTCCAGCAAAAGCAGAATTATGACCTGCGCCGCCTGCTCTCGGGTTCGGAGCGCATCACTGACAACCTGCTGCAGCTCATGGCCCGGGACCCCAGTTTCCTGATGGGGGCTGCCCGCTGCTTGCCCCTGGCAGCCAGTGTGCGGGATGCTGTGAGCACCAGCCTGCAGCAGGCCCGGGCCAAGAGCCTTGTCTTTTCCATCTTGCTGTCCCGGAACCAGCTGGTGTCTCTGGTGCGGAAGAAGGACCAGTTCCTTCACCCCATCGACCTCCATCTTCTCTTTAACCTCATCAGCAGCTCATCCTCCTTTCGAGAAGGAGAGGCCTGGACGCCCATCTGCCTCCCCAAATTCAACTCTGGGGGCTTCTTTCATGTGCATATCTCCTACCTGGAGCCAGACACGGACCTGTGCCTGCTCCTGGTCTCCACTGACCGAGAGGACTTCTTCACAGTCTCAGACTGCCGCCGCCGTTTCCAGGAGCGGTTGAAAAAGCGTGGGGCACATCACATGCTAAGGGAGGCACTACGTACCCCCTTCTACAGTGTGGCCCAAGTGGGCATCCCAGACCTTCGCCACTTCATCTACAAGTCCAAGAGCTCAGGGCTCTTCACCAGGTGAGAGGACCCCCTCCCTATCAAACACTGCCAGACCACCAAAGGCATGGTATGGATGGACTCAGCCATAGACGAGTGCTTTTGCCTTGGGATTACCAACAGGCCGGGGCCTTCACTGAGGTCTGAGTTTGAGGGAAAAGGGACAAGGGCAGGCGGGATGAGGTGAGCCAGAAGTTAAAGCATACAGGCCTGTCAGAAGCTGAAGCTGAGTCACAGGGCAGGAATGCTCAGGGTTAGTGGGCTATGTGCCCCCTGGGAGCATAATGACAATTCCCATTTCTGTGTAACTTTAAGGTTTACAAAACACTTTTTTAAAAACAGCTATGAGAGGCACTTTGTTGAAGTCAGTATTATCCCCTTTTGTAGAATGAAGGAAAAGATACTTGTTAAGTTTATTAATGTATAAAGCACTGGAAATATAAACAGAAAATTAAGGCATAGGGGAGAGAATACTCATGGGAGGGTTTAGCCATAGGGAAGATGGCAAGGCCCAGGGGTCCCTAGAGTACAACTGCAGGCCAGATGGTAATGTATAAGCCTACATAGTGTAATGGCCCAGACCAGGGGTAGGGAACCTGTGGCCTTCTAGGTCCTCAGCTGAACCTTGACCGAACCCAAACTTCATAGAACAAATCCTCTTAATAGAAGGATTTATTCTGTAAAACTTGGACTCAGTCAAAAGGCGATACCCAAAGACCTAAAAGGGCACATGTGGCTTTGAGGCCACAGGTTCCCCACCCCTCGCCCAGACTGTTGAAGTGATACATTCAATGTCACAAAACTATAAAAGTATCAGAACCAGGATTTAAACCATGATCTCCAGACTCCAAAGAGGATGAGATTTCCATTATCCTATACTGTGTTTCTATACTTTTGGCATGTCCCACTGTGGGAGGAACCATTCCCAGCATTCAAGTCCCCTGAAGGAGTCCAGACACCTGGGTTTGAAATCTGTCTCCAACGCTTAGTAATTATGTGACAGTGTATTTTTTTTTCTCTCTGAGCTGCCTTGTCTACAAAATGGAAACAGTAGCTCTTGTACTGTTACCTTACAGGTGGAAGGCAACAGCTTTCCACACCTATCGAGTGTCCCAGAAATGGCCTGTGTAGCCCACCACGGAGGGGTACTCCGGGCTCCCCATATCCCCTTGTTCCCCACCACAGCCTTAACATGTATGTGCATGTGAATATACTTAAACACGCTCACTTTTCTGTCAGAGCTACACGTTGTATGCTAACAGAGTCTGAGGAGCAGCTGCCTGGCTTATCTGGGGAGACCCAGGAATACCCACTGCCCCAGTTCCCTTAAGCTAAGAGGAATAAGGAAAGGGCCAGACAACAGGAGCAAGATCTTCAGTGAGGAGGGGTGTGGGTAGAGAAACGAGGAAGGGGGATTGGGGAGTGGTCATCACCAAGGCAGCCCTGACAGAAGGATAGGGTTTATTATTAGCGTGAGCATTAGTAGCATTTATATGGTGTTTTAAGGTTTTCAGAGCCCTTTATACAATCTCATTTGATCCCCACAACAACCCTAGGAGGTGAGTGCTGTTACTATTCCCTACAGATGTGGAAATTGAGACCAAGAGAGGCTAAGTGACTTTAACCTCTGAATTCTGTCCAAGTCATTCCCTCTAACTCCCTTTGTACGTGGTCTTCATAGCCAGACAGGGACTTGGTAAGTGTTTGTGAAAATGAGGAGGACCCTAAGACTTAGAGCCAGAAAAGGCCTCAGAAACAATCTATTCCCAGCCCCTCCTTCTGCCATGAGGAAATTGAGGCCCGGACTGGCCTTTAGGCAGCAAGGAACAAACAGCGTGTCCTTTGAACACCTGGTCTGAAGGCAGAGTTACAGCCTCATCTTCAGGGAGGCCTCTTCTGCCACAGGAGCTGTGCTCAATAGAGGAAATGTCGATAAATTAATCTGTGCACCTTAAAGTGCTGTGTAAAAGTGAGAGATGTGGTGTGGCTGGTAATCTCTTCTCTTGGAGAGCTTATGTTTGGATGGAGGCTAGAGGGAACACACACACACACACACACACACACACACACACACACACAGAGTAGCTCCCATCTCTTCAGAACATACCGATTAAAAAGGCTTTTCCTACAACCCTGTGAAGAAGACAGTTCAAGGATGATTATTCCCATTTTAGAGATGAGGAAACTAAGCTTCAGAGAGAGGGGGAGATTTGACCAAGGTCCTACAGTGAGCAAATATCAGGGGGGAGAATTTGAATTCAGGTCTTTTGATTTCAAACAATGATTTACGTATACCTTTTTTACACACACACTCAAATATACAAACACTTTGCCTTGTGTAGCCTTCAGCAAGTCACTTAAACCCTCTGTGCCTCAGTTTCCACATCTGTAAAATGAGGGGGTTGAATTGGACCCATCTGGTCCTATCCAGCTTAGGATCCATGATCCTATCAGTCTTATGTTTCCTCCCCTGTCTGCTTCCTCCCTAGCCCAGAGATCGAGGACCCATATGCAAATGAAGAGGAACAGGAACGACTGTTGGGCCTTTATCAATACCTACACAGCCGTGCCCACAATGCCTCCCACCCCCTCAAAACGATTTACTACACAGGACCCAATGAGAACCTTCTGGCTTTGGTAAGGGGCAGAGGGTAGAAGGTCCCTTCTCTCCCACTGCCTGGAATCTATTTGGCATGTGTCACCAGTCTTAAGGGATGGGAGTGCTAGGGTTAAAACCCTATACACTGGACTGTGTGTAGGGAGGAGACTGGGGCCTAACTTTCTGGAGACTGGTCAAAGATTGGGGCAGAGGGAGAATGCTGATGGTTGCCCTTGGGGATACTGGATTTATAGGACCTGGCTTCCTCATGAGTCTATTTACCTTCCCCAATGACTCAGGAACAGCTTCCCTCTCTCCATTATAGTGTAGACCCTTCCCCCTGAGGTTTCCAGAGGTGTGACCAGTCCTTTCCTCTCTTAGGTGACAGGAGCCTTTGAGCTGTATATGTGCTACAGTCCCTTGGGTACCAAGGCATCCGCCATTAGTGCTGTGCACAAGTTGATGCGATGGATCCGAAAGGAGGAGGACCGGCTTTTCATTCTCACTCCTCTGACATACTGATGGACACTGGAGACATCAGGGACACCCACATCCCATGGAGGGGCCAGCCTGGTGGGGCATGCAAAAGGAAGCCGGGAGGGCTGAGGCTCTTCTGGGCTTAGGTGGGGGGACAATACCTGGATTTTGTGTTTGCATTAAAGAGTGGATGTCTGAAGCCATCACTGTCTGCTCCCAGTGCTCATGGGGCTCTCACAGGATCTTGCCACAGGTTGAATCTGCCTTAAAAATGCTCCCTGCACCAGCTCCCCATCATGGAGCCCACCTCAACTTCCCTGCACTGTACATTTCTGTGTTCCATACCCACTGTGTACATGTGTACCCTCACATTAGCTCCACACCCCTCCTGCAAGCACACCCACACATTAATCCTGAACTGCATTGCATCCTCATACACAAGCACACACTTGCTGAGAGCCTTGGGTCCACACTGCAGTCCTTGCCTCCCCCCACCAATGGCATATACCCATACTACATGCAAGAAATAGCTATTGTTATTAAGCACCTCCTATGTACAAGGGAGACAGTAATATTATGTACACAAAAACCCCTTACGGTCTACACCATTGTCTGCAAACTAACCAGCTGGCCAAGTCCTGCCCTAGCCCACTTTTGTAAGGGCATTGATCTAAGACTGATTCTTATGTTTTTAAGAAATATTTATATTACTTTAAAATAAAGTTTTGTTGTATTCCAAATGTAAAAAGCATCCTTAGCTCGCAGGTAAACCCTGGTCTGCACTGTACATCTATATGGACACGTATGTGATGACAATGATAGCTTTCTTTTCTCTAGCACCTTGAGCCTTACAAACTGCTTTCCCAACAACAGCCCTACAAGGCCAATGATGCATAGGCCCATTTTATAAATAAGGGACCTGAAGATCAGACACATCGACAGCATTAGGTCACACCGCTAATAAATATGACAGCCAATGCTGAAACCCAGGACTTTTTCCCCAATACCACACTATATCAATAACTTTAGACTGCAGTAAGACTTTTGGGATGCCTTGTGTATGCGTGTGTAAGTAATGTGTATATAAAATATATTTAATATAATAACATATTTAATGTTTATAAATATACATATATAGAGGTGTATATACACATTTATGTATGTATACTGAATGTCCTAAGTGCATTTTTAACTGTATGCATATATACACATATATGTATACACACATATATTGAATGTATAAACAGTGCATTTTCCAGCACCTGAAAACACCTACTCACGTGTGCAAACTACAACATAAACAGTTTTTCCATCAGTTTCCCTTGAGAATCCATCCCTTTCTCCATGGAGAAGGAAGCTCTGTATTCCTCCTGAGCCTGGGATAGACATGGACCTAGCTTACCATCCTTGGCCCTGAGGGCCTGGGAGCCTTTCAAATGATTTGTTATTGAAGGCTCAAGACAAATCTTTGTATTTTTACAGCATCATCACACAGGACTAACACCTCCCACTTTGTGCTTCCATATATGTGAGCCACACATTTGGATCATGAGCACGGCCACACTTGCTCTTGGCCTGGTTGGCTCACTGAGCCATCGTTCTCCCTTAGTTTCCAGACACCTAAGCCTGGCTGGACCCCTCCCTCCAAATAAGACTGAGCTGATACAAGAGGGGAAGGGAAGGAATAAGCATTTATCTAGTGCCTACTATATGCTAAGCATTTCATAAATTTCTCATTTGAGCCTCACAATAACCCTTGTAAAGGTAGGTGCTGCTATTATCCCCATTTCACAGTCAAGGAAACAGAAGCAGACTGAGGTTAAGTCCTCGCCTGGTACCACACAACTAACAAATGTCTGAGGATAGATTTGAACTCGGGTCTTCCTGACTCCAAGCCTTGCCAGCGAGTGCTCTCTCCACTGTGCCCCTGGTAGTCTCTCCAGGCCTACCAGGGCTGTCACTTTCTTAGTCCTAGATGAACACTGTGCTGCTCAACAGGCAGCCTAAGATTGCATTAGTTTTTCTCACTGCTATTTCAGATGAATGGCTATCAGTCGAGCAGCAAGCCTTTATTAAGTCCTCAGGATCATAAGATCGTGGTTTTAAATCTAGAAAAGACCCCAGAGCCCCCTACTGCCATTTTTACATATGAAGCAAGTGCAGGCCTACCATTATGTGTCTCCCTATGAAAGATGTGAGGACCCACAAACAGTCTCTGCCCACAAGGAACTTACATTCCATTTGAGAAAACAACATGTTGGCTAAGCCTACCTCATCTTGGACTGTGAAGCTGATTTTTTTTTTTTTTGCAGGGGAGAAGGCCGGGCAACTGGGATTAAATGACTTGCCCAAGGTCACACAGCTAATAGGTGTTAAGTGTCTGAGGTCACATTTGAACTCAGGTCCTCCTGACTGCAGGGCTGATGCTCTATTCACTGCACCACCTAGCCTCCCTGTGAAGCTGATTTGTTGAACCCAAATACTATGTCTTTACAGCCTCAGCTGTAATGACATTGATTCATTCATCTCCCATCCTTCCTTGGCTGACTTCCCCTCCAGCTTTTCAGTGCATGTCAGACTAGGGCCAAGTTTCCTCTTCTCTATCGCAAACTCTTGGAGGGAGTGGTCATTTCCACACCAAGGTTCCCTTCATTTGTACCCCAGCAACTAGTTTCTCTCTGTTAGTAAGAATAAGACAGGGAATAGAATTCCTTTTGCTGGTTTCTCCATTTTTGAAGGGTGGGATTATCACCAAGATAAATCAAGAAGCTATTAGCCACTGCTTTTCTGAGAGAGAGAGAGGGAGGGTGGAGTAGAAGGGGGGACAGAAAGAAAAAGAAAGAGAAAGGGAGGGAGAGAGGAGAGAGAAAGTGAGAAGGAAAGAGACAGAGGAAGGCAGAAAAGAGAAGAAGAGGAAGGAAGAGAAAAGTAGAGAGGGAGGAAGAAAGAAGAGAGAATGAGAGGGAAAGAGAAGAGAGAGGAAGGAAGAAAAAAAAGCTTCAGCAGAGGTCTGGATAATTAATATCCCCTCTTACTAGTGCATGAAACCTCTGTGCCAGGCTTGTGATCTGATCTCTCCCCAAACTCCTCTGTTTCCTTTCTTTACAGGGGATCTATAGTGTTCTCTGATATAAAATCACCTCTGTTTGTTGATCCTTTGGCCTTTGACCTCAGACCTTCTTGTTACTGGACTTGTTCCACTTGACCCCAGACAGCAGAACTAGAAACAATGGGTAAAAGGTACACAGAATCAGACTTTCGTGGATTAAAATGAAGAATTTAGTAATATTTAAAACTGTCCAATGTGGAATGGGCTACCTTGGGAGAGAAGAAGTCACTTGTCAGTCAGAGGTTACAGAATCAAAGAATCTCAGAATTGTAAAGGACCTTACAAATTAGTCCATCCAGGCCCTATCTGAAGCATTTAATATCCTCAACCAATACTCATCAGGTCTCTGAAGACTACCAATAAGGGGCCTCATGAAGGTGCTCATTCCTCTGTAAGCCATCTCCGATCATAAGGAGGCTTTTCCCTTTCTAGAAATGTTGTAGAACGGCTTCCTGTTCTGGGTGGGAAGTTGGATGGACCAGGTCACCTGGGAAGCCCTCTCTGAGACTGTTAAGTGCTTATCATCCTGCTCCTTCTTATGGATCTCCCATGATGGAGAGTCACTACCTGCTCCTGCTCCTAAGGCAATGCATCCTACTTTGGGACAGTCCTAGCTGTTTATTACATGGAGAAGAAATCTGCCTCTCTAGGACCTCCTTTCATCACTCCTAGTTCTACCCTCTTTGATCAGCAGGGATAGAGTCTTATTTAATGATCCATAGGAGTGCCCTTAAAATACTTGAGGATAGCTATTGTATATTTTTAAATCTTCTCAAGATTAAATGTCTCCACTTTCTTCAAATGGTCACTATTTCATGTGATCTTGAGGTCCTTCCACATCCTGATTGTCCTTCTCTGGATGAGTTCTAATGTGTCAATATCTTTCCTAAAATGTGGTGTCTAAGAGAGAATGCAATGCCATAGATACGGTCCAATCAGCGTGACTGATAGTGTCATTTTGGACACTATGCCTCTCTCATAAGGACACCTAAGAGCATATTAACTGTCTTCTGGTTACTATGCCACCCTGTCATGCTTGTGGTTCATTAAAACCCCCAGCTCTTTTTCATGAACCAGCCTAGCTTCCTTTTGCCATATACCTTAGCCTGGCCAGATGATTTCCCTATTGGTCAAACAAAGGAAGAAAAATTGGTCAGATCCCTGTAGCCTAATGAGGTGGGAAATTGACCTAAAACAGTGGTTCTAAACCTTTTTGGTCTTAGGACCCCTTGTTCTTGTTGTTCAGCTATGTCCAACTCTTTGTGACCCTACCTGTGGTTTTCTTGGCAAAGATACTCAACTTGTTTGTCATTTCTTTCTCCAACCCTTTTTTTTTTGTGTGTGGGGGAAAGACAAGGCAATTGGGGTCAAGTGACTTGCCCAAGGTCACACAGCTAGTAAGTGTGTCAAGTGTCTGAGGTCAAATTTGAACTCAGGACTTCCTGACTCCAGGGTCAGTGCTCTATTCACTGTGCCACCTAGCTACCCCTTCCAACTTAATTAATAGATGAGGAACTGAGGCAAAAAGGATTAAGTGACTTGCCCAGGGTCACACAGCTAGTACATATCTGAGGTCAAATTTGAACTCAGGAAGATGAGCCTCCCTGATTCCAAACCCACTGCTCAATCCATTGTGCCTAACTGCCCTCTTAGGGTCTCTTTACACTCTTAAAATTTATTGAGGACTCCCTAAAGTGCTTTTGTTTATGTGGGTTATAGCTATCAATGCAGCTAGGTGGACAGAGTGCCAGGACCAGAGTCAAAAAGACATGACTTTAAATCTGAGGTCAGATACTTACCAGCTGGACGACCCTGGGCAAGTCACTTAACTCTGCTTGCCTAAGTTCCCTAATCTGTAAAATGAGCTGGAGACCTAAATGGCAAACCATTCCAGTATCTTTGCCAAGAAGAACCTAAATAGGGTCATGATGAGTAGGATCTGACTGAAAATGACTAAATAACAAAATATCTCTCAATAATTAAACATTAAAAATTCCTAGTCAGATTATAAGAAGTTTTGACTTGGCAGACTTCACCAAGTGACCATACTTTGAGAACCTATTGGTCTAAGAAGCTGGGGTAGGGAGAAGGGCCTCCTGGACACAAGCTGGTGACTAGATCTCCTGATGTGATTAGAGACCCAACCCTAGAAATTTACTTTCCGTGGCCTTCACCACACCGCTTCAGGTTAGGCCATTAGTGAATCATCCCTCTGTGTTGATGAGTGCGGATGGGGCATTTTAATAAGAACTTTAATGCATGGGTGGCCCGGATTAGGCATATGGAACAAAAAAGGGCGTGGTGGGAGAGGAAGAAAAAGGAAATGTTGAGACACCGATTTTCCTTTCTGCAATGGCCAAGAATGAACACAAGAGGGAAGCAGAATCCAGACTGCTCCACAGGGTCTCTGAATGGATGAGGAAGCAAGGAGTCGCAGAACATTGATTCATTAGAATTGGGAAGGACCTCAGAAGCCACCCAGTCCAACCTGTACCTGAACAAGGATCCTCTCTAGACCCTACCTGACTGGTCTTCTTCACAACAATAACCTCTGTCCTTGTTACTGAGCCTTCATTCTGGGCCGGACTTGCCCTTATTTCTCCATCTGTCAAATGGGAATGGCTTCCCTGGCCTCTTTCCTCTCTCCAAACTGATATTCCTCAAACATAAATCTGTTATACTCCTGCTCAAGAAACTTCAGTGGCTCCCTATTTCCTCTAAGATAAAATTCAAAGCCTCCCTTAATCACAACCAGCTATTTCATTTGCTTGCCTTTGCGCAGGCTGGAATACATCACTCCTTGTCCTCCTCACCTCTTAAAATCCATAGCTTCTTTCAAAACCCAGCTTAATTGTCATTTTCCACACTGAACCTTTCCTGAATCCCCTCAGTTGCTCTCTCCATCCCCTCCACAAATTACTATCCATTTGGTTTTTTAGATATTTGGTTTTGATTCATATCTATGTGTATGTTCTTTCTTCCTAAATGGATATCAGGTCCTCGTATCGCAGTGCCTAGCACTTATTAGGTGGTTAAAAATGTTAAATGAATGAATCCAGCCTTTCTTTGAAGGCCTCAAGTGATGGGAACTCACAGCTTCTGGGGGGAAGAAGCAAACTTAGCTAACTCTAGCTGTTTGGAAGTTTTCCCTTGTACTAGGCCCAAATCTGCCTCTTCAGCTTTTATCCATTGATCCAATCGCTGAAGCCTGGTGCCAAGCAGAACAAGACTAATCCCTCTTCTATGAGACAGCCTTTCCAATGTTTAGAATCATAGATTCAGAGCAGAAAGGAATACTAAAGATCATCCACATCAACTCACTCATTTTACAGATGGGCAAACCAAGGCCTTGAAAGGTTAAGTGATCTTTCCTAAGTCCCATAGGGTGAGAGAGTGACAGAGCCAGGATTCGAACTGAGATCCTCAGATTCTATATTCTGTATTTTTTCTCCTTTACCAGGAAGCCCTGGCTTGAAGGCACCTAATCTATCCCCTCTGAACTCTAGGCAAAAAAATTCCTTCGTTGCTTCAACTCATCCTCCTATGATATGGACTCATGGCCCTGTGCCATCCTGTTGCCCTCCTCTGGCTGCCTACCTGGTGCTTCCTAAAATTTGGTGCACAAAGTTGAATGCAAAAATCCAATTGTTGTTTGGCTAGTTTGGAGTAATAATAAATGTTTATATAACATTCATTATATACCAGCACATTATTTTATTTTCTTGCTTTTTTGGAGGGGAAGGGCAGGGCAACTGGGGTTAAGGGACTTGCCCAAGGTCCCACAGCTAGTAAGTGTTAAGTGTCTGAGACCAGATTTGAACTCAGGCCCTCCTGACTCCAGGGCTGGTGCTCTATTCCCTGCACCACTTAGCCCCCCCTATACCAGGCACTTTAAAATTATTATCTCTTTTGATTCTTACAACAACCCTGGGGGGCGGCTAGGTGGTGCAGTGAATAGAGCACCGGCC
>CM053599.1:69002700-69050938 GCA_028646575.1 Pseudocheirus occidentalis
GTGGCGCAGTGAATAAAGCACCGGCCCTGGAGTCAGGAGTACCTGAGTTCAAATCCAGCCTCAGACACTTAACACAAAAACTAGCCGTGTGACCTTGGGCAAGTCACTTAACCCCAACTGCCCTCCAAAAAGCAAAAAAGAAAACAAAAAAAAAACCAAAAAAAAACCAACCCTGGGAAGGAGATGCTTCTATTATTTTCATATTACAGATGAAGAAACTTTAGGCCAACAGAGATTAAAGCGACTTTCCCAGGGTCATACAGGGTCAGAGGTTGGATCTGAACTCAGGTCTTCTTGACTCCAGGCTCAGCACTTTACCCACTGTACCCACTATACCACTGTACTTCCTAGCTGCCTGTAGCAACTATCCCCTCCCAAGATCAAATTCACTTTTAAAAAATCAGTTCAATAATCTTTTAAGTGTCTACTTATGTGCAAAGCATTGTGCTGGGCTCAAGATAACAAACAAACATCTGCCATCAAGGAGCTCACTTTCTTTTTTTCCTCATTTCAATTTATTATTTATTTTCAACATTCTTTTCTCTTTAAATTTTGAGTTGCAAATTCTCTCCTTCCCTCCCACACAATCCCACACCCACTGAGAAGGCAAACAATATGATATCAATTATACATGTGAAATTATGCAAAACATATGTCCATATTAGCCATATTTAAAAAAAAAACAAAAAATAAAGCAAGAAAATTATACTTCAAGTTGTACTCAGAGTTCCTCAGTTCTCTCTCTAGAGGAGGATAGTATTTTTTCATCAAGAGTTTTTTGGAATTGTCTTGGATCATGGTACTGATCACAGTAGCCAAGTCTTTCACAGATAATCATCAATACAACATTGTTGTTACTGTGCACAATCATCTCCTGGTACTTCTCACTTCACTTTGCATCAGTTCATATAGGTGTTGTCATGTCTGAAACCACTCCCCTCATAACTTCCCACAGCTACACAGTATTCCATCACAATCACATGCCACGGGGGCGGCTAGGTGGTACAGTGAATAGAGCACCAGCCCTGGAGTCAGGAGGATCTGAGTTCAAATTCAGCCTCAGACACTTAACACAAAAAAAAAAACTAGCCGTGTGACTTTGGGCAAGTCACTTAACCCCCAACTGCCCTCCAAAAAAAAAAAAGCACAATCACATGCCATAACTTGTTCAGCCATTCCCCAATTGATGAATATCCCTCCAATTTTCAATTCTTTTCCACCACAAAAAGAGCTGCCATAAATACTTTTATACATGTGGATATTTTTCCTTTTTCTTTGATCTCTTTGGGAGACAGACCTAATAATGATATTGCTGGATCAAAGGGTATGCACAGTTTTACAGCCCTTTGGTTATATTTTCAAGGTTTTCTCCAGTATGGTTGGATCAGTTCACTATTCCACCAGCAGTTCATTAGTGTACCTATTTTCCCCTCATCCTCTCCAACATTTGTCGCTTCTGATAAGTGGTACCTCTGAGTTGTTTTAATGTGAATTTCTCTGATCAACAGTGATTTAGAGCATTTTTTCATAATACTCTAAATAGCCTTTATTTCTTCTGAAAATTCCCTGTTCATATCCTTCAATCATTTATCAATTGGGGAATGGCTCTTATTTTTATAAATTTTCCTCAGTTCTACACTACATATATATTTTAGAAATGAGGTCTTTATCAGAGAAACTTGTAAAAAATTTGATACTACTTCATTTTCTATGGTACCTTTTAGCAAAATGCAGTTTCCTTGATTATCTCTTCTAATTAGGTCTATTTTTGCTTTTGTTTTGTCAGAAATCAAGATCACTACCCCTGCCTTTTTTATTAGGTAAAGCATAAGAGATTTGCTCCAGCCCTCTATTTTAACTATGTGTATGTCTTTCTGTTTTAAGTATGTTTAAGTATGTTTTAAGTATAAAAAAACATATTAGATTCTGGTTTCTAATCCATTCTACCATCTACTTCCATTTTATGAGTGAGCTCATCCCATTTCCATCCACAGTGATGATTACCAATTATGCATTTTCCTCCATCCCATTATCTTCTGTTTCTTCTTCTCTCTCTTTTTATCCTGTCTCTCCTCAGAAGTCTATTTTGTTTCTACATACTACCACCCTTAATCTGTCCTCTGTTTTGCCACTACCCTAACCCCTTATCCCTTTCACCTCTTATTCCCCTATTGGTTAACAACAGAATGTTCATCTATCTATCTATCTATCTATCTATCTATCTATCTATCTATCTATCTATCTATCTGTCTGTCTGTCTGTCTGTCTGTCTGTCTGTCTGTCTGTCTATCTATCTATCTTATTCTTCCTTCTTTGAACCAATTCTGATGATAGTGAGGGTCAAGTATTGCCTGCCACCCCCACTTTCTCCTCCATTGCATGCCTCTTATTTCCCTCTTCTATCTCTCCCTTCCCCCTTCTCCCAGTGTACCCTTCTCTCATCCCTTAATTTTTTAAAAAATCATTCCAATATAATTGACTCATACCCATGCCCTCTGTTTATATAAACTCCTTTTAACAGCCCTTATAATGATTAAGTTACATGTGTCATTTTCCCATATAGGAATGTAAACAGTTTAACTTTATTGAGTTCCTTATGATTACTCTTTCACATTTACCTTTTTATTCTTCCCTTGAGTCTTCTGTTTGAATGTCAAAATTTCTATTCAGCTCTGGTCTTTTCATCAGGAACATTTGAAAGTCTTCCATTTCACTAAATATCTATTTTCCCACCAGAAGGACTATACTGAAGATGAGACTTTTGCTGGGTAGGTGATTCTTAATTGTAATCCTAGCTTCTTTGTCTTCTGGAATATCATGTTCCAAGTCCTCTCCTTTAATTTGCAAGTCACTAAATCTTGTATGATCCCAACTGGGGCTCCACAATATTTGAATAGTTTCTTTCTGGATGTTTGAAGTATTTTCTCTTTGACCTGGAAGCTCTGAAATTTGGCTATAATATTTCTAGGAGTTTTCATTTTGAGATCTCTTTCAGGAAGCAACTGGTGGATTGTTTCATTTTCTACTTTACCTTCTGCCTCTAAGATAATAGCGGGGCGGTTTTCCTTGATAATTTCTTGAAATATATCTAGGCTCTTTCTTTGATCATGACTTTCAGGTAGTCCAATAATTCTTAAATTATCTCTCTTAAATTTATGTTCCAGGTCAGTTGTTTTTCCAATGGGATATTTCACATTTTCTTCTATTTTTCCATTCTTTTGATTTTGTTTTATTTCTTCATGTCTCATGGAGTCATTAGCGAATTTTTTCTTTTTTTTATTTAAATTGATTTGTTTATTTACTTTTAGTTTACAAAATTCAGTTCCAAAATCCCTTTATTTCACATTTTCTCCCCTCCTTCCTCCCTCCCCCCACCATGGGGGCTTGCAATCAAATATAGGATCTGTAAATACTTTCACACTGGACATTAGTCTGGTTGTATAGAAGGGTTTTAATCGATGGAATGAACAATGGGAAAGAAGAAACAAATCCAAACATGGAAAAGAAAGAGAGCATGCAGTTTGCTTCAGTCTCCATTTAAACTGTTCTTTCTGGATCTTTCTCTGAATGTAGACATCTCCTTCCATCCTGAGACTTTTAGAGTTGTCTTGTAACCTTGTGTTGCTGAGAAGAGTCCAGTTTATCAAAATTGGTTGTCACACATACATTGTGTCTGTCATTGTGTACAAATTTGTCCTGGTTCTGCTTTTCTCTCTTGGCATCAGTTTGTATAAATTTCTCCAGGTAAATATGAAATCTATCTGCTCCTCATTTCTTATAGCACAATAGTATTCCATTACATTCATATACCACAATTTGTTTAGCCATTCCCCAATTGATGGGCATCCCCTTAATTTCCAGTTTTTTGCTGCCACAAAGAGAGCTGCAATAAATATTTTTGTACATATGGGTCCTTTCCCTACTTCTATGATCTCTTTGGGATACAACCCTAGAAGTGATATTACTGGGTCAAAGGGTATGCAATTATTTATAGCCCTTTGGGCATAGTTCCAGACTGCTCTCCAGAATGGTTGAATCAGTCATTAGGAAATTTTAAAGAACGATTTTTCTTCAGTGAGATTTTGTACCTCCTTTTCCATTTGGCCAATTTGATTTTTGTTTAGAAAGGAGCTCTTTTTAGTAAATTTTTTGTCTCTTATCATTTGGCCAAATTCTATTTTTATGGTATTATTTACTTCAGTATTTTTTGTGCCTTTTTTTTTACCAAACTATTCTCTTTTCATAATTTTCTTGTATCACTCTCATTTCTTTCCCCAAATTTTCCTCTACCACTCTTATCTCTTTCTTTAACTATTCCAAGAATTCTTGCTGGCCTTGTATCCAATTAGCACTTATCTTTGAGGGGATTTTTTGCTTTCACATTGTTATCTTCTTCCAAGTTTGTATCTTGGTTTTCTCTGCCACGGTAGTAGCTTTTTAATTCTTTTTTTGTTGTTTGTTCATTTTTTTCAAGGCTATTTCTTGACTGAACTTTATGTTAGAGTTGGGATCTGCTCATCTTGGGTGTGTAGGCACTATCCCAAGCTTCTGGCCTTTTTCATGCTGCTGTTTTCAGAGCTAGTTCTAGGCAGGTGGGGAGGGGGACAGCTCTAAGTTTTTGGTGCTTCCAAAGTGGTGTGATCTTGAGAGGTGTGGTGATTCTCTTCTAGTCTTCAATCTGGTCTTTACCCAGGAAGGATCCCTTGTCCCTTAGCAGACACAAGCACTAGCATTCCTCTTTACTTTAGAACTGTGACCAGGGACTTTGTGACTGACTACCAGCACTCCTCTGCACTCCGGAACTGTGACCCAGAACTGTGTACAGGTAATAGAGTTGCCAATCAGTGCCAGCTGTGCCCAGTGCCAGCAAAGGGTCCCCTGTAATCTCTTTTTGATCACTTGACCACTTCTGACCACTCTGGGCTGAGAGCTCCCTAAGCTCCTGCTGTTGCTGCTGCTGCAGCCTCAGGTGTCTAGGCTTTGGACAGGGGTCACACTGGTGTCATAGACTTCTCCTGCCATCTTTCTAAGTTTTCTTAGACCAGAAAAATATCTCACCCTGACCTTTTGTTGTCTCTTCCCCTCCAAAATTTGATTTAAGTTACTATTTTTAAGGTTATTTGGAAGGAGATGCTGAGAGAGTTCAGCCAGATGGCTGACCCTAATTGGAGCCCATTTCCTATTGAGGATAGATATAAACACTTAAATAAATACATGATAATTTGAGTAGGGGTCACTCTTCCTTGATCCCATCCACTTGGGGTCTGGGGATGATAATAGCATCAACCACACAGGGTTGTTGTTATGTGGGTCAAATGAGACGATTTATGTAGTGTTCTGGCACAGAAATGGAGTGGAAATGCCAGCTAGCAGGTACTGTTATTAGCCAGCCCTCCTAGCCTTTTGTTATCTGCAAATCTAATGAGCTGGATGTGAGCAGGCTAGCCATCAATACCTTTATCCAAGATCTTGTAGGTGATGGCTCTGGGCCAGGCTAGTTTTTAAGCTCCCTAAGAATGGTCCTTGCTAAGATCCCTGGGCACTCTTAGGGCAGACAGATAGGGTCCCTTCCCACCTGCAGAACGTGAAACTGAGGTACTGGCACTGGTCAGGGACATGGCCCATGGACTTGAGATTTCACAGTACGGAGCCCTTGTTCTGAGAGTGGAGACAGTGGCCCTGCCTTTAGAGAGTCCTTTAAGGGGTAGAAGCTGTGATGGGATGAGAGACATAGTCCTATCCTTTGGGAGCTCCTGTTCTAAGGAACGGATATACAATCCCAATAGCAAATAATATCAACTCCTAAATACATACTATCCAAAAGTATCGGTACAGCTAAGCTCTTAAAGTAGCTTTAATAATAGCTTGAAACTGCACCAAGACTTTTGGGACTCTATATAAATACATACTAAGTATTTACTTGGGCAGCTGGGAGAGTTTAAATGCCTCAGTGTTGAGGAAATGGAATGTGTAATTCTGGGGAGCAAGGCCATGAGGAAGGCAGTATTCTGTGGTATTTAGGAGGGAGTAATTTAGGGAGGAAGACTGATTTCCTCACCCCACTCCCATCCCACACTGCCTGAGCTATGGAAGCTGAAACCATTTTCCTCAGAGATCCCCCAACCTCCCAATTCTATTCATCAAGAAATGTCACCTAGTCTATAGAAGGAACAATAATGCCAGAATAATGAAAATGGCTGGACACCCAAGTCCTAACCCTGCAGGCACACACACACACCCCATCTTGCAAGGCATGTTTTGGGGGAACTCTACCCTGTGGACTCTTTAGAGAAGGAGAGGAGAACAACAGGGGCTGATCCTCTGGAGGCTGTTGGGGGACCGGCTGTTGCAGGGATGAATGTGCATGGGGGAAATCAGCAGTCCTCCCCAAGAGAAAATACTTAGGAGCATTAGGAAGCCCTAATTCCCGAGCTCTGGGGAAGGGGACCAGCTGAGCTATCTTTTTGCCTCTGGCCCTCTTTAAACAAGGAGGCTGTCAAGAGGTCCTCTGGTTCAAAATTGAAGTGGTGCTGAGTAGGGGTGGGCGGGGAGCAGTGAGAGTTGACAGATTTGTTAGAATTGCAATAGACTTCAGGGAGATTATCTATGCCAATCTGAACACCATGCCCCTACCATTTACAGATAAGGGAAAAGGAATCTCAGAGAGGGACGGGAACTTTTCCAATGTCACACAGCTAATCCTGGGTAGATTCCAGGAACAGGACTCTTTCTACTATGCAACATGACTCCTTCCAGAAGATATTAGCAATTATGACTTCCCTCCTCCCCCACTCACCCCCAAACCAAACAGAACAGGATACTGGCTTTCCTTCGGTCTTCTCCCTAGGAATTCTCCCTAGAAAATGTCATTCTCAGAAGGGGGGAAATTAGTAGGAATCATAGAATATCTAGAAGGGCTTTTATCAAGTATCAGATCCAGAGTCCTTAACCTGGGGACATGAATTTTTTTGGTTTGTTTTTGGCAAGGCAACTGGGGTTGTGACTTGTCCAGGATCACACAGCTGGCAAGTGCCAAGTGTCTGAGGCTGGATTTGAACTGAGGTCCTCCTGACTCCAGGGCCAGTCCTCCATCCACTACACCACCTAGCTGCCCCAGGAATTTGTTTGTTTTTGTAAAAATTGATATGTCTATTTCTAAGGTAGTTCCTTTTGTAATCCTATGCATTTTGTTGTATAAAGTAATGTATTGTGTTCTGAGAAGGGGTCCGTAGATTTCATCAAATGCCAATGAGGTGGGTGGTACAAAGGTTAACAGCCCCTGATGTCAATCAACCTCTTTCCTCTTTTTTCACGAGTCAACTGGGAGCAAGAGAGATTCCTCGAAAGCAGGGTCTGGTTGAAAAAAAATTTTTTTTTATCCTTATTGCTTGGCACAGTGCCTGGGACATGGTAGGCACGTAATAAATGCTGGCTAACGTAGCCAATATCACATAGGTAGAGGCAGGGTTCAGATTCAAATTTAGGTCTTCTGCCTCCAAATAAAGGAGGCTCTTCAGACCTCCCTCCTCCCTCCTTGCCCCCACCAATTCCCTCCACCCTGAGAAAGAACCCTCACCACCTTCTCTCTTCCCCACCTTCTCCTCGTACCATCTTAAATCTATTTTATAGACAGACAAATTAGGGCAGAGGGGGAAGTCCAGACCAACCTAAAAAGGACATTGTTCCTAGAGTGTTCCCAATCCTGCTGGATATCCTCTTGGGGGGAAGGGACTGAGAATCCCACATCTTGCCCTTCTGGTAGCTTTTATCCACTTTCCCCCAAGTCCTGGGCCTTGGTGTCCCTTTCATTCCCAAGATTTGGCAACAGGCATTGGGGAGCATTTATGATTCAGAGATGGGTAAATTAAGGCAAGAAGTTAAGAGATGAGACTGGGATCCTAGAGCCATGCTTCTGGACCCCTCCCCCCAGACACCTGACTGACTCCACATGGCTGATGGAGAGGTGGAGCTGGGGGAAGTTCCTAGACTGAATAATTAATTTGTGTGATCCAAGGTGTGTGTGTGTGTGTGTGTGTGTATGTGTGTGTGTGTGTCTGTATGTGTGTGTGTCTGTACATGTGCACATGGACGACAATGTAAAGTAAAGGGAGGAGTGCTAGGTGTGGAGCCAAAAGAGAAGTAGGTTTGAATCCTGACTTTGATAATCACTAGCTAAGTGATCTTGGGAACTCACTTAATATTCCCCGAGCCTCAGTTTCTCCATTTATAAATTGTAGATAATATCTATGGTATCTACCTTACATTATAGTTAGGAAAATGTTTTGCAAATCTTAAAGCACACTAAAAATGCTAGCTCCTAATATTAGATATGTGCACGCATGTGTATTCATGAACATACATGTATATAACATGTCAGTCCAAGTGCCTGTGTGTCTGCCTCTGTTTGCACATGTAATTGTGTGTTCATACACATGTGTATGTGGGTGAGGCATGTGCCTGAGAAGAAGCAAATTCTCCTTCAGGGAACCCATGTGACATGACAGCACGCAGTGTCAGCTTCCCAGCACCCTCAGGGCTGCTGGCTTTGGTGGTGGTAGAGGACACGTGAGCCATGAGGAGGGGGGAGGAAATGATATGAGCTGCCTCTCCCCCCCACCCCACCACAACGAGGAAGGCGGCCAAATGAGGGGGGCGTTCAGCTGCGGAAATTGAAAAATCTGTATCCCCTGGGCCAAGCCTGCCAACTGCTCTTGCTGATACAGATGCAAAGATAGAAAAAGGAACAGAGATAGAAAGAGACAAGGAGATATGGAGAGAGAACAGAGGCAGAGATACATAGGATTGGAGAACAGAATCAGACAGAGAGAATCACAGTCTGGACAGCAAAAGACTGTCCAGAATTAGAACCCAGGTCTCTAGACTCCCAGACCAGGATACTTTGCTCTCCTTCCCTCGCCCTCCTCCCCTTTCCTCCTTTCACCTCCCTCCTTCCCCCTCTCTCCTCCCCCTCCCTCCTTCTACCTCCTCTCAGCTCCTTCCTCCCCCTCCCTCATCCTGTCTTCTACCACCATTTACCCAGTTTCAGGCTGACCTGTTCTGCTGCCCCTGTCTCAAGCAGGTTGATAAGAAGTGAGTTCAGGGTTTCTGAGGCTCCCCTTGCATTCCCCCCACTATGGGGTCAGAGGAGTGTGTACTTCTGTTGGCTCATCAATCTTTCTTTTTCTGCTTTTTTTTAGTCTCATTTTTGCTTTTCCCTGTATGTTTTTCTCTGTTTCTGTCAGGACCCTCTTGACCTCCCTGGGCCAGGATTATGCTTCTACAGACCTGTCTGTAAGGTCTTCAGGTCAGGATGACTAAAGGGGACTTGCAGGTGCCCTGTCTTGTCCTCCCCATATGAGTTGTCTCTGGCTACATACATATACATCCACATCCACATCCTGGGCACTGTGATGCCAGCTATTCTTCACTGATAAGATTCACTCATTCTCTGCCCCTGTATAGTCCATTCTTCATAAATGTGCGATCTCTCCTCCAGGTCGTGACCCACCTTCGGAATGGTGGGGCAGGGGGTGGGTACAATCTTTGTACCTGGGGCCCATTCTTTCCACTCTGACTCCATTTTCCACACATGTGAGCTCTTAAAGGTTTGAGGATGCTCAGGGCCCTTCTTGGGGGGAGGACAAATACCAGTCAATAGAGATTTAGGATAATAGAGGCAGAGTTAAAAGACCAGAGATTGAATCCTGACTATCCACTTAATACAAGTGTGTCAACTCAAATAAAAATGGGACCACTAAATGATACATAAGGATCTCTATGGGCTACATGTTGACTTAGAAAACCACAGTGTGTACACACACACACACCATTAAAATCAGATGGAAACTACATTTTAATGTGGTTTGGGTTGTACTCTGGAGTGGCCTGGACTCGAAGCAGGTTTGTCAAGTCTGATTTAATAGAATGGGACAAATCCTAGAACCTCTATGAGCCTCAACTTCCTCTTACATAAAACGAAGGGGCTTGGAATAGATGATGCTGAAGTTCCCTTCCATCTATGATCTTCTCCTCTCTAAGGTCCCTTCCAGCTCTGACATTCTGAAGTGTGGTCCTGGACTCCAACAGCCAGGGGATATAGCTACAGGACACTCACTGCCCCTTTTGGGTGGCAGCAACCCTCAATATCTCTCCCCTCTCACTTTCACTGCTCTCCCCAACCTGCTTCTAGAACAGGTCCTTCCTTTCTTCCTGGCTGGAGTCAGACTTGGCTTCTGACTCCTTTGAGGAGGTCTGGGAGGAGAGAAATGGTACAACTCTCTGACTTCCTTCCCTAATGGATCTAAGAATTAGAGCTGGAAGGGAGCTGAGTTCTAATACGAATCGTTTCAGTTTCACAAATGAAGACACCAAAGCACCAGTTACCCAAGGTCACATAGAGAGCAAGTGGCGTCGGGATTTGAACCCACGTTTTTTTGAGCCCGGAGCTGCCTTCAGTGTTGTGTGAGATTCTGGTTCTCCATCCCAGTAGAAAAAAATACCCTGGGCACTGTTCCCAGCACCGGCAGCAGGCTCTGGAGACCGTAGCCCGGTCGCAGATCCCCACCCCAACCGCACAGTCTATCTGGGACTGGTGGAGGACTAGGGAAGAGCTTGGACCTTCCTATCCCCTGCCTCCAGGTTCTTGCAGGGGAAGCAGGGCGGAGTTCGGAGAGCCCAGCCCCTGCCGCTGCCCCTCCTCCTGGGCTCCGCCCCCTCCTGTCCTCACAGGCTGGGCTCAAACCCTCAGCCCCGCCTGCAGGGCCAATGTTGCCTTATTCTGCCTGAGTGGAAGAGGCCACAGGTGAGTAATCTAATCGCGTCAGGCTGGGAGATACTAGACTCAAGCAGCTTCCTGCTGTTTCTGGCTGGCTGCCCCAGCTCCTTGCCCCTATCACAGGTACGGTTCCTAGGGGCCCTTTTCTTGGGAAATGGGGGGAAGGGGGAACAGAGGGAGGGGAGGGTGAGTCTTCTGTCACTCAGGGCCAGACCAACTTTGGGGAAGAATCTCAGGGGCATTCCCTCCCAGCGGGAGCTGAGCCCCAACACTCTACTCTCACTTCTTCCCTTCCCCCCCTCCCTCCCCCTGCCCACTGTGGGGCCCTTTCCTAACAAGAATCTGCCATAATCCAAGTCCTGAACATTCACAGCCTGACTGGCTTGGAAAGGGAGGAAAACTGGGTGACCCTGCCCTGGAGATCCCTTTCTAGAGGGGCTGATTCTCTTTGCCGGTCCTTCCTCATTTCCCTAATTCAGGAAGGATGCTGCCTGCCACACCTGCTCCTTGGCCCAGCTGATAGCGACCCCCTGCCATGGGGTCCTTCTCATTCTGCCTACTGCTGCTCCTCCTGGCACAGGGGCCACCTTCTCTAGGGAACTCCTGGCAATGCCCTCGCATCCCGTATGCAGCCTCCCGGAACTTCAGTGTCAAGTACGTGGTGCCCAGTTTTGAGGCTGCTGCTCCCATCCAAAGACTGGTAGCCTATGACGAGGGTCAGACCATCTTTGTGGCCACTAGGAACCATCTGCACCTGCTGAATGCCGGGTTGGAGCTGCTCCAGAACCTGGTCACAGGCCCTGCCGGCCACCCCAGCTGCCAGTCCTGCACAGTGTGTAAGGAGTCAGAGCCCTCGCTACCCGGAGCAGACACAGACAACGCTGTGTTGGTCCTGGATCCTGTCCTACCCTGGCTCTACAGCTGTGGCTCTTCACTGCTGGGCCGCTGTTTTGTTCATGAGCTGGAGGATCACGGTGGGACAGTTCGCTTGGGCGCTACCTCCTGCCTCTGGTCTGGCTCAGACAATAGTCCTAATGATTGCCCTGACTGTGTAGCCAGCCCACTAGGCACCCAGGTGACTGTGGTTGGGCAAGGCCAGTCTTCTTACTTCTATGTAGCCTCCACCCTGAACCACACGGTGGCCTCCCGCTATAGTCCCCACTCTGTGTCCATCCGCAGACTGAAATCAACCCTCCAGGGCTTTGCCCCCAGTTCCTCCGCTCTGTCTGTGCTGCCCGCATACCTGGCCACCTATCCCATTGAATACGTCTACACCTTCCACTCTGGCAGCTATGTCTATTTCCTGACTGTTCAGCCAGAGTCCTTAAAAGTTTCCACCACTTTCCATACTCGATTGGTGCGACTTAGTGCGACTGAGACAGATCTGGGAGAATACCGGGAGCTGGTCCTGGATTGCCGCTTTTCTTACAAGAGGCGGCGCCGAAGAAGACAGGTGGCCAACACTGAGGAGGAAACCTATAATGTCCTTCAAGCAGCCCACGTGGCCCGCGTGGGACCTTTGCTGGCAATTGATCTAGGTGTCCCCGAGGGCCAGAAAGTCCTGTTTGGGGCCTTTGCGGTGAGCCAGGAGGGGAGCCGATCCCCCCGGCCCAAATCGGCTGTCTGCGCCTTTCCCTTAACCAAATTGGATGAGTTCATTGATAGTGGCATGGAGAAGTGCTGTGGATCTCAAGCTAACCAGAAGCGCGTGGAGCGAGGAGTCGAGTTCTTTCAGCCCCAGAGCTACTGCCCAGATCCGGTGAGAAGGGAAAGGGAGAAGAGCTGGGGCAGGAGGAGGGGAAGGGAAAGTGGTGGCAAAAGGAAGGAAAACCCATTGGTTTGAGAGGTGCACAAAGGACAGAATCCTGTTAGGGTTATTTCCATCATTGAGAAAATTAGAGGGAGCCAAGGCAAAGGTTGAGGAGAGACTCCTTTATCTTTTTACTCCTCCCCCAGGTTTTGGTTCAGATCTTTGCCCTTCCATATATTAGGGCACAACCCCAAGCAAATCCCTTTGCCTCTCTGGACCTCACTTTCCCCGTCTGAAAAGTGAGATGGTTGGACTAGAATTGGTTTTTCACCTGAGGTCCCAATTTCAGCTAATTTGTGAATTTGGTGGGGAAACAAATTCATCTTTATTTTCACCAACTTTTAACTGAAATCTAATCATCACCATCAATCAGGAAGGAAGGCAAAAAGTCCCAGGGTATTAAGCTTCACCAGATTATGGAAGAGGTCTGTAGCACAAAAATGGATATAACCAGGGGAACTAGATAATCTGAAGGTCTTCTCTTCCAGATCTACAGCTATGGCAAAGAAATGGGAAGGTCAAGTTGTTGGTTGGAGAGGCAGACAGACATTGGGGGGGGGAGGAGGGAAGGATGGGGAAGGATAGAGGGGTAGTGTGGTCAGGTATCCTAGCTAATCTGTTTGGAAAGAGGGAAGAATAGGCCTCAACTCTAGAAGATTTCCTCCAGACTTGGCCCCAGCCTCAGCCCCACCCTCTGCCTTGGCCCCATACCCCTGATTTATTAGGTAGTTTCCAAGGTTACACCAAAGGGTGATTACACCATAGCATGAGCTCTGACTCCTCCTCCACCCACCCCACCCCTCCCCCCTTCCAGCTACCAGGAGGGCGGGCAAAAACCCTTTTCTGGAGATCCTTTTCCCACCCACCTCCGGGACTCTTACTATCTTCTCTCTCCCCAAGAATATGACAATTTCTTTTCTTTTTTTTTTTTTTTTGACAATTTATTTTCTTCCCAGTTTGGGGATCCTGGGCTAAGTTCTCTCTAGGAGATACATCTCCTAAGTTTAGCCTTTACAATCGTTGATTTTATTGCTGAAAGGGATCTGAAGAGATCATTTAGTCCAGGGGTTCTTAATTTGGGGAACCCCAAGGGAATCTGGAGAGATTTCAGGGTGTCTCTGATCTTGATGAGAAAAAAATTCCCTTTTTTGTGTTAATCTTAAACTGAAATTTAGCATTTCCTTCAATTGTGAATTAAAATAACAACATTATGTCGAGAAGGCACCCATAGGCATCAGCAGACTGCCAAAGGGGTCCAAGACACAAAAAAGGTTAAGAACCTCTACTCTAATCTAATCCCTTCAATTTACAGAGAGGAGTTAAAAGATGAGACCCAATGAGGTAAAAATGATTTGTTCAAGGTCACACAGATGTAGGATGGGAGCCTAGGGCGTCTGCCTCCCCATTTGGCAGCATTCCAGTACCATATTCGGCTGCTCAGAGCTCTGTCCCTTCCCCTAGAGCAGGGAGATGGTCTCTGGACTTTGTGTGAGTTGGGGGTTTTGGTACAATATGCAGCCCCCAGGATGGAGCCAGAGATCTTGACTTTGAGGATAGAAAGTCCTTGCCCCAAACAAACCCCAGCCAAGGCTTGATGTTGCCATGGGTTAGAAGCCTAGTCTAGGCCTTTCCTAGGAAGGTGAGGGTCCAGAACTTCTGTCCACATCTCCCCTCCCTAAAGCGTGGCCTCAAAGGATTGAGAGGGTTTGGGGATGAGGGCTCAAGAGTCCTTCTAGATTTGACCTGGGATGTTTCAGAGTCCTCTCTGCATGTGCTGAGGCCAGGGTGCAGGATTTTGTAAACATCTTGGGGTTGGGAGGAATGGCTGTAAGATCCGTTGGGACATGGCCAGGCAGGTAGAGTGGGTGGAGTGTGTGTTTGTGTTCGAAGGAGCACCAGCACCTCCCTTCTTGGTACATGCTGCCAAGTTCCATGCCCTTCTAGCACTGGTTGGGCCCTGGCCTCTTTTGCCCTTTTCTCCTTTTCCGTGGGACCCCAGATTCCTCATAGCTCCTCTTCCTCCTCATAGTGAGGTATTAGACTAAGTCCAAGTGTCTTTTCAAGTAAAAATTTTTTTTTTTTTCGCTTTTTGGAGGGGGAAAGGTAGGGCAATTGGTGTTAAGTGACTTGTCTAAGGTCACAAACTAGTTTTTTTTTGTGTTAAGTGTTTGAGGTCAGAGTTGAACTCAGGTCTTCCTGACTCCAGGGCCGGTGCTCTATTCACAGCACCACCTAGCGGCCCCTCAAGTCTAAATCTACCATCCTGAAAAGTCACTCAGGTGGTAATGGGTCAGAATTTTAATCTCGGTCCTCTAACTTCAAATCTGCCTTTCTCTTTCATGAGGGGCTAAACTCCTTAACATTTAGGTTCCTGACAAGACCCAGTCCTCAAATTCAAACACTATACACAAACCTCCACCTTGAAATCCCACCACTCCCCCATTCTATACCGCTAGTCTGAGAGGAGCTGGCCTAAGGCATGATAAAGCAAATCATAGTATTCCAGGCTTATCTCTGGTCCAATAGCTGGGGAAACTGCCCTTTGTGGCCAGGTTAAGTGATTTACCTGCCTAGGGGCCAGAAGAAGCCACTAGTCTCTGAGTTTAGATGTTAGCTTCTGGGGTTCACTAGATCAGAGGTTTTTAGCATGGCAGATCCCTTCAGCAATCTGCTGAAGCCTATAGAGTTCTCAGAATCAGATTTTTTGATCATTGGAGGAAATACTAAATTTCAGTCAGAAGTTAGTAAAAATAAAGATTTCTTTTCTTTTGTTTGCTTCCAAGGTCTTTTTTTTTTTAACATCATAGAAAGCTTTATTAGACCACAACTCTCGCAGAAGAAAAGGCAGCAAATCTTTTATTTCAATATGGTGTCACCTCGGGCTTCTTCCAATTTCTGTTGGGCCTTCTTCAGTTCTTCCTCCTTCTTTTTTTTTGTTCTGCTGCTAGCTTCCTTTCTTTTTCTGCCCGTGGCTTTAGATAAGCATAGTGCTTTGAACTGTAGACCATTCCCAGGAGCAGGGCCGAATATCGTCCTACCTTGATGAGCCGGGAGACATTCACGGGCCAGCACCATTTTTTTCTGCTGACCCTCGACCCCTGCTTCCAAGTTCTTAGATGCCCTGAAATCTCTCTATGGTCTCCTGGTTAAGAACCTCTGGGCTAGACTCTAGGGAATTTAAGGACAGCAACAATAACAATTAACCTGCCCTGGGGTTCTGGCTTCAACTCTCTCAGTGGCTACGTGTGGAATTATCCGGGGTTCTAAAGTTTTCCAGGTTCCCATTGTCCACAGGCCCTTCCCATCATTTCCAAACTTTGTACTTTCCAAAGCACTTTCATGGGCATTGGCTCATTGGATTCTCACACAAATCCCGGAAGGGAGGCAGTGCAGACACGAACATCCCCACTTTCTCAGATGTAAAAACAAGACAGCAATTAAAATTTTATTTTAATAACGGAGGATAATAAACACAAGGGGACTTTGATGGGCTCTATTTGAAACAGTGTAGGAATCTTCAAACGGGATGAGGAGATGCTTTTTTGTTTGGTTCATAAAAGAAAGCTCCAATACAGATTTTTTTTTTTAAACCTAACATTTTACAAAAGGAGAAAAAGGAGACCGGAAGAGGAAAGTTCTATGTTCAAAGTCAAACAGTTATTAACTGATAGAAGCAAGATGGGAGGCCAGGTCTTTTCCCTGACTTCCCAGAGTTCTTTCCCCTGAATCATGCTGCCTTTGTATATTTAATCTAAATGCTCGTTTGACATACGAAGTGACTGAGATTCAGAGAAGTTAAGTAATTTAACCACGGCCACTCAAGAAGTTACTAGTTGAGTCAGAATTAGAACCCAGGCCTCCTAATCCTTATTTCTTTCAAAATTCTTTCCATTGAATTTTGTTGCTTTGAAATTCCAGTACTGAGTTTACCAGTGGGGACACTGAGGCTCAGCAAGAATAAGTGAAATAGGAAGGTTATCTGTCTCTTTGAGGGGGAGGGACAAGTTCAACCAAGCCCTTCCTTTTCCTTCCGCCCCCTCAGTTGGGTAGCTGGAGAGTGAGTCACTTAACCCATCCCTGCTCCCAAACAGTACTGGCAGTCCATGATGCTAGAGAGGAATGTCTTTTTACTAATGATACATCTCATTCCTAGTGAAGAAACAGACCCCCAGGCAGTAAGGGAGGGGACATATCCAGCTCCTTTTCAGGAGAAGCTCCTTCCTTAGCCCCACACAACCTCTTAAAGACCAGTCCCCAGAGTGTTCTGCAATCTCCATCTCAGGATTCACTGCTTTTCCCAGTGCTCCCCTGGCTTTGGGGCAGATACCCCTGTTCTTGGGATCATGGATTTAAATAAAGCATTGAAGGACCTTGGAAAGCATCTAGTGAAAGACCCAAATTTTACACCTGGAGAAACAGAAGCTTTCCTGACTCACCCAGGGTCACACAGTGAATGGAAGAACCACCAACTGATTCCCAGTTGCTTAGTGGTTAGACCAGGATGTGGCCAGGTTATAGAATCGACCCTGGTTGACTTTATGGCCAGGACACCAACAGACTCCTACCTAGACCTATGCAAAATAGATTTGGAGCTGGGGCAGGGAATCTTTTTTAGCTCTCATCTTCATAGCCCCTGTTTGGAACAGACCCATCAGAGATCGAGTCCTAGGACTGACATAAAATCATCGAAGCAGAGCTGGAAGAGACCTCAGAGACCATCTAATCCAGCCCCCTTCCTTTAGACATAGGGAAACTGAGGCTCAGGGAGGTCTCTGACTTCAAAACCTGTGTACTTTATACTATATCACACTACCCCCCTCTCCAAAGAGCTGTGACTATTATGGGAAACAATGTCCATTTTAATAGAACGTTAAATGTTCTGTTGAATGGTAATTCTGAATGGACCTGGCCAATGCTTAAGGTGGGACCCACCCATGTTTTTAGCCTGGCTGAGTAGTGTTGGTGCAGTCAGTGGGGGAGGAAGGGAGAATGGGGGTGTGGCAGGCAGACACCTGTGTCTGCTGGTAGCTTCCACCCCAGCTACCTCCTCAGCTGCACAGGCCTGTCTACCCCATTCCCTCCCATCCCAGCCTCTCCCTAAGATTCCTTTGGGGCTTAGAGAGAGCATGAAGGGAAGGAGGAGGCAGGAAAACCAACCCAGGGAGTCTGGGGAACCTGAGGCCAGGCTCAGTCTTCCCAGGCAACGGGTCTGATCTTCCTCCTGTTTATAGTCTGGGGACAATGGTGCCAGGCTCTGGGAGCCTTGCTCACCTGCTTGCTCCACTTCCTGAGAGTGGCGTGGTGGGGGAGGGGGTGCCTGGGAGTGTGTGTTCTGGCCTGCGTCAATCCTATGCTTACTTAGTCCTGGATTTGGAGTCCAAGACCTTGGTTTGTTCAGGACCTGCCTCCCATAGTTCCTATTTGTGTACCATGGGCAAGTTATTTAAATGGGACTTGTTTCTTTATCTATAAAAGGAAAGGGGTTGGACGAAATAATTTTTTGGTTCTCTTCCAGCTCTAAATGTTCTCCAGGGACAGAAAGAGCCCTGGCCTTGTAATCAGGAGACCCGTGTTCTGGTCTGGGCTCTGCCTCTAATTCTCTCACCTTGACTTCTCTGGGTTTCTGTTTCCTCTTCTATAAAATGGGGTGCTTCCTATGTTACCTCCATCATTTGTGAGGATCCTATGTGATAACACCTGTGGAGGGGTTTTGTACAGATGGGAGGCACTTTCATTCCCTTAGCCAATTCTGTGTTGCTTTGACTGTGTTTGGGGGGGCTAATAGTCTTAGTTTACTGGGACCTCTAAGGGGCAGGGTGGGGCTGGAAGGACTGATGATCATTCTCTGGACTTCAGAGAAAGGAGCCCTTGGGGTGACGCAGGGCCTGAGCTGGCATTGACTGCCTCGGTGTCTGCAAAGTCAGGCCAGTCATGGCCAGAGCCTTACCTGTCTCTGAGTCATGCTGAGAACATTTTGCAAGGATTTCCTTCCTGGAGTGATAGCCCATTCCCCTCCCCTTTTTCCACCTCCCCCCCCTTCAGGAGGGTCTCAGAACCCTCCAGGGCAAGAACTGGTTGGATATATTCTGGGGCAAGAGCAGCAGATTTGGAAACAAAGGATCTGGGTCCAAATCCTGACTCTGCTCCTTAACTAGGATGACTGTGGATCAGTCACTTCCTTTTCTGCTTTTCACTTTCTTCATTTGTAAAAAGGAAGAAGTTGGACTCAAACATCTCTCATCTGTTTTCACTCTAAATCCCATGATTCTCTGTATTCCTAATGTACCTCTTTGGACAGTTGGCCCCTTTCCTTTGAGCATGTGTCAGTGAGTGAGTCTATCCCTGAGGGGCCCAAGTCTAAGGATATTGTATAAGGGGATCTGTGGAGGAGAGGAAGGGGTTAGGCAGTCTGAACTTGGGACCTCATTTCACAAGCATAGACGTGATCCAGCTGTACCCACATGGAGTACATTTCAACTTTCCCCATTCCCTGACACAGCTGTTCAGTCAGGCTTCGGATTGAGCAAAGTCTGTGGCAATATAGGAAACAGGAAGTGTGTGTGTGTGTGTGTGTGTGTGTGTGTGTGTGTGTGTGTGTGTGTATTGAGGGGGGCAGGATGGATCTTGAGAGAAAGAGGAGGAGGAGGAAGATGAGGCTTCTGTGGTGAGCATTTCCTTCAGGGTCCACCCAGTTTTGTTGGGCTAATGGGTCTTTGGGGGTGTGTGTGAAATAAGAGTCAGAAGGTAAGAGAATATTAGGGAACACCTAGAATATAAGCTTTGGTCTCAGGAAAGACCTAGGTCTGAATAGGGGTTCTGATACTGACTAGCTGTGTGTCTTCAGACACCTGAAACTCTCTGGGCCTTAATTTCAGCATCTCTGAAATCGAGATAATATTTGTACTGCCAGTCAAACACAGAGGTAGATAAAGGTAGGATAAGAAGCATAAGACAGAGCGTCTTCGGTTTGCTTGGGCTACACAAAGGTGACTTAAATGAAATAAGGTTTGGTAGAATGTGGAAAGCCTCAAATATCAGGATCAGAAGTTATATTTTATTTGATAGACAATGGGGAACCACTGAAGCCCCTTGGAAACCTCAAAGAGCTATAGACGTGTGACTTTTCATTTTTATTCTTCATAATTCTGCTGGCCCTCTCTGTTGACATCCCTCAACCCTCTCTGCAGCCTAAAACAACACCTCTGGGCTCCAATGTCAGCTGCTGGAACTACCCCACAATGATCCCCACCAACCACCCCCGAGTGGACCTCCTCAATGGGCACCTGGACGGCATTCTCCTTACAGCCATCCATGTTATCCATCAGGGCAATGCCACCGTGGCACACATGGGCACTGCTGATGGGCGCATCCTACAGGTAAGGATGGGGGCATGACTGCACTGAGTGTCTGGTAGGGGTGGGACATAGGAGTCAAGGCCACTGTCTCCCTTCTGGCAAAGAGGAAGCAGGGTATGGGGGAAAGAGTTACAGACTTGGAGACAAAAAAAGCTGGATAGAAATCACAATTCCTCTGTGTGTGTGTGGGGGGGTGGTGACCTTGATTTGGGGCAAGTCACTAAGCCTGTCTGGCCTCAAGCTTCTCATCCATAGAATGGGGATAATAACAGTGACTACTTCACAGGGTTGTTATAAGGATCAAATGAGATTCTTTGTGCCAAGCATTTCAGGATTGTATAAATGTTAGGCGTAATAATCCTGAAGTGCTTTGTAATCCGTGGAGCGTTCTAGAAATGTCCATTGTTTGTGTTAATTTTTGGCACTAGGTGAAGTTGTTCAGGTCGCTCAGTTACCTGCTCTATGTGTCCAACTTTTCCTTGGGCTCCTCCCAGCCTGTGCATCGAGATGTCAGCCGCCTTGGGGACCACCTGTTCTTCAGCTCTGGAAATAAAGTAAAGTCTCAATCTCCCTGGGAAGCAGATGTGCCTCATTTCATGCAGAAGAGCATCACTAAAGGGGATAGGGAGTGCCCCTCTGGTCCTGGTCATTCCTTCCCTAAAGAAAAAAGGTCTAATCTCAATTCAGGAAGCTTTTGTTAAGCACCTTCCAAGCACAGAAGCATTTATTATGCACCTTCCAAGGGCCCTGTGCTTAATGAGAAATGTAAGGTAGACAGATACAGGTCCTGCCTTCAAGGAATTTGCAATCTAATCGGCTTGCAGTCTCACATGTAAAGGGGAATAAAAGAGTCAGATCTAGCCAGGAAAAATACTCTGAGAAATTTGAGGAGGAAGTGATTCCAGCTTGAGGAGGGCAGAGCAGGGCAGGGAGTCAGGATGGCTTCATGGAGGTAGGCAGGAGCTGAGATGGGCCTAGAAGGAAACAAGAACTTTAGGAATTGGAGATATAAGGTGGGGTGTGGGGTGTGGATTCAGAGAGGAGTCTATTGCAGGAATTCAGTTTGCTTGGGGTTTATAAAGGTGAGTTAAATGAAATAAGGAAGGTCTTGAATGCCAGGATCAGAAGCTTATACTTTATTTAGTAGACAATGGGGAGCCACTGAAGGTTTTTGAAGGAAGGTGTGACATGATGAGAGATATGCCTTAGGAAGATGACTTGAGCATCCTGTGGAGGAAGAATCAGGGGAAAAGACCAGAGGCAAGGAGATAGTTAAGATCTGGTTCATGGCTTTGATGGAACTCAGTTTTGCAGAGGAGTAGGACATATTACAATAGGTATAGGAAAAGTGTAAGTAAGGTAGGCATGCTATGAGAAGTGATAAACCAGGGCCCCTGCAGGTTCCCTTGCTAGCATCCCCAGCCTGTCTGGAAAGGGTGAGGGACAAATGCTCTCCTCTCCTCTTCTCTCTCTCTCTCTCTCTCTCTCTCTCTCTCTCTCTCTGTCTCTCTCTGTCTCTCTCCCTCTCCCTCTCTTTTTCTGTCTCTTCTTTTCCCTCTCCCTCTATCTTTATCCCTCCTTTACTCCCTTCTCTCAATCTCCCTGTCTCCCTTTCCTTCCCTCTCTACCTTCTTCTCTCTCTCTGTCTTGTCTTTCTTTCTGTCTCTGTTTCTCTGTCTCTCTTCCTTGACTACGACCAGCGCCCTCACTTCTACCCACAGGTCTTCAAGGTGCCAATCAAGGGCCCCGGCTGCCGCCACTTCCTGACCTGTAAAAAATGCCTGAAAGCTGAGCACTTCATGGGCTGTGGTTGGTGTGGGGATGTCTGTGCCCGGCAGGAGGAGTGTCCAGGTACTTGGCAGCAGGAGTCTTGCCCACCCCATATTACTGAGGTATGTTCTTCTCCTGCCTCTGCCCTTCCATTCTCCCAGAGCAGCTGTTTTTTATCCTGCAGAACTCAGGAAGAAATATTAAAATCAAACCACTCAGCTCTGACCAAAATCTGCCCCAAATCCCCCAGTATACTCAAGGAACTCACAGTTTCAGTACAGGGATGGAGGAACAGTCCCAGGTCATGCCCATAAGGATTTCACAGTTTGGTTGAGGACCTACTATGCACAGGAAACCAGAGGATAACTGCACAAGGGAGGCTCTAATGTGGAGGTTCTAATCTTATTGTGTGTCATGGACACACGTAGGAAATAAAATACACAGTTTACAAAAAAAACCCATTATATTGAAATATTTATGAACATATTAAGAAAAATAAATTCACAAACCCCAGATTAAAAACTGCTGCTCTCTGGGCTATATGAGGCAGAGGAGGAAGAGAAAACTATAGGCTGGGGCATCACGAGAGGGCTGAAATGAGACCCAGTTGGTTTTCCTGGCAAGTCTTCAGTCTTTAGGATGAATGATTTTCCCCCCGCTTCATTAGGATCTAGAAACTTAGGCAGGGGAAGGGCAGTTTATTCCTCTCAAGACATGCACATACACACATGTGCTGACTTCTATGTCTATTATAGTTCTACCCCAAATCCGGACCCACGAGGGGCAGCACGAAGCTGACATTATGCGGCTCTAACTTCTACAGCCATTTCCAAGGTCTGGACTCAGAGGGTTCCCAGAAAGTCACTGTGGGCCAGAGCCCCTGCAAGGTGCTGCCCATGGCTACCTCTTACCTGGGGTATGTGTACGTGACCCTTCGCTCCTGGCCTTCTAGGGACCTGTTCTCCTTCGGCCCTGTAGGCACCTCACCCTACTCTCTCCTACGCCTTCCTCCCTGGCATATTACCCAGGTGGGAGCCAGGGGACTCAGGTTCTTGTCCCAATACAGTCTCTTGCTTGACCTTGGGTACATCTCATGGCTTCTCTAGGCCTTAGTTTCCCCATCTGTAAACTGGGAATAATAATCCCAGTGTTCCCCCTCCTCTCAGTTGTTTACGAGGCCCCAAGGAGGGATGGGAGGGTACTTGGGTCCTACATCCCCAATGTGAGGGATGATATGTAATAATTCAGAACTCAGCAAGCATTTACTGATCACCTGCTACATTCAGGACTGTATGCCGTGGGTATTGGGGCAGGGGGGAGGAAACAGAGCTAAATAAGGCTGATTTAGTAGTTTTTTCATTCCACTTAAACACACACCTCATCTCAGCTTTCCTATTTCTGTTCCTGGCACCACCATCCATCCCATCATCCAAGGCTCTGAAGCCCAGCACCATCTTGGATTCCTCTCTTCCCCACTCTGTCCACATCTAAACAGCCAAGTCCTGTTTCTCAGCTCCATAACATCTCCCCCATTTATCCTCCTTTCACCAGCTCTGCCTTGACTCAGGCTTTCTTTATCTGTCCTGTGCCCTACTGTGGCCATTCCCTAAGGGTTCTCCCTGCCTGTATTCTCTCCCCTCTCTGATCCATCCTTCACAACTGCCAAACTCCCATCATCTCTTTATGCACACACCTGAACATGCCACTCTGCTACCTCAGTAGGCTTTCTTTCAGTAACTCCCTATTGCCTGCAGGATATAATACAGACTCCTTACCTTGGCATTGATAGGCCTCTATAGCGTGATTTCAACCTACCTTTTCCAACCTTATTTCACTCTGTGGTACAGACAGTTTGGGCTAGTGGCTGTTCCTATGTCTTGGGGCATCTTCTTTCCCACCTCTATGCATTTGCAAAGGTTCCCATGTCAAAATGCTCTCATTTCAGTCTGCTGAGACCCTTCTCTTTTTTAAAGGTCTATCTCAGGTCACCCCCTCCCACATACCCCTCCCTGATTCACTGCTCTCTCCAGCTAGAAGGCATCTACCCCTTCCTAACCTTCTATTCTTCTCTGTGTCACCTTGCCTATGCACTTCTGTTTTAAATCATGTTGGAGTTGTTTGCATATTTGTCTTATTCCCCCACTAGATTGTAATCTCCTTGGGGTCAGGCACCCTTCTGTCTTTGTGTTTCTAGCACAGGGCCTTGCACTCAGCATCTGCTAAAAAGTGTTGAATTGACTAAAACCCAGTCCTTGCCTTCTCATAGTCATAGTCAGATAGACACATAAAAATACCATGAATCAGGAGGACCTGAGTTCAAATCTAGGCTCAGATACTTAACATTTACTAGCCATGTGACCTTGGGCAAGTCACTTAACACTGATTTCCTTGCCTTCCCCTCTCCAAAAAAATAAAAATAAAAGTACCATACAAAGCACTATGACTAGGTCCATAAGACAGATGGGGTTACAATGTTAGAGCTAGCAGGGGTAAAAGGGACAGGGGTGGAGAAGGGAAATCTTTCCTGAGGGAAGTAGCATTTGAGCTGGGTCTTGAGGATGGATATTATTTCCATAAGCAGAAAGAGGTCTAGGGGAAAGGGGAACCAAACATTTATTTTTGTTGTTGTTCAATCATGTCCAACTCTCTGTGACTACATTTGGGCTTTATTGGCAAAGATATTGGAGTGGCTTGCTATTTCCTTCTCTAGCTCATTTTACAGATGAGGAAATTGAGGCAAACAGGGTTAAGTGACTTGCCCAGGGTCACATAGCTAGTAGCATCTGAGGCCAAGGGGGGCAAGAAGGACAAGAGACTTCCTCAGAGAAGATGAGTCTTCCTGACTTCAGGTCCAGCCCTCTATCCACTTCACCACCTAGCTGCCCAAGGATTTATCACATGCTCACACATGTCAGGTATTGTGTTAAATGCTACACTTATAATCTCATTTCATAGGGTAGAGGGTTGAAGATTCCAGGAATGGTCAAAAGTTAAAGTGTATTTGGGAAATGCTAAGTAGTTCAGGCAGATTCAGAGGGGACATGCTGCAATGGAGAGAATTAGAAGACAAGGCTAAAAAGGTAGACTGAGTTCAGATTTCAGAGAGTCGTGAATGCCGGGCTAAGAACTGAATCTATCTCTCAACACTGTGCATTTTTACTGGCTTTCTCTCATGCCTGGAATGCTCTCCCTCCTCATCTCTGGGTTCCCAGCTTCCCTCAGATCTCACCTTCTGCAAGAAGCCTTTCCTGATCTTCTTCAGCGTTATAGTTGATTATCTGCCATTTATCCTGCATGTGTCTTGTTTGTACGTCGTTATTTACATGCTGCATCCCCCATCAGACTGTGAGTTTCTCAAAAGCAGGGACTACTTTTTTTGCCCTTTTTGTATTCTTAGTTTTTCTGCAAAGTGCCCAGAACACAGTAGGTCCCTAATAAGTGCTTTTGGCTTGTTGGCTAGAGAGTGTCGTGGGTGGGTAAGATGCAGGTTGAGAGAGTTTGAAATGGGGGAGAAGGAAGGTTTCAGACAGAAGAATTTACTTGCTCTCATGTTTCCCCTGGACCTCCCAAGCTCCAAGACAGACTATGTGGAACAGCTAGAGTGTTTGCTGGAAGCATCGAGTTCCCAGGCTCATGGTCCTGCCAATGTCACCCTCACCATCCCCGGAATTGCTTCCAAATTTCAGTTTCAGTTGAATGGGTCTTCTGTCTTGAGTGGCTTCTCCTTTGTGGTAAGTCGGTTTGTTAAGTGTCGTGTGAGAAAATGGGAAAGTAACACGGGTGTGCCGGGCGACTGACCCTAAGTATTGGGCGTTGAGTTGCTGATGGGGGCTTCTCTGGGCTTTTCTCCTTTGTCCCTGAGTAGGAGCCAGTGGTGACATCCATTTTTCCCTTGTTTGGCCCTTGGGCTGGTGGCACTCAGCTCACCATCAAAGGACAAAACCTGAACGTGGGGTCCAGTCGTCTGGTATTGATTAACGGAACTGAGTGCCACTATGAAAAGTGAGTACTGCATTGGCACTGAATGATGGTGGCTGGGAATGGTTGGAGGGTACTTATTGCTGTAATATTTCTTTGTGGCAAGCAATCAGTGAGCATTTATTAAGCACCTCTAGTGTACCAGTTATTGTGCTTAAGTGCTGGGGAATACAAAGACAAAAATGAACCATTCCTATACCTATGGAGCTTGCTTTCTATCTGAAGTCCAGAATGAGATAATGTGTACATACACATGCATTTACAAATTTACATACAAAGCCAGCAGCATTTACATTGAGCTTTGAATGGAATCTAGGACTCAGAGGGTGGGAGAGAGTAAATTCCAGGCCTGGAAGACAGCCTGTGAAAAGGCAGAGAAATAGGAGATCAAATAGTATGTTTGAGGAAAAGCAAGAAAGCCAACTGGACTGCCAGGCCTAGAGTATGTAAAGGGAAGTAATGTGTAATAAGGCCAGAAAAATAGTTTCGAGCCAGGTTGTGAAGGGCTTCAACTGTCCCACAGAGCAGTTTGTATTTGATTCTAGAGGTACTAGGGAGCCCCAGAACTTCTTGGGCAAGCAAGTGACATGGTCAGAGCTATGTTTTAGTAATATCACTTTAGAAACTGTATGGGTTGGAGAGTTAAGAGCCTGGAAACAAGGAGGAACTCTGGTCCTCTGACTCCAGGCCCAGCAATACCTAGCTGCAGGCTTAGAGTTCTGCTTGGCTGCAGGGGGAAGAATTAGGAGCATTGGTACAGGGAAGCAGATTTTGTTTCAGTGTAAAGAAAAGCTTCCTAACGATGAAAACTGTTCACTTAAGGTTGCATGTTTCCCCTCCCTGTTAGTTTTCAAGCATAGGCTGATTGACCACTTGTTGGGAATATTGTTGAGGCTCCTGTTTGGTTATGGGTTGGACTAGATTCACTGTGGTTCTTTAATGCTTGTTAGGCAAGTGGGAGAGCTAGACAAGACACAGAGGTGGTGGTAGTGGCTGAGTAGAGACTTCAAGAGGCATCCAGCCTGGAGCAGGAAAAGGTCCTCAGGGAGAATGAGGAAGGAAGAAGGAGCTGGGTCAGTACATGCAACCAGACTGCAGCTCTCCCTCACCCCCTTCCCCAGCTCTTGAATCTTTTCCTTTCTTTCATCTCCCCCTAGGATGGATGGACAGAGGCTTCTGTGTAGCACGCCACCAGGAGGGGCCCAGGGCAATGTCTCCATCAACGTGTACATTGGGGGTGCTGAGATCCCTACTCCTTGGTTCTTCGAGTACCGGAACAATCCCCAGATCTTCAGCATCTCTCCCAATTGCAGCTATCCGTGAGTCCCCATTTTTCCCTTTATCTCTTTGACCTTCCCTCTGCCGCCTCCTTCCTCAAATGAGATCTGGGCTCCCAGTCCCCAAAAGAATACTGGGAACTGATCGATAATTTTTGAATCTAGGCTCTTATTTCCCTGTGGGGCATGTCTTCCCACGGCCCCACAATCCTTTGGGTAGGCCTTAGTTTTCCCCTTGACTTGAGCATTCATCAGTACAGTTGGTTCTACTTATCCTTCCTGAGGGCTACTGCTCTTTAGAGTATTCATATGGAAGGTGGAAGGGCAAAAAATAAAGTCTCCTTTTCTGACCTTCCTCAGTGGCTCCCATATTACTATCCGGGGCCAGAATCTGGATGCCATTTGGCAGATGACTACAGCCTTCGAGCACGGGCGCACAGAAGTGGAGAACCTGGTGAGCAGGCCCCTAATACTTTCCTCTGAGATCTTTTCCTCTCCTTCCTTTCCACTTAAGTATGTGTAAACCATGCCAGCCCTCAATCCCCGTCCTAGGTACTGAGAAGAAATATTGCCAAGGCTATTCCCCAAAGGTGATCAAGTGGAGGGTGGGTGCCTCCAGGGGCAGAGACCTCTCTCATATATTGACTCCAGAGCTAGGTTTTTGACCAGCCCATGAGCCTCTCTATTCTTGGCCCTCAGGAATGCAACAGTACAACTCTCTCCACTGAACGGGTGTGCCTAGCTCCTGCCTATACTAATCCATTAGGCCCGGGTCCAGTACAGGGAAATTTGAGCATCAGTGGGGATGGCTCCATACTCTACTTCCATCCGAACTTCCAGTTCTACCCCAAGCCCCAACCCCATCCTCAGCTGGGTCCTCTGAAGATTGAGCAGGGTGCTGTAGAAGTAAAGGTTTGTATGGGGACTGGGGAATTGAAGCAGCTAAGGCTTAGGTTCCTGGACCCTTGGGTCTTTTTCTTGTTTGTCCTTCAATCTCTAAGAGGCCCATGACATCAGGAAGGAGATGTCATGACTTGCAAGTGAACTGGATTTAAATGAGGTAGAGATGTGCAAAGTCACCAACCTCACTTTTTCCTCCAGAGCCATCTGGATCCATTGGCAAGAAATAGATCAGGAAGACTAGAGATGGCCACAGATACAGAGGGAGGACTTGGCATTTTTAAGCTAAGGTTTTCCCTACCTCTCAGTTTGTCTGAGGCAACATCCATTTAGTGATTAAGGCTAGGTAAAAAATGAGACAAAGAATGGTCTCTTGTATCTAGTCCAAAACAAAATTGATCTAGGAGGTGAACACCCTCAAGGAAAGCCTTGGCCTACTGGGAATGGGAAGCCATTGGCAGAAAGGGAAGAAGGAACCAGAGGTGGCTTTGGGTAGAGGCAAATGGTTATGGAGAAAAGAGGCCTGGCTGGAAGGAGAGATAGTATAGGAAACATATTCTCATGTTCACAAGGGAATGGGATTCCCTGCAGTTTTTTGGACTGAGTGCTGTGGCCTCCTGCATGGATGTGAACATGACTGTGGGTGGCCAGAGCTGTCAGGCCAACCTGAAGAATAATCCTGTCATCTGCTATGTTCCTCCCACCCTGCGCATCCCCCATCATGGAGTTCCTCTGCAGGTAGGGAACTTTCTGGGCACCTGGGCTTGAAGACTGGGACTCTGGGTTCTCAGCCACAGTCCCCTTGTCTCTCTGAGCCTCCCAGTCCAAGGGTTCAACTGGAGAGCTATTTTCCAGGAGCATGGAGAGAATAATTGCAGCCTGAGCACTTGAGGCTCTTAAACCCTCTACCAGCTCTTAAACCCTGTACAACCTGGGAAGGAATGATTTTTCTCAGTAGCCCCAATAGTGGGATCACGGCAAGACTTGGGCAGCATCATTAGAACGTGGGGAAGGCACATTGGGAAAGTGTCATGGAGCCTTAAGCCCCACCTCCCCCACCCCCTTCCACCACCTCCAGCCCCAAAAACATAGGTCGAAATCTCACCTAACAGATACCAGGAAACCAGGGCTACAGTCCAAGTTCCAGTGGGCTAGAGATGGTTGGATGGTAAAGATGACCCAAAGTAGGGCCTTTGTGATGGGGAGACCACTGGGGAGTGGGCAGTGTTGTGGAGACTTGGCTAGGCTCAGTTCACAGCCCAGGTGGTCTGAGCTGGGTCTGGCTGATCCCCAGATCTGCATTAATGGGCAATGTTGGCTCATCGGAGACGTGATACAAAGCTCCCAGTTCCCACAAGTCTTCATCTTTGTGTTCTTAACCATCACCATTGCGCTGGTGGTCTGCTTCCTGTCCTTGCTGCTTTTCAGGCTGTGGAGGAAGAAGATTAAGAGGCAGGGTGAGTGTCTCTGTCTACTCATCTTCCCCTCATCCTTATCTCTATTCATCCCCCTCCCCCAGTCTGGGAGACTGAACAGGTCTTGGGTGGCCCAGTGGAACAAAGGTTTTAATTATCTGGCCTTCGTCCTTCTGTTGCCTTAACACAGGGGTAGGTGGCAAAGGGCAGAACTTGGACAAGAAGATGGAAGGGAAAGAGGTTGATTTTACCTCATTGTGAGTAAAACCATCCCAATAGCCAGAGGCTAGGTCGTGGAGCAGTGTAACCACTGCATGCTGGTCCTGGAGTCAGGAAGCCCTGGGTTCAAATCCAGCTTCAGACACTTACTGGCCGTATGACTCTTAGCAAGCCACTTAACCTCTGTTTACCTGTTTCCTCATCTGTAAGATGGGGATTTATAAACCTTGCAGGGTTGTTGTAAGGATCAGATGAGATCATATTTGTAAAAAATACTTAGTAGTGGCTAGCCATGGAAGGCACTTAATAATGCTTGTTCCCCCCAGAGAGGAGTAAACTGCCTCAGGAGGTGGTGAGTGGAGGTCTCTGCCATTTGTTAGGCATTTAGGTGCAGGTTGGACCAGACAACTTTAAGGTGAGGTCCCTCTTGGCTCCTAAGTGGAGTCTGAAGGAGCAGAGCTATAATCTCCCCTTGTTACACTCCCCATCTCCCTCTCTCCCCAGCCTGGACCTAAAAGTTCAGCAAAGTCCCAGACTTGGGAATTGGAAGAACTGCATTTTAGTCCCATCTTTGCCACTGACTCCAGGTAAATTTGGGCAAGTCACCTCTCCTTCTGGGACTTAGTTGCCTCATCTCTAAAATGAGGAGGTTGAATCATCTCCAAAGTCTCTCCTAGCTCAGACATTTTTTTTGGTTCTATGTTAAGTCCCCTCTTAGGTCTGACATTCTGTGTTCTGGGTTCTAAGGCCCCTCCTAGTCTGACAATATGTATTCTGCATTCTAAGATCCCAGCCAGCTCTGGGGTCCTGTTATTCTAAGTCTGTGCCCTTGGGACCAGAATCTAACAATGGAAAATTATAATTCATGATAGCACCCATTATGCTTTGCATGATGACTCAGAAAACTTGCATGTCTATTATCAATCAATCAAAAAATTATTAAGTATCTACTGAGTGCAGAGTGAATCTCTCCCCACTCGAATTCATCCTCCACACAGCCGCCAAAGTGATTCTCTTAAAATGTAGGTCTGACTATGTCACCCTCCCCCCACCCCCCCAGTCTCCCACCCTGCCACTCAGTAAATTCCAATGGCTCTCTATTACCATGAGCATAAAACATAACAAGCTCTTTTGTTTGCCATTTAAAGATCTCTACCACCCAACCCCTTCTTTTCTTTCTGGTTTTCTTACACCTCTACTCACTCATGCTAAGGTCCATCCATACTGATTGACTTGCTGTTCCATCATTGCCTGAGCTTCATGCCTAGAATGTTTGCCCTCCTCACCTCCAATTCTTAGAATCCCTGGCTTCCTTCAAGGCTCAGCCCAAATGCTACCTTATAGAGGTGACCTTTCCCCACCCCTCCTATCCTCAGATGCCAGTGCCTGTCCTGTTTAGGCTACCTCCAACCTACTTAGTGTATGTCTTGTGCATGTCTCTTTATCTACACATTATCTCTCCTATTAGAACATCAGCTTGGGGCGGCTAGGTGGTGCAGTGAATAGAGCACCAGCCCTGGAGTCAGGAGGACCTGGTCAGTTCGACTCTGACACTTACTAGCTGTGTGACCTAACACTTAATTGCCCTGTCTGCTTCCCTTGAAAAAAAAAGAATATAAGCTTATTGAGGGCAGGGACTGCTTTTTGCTTTTTTGTTAAATCCTCGGTGCTTAGTAAGTGTCTAATAAATACTTAGTGATTGACTAGTTGGAGAAGATAGATAATTAGGGAAGACATGGTTTATGTCCTCATGGAGATTACAGTCTAGATAGGGGACAAGAAAGACATATACACAGATAACTTTGATGCATGAGATTTCATGATATTTGTAGCAAGAAAGCCCTTTCCCCACTGTTCCCAGGGCATTCCTGGGACATATGTATAAGGAAGGATCAACATTGGATACAAGAATGAACAGCTGTCCTCATGGAGAACAGTAGTTAGAGAGTGAGGGTACAACATCTGGAAATCTCCATCATCCATGCCTCTTGTATAGAACCTGAAAGGATGATAAAAGACACTTCTAGCTAAAAACAAATCCCAAACCACCAAGGACTGGAGCAAGCAAGAGTGGGTCTTGAACCCAGCACCTCTGTTGGCAGGACTGGAGAAGCTCAATTTCAGTGACTGTTCAATGTCAGGAGAGTACAAGAATTATCTGAGGAAGAAACCAAGCATGAAGTTGAGTGTTTTCATTTGCATGAATGAGACGTAGCATGTACACAGGGAACCCTGTTCACCATCCACCTCCTTAAGTCTCCCTTTTGAGAGAAATTCTAGGAAGTCTCTTTCTCAGAGATGAACCTTGGAAGAATGGCATCATCTTAAGGCTCCATAGTCCATATCTCTCCCTAAGTTGGTGGTACAGAAAATTTGACCATAGCCTAATAACCATAAGGGTAGCAGGAAGGAGAGGGGATCCAGCCCAGACTGTCTGGCACATTTCGGAAATTGCTGGAGTGAGAAAAGTGACATGGATTTGGTAACTTGCCTTATGCACCCCACAGTCCTCTTATGTCACACACTAATGCCATGCTAGATAACACGGATGGCAGTTTTGGATCAGAAGATCAATGACCACTGAAAGTCAATTACACTTGACAATAGAGGGCTCATGGACAGGGAGAGCTGTTCTCCTATCCACAAATTGGTGTGATTGGCCTTGAAAAGAGCTGTCTCTAAAATGTTTGGGACTGTGTGTACAGAGCTAATTTCAGATAAGAACAGAAAACAACTTGTTGACCTATATTCTGACAAGTGCTCGTTTAGATGCCACCAAGCAGCTGTGGCCCCAGCCATCTCTGAGTTCAGTGTGCATTATTTGACAGAGAGAACCATTGTGAATGTAGATGCCCCATCCCATGAATCCCCATGTATCAGAAACAACAATTATCTGGATGGTGGGAGGCTGATGTTGATCTGTGATGAGAGGAAACAGTGTCTCTAGCAGATGGAAGCAGGGCAAAGAACAAGTTTACAGCTTTGGGCCAGGCCTTCTCCCTCAGTATGAAATGAATGATTACTGGTAACCCAGCTAAAAGAAAATAGGTTTTTGAGTAATGATGATCCTCAGGAATCAGAGCTAGAACCTGTGAAGGTACACGTCTATTATTCAAGTGGTAGCTGTTGGAACTCTGCCATGAGGTTACATGTCAAATGATAAGTGATCCTACATAAGATGTTGTGTGATGTTGGGCAAAATCATTTTGCCTCCCTTGGCTCCCATTTCCTCAACTGTAAAATGACATCGCTGGACCAGATGACTTCTGAGGCCGCTTCTAGCTATGATCTCTGCAATTAGCCCTATCCAAGCCTACCAGTCCATGGCTGTGAAGGTCCCCCTGGGTGATTTTGGGCACCCTGAGCCGAGAGGATCTCTGAATCTGGCACAAAATGATTCTGTGGGCTCCAAAAGGTAGTAGAAATATACAAGAAGTACAAAGCTTGTGTACCTGGAGCATTGAAAGGAAAGTGTGATTAGGATGTGAGCTGCTTACCTGGAGAACATAAGAAAGCACAGGCTTGTGAAGCCGGAACTGGTTTCTCATCTCTGGATTTTGATGATAACTGTGTCTTAGCAATGATGGGCTGATTCCCCTGGTGGATGCAGGCATAGCTAACCAACCAGCAGCCAATTTGGCTTCCATTGTGGCCAAAGTGGGATGGGTAAAGTCTATCTCAATTTATGCCTTCTCTGCCAAGATGTATTTGCATCAGGGTTGAGATTCTGAGATCATGTTACTCAAAGATATGATTAGCCTGGAAGAAATGAAGAAATCTAGAATTTTGTCAAGGCATCCATCCCCCAGGTGTTCCTCAACCTGAACATTTTAATTGTACCCTGCTGAATCTGCTATGACCACTGAGGTGTCAGTGGACTCAGCGTGTGGCTTTTCTAATGCATGTCTGCAATGCCACCAGGAAAGATGCCAAAGGCTTTATTCCATACACCTGGATGTGTAGGGGAGAGCCAACTGCTGGGATCTGTACTTTGGAGTCTCTGAGGATGGGAAAGGTAGAGAGACTAACGACTAGTGAGTCACTTGATTGAGTGACCAACTGATAGAGAGAGGCCTATTGTCTAGCAGAGGCCTCAGCTCAGAAGAGCCAAGAAAGGAACAAACAATAATATAAGGCCTGGGTTTACTGGCAAGGGATAAGATTCCGGCTATAAAGTCTTTGTAGTGTCCCAGGAAAACGCAGAATAGCAGAGTAGTAAAAAGATACCCATAAAAAGTAGACAGATAGTTTGCTGGTCTATAAAAATCTCCCCAGAGAATGGCTGGGGCCCTTTGAAGGGGAGACATCCCAATCTCCAGTTGCCTAGGCTCCCTCTTAGCCAGTAAAGGGATCCAAATATGGAAGGGACATACGAGATGATCTAAGTTGAACTTTCCCTTACAGAGGAAGAAACCAAGGCCCAAGAGCTAGTTAACAGAGCCAGGGTATGAACCCCAGTTCCTTGGTTCCAAATCTCTTACTTTCTTCAAAACTGTCACACTGTCTCCTGATTGCTAATGAGTTCTTAGGATTTGACTCACATGTTCCTGATTGACAACTAAGTAGCTCCTTCCTTTTCCCCTCTTAGAGAAAGAAAAAAAAGAACAGGTCTCATTATCATTTTGTGTTTATCTGTTGGAGAAGAAAAATACCTTAATCAATACAACCCTCAGTTCATCTTTAAAAGACTACCCCTTTCCCTCACTGGCAGGGAAGATGGGTAATCTGGTTTTTGCAGGTGGGTATACTGAGGCCCAGAGAGAGACATGACTTGCTTAAGATTATACAGGGAGTCTGTAATCTAGCCAAGACTAACATCTAAGTCTTTTGCTTCCCATTGACCCGTCTGGGGTGGAAAGCCCTGCACCCCTGGTTGGTTAACATTGTGGTTAGTACAGCTGTGAGCAGGGTTGTTGTTCTCACAGAAATCTCTCTTCACATAGACCCACTAGGGTCTCTGGACGGGAATCATAGAGCTATCTCTCTGCCCCTACTTCAATCAAGCTCTGATTACAGGAACAGCATTGGTAAGGAAGTAATAACAAGGGATGGGTTGGAAGGGGGCCTGCTCCCTCAGCCCCTCATTATTTTCCTTTCTCTTCTCTGCAGCCCTCAGTCCCACAGTAGGACCTGGCCATATTCAGGTTATATCATCCTCAGGCAACAGCAGTGTTTCTGGGGTTCCCCTCCTTAGGGTAAAGTCCATCTGTGTGGGGGAACTGAGTTCGGAACTCCTGGCTGAGGTGAAGGATGTCCTCATTCCCCCTGAGCGGATCCTTACACATGAAGATCAAATCATTGGCAAAGGTGTGAGCTGGCAAGGATAGGTCTGGTCAGGGTAGGGATAGGGGCTTGAACCAAGGGAATGGGATGGGATGGGGTAGGATGAGGTTCACCTCCTTCCCTCAGCATCTCCTTAAAAATGGTGACCAAGTCAAAAACAATGGTGAAGCCTGGCAAAGGGCCATGTTGTGGGTGGAAGCCAGGCCAGGGGCTCAAGTTGGGGGAAATGGGAATTTTGGACTCTGGGTCCAAAGAGCAGGGGGATAGGGTTGGGCCTCAGGGCCTAGGGGAAGGGGGTGGGGTTAAAGCCAGGTCCATTCTGGTACCTGGGTGTGTCAGGGATATCCCTGAAACTCTTGAGAAGCTTTTCCCCTGCTCTTTGTCTATCCCAGCCTCACTAGGAATCCTTCTCTTCTCTATCCCCAGGTCACTTTGGAATTGTCTACCACGGGGAATACATGGACCCTTCCCAGAATCGAATTCACTGTGCCATCAAATCACTGAATCGTTAGTATGCTCAGAGTGTGGTGTGTGTGTGTGCGTGTCCAGTTGGGTGGTGCTTGGGTCAGCCCTATCTGGAATTTCTTGGACTTTGCATTTAGGTCTTGACTTGGTCCCAGAGGAGAGAGGAATGGAGGGGGATGGGGAAGATTATTAGGGGAGGAGAAAGAGACTATGTCTTCTCCTCTTGCTGTGCAGGGGAAGAAGGCCTGGACTTGGAGTCATGCTATCTTGCTCATCTTAGTCAAGTCTCTGCTCCTCTAAGGGCCTTAGTTTCCTTTTCTGTCAAATGGGCATAATGATACCTAGTCTCCAGGGTCTGTGGTGCTCCAATCCTTTATGTCTATGAGAGAACAGAATTGTGCTTCCTCAAAGATGCCCAGCAGATGTGTCCGTGAATGCTTGTTTTGTGGGGGGCCAGGTCCTCTCCAGCCTCCCTTGGTAGAGAGCTTTCCTGAGCAGGACCCCAGCAAGACTGAGAGCTTGAGTGTTCTGCAGGCATCACTGAGATCGAGGAGGTGGAAGAGTTCCTGAGGGAGGGCCTGCTCATGCGTAGCTTCTGCCACCCTCATGTCCTGTCCCTCATTGGCATCCTGCTACCCCCCGAGGGGCTCCCCCGAGTGGTGCTGCCCTACATGAAACACGGGGACCTGCGGCACTTCATCCGTTCCCCCAAAAGGGTAAGTGACCTCTAGACCATCACCAGCCTTCCTTCTAAAATGATTGCTGTGGTTCTTCCCAGTTAGTCTTGGATGCTGTGACCTCTAATGTAATAGGCCTCAGCTGCCATCCACCTGAGGCCATGTCCCACCTCCCCCAAACAGAACCCAGGTTTTCTTCTTCCAAGGCCCTAGGAAAAAGCCTACAGCTCTGCCCTGGGCCTCCTTTCTGACCCAATGCAGGACCTCAGCTGTAACCCACAGCCTCTCCTACTTGCTCAGGGTCTCTAACCTATGCCACAGGCCTTTGGGGTCGTCTCCCACCCAACCTCCCCATGCCCAGCCCTTCAAGGATCTGTTTCTCTCTAAACTTCCCCATCCTACTGGCCAGGCCATCTCCAGGAGGCAGGGCAAAGAGCAAATCTCTCTGAGCATCCTAGGAGAATCTGCCTCTAACAGTATACCCTTCTACTCAATGCCTGCTGTGATGTCTTTTCAGAACCCCACAGTGAAGGATCTCATTGGCTTTGGGCTGCAGGTGGCCCGAGGCATGGCTTACCTGGCTGAGAAGAAATTTGTTCACAGGGACCTTGCAGCTCGGAATTGCATGTGAGGAGCCAGGTTGGGAAAGTACTAAGAGAGGGAAGAGGACAACCAAGTCAAGGCAGGGAGAACCCAGGGGCAGGACTTGAGTCAGGGAGTCTTAATGTGGTTCCAAGGAAAAGCTGCTGGATTTCAAGGATACCAGCCCCCATCCCAGCAATAACTTGATGTGAGATCTAGGAAAATCTTCTCTCTGATTCCCATATGCAGAACCAGGAGCAAGGTAGGACTAGAGGGTCTCTTTTAATCTCCAAGATTTGCTGATATAGGGGATTGAACCCTGGGCTTGAAATCAGCAGACCTGCCTCTGCTACATATTCAGTGTGACCTTGGTCAAGTCACATCCTTTCTCTAAATCTCAATTCTTCTAACTATAAAATAGAGGAGTTGAACTAAGTTACTTCCCAAGTTCTATGTTTCCCTTCCAAGGGCTGACTCAGGCAAGCTACTATGGGAGAGGGAGAGAGGCAGCCCCATACCTATACTAAAACACTAGAGGCTCCTGTCACCTATCTCCCCAGGTTGGATGAGACATTTACAGTAAAGGTGGCTGACTTTGGCCTAGCCCGAGACATCCTAGACAAGGAGTACTACAGCATCAGGAAGCACCGTCACGCCCGGCTGCCAGTCAAATGGATGGCTCTGGAGAGTTTGCAGACGTACAAGTTCACTACCAAATCAGATGTGGTAAGAAGTGGCGTAAACTGTGTCTCTTCTCAGCCTGGTACAAATCCTATCTGTTTGACTTTGAGCAAGTAGCCCTTTCCCTTCCTTCCTCAGTTTCTTCACCTGTAAAATGAAGGGTTTAGACTAGATGGGCCTGGAGACCCTTTTGGCTTTACATCCATGCTCCCCCCAGATCCATCTACTTCAAGCAAGGGGACACACTGCCAGGTTTCCCTTTGCTAATTGTTGGCACTGTGGTCTTGGGCAAATGACTAGACCCCCTCTGGCCTTCATTGTCTCTTCTATAAAATGACCAAATGATCTCTGCAGTCCTTTCCAGCCCTAAATCCCTCCCTTTATTTTGGCACTGACTACCACCAGATAGTGGTTAAGCTAAAAATGGTGATGGTGACATCTGTAACCTTGGCAGACACTAGCATTGCATCCCTAACAGTTCTTTCTTCCCAGCAACCTTGTGGGTTCTGGGTGGGAGGTACAGGTGATGGTTCCCTGATTTTATAGCTGAGGCTCTGAAAAGTACATTGATGTTCAAGGTCACACAGTTAATCAGTGGCAGTCAGGGTAATAACACTTGGTCACTTGGTGCTTGGCAAACACCACAGTGCTCTAGAATGAGTCATTATTGTTATGAATATGAATATTATACAGTTGCCACAGACAGTCTTCAAGGTGATTCACCTTCTCCCTTCTTCCTCTCCCATGGAAAGATAATCAGGGATTGATTCTAGAACTCACAAAGTCCCCGATACTGCTATTACTCCTAGATCTTGGTTTCCTATCTCTGTCAAGTAGGGAGTATTTCACTGAAAAGGGTCTGGGTGGAGGAGCAAAAGCAAAGGCTTCAGTAGGATAGTTTGGGGGGATGGAATTTGAGGATCCAAGGGGAAGAGAGGAAGAAATGTACAGGGCCATGTAAAGGTTATAAGGCCTGCTATAAGCCTGGGGGTATGCCTAATCTATAGCCAAGGGGATCCTGTGGGGAGTTGAGAGGAACCTTCTTGACCTACAGAGTCAGAGAACAGCTGAAGTGGCTATCCATCGACTCTCCTAATATAATACTCTGTCCTCTTCATCCCCAGTGGTCCTTTGGGGTCCTACTTTGGGAGCTGCTGACTCGAGGGGCATCCCCGTATCCCAACATTGACCCCTTTGACATTTCCCATTTCCTGGCACAGGGCCGACGTCTACCCCAGCCTGAGTATTGTCCTGATACCCTGTGAGTACTAGGAGGGCACTAGGGATGTGGGGCACAGTTCACTCAAGAGAAGAGGGGATGGGGCTGACACTACTGGAGTGGGAGTCAGGATGCCCAGGTCCCTAGGTTTCATCCTCATCCTTTGTAAAATGAGAAATTTGGACTAGAAAGAGTCCCTTTCAGCCCTAACTTTGATGCCCCCTAGATGATTGTAATGCTCTTCTTTGGAGTCAAGAGAGATATAGATCAGAACTACACAGGCCTTTAGGGACAACTTAGTCACCTCCTTTTATAGAGGAAGAAATGAGGCCCAGAAGTCCTTGCTCAAGGTCATGTAGCTGGATTGATAGAATCAGGATTCAGAATGAGGCTTCATGTCATAGAGTGGGAAGATAGCCCCCTAGGAGGGGAGATGAGACACTTGGAATTTAGACCTGTGCTAACTTAATATGACTTTGAATGATTCTTTCGCCATTTTTTGGTCTCAGTGTTCCCATTTGTAAAATGGAGGGGGTGGGACTGGTTGATCCATTAGAACCCCACCCAGCTCTGGTGTTCAGTAAAGGTTGGGGCCTGGGCTCAGGGAGAAGGTGCAGTTGTCAAGATGAGGGGACTTTGATTGGGGTAGATGGCTACTGTGTGGGTCAGTCTCCTTCCTTCTCTAAGGGTATCTGTCCCTACCAGGTATGAACTGATGCTCCAATGCTGGGATCCTGTCCCCACGGAGCGGCCAACCTTTGGGGTACTGGTGAGGGAGGTGGAGTGTGTCTCAGCCTCCCTACGAGGGGAACATTATGTCAACCTACACAGTGGTTATGTGAACCTGGAGTGTGGCCCCATCCTGCCCCCCTGCCCCAGTTCTGAAGATGAGCTGGACCAGAATGAGGAAGAAGAGCAGGAGTCTGAGGACTCAGGGAAGAAGGCTGAAGCCAAGGAGGCCTGCAAGCGAAGCGTGGGTCCTCGGCCTCTCTCTGCACCTCCCCTCACTTTCCATACACTGGAGAGCTCTTCATGACAACTGCTGTTGTGAAAAATGCCATCTGAGTCAGGACAAGGACCTCCACAAAGGGAGGGGACAGCCTGGATCTGGGTGCCTGGGAACCCAGAGTGGGCAGCTCAGGGAAACTGAGTGAAGAGAGAGCAGGGTCTACAGACAGAGCCCCTGGCCTGGGGACTCTTTTCTCTGACTCAGGGCTCTCTGGTTCTTGGTGCTCAGGGAGAAATGCAAACTCAACATTTCAAGGACTTTCGTGGCTGCTGGCCCTGTTCAGGAGCCCTGGCCCAGCTCCTCCCTTATAATCTCAGTTGTTAAGGGGCAGGGAAGGTCATCCATCCCCTCCTTCCTTCTGAGGAAAGAATGGGGATGTGACCCTTTTCAGGTAAACAGAGGCACAGAGCTATCATTTACCAGCTCCAATACCTACAGAGGCCCAGGGGTAAAGCACAGGCCCCATATCTCCTGTCCTGCCTCTGATAGGAGGAGGGGGCATGAGTGGCAAGGGGAAAGTGGTCCTTTGGTTGTAACTACCACCTCATTTTTTCTGAGGCCCCTCTATATGTCCCTCCAGGCTGGGGAAGGGCTGGTGCTAGAGAGTGCTTGAGGGTCCTGCTTGGCCCCACATAGCTCTTCTTACTGTTGCCTGAACTTCCACCATTATAGTTTTATTCATTTGAAATTAAGCAGTGCTCTTCCTTGGCCTTTCTTTGAAAATACAGATTGTTGTGGAGTCTCACCTTCTGAAGAATAATCCTTCCCCATTCCACCTTAATCTGGGTGTCTTTCCTCTGAGACCATCCCCCATTTAGCCTGTCTCCCTCTTGTTTGTATATATTTGTCTGCGTGTTGTCTCTGTCATTAAATTATGAGTTCCTTAAGAGCAGTGACTGGTTTTAGTTTCTTCTCTGTTTATTTCTTTGGCTGTTTGGCCTTTCTTCACATCCTGGTGACTCCATTCTTCTGCATTTCCTTCACTTGGCCACTTCTTAAAATGAAGCAGGTCAGGAGCTGTCTTCTTCCCCAGCAAGAGGGATGTAGGCAACAGGAAGAGAAGGGAGCCTGGAAGGATGCTGGAAATAGCACTGGCCCAGGTCAGGAGACCTGGATTCAAGTCTTCGGCATTGCCACTTATGTGACCTTGAACAAACCCCTCCTCTGGGTCTCATTCTCTTCCTCTGGGAAGTCAGGACTTGGACTAGAGAATCTCTGACCACTTCTGCCTTTGACGTGCAGTGTTCTCGGTGCCCCTCCCATTCTGACATTTTGGGATTCTGGATCTTAGGCCCATAGGATGCTATCAGCCCTCCTCCCCTGAATAAATCTGGGTGTCAGTCTGTGGCTCCCCAGCCTCGATACCATCCCCCAGTTTTGTCCACACAAAGGTTCAGCTGAATTTGAGGGGGAAGGGAAGCTGAGAATCTGTAGGGAGGGGGGGCCTGGGAGAGGAAGGAGGAGGGTGAGGGTGAGCCATCCATTGTAACCAAGGCATTCAGACTTCTATTTATACCAGCCTCAAGGCCATCAGCACAGCAGGCAGGACAGGCAGGGACTGGGGGCCCATGAATGGCTGCTTTCCCCAGAAGGGGCTGCTGGGGAATGGGGGAGGGAGGTTCTCAGGCTGGTTGGTGAAGCAGAGAAGGCTGAAACTAGAAAATGTAAAAAGCCTGGAGCTCTCTTCTTCTTCCCTTCATCCTACTCTCCCTATCACCAGACCAGATCTATTTCATAAAGTCTACCATTCACTTATAAAACATCTGCTGGACTGGGGTCCCTGGCTGTTTCTCAGAGGCTATCTGGGAAAAGAGGATGTCCCAGGATCAGCTGTGTCTTCCTCCCATCTCTATACCCCATACCTTGCTAACTTTCTGATACTTTGGGTTTCCTCCATGTTAACCTGCTTTGATAAGCAAGAAACCCAGGAGAAAGAAAACTTAAGGTTAGTCCCTTCCTTTCTAAGGGCAACCTCAGCTTCCCCATCTGTAAAATGAAAGCCTTGGGCCAGTTGATCTCTAAAGTCCTTTCCAGTTGGAAAATTCTGATTCTATATTATCCTAGTTCACCAGAGGGCATTGCCCCAGTCACAGACTATAAGAAGACCCCCAGTGTCTTTGTCAACAGGGTGCAGGGTCTGAACCCCAGCAGGAGGAATGGAGAGCGTTGAGCCCTCCACGCTCCCTGATTGAGACCCCTCGTGAGATCACTGGCATTCTGAGAGACAGTTGGTAGGATCAGGGTTTAGTCTGTAACAAGGGTCAAGGCCTAGGCCGTTCTCAGCAGTGAACAAACCCTTCACTGATAGAGAGACTCAGGTCTCAACCTGGTGAGGCTGATAAATCAAAGAGAAAAGTCAGTGACATAAAATTCAGCTGTCCAAGTGATCTTCCCGAACTGCGGATCTAACCAGGTTATTCCTCTCCTTAAGAAACTCTAGTAGCTCCCTATTACCTCTAAGAGCAAGTATAAAATCTTCCATTCTGCAAAGCTCTTCCTAACCTGGCCCCTTCCCACCTTTTCAGTCTTCATTCACCCGACTCCCCTCCACCGGCTCTGCCATTCAGTGACACTGGCCTCTGTCATGGTTCCTTGAACTCAACACTCCGCCTCTGCAGTGTGAATATTTTCTCTGGCTGTTCCCCAGGCCTGGAACTCTCTCTCTCCTCATTTCTACTTCCTGCCTTCTCTGGCTTTCTTCAAGTCTCAGATGAAGTCCCCTTGTCTGTACCCCAGTCTGTACCCTGTATCCTTTCCCAGTCCTCCTTAATTTCAGTGTCTTCGCTCTGAAACTATCCCCAACTTACCCTGACTTGATCTTGTTTGTATATGTCTGTTGTCTCCTCCTTAGACCAGGAGCAGCTGGTTTCTTGGGAGCAGGGACTGCTTGGCCTTTATTTATTTATTTCCCTCTCTTTATATTGCTAGAGACTCCGCTGCACCGCACCCTCCCATCCTGGCTACAGGAGCCATATGGTTTCTTGCCCACTTTTGATCATGAGGGACTTTGGATTAGACCATCTGCCTTTCCCAATCCCTGCCCAAAGAGAATTCCTTTTTTCATTCTGGGCTCATCTGGGAATAGGAGGAAGGAGGCAGAATGAGACACGGGATCCCAGGCTGAGGTTTTTGGGACCTAAGCTTGGGCTCTAGTGCTGGGGTTCTGACCCTTAAGCTTTGTCTGCCTGTGCCTGGGATGGGTGTGGAATTTTCCAAAGTCTTTTCTAGACAGTGGATAGATAGTGTGCTCAATTTTGAGTCAGGAGGATATGGGTGCAAATCTTACCTCTGACACTTAATAGTTAGCATTTATATATCGCCTTGAGGTTTGAGATGTTACTAATAACTCATTTGAGCTTCCCAATGACTTTGTGAGTCATTATAATATTATTATTATCTCCATCTTACAGTTGGGGAAACTGAGGCATTCAGAGATCAAGTAACTTGCCTATGGTCACCCAGCTAGTAAATATCTGAGGTTGGATATAATCTTAGGATTTCTTAACTTCTGGCCCAATGTTTCATCCACTGCACCAATTAGCTACTTAGGGATAAAGTCTGTAAAACACTTTTGAAACCTTTAAATCAATATAGACATTATCAAGGGTAGCTAGGTGGCAGAGTGGATAGAATGCCAGGCTGGGAGTCAGAAAGACTCTTCTTGAGTTCAAATCTGGCCTCACACACTTACTAACTTGGTGACCCTGGGCAAATCACTTAACCCTGTTTGCCTCAGTTTCCTCATCTGTAACATGAGCTAGAGAAAGAAATGGCAAACTGCTCCTACTATCTTTAGCAAGAATACCCCAAACGGGGTCACAAAGAGTCATACCTGACTGAATAACAAATTATCAATTATTGTTATTAACAATCCTCAAAGCAACCTTTCGCCAGCTGAGTGTCCATACTCAGGAGCACAGTTCAGGAGCATGAGTACATAAGTTGTCTGGGAAAGGAGGCCATGGGGCCATCGATGCATGTACAAAGTACAGAGGCTGAAGGTCACCTGCTGCTCTAGGCCATGGGGAGCAGCTGCATCTCCAGCCTGCATGAGTGCAATGAAAAGAGAATGGGGCCTGGTCTCCATCTCTCTCCAAGCCCTCCAGCTATCATTTTTAATAGCTATCCTCCTAACAATGCGGTTTCCTCTTAAACTATAAATTCGGGCTTAACTCTGACCTAGCTCTAGCTTTGATGTTGCCCTTAATATCAGGCTGTTAATTCCTCATTAATATTTTCCAGAACCTCTTTGTATGCCCCCTTCTGTGCTCCATCCTCCTAGGCTAGTCCCATCCCCTCTCTGGGCTTCTGGTATCAGATCTATAAAATGAGTTAGACTAGGTCATTTGTAAGTTCCCTTCTGGCTCTAAACCATGTGATCCCAAGATTATTGAGGAGTTATTATCTTTCAGAGAAGAAATTCCCACAAGACCCTGGACAGAGAAACACCTATTTTAGCAGCTGGGGTAGGAGTAGGATGAACAGAATTTGTACAACCTGATCAATGATGGTTGGCTTCAGCCATCTCTCTGCAAGTCTTTCAGCTCAGCCTAAAGGCTCCCTCTTTTTTCCTCTTTATATGTACCCCTCCCTACTTAGTCACTCTATCTCTTAACCAAAGAAATAAGAGACCCAGGATCAGAACCAGACTGGACCTGTTAACCAAAGAAATAAGAGACCCAGGATCTCCTGATCTACCCAAATTGGCTCCAGACCTTTCAGAAGGGAGGGTGGTGAAATCATCAGGAATCCCTCCCCTCCTGGATTTCATCTCTATTATACTTCTAGGTGGAGCCTGCAGGAAAAGTATAATGTAATGATATAGGGTTTTAATATTTTCTTCCCCAGTCCATTTCTCTATAGAAGATTTGTGAGCAGGCAAGGCTGTCTCCATTTTATAGGCAAAGAAAACAGAGAGGTAAAAGACTTGTCCAGGGCCTCACACTGTGAATTAGAACCCATGCCTGGAGGTTGGGGCTTCAATACTGTACTGTTTTAGGAAGGATTTTTCCACAAAATAGGGTGTATCCAGAGGAGAGAGAACAGGATGTTGTGAGAGGACTGGAGACTGGCATTTTATACAACAATCAGTTGAAGGTTGTTTAGTCTGCAGAAGAGAAAACTGAGTTGGAGGCATGATCTCTATCTTCTAAGTGCCTGAAAGGCTTCCATGGGAAAGAGAGATTAGATGTGTTTTGTTTGACCTAAGAAAGCTGTCTCCAGTGGGAGTTAGCTCCTTGTTACTGTGGGATTCTTCCATTGGAGGCTGGATAACCATTGTTGGGATGCTATAAGGGAATTCCCATTCAGGTATAAGTTAGATGGTCTTTGAAGTTTCTTTTGACTTGGAGTCTGGGATACCTGACTTCCAGGTTTTGCTCTGTGGGACAGAGGAAACCCTTTGGAGGAGAGGGAATTAGCAGTTCTCCTAAGACCCAGGGAAGGAGATTTGGAAGGAATGGGAAGAGTGAACAACAGAGAAATGTCAATGCGCCCAGCCTGGCTTTGAGATTATAATCCCAAATTCAACAAAAAGTCCTAAAATGGGAGGGAAATAGTTAAATTTGTTGAATTTGAGTTGTCTGTTTCTCTAGCAACTGTTAATAGATGCTTCTTGATTGATTGATTGATTGATTGTATTCCTATTCCCTGAATATCCAACCCTTTCCCTGAACCCCTGTCCTCTCTCTAAGCTTCCATCTGCCTCACACATACAACCCTCTCTCCTGTTTATGAGTCCCATCTATGCCAGGGGTACTAAATCAAACTCAGGGGGTCAAAGTTTAAAACAGACACAGAGAAGGAGGAGAAAACCTAGGCCCTGCCCTCAAGGGGATGTGGTCTAGGAAAGACAGGAGGAGCAAACCTGGACCTTGCCCTTCCTCTGCGAGCTCAGTCTAGGTGAGACAGAGGAGAGGGTGCCTTCGGTTTGGGACAGCTGCCTCTGTCTAACTGAGATAAAGTTAGAAGTTAGTCACTTCAAGGATCCATCCCCTTTCCTGTCCTGTGTCTCAAGGCATGTCCTTTGGTTTAAACTCAAGAACTGGAGAGAGAGGGGAGAGGGGAAAAGGGGAGGGTATGTCTGGCAGGGGTTTTCAGAGAGAGAGAGAGAGAGAGAAGTTGGCATCAGGTTCTCAAGTTGGCTGGTCCAGTGAGACAAGAGGAAGCCCTCCGCCTCCCCTCTCAGCTGTCATTGGGTAGTTATGGCAGCAGGATGCTTAGAGAGATTCCAGGACACACACACACTCACTCTCTCTCTCTCTCTCTCTCTCTCTCTCTCTCTCTCTCTCTCACACACACACACACATACACACACACACACACACTCACACCTGAACTGCCTGTGCAGTCTACACGTAGGCTGGCTCATACTCTCCCCTAATTCAGTCTCCTCTCCCTAGGAAACTGGCCAGACTCCAGGACTCAGCAAGCTTCCAGGCAAGCTATAGGGTGAGGAGGAGGGGGCATTTGGGCAGAGAAACTGAGCGATCACCACCTTTCCCTGGCAAGTGTGTTGTGTGCAGATGTGTGTGTGCTGTCCAGTTATGGGGTCATGAATGCTAGGCCTGGGATCACAAAGGGCCGCTCAGGTGGCAAGGCCTTCCCCTGGCACCCTGGTTCCTCATTCTCTCTGACTTTGGCTCAGAGACAGATTTCTTGTATCACAGGTAGAATGCCCTCTCTTCATTTCCACCTGTTGAAATTCTATCCCTACTTCAGGGGTCTTGGCCAAGTGATGCTTCCTCCAAGAAGCCTTTTCTGGATCCTCAAGGGTGGCACAACCCCTTCTTCCTTGATATTTCCATAGTGCTGTGCCTGCCTTTGTCTCAGCCCCTAGCACCCACTGCCTTCCACTGGAGATGTTTTTCTGTTTGATTGTCCCCACTGGATTTCATGAGAGACCCAGCCTCTGTTTTCCTGATAGTATCAAATTCTATGCATGTATCAATCAGCAAGGATACATTAAGCACTTGCTATATGCCAGCCACCTTACCAGGCTCTGGGAATATAAAGTCATAGACAATATGGTTATTGCCCTTAGAGAGCTAGCATTCTAATGTAAGCTTAAGTACTTTATGGCAACTTCTCTCTCTCTGAACAACCATGCCAGACATACCCTCACCCTCTCCCCTCTCTTCTCAGTCCTTGAGTTTAAACCAGAGGACCTGCCTTGGGACACAGGACAGGAAAGGGGCAGGATCCTTGAAGAGACTAACCTTTAACCTTATCCCAGTTAGACAGAGGCAGCTGTCCCAAACTGAAGATACCCCTCCTCGTTTTGTCTCTCCTAGGCTGTGAATTCACAGAGGGAGTTGCCTCCCTCACAGAGAGAGGGCAAGGTCTGGGTCCCTTCATCCTCTGTCTCTCCTAGACTTTATCCCCCTGAGAGCAGGGCATGACTTTCCTCCTCCTCCTCCTCCTCCCTCCCCTTTCCCCTCCCCCTCATCCTCCTTCCCCTTCCCTCTCCTCCTCCTCCTCCTCTGTTTTTAACTTTGACCCCCTGAGCTTGATTTAGAGCTCCTGCCATAGATGGGCTCATCAACAAGAAACGAGTTGTATGGGGCAAATGGAAGCTTATAGAGAGGACAGGGGCCCAGGAAGGAGTTGGTCATTCAGCAAGAGAATCAGGGTACAACCAATTAGTCAATCAACAAGCATTTATTAAGCTCCTGCTACAACAGTTGCTGGAGAAACAGACAACTCAAATTCAACATGTCCAACATTTAACTATTTCCCATCTAAAGTCATTTTAGGGCTTTAAAGGTCTTTCACAGTCTGTTTCCAACTTACTGTTCCAGGTTGATTAATACTCCACTCATTGGCTCTATGATACAACCAAACACTTCTACTGGCTTTTGCCCATGCATGACATTTAATCTCCTGCCTCCATACCTTTGCATACATCTATGCAAGGTCCTCCATACCCAAAATACCTTCCCAATTCTGCATCTTGAAACTCCCAGTTCTTTTCAAGACTTATCATGCCACCTTCTTTAAGAGGCCTTTCCTAATTACATGAATTATAAGTACACTCTCCCCTTTTGCCCCCCCCAACTTGCTTTGATCTTACTTTGTATGTATCTTATACTTCATCTGTGACCACACTGTATTCTCCTCCCCCACCCCAACCCCAATTAGAACATAAAAGTCTTAAGGACAGGAACTATATTTTGTATTTATATCCTCAAGGTTTAGCATAGTACCTGGAACGTGATAGGGCATCACAAAAATATTGATTCATTGATTGAAAGATAAAAGCCAATGGAATCCCTGCCCTCAAGAAGCTTGTATTCTATAGGGGAAACAACACGAGGGAGTCTATAATAGAAGCTTGGAGGAACTATAGATCAGGGAAGGGAAGGTCTTAGAAAAGATGGCACCTGGCTTAAACTTTGAAGAATGAGAGAATCATGAGAGGCATTCTAGGCATGGGGACAGCCTAGACAAAAGCATGGAGACATGATACGCACCTAGAATGCCAAGCAGTTCAGTCTGGCCAGAGTGCAGGAAGGAGAGTAATGTTAATAAGCCTGGATAGGTAAGTTGGAGCTGGAATGTGAAGGGTTTTAAATGCCAGAGGAGTCAGTCTGTATTTTATCCTTGAGACAATGTAGAACAACTGGGAGAGTTTTGAACAGGGGAATGACATGATTGGACCTATGACTTAGGAATATTAATTTAGCATTGTGCTGACTGGAGTTAGGAGAAGGGTGAAGTTTGGGTTATTGAGGGAATAGTGGGTACAATGAGGCAAGTGGGGGTTTAGTGAGGGGGTAAGGACTCAAAAGAAGAGAGGGGATAGTGGGCTGAGTCGGGGGGGGGG
>CM053599.1:69051438-69113557 GCA_028646575.1 Pseudocheirus occidentalis
GAGAGCAGATCAGGGGAGGGGCTTTACAGTGGGATTGCTGTTTTAGGGTTGGGGCAGGGGAAAGACGGGGAGAAAATTTGTAATTCAAAAATCTCATGAAAATGAATGATGTAAACAAGAAAACAAATTTAAAAAATTTAAAAAAGAAAAGAAATAAAAAAAGATCTAATCTAATCCCATCATTTTACAGATGAAGAGACTGAGGGTCAGAGAGGGGAAGACACTTGCCTATGGTAACAAAGGTAGTGAATGTCAGCACTAGGATTAGTATCTAGGTCATCTGACTCCCATGGTTTTTCCATCAAACTTGGAAAAGCATAGAGAGGAGAGGAAGCTGTCAACTCTAGGATAGGACTGTGCTATCATACCTTTTCATTTTCCTGAGTCTTCATTTTCCTCATCTGTCAAATGGGCATCTGATAGGATTATAGGTTTAGAGCTAGAAGAAGGGACCTTAGAAGTCAATAAATTCAACTTCCTCATTTTACTGGGGAAACTGAGGTGCATAGCTTAAGAGAATAACAGCCCAGGGCCACATAACTAGTAATCATCTGAGGTGGGATATAGGTCTTCCTGATTTCAAGTCCAATGCCTTGTTCACTATGTCATACTGCCTGACTGTCATGATCCTAATGCCTGCCATCCCAACCTAGCAGAATCATTGTCAGGATGGACCAAGAAAATGATTAGGAAATCACAGGAGCAGAGGGACAATGAGAAGGACAGGAAACCTCTATAGACATCTGCTCCCTGGTAGGCTGCATATGACTGAGGAGGAGAGATGTTTTCCATCAATGTTGGGCCAACCTCCTTCCCAAGGACATAGGCAGAAAGAAAAGGAAGGTTTGGAGCCCAAAGGTCTTTGAAGAAGCACCCACTGTGCTTTAGAATAATGTAAAACATAAGCATGGGGGGTGGCTAGGTGACGCAGTGAATAGAGCACTATCCCTGGAATCAGGAAGACCTGAGTTCAAATGTGGCCTTAGACACTAACCACTTACTAGCTGTGTGACTTTGGGCAAGTCACGACACCAAATGCCCTGCTTTCCCCTCCAAAAAGCAAAAATAAGCAACATAAACATGAACTCAAGCACCCTGCCTGCCAGTCCCATACCCTCCTCTGCTTGGGTAACTGTCCTGTATCACAACTCAATTTGCAGCTCTGCCAATGGGGAATAGCTCTTTGGGGAACATTAGGGAAGGCAGGCATTCCAGAAAACATCATAGTTATTTTTGAGTAAATAAAAGCTGATGAGCAGGAGCAAGCAAATGGATTTAAACATCCCCCTTCCCTCTTTCTTGGAAGGCTGCAATGGGGGCTGGGACAGTCTTCTCATCTGCAAAATGGAGCTATGGGATTCGATGGTCTCTGAGGTTCCTCTCATCTCTAACATTCTGTTTTCTGTGTTTTAAAGTCCCTCCTGGCACTAATATGATGTCTTCTGTTTTAAAGGCCCTCCCAGTTCTAACATTCTATTTTCTATGTTCTGTTTTCCAAAGTCCTCCCCAGCTCTAACATATCTCCCAGTACTGACATTCTGTGACCATGTCATTCTTTTGAGGATACTCACTTTGACTGGAGGTTGAGGGTAGTAGCAGGATTGGAAAATATGATATTGTGGAAAGAGTACTGGATTTCAGGGAAACTAAATACAAATCTCAATTACTTATTACCTGCTTTAATACAAGTTAGTCCCTCTCTCTCTCTCTCTCTGAGCCTGTTTCCTCCTTAGTGAAACAATGAGGTTGTAACAGATGATGTCCAAGATCTTGTGCAATTTAAAATTTTATGACTCTAAAAGTTGGGAGTGTCCAGGGAAAAGAAGTCACCAGGTGAGGAGAGAGCTCCCCAAAGCTTAGCCAGAAATAAGTCTGGAAATAGAGGGGTTTGTTTTGGTAGAAAAGAGCACTGAACTGGGAGTCAGGAAACCTGAGTTGAACTACAACTTACCATAATTCCAACACAAAGGGAAATTTGGGGAAGGAGGGGATCACAGGGTATAGTCAAGAAAAAGCAGGGATGGACTTCAGAAAGGCTCTGGGGAACCATCAGAGCATTTTTTTTTGGAGGGCAATTGAGGTTAAGTGACTTGCCTCAGGTTGCACAGCTAGTTTTTGTGTTAAGTGTCTGAGGTCATATGTAAACTCAGGTCCTCCTGACTCCAAGGCCAGTGCTTTATTCACTGCGACATCTAGCCGCCCTATCAGAGCATTTTCAATCAGGAGATCCTTGCCCTATGCTTGGGAGAAGGAAAAAAATGATGCCTTGGTGCCAGAGTTTTCCACATCCTATGTAACATTCTCGGAACAACTGTATACACAAGTAAGATGCCTCTGCTAGAAGAGACTGAAAATGAAGAGCCTGAAAGGTCAATTCAATTAAAATACCATTTATTAAGTACCTACTGTATTCAGAATGCTATGGTGAATCTCCTTTTGGTGGAGAGTTGAGGGGACTATATATACAGAAAACTGTTAGGTAGTCACTTAATCGGCTGGTTTTGTTCTCTCCTCCCCATGCCATATTACAAGGGATGGCTCATTTCAGAGTGAAATGGGGATATCTGGAAATGAATAAGTTGTGAAGACCAAAGATATTAATAAAGTATACCAAATAAATAAAAGCTATGAAAATATACTAAATAGTAAATAAATAAATATATGATCAATAACAAAATTTACTAAATAGTAAATAAATAACATGATAAATAAATAATAATATATACTAAGAACATACTAAATATACTAAAACACACTTTAAAAAATCTGATTAGACCTTCCCCAGCCCTTCCATAAAAGGAGAGTATGTGGGCACCTGTGAGAGGCTACAAATATCAAAAAACAACAATTCCTGCCCTCAAGAAGCTTGAAACCCACACTTTGTGTTCAAATAGATGTAGGATGCAAAAGAGAGCCCTAGGCAAACGCTCTAGGAAATCTGAGGAGGAGGGAGATAGCACTTTGAAAAAGGCTTATCAGGGAAGGCTTCATGAGGAGATGGTGTCTGAGCTGGGACTTTTAAAGGACAAGGGTTTCAGCAAAAAAGAGATGGAGACAGCTCCAGATGTGGAGAGCCTGTGCAGAAATATGGAAGTGGAAGAGGGTGAATGAATAGGACAGTTTTGTGGATTGACATAGGGAACACGAAGTGACTAATGTGAGATGAAGCTGATTATGGAGGGCCGTGGACATTAAAGAGTTTACAGATAATAGGCTTCAAAGCTGAAAGGGGCCAAGAAGGTCCTCTAGTCCATTCCCCTCATTCTCCAGATGAGGAAAGTGAGGCCTTAGATCAGTTAATGGCTTCCCCAGTGGACCCCACATAAGAAGGGGGTATGGAGATTTGTCCCTCAGTTGAGGTGGCTAGATGAGTGGGTTACTTTTACTGAATTGTGCGGGGGTGGGGGTTGGGGGGGGTTTCCCCCCTCTAACTTGTTTATTCTTTGTTCTAATGGATGACTTTCTGTACAAGGAAGGGCTATGTTTGGATACAGAAGTGATGTTTAAAAAACCCAGAAATATAAAATTTTTAAAAATAAAAATAAAATATGGAGCTCAAAAGTAGGCACAGTTCTCTGGTTACGATCTGTCGTCCAATTTGTAGTTCAACTCAGGTTTCCTGACTCCCAGTTCAGTGCTCTTTTCGACCAAAACAAATCCTTCTATTTCCAGACTTATTTCACATTACTCCCTCTAGCATACACTGTGTTCCAACCCCAGTGCCTTATTTTCTTTCCCTTGTATACAACCTTCAATCTCCCATCTTTGTACAAGCTATCTCCTAAGCCCAGGATGATATCCCTCCTCACCTCTGCCTCTTGGAATCCCTAATTCCCTTCAAGGCCTGTCAGCTCAGATATCACTTTCTATATTAATCCTTTCCTGATTCCTTCAACTGTTATCACTTCCCATCCCCACTCCTGCCATATTAGATTGTTGCTTTTTCCCATATATTTTATATTGACTTTGTACATTTATTTTCATATGTGTTTTCCTCTGCCTTAAGGCAGGGACTGTTTTCATTTTTGCCTTGTATTCCCAGAGCCCAGAACAATACCTGACACATAGTAGGTACTTTATAAATGCTTGCTGAATTGAGTTGAAAGATAGATTATATACACAGGTAAAATGGGAAGGCATTCTAGATGTGACAAATGGAGTTAGCAAAAGTTGAGAGATAAGAAAGGATGAGATGCTTGTATATAAGGAGGATAGTCTGTTTGGAGCAGAGAGTTCAGGGGAGTGGTGGAAAGATAGTTTGGGGCCAGCTCTTGAAGGGCTTTGAATGCAAGACTGATTTCAGTAATGGGGAGTCATGGATGGTTTTTTTTTGACCATTGCAACGTTTTTATTGACAAAAATAATCCAGCAAATGACATTCACAGACGCGACCACCCTTTCTGCGAGTACTGTCAGAGGGGATTGGAGTGACATCCTCAATCTGCCCAATCTTCATTCAAGAATGTGCCAGGGCTCTCAGGGCTGGCTGTGCACCAGGGCCAGGGGTCTTAGTCCTATTTCCCCCTGTGGCCCGAAGTTTGATGTGAAGGGCAGTGATGCCTAGCTCTTTACATCTCTGGGCAACATCCTGAGCGGCCAACATAGCAGTGTAGGGAGAAGATTCATCTCTGTCAGCCTTGACCTTCATCCCACCAGTCACTCGGCAGATGATTTCTTTGCCAGAGAGATCAGTCACATGGACAAAGGTGTCGTTGAAGGAGGCAAAGATATGGCAGACACCAAACACGTTCTCTCCTTCTGCAACTTGAGGTCCAAGGTTGATGACCTACTCTTCCTTCTTTTCTTTCCCCTTGTGACGTGCCATTTCTGCTCCTCCGCTTGGGCCGCCAACACCGGAAAGGATGGTTGTTTTTAAGTAAGGAAATATCATGGCTGGATGGATAAATGGATCAGGGCTGTGTATAAGTCTATATACAAAGAATTAGAAGCAGAAAGACTAGGAACAAACTGGTGAGGTAATTACAATAGTCCAGGCAGGGGAGAACATGGAATAGCTAGGTATTCAATCAAGCCCTGGGCAGCCACCACTCTATTCTCTCCACTCCACAGCCCCCTTCCCAGCTCCTGTCTGCCTCTCCTGGGCTAGAAGCCCTCTGATGACATGAATCAATTTCTCCTTATTCTCCTCTCAGAATGTGAGTTCCTAGAAATCAAGGTCTGTCTCTATGACTCCTCAGTAGTTCTTCCCCAGACTGGAAGCTCCCTGAGGAAAGGGCCTGATTTCACCATCTCTGTTTTCTCAGGAGGCAGTCATAGCTGAGCATGGAACAAGATGAATTAGCAACACAGACATAATTGCTCTGATGAAATGGAAGGTTCAGGGGAGCTGCAGAAAGGACACTGTGTGAGGAAGGAATGGCCGGAGACTAGGGTCTAGAGAGGGAGGAGCACTGATAGCCAGCTCTGGGGAGGCTCAGATGATTCATACTCTACTTACCAAAGAAATAGTGTTCACTAGAGTCAGGTGCTAAGGGAGAGGAGAGACTGACTAGAGTCTCTCTTTCCTCCTGGGGGTCAGTGAAAGAGGAGAATGATCAGGGAGGGGGTTCCTAAATTAACCAGGGGCACAGCTCTCAGGCCCCAAGTATGAGGCCCATCCTAGGAATAGCCATAGCTACAAATACTCTGGATTCTGAGATTAAGTCCCAGAATCCTCTCCTACCAAATTCCTCATCTTTTCACTACCAAGTAAACTATAGTTTCCATTTAAACTCTCAGAATACCCCAGATGAAACTGGTGATAAAGCCTGCCATGTGTTGGCTTTGCCTCTGGGGTGGAACTTTTCCCACTGGGTTCTGATTTAGTAAGGAGCCAAGGCCTCCAGCTCTAGCCTTATTTCCCAGGCTCTTCTCTACCCCTAGGACTGCCCCCAATCCACAATTCCTACACTCATCAAAGTGGGGAACCTTCTCATGGAAGGAAAACCAAGGGTCAGAGGAGTGGAGCAATGGATGTCACATCCAATTTCAATCACACTTCCCAGGGGAAGCTTACACCATTCCCCCCACTCAGTTGGTAATAGCCTTCCCACAGGGCCTGGTATTCACCATCTCTTTTTTCTCAGGAGGCATTTCTTGCTGAGAATAGAACAAGATGCACCAGCAATGTGGGCAGCTGATGATGATCTGATGAAAATGAAGGTTCAGGGAAGCTGCAGAAAGGACCCCGTGTGGGGAAGGCATGCTCACAAAGTGCTGACAGAGAGCTTTGTCCCTCTCCAATGTACTCATTTTTTGTGCATTGCAGATGTGTATGCCTCTTGCTCCCCTACTAACAATGAGTTCCATGACTGTAGAGACCATGTTTTATAAGGAAGTTTGGTATAGTGGAAATCAGGCTGGACTGTAGAACCTAGACTCAAGTCCTTGTACTCTGCTCATTTAACTGGTGTTGTCTCTCCCAGTCTGGGAGAGACAGGCAGGACCTGGGAAAGGGGGCTGTGGAATGGAGAGAATAGAATGGTGGCTACTCAGGGCTTGATTAACAGGAACATCCTTTTGTCTTTGTATCTTCTAGATATAATACATCATTTGCATCTTACATATATATATATACATATATATCATCTAGAACATAGCAGATTATATTTATATATGTGTATATATATCTATAATTATGTATTATAAGTATAATTATAGGGGCGGCTAGGTGGCGCAGTGAATAGAGCACCGGCCCTGGAGTCAGGAGTACCTGAGTTCAAATCCTGCCTCAGACACTTAACACAAAAAACTAGCCATGTGACCTTGGGCAAGTTACTTAACCCCAACTGCCCTCCAAAAAGCAAAAAAAAAGTATAATTATATAAAATATACTATAAAATAATTATATATTAGATTGTGTCACCTTATGCAAGTCTCTTCATCTTTCTAGGGTTCGATTATGGCCTCTGTAAAAAGAGAAAGGGGGAGCTCATCCTAGGTGATCTTTGGAATCACTTTCCTCCCTAAATCTATTGTCTAAGTTTTTTCCCTCAGTTAATTCTTGGTTCCCCCTCCCACACACATTCCTCAGAGTGAGGAGGGAAGCTCTCTGGTAAGAAAAGGGGGAGTTCAGACTTTAGAGTTCTCAAGTCCCTTTCCCAAGGCCAGTGGCCCCTTCATTCCTTACCCTTTGGCCCAGGGAAATGGGTTAGCTCTCTAAACCACTCCCAGAAGTCCAGAACTGGTCTCAGGCTGGTGTCTGCCACTCCATGACTCTTTCTCTAAAAGTCAGTCTTAAAAAGGACCTGTATTTAAATACCTCCTGCACTAGAGAAGTGTTGGTGGAGGGGCCAGGAAGACAACTTGCATTTCACTTTAAATAAATCACTAAGAGCAGGCCCCAGAGCCTGAAGAAACTGCTCATTCCCTTGAAACCTTTCAAGAACATCTCTTGGGATCTGAAACTGTGGCCAAGAGTATCAACAGGCCACTTTCTACCTTGGACAGCTCCTCCAGGAGCCAGCTAAAGATCCCTGAAGAATGATGCATTTTTTCTGTTATATATGTTAGTCTTATACTGTGTTTCTGAGGCCCAGTCAACTGGGTGCTTCCTACCTTCCTTTTTAGATTAGTGACTCCCTGAGGGTATCTTTGTGTCCCCTTCAGACAAAGGACTCCTCCTTAAATCTCCCCCGTGGAGAGAGATTGTATCTCCTCCTCCTGAGACTAGGGGACATGTCTACTCTTTCCAACATGCAGTCCTTTGCCAAGACTCATTAATGCCTTCTCTATACCATCTCTCCTACGTCTCCCATCTTCCAAGTACACTTATTTGACTGTTATCCTTCCTGTAAGAATGTGAGTTCCTTGAGGGATTGGCTTTCTTTGAACCTCCAGCATTTTGCACAATGACACATAGTAAGCATTTAATGCTTATTGACTGACATTGCTCTTGGACACAACCTTGGGTACAAGTTTAGGACAGCTCTGACCTTTGTAATTCCCCTTCCCCCAATCCCACTGGCTGCTGGAGGCTTAAGGGGATGGGGAGAGAGAGTTGCAGAACTGTCAGCCTCTGAAAGCTACCTGAGCAACATTTCCAGGAGATGAGAAGCATTGCTCCATGCCCCCTATCCCTGGGGCTAACTCTACCTATCACCATTGAAACAGGGGAGGCACTAGGAGTTCCAGGCTCCTTATTTTCCAACTCTTTTTCAAGCCTTCTTCAGGAGACCTCTCTTCCTCCTTCCCTTCACTCCCCAACAGGTGAGCTTAGCTCCCTGAGTGGGGCAGGGAGGACTGGGGGTTCCAGGTACCATTCTCCTCTGTTATTAGGGTAAGCTACTTCAGTTCTACATCCCCCAATTCTCTTCCTTTCAGTCCCCCACAGGTGAGCTCATCTCTCCAGTCAAAGAAATCACTGACTGAATAGAGACTTGTTGAACTGCATTCTGCATCAGTGGAATTTTTGCAGAGCACCAAATATTTCCAGTGCTCTTGGAGAGCTGTGGTGAATCCCTTTAGAAAACTAAAAAAAGAAAAGATCCTTTGGAACAATTCCATCCTGATTTTTCACTTTGCATGTTTGGATTCTTCAGATCAGCTTTTCTTTAAATGAAGTCCCCTTGGGAGAGAACAGTCCTTTTTTGGGTCCTCGGTTTCTCCCTTTGGAAATATGAAGAATATTCCCTTCTTTTCTGTAATGGGAAGCATTTATGGTAAACATTTTATTTTCTTCCCCTTAAAAGTTCAGTATTGGGCCCCAGATTTAGAACTGGAAGCAAATTCATTTTAAAGATAAGGAAACTGAGACCCAGAAAGGTTAACCCAATTGTCAAAAGTAGCAGAGATAGGATTAGAACAGATTTGGCTATGGTCCAGTGTTATTTCTACTATAGTTCCTCTTATTCCCTCCAGAGTTCCTAGCAAAGAGGGGTGGGGGAAGTGAACCCTCCACAATGGGAGAGGGAGATGGTGGCCTAAAGAAATTAAGAAAATGACCCAAGAAGATCATCCAGGACTCTGTGGAAGCCAGGTATCTAGAATCCTGGTTTCTGAGGTGGGAGTGGGTGGGGGGAGGATGCAGGTGGGCAAAGGGGTCTGTCCCAAGGACAAGACTGACCATCAGTGCCTCAGAGTTATGTAACTGCTGAGTCAAGCACAGACCTGCTATTCATTAAGAGGCTATTTTTATTCGGGCAACACATCCCGGCAAAGGGGGAACTGCCACACACCGGGAGATTTAAAAAAAAATAAAAGAACATCTGTTATTTAAATTTCCCTGCAGTTTTAAAGTTCAGATTCAACTACTCTAAATACTAGTCAGTTTTTTGTTTTAATGATGTCATTCAATTTGCAATTAATTAACATTCAATCAACCTATTTGTCAAAATTCAGCTGTGAAAGAAAAGTGTTTCACTATTGTCAGAATCCAGAAACCTGAGGAGATTCTTCCCCAGTCTCAAGTCTCTGGAAATCTATAAAATGGAGTCTTCTCACCCACCCCCAACTGCAGAGGAGCAAACCGAGGCAGAAGGAGAATGATTAGGGAAGGCAAAGACCAAACTACTAAGTGGCTAGAACCCAGGAGATCTAGCCCTGATCTTTAAATTACTACCCCCTCAGGCTTTGCAGAGTGCCTTGCATATAATAGGTGCTTAATAAATGTTTGGTGGCTTAATTGTCAACTGGAAGAGGATGTAAGCCTCTGGGCCTTAAAAATAAAGATTTACCTTGCAATCTACAAGGATTATTACCCTCATTTTATCGGTGAAAAAAAACTGAGACTAAGAGTGAGATTTTGGGGGGCGGCTAGGTGGCGCAGGGAATAGAGTGCTGACCCTGGAGTCAGGAGGATCTGAGTTCAAATGTGACCTCAGATACTCAACACTTACTAGCCATGTGACCTTGGTCAAGTAACTTAACCCCAATTGCCCTGCCTTTCCCCCCAAATTAAATAAATATAAGATTGAGATTTTTGGCTGCTTAAGTGTTGGAAAGGCAATTAAAATTGAAGTCTACCCAGATTCCAAATCTAACACTCTTAACAACCATCATTTCCATCTCCATTTCTAATACCTCTGCCTAAAATGAGACCTCTCCCTTTCCCTTCACAATAATAACCCTACCCTGACTCTCCACCATTCCCCACCTCCAACTTTCTTACCTTCTCTAGGGAGACAGGGTTTCTCACCATCCCCCACTGACTTTAGGTTTATTCCTGGTTCAATGACTTTGCTCCCTGTTCCCCCTGCTGAAATACCATCTTCCTACTTTCCATAAATTCAAATATTACTCTTGGGTCCCAGATGGAGCTCCAAAAATCTTCCCCCACTTTTCCAGCACACAGTTTTACATCCCCAGCCATATGGGGAGTTCCCAGAGGGCAGGACCTGAGTCTGTCAGGGCCTTCTGTCTTCCATGGGATGGGATTGGAGTGGGAGGTAGAGATCAGAAAAGACTTGCATTTGGACCTTTTAAAGGCCTGGATTTGGCCCTGCAATAAAACAAGGTAGGCATTTGACATCAAAAGAAACACGTTCCTTTCTTTGGATCTCATTTTCATCATCTGTATAAAGAGTGGGTTAGACTACTTTCTAAGGAACTTTCCAGTTCTAATAGTCTATGTTCTAAGGTCCTTTCTTGCTCAGAAATTCTATGTTCTAAGGGCTCTTCTAACTTTAAATCTTTTGATCCTCTAAAAATTCCTTCCTCCATTTTTTGGTTTCCTAAACCTCTCCTTCCCCCTCCCTAACACTCACATGAATGCCTCAGGCTGAGCTCTGAGACTGGGCTGGAACTGGGAGCTGGAGCCCCAAGGGTATTGAGAGTAGAGGGGGAAAGCAGGAGAGGAATTGAGGGGCTGTCATCGAGTGCCATTGTTAGCTAAATAAATTCGCCTGTCAGTCAAGTGGAGATGACAAGCCGTTCAATTAATGGGGAACCATACTGAGAACTAGGGAGGGAGCTGTGCTTAGGGACAGGGTTCCCTGGGGGCAGTCTGTCCCATCCTGTCTTGTCCTTCTGCCTAGATACTCATAATTCACCACAGGACCTCACTGTCAGGCCGAGTCTGGTTGGGGAATATGAGGCTGAGCTCCTGGCACACAATCTTTGTTGTTATTGTTGCTCAATTGTTTCAAGTCATAGCCTGCTCTTTGTAATCTCATCTGGGGTTTTCTTAGCAAAGATAACCAGAGTGGTTTGCCACTTCTTTCTCCAGATAATTTTGTAGGTGAGGAAACTGAGGCAGAGTTAAGTGACTTACCTAGGGTCACACAACCGGTACGTGTCTGAGGTCAGATTTGAACTCAGAAAGATGAGTCTTCCTGACTCCCTGCCCTCCACTCTGTGCACTATGGCGCCACCTAGCTGACCCTTGATTGTAGTGTACCATTTATAACATTTCTGCTTAGAATGGCAGATTCCCCGCAATCTGTGTACTTTGCTTCTCTACCTTCTCTCCCCAACACCCAACCTGAAGTTCAACCAGGTGGACTATGCTCCCCTCCTTCTTATATGCTAACAGGAAAGAAGGAAGAGAGAAAACAAGCATTTATTATGCACCTACCGTGTTCCAGGCACTGTGATAACTGTTTTACAAATATTATCTTATTTAATTCTTACAACCACCATGGGAGGTAGGTACTATTATTATCTTCATATTATAGTTGGGGAAACTGAGGCAGAGTATCTGTGGCCAAATTTGAATTCAGGTCTTCCTGACTTCAGGCCCAATGTTCTATCTATTTTACCAATTAGCTGCTTCTGAGGGGGTCATAAATCTAATAAGTAAATTTATTTAATTAATTAATTTATTATGCAATAAATACATTAAATAAATTTAAACACAAGAGAGCTGGTTTTGGGGAGTCAGGAGATATGATTCCAATCTCAGCTCTAACATTTAGGTAGCTGTATGACCATGGACATGTCATTTAACCTCAGTGATCCTCAGTTTCCTCACATGTCAAATGGGATTAATCATATACTATTGTTATATTCTCATGCTCATGGGCTTACAGTGGGGAAAATACCTCATAAAATACCTTAAAGTGGTATAGAAGTTATTGTCATAATTTGGTCCTTCACAGATTAGGGACCCACCTTAAGAACCTGGCTCAACTCCTTTCCCTTATCTGGGAGTAAGTTTGTCCTTCCATAAAGAAGGGAGCATCTCAGTTCACTTACCCTTTTATTTAAGGGAGAATGGAGTTTAAGAGTGTGTGAGGTATACGAGGCTAGAGCTAGAACTGTGAAGAAGTTGACTTGGGACACTGTCAGCTCTGCCTCCTGAGCTGAACTAAAAATATTCCCTGCATTTGGGAAGCCAATTCCCTAGGGAGCAGCTGGGGGCTCCAGAGCCTGAGGCTAAAACAGGTTTTCTATGAAGGGTCTAGAAGGATTCACACTGGAAATGCTACACTTCACCTGATCTGTGGGCAGGACATAGGGGAGGGAGAGATTGGAGCAGCCATCCTTCATTCAGAACATGGGGGATGTTTAGAGAAAGCCCTGATCTGGGAGTCAAGGAGACCCTGGTTTATAGGATGCTAGGATATGAGTTAGCAGGGATCTCAGGGATCATATACCCAAATCTAAGGAGCCTTTTTATGTAACTACTATATATACCTAAGGTACTGTGCTAGACACTGAGGATATAAAGACAAAACAAAGTAGTCTGTGCTTTCAAGAGCCTTACACTCTACTCAGATACAACTTATAAACAGACAAGCATATAGTTGATAATTGAGGCAGAGTGAGATGGTACTAATAGCCAAGGAGATGAGGAAAGGATCTTTCCCCTAGAAGATGGCACATGAATGGAAACTTGAGTGAAGCTAGGAATTCTGAGAATTGGAATCCAGAAGGGATGGAGTCCAGGCATGAGGAAAGGTTTGTGTAAACATGCAGAAATGGAAGATGGTGTCAGTTTCAGGGAACTGTCCATTTCAGGTCTATTTATTAATAGATCACTTTGGCTGGAATATAGAATATTATGCAATAAACCTGGAAAGATTGATTTAAGCCAAACTTGGAGGGGCTTTCCATTGGAGGGAGGAGAAACCACAAATCAGAAGCCAGTTCAGTTAGGAGATATTTGGAGCAAGAGGTAAAGAGAGCCCGAAGGAAGATATTGTTCATTTTAGAAGAGAGAAGTGGATGAATGTGAAAGAGGCTGTGGAGGTAGAGTTAACCAGACTTGTTAACTGATGGGATATTGGAGGTGAGTGAGATGAGGGAGAGGAAAGAGACCAGATGCAGATATTGAGGAGTAGAAAGATTAAGTGACTTTCCAAAGGCCATGCAGATGGTGAGGAGGAAAATGGGAGCCCAGATCTAGGTCTTCTGTCTCCAAATCCACCCCATCAAACTGCCTTCAAGTCTTGACTTTGGCACTAATTCTATGTACTAGAGCAAGTTCTTATCCTTTATTGGGTCTTCTTCACTCTCTGTAAAATGAAGGACTTTGAAATCACAAATAATTAAAGAATTGAAAACAAAACCTACTCTGAGGCTTGACCTTGCACCCATCAAATTGGCAGTTACAAAAAAAAAAAGGAAATGACAAACGCGGGAGAGGCTGTGGGAAAGTAGGTGCAGTTACCCCTCCCACATCACAACTTTCCCCATCTATGTTTCAATATATTGCAGGTCAGCATAAGAAACTAAATGGGTATTTGGGAGAGTTTTGCGGAAGCTGCAGACAACATGCTAAGCCCAGCAGACTACACAGAACCTATGACCAAGTACTTAACCCAAATTTTACAATAAGGTACTATAAATACTCCATACAAAAGAAAAAATTCAGACTTCTTCTCTGGTACGAAGGGAGGGCCAAAAAAAACTTACATGGCTTTTCCAGATTGCAGAGGCACTGCACCCTTAAGCCCTGAGATGTAGGAGGGATAACTATACTAATGCATCGTTGATGGAGCTGTGACCTGATCTGGAAAGCAGTTTGGAACAAGATACAAAGATATTCGGCTCTGCATATCGTTTGACCCAGGGATAGAACTACTGAACCTATGCACCAAAGATATAAAAGGGGAGGAGGGAAGACCAGCTCTGTTTGTAGTGGTAAAGAATTGGAAACTGAACATAGTCCCCATCAGAGAGGAAGACTGAACAAGTTATGGTATATGAATTTAATAGAATACTATTGTATTGTAAGAAATGATGAAGGGGATGATATCAGAGAGACCTAAGAAGATCTGTATGAACTGATGCAGAGGGAAGTGAACAGAACTAGGAAAACAAATGGTAATTTTTAATTTTTTTTTTGCTTTTTTGGAGGGCAATTGGGGTTAAGTGACTTGCCAAAGGTCACACGGCTAGTTTTTGTGTTAAGTGTCTGAGGCCGAATTTGAACTCATGTCCTCCTGACTCCAGGGCCGGTGCTCTATTCACTGTGTCACCTAGCCACCCCTGGAAAACAAGTTGTAAAATAATGATATGATAAAAAAAATAACTTTGAAAGACTTAGGAAGGACTCACAATGGCAAAACATGCCACCCACCTCCAGATAGAGTGCAGACTGAGGTGTGGTTTTTTTTGGACATGGCTAGTGCAGGAATTTGTTTCACTTTACTATACATGTTTATAATGAGGGTTTTATTTTTCTTGCTTTCTCAGTTGAAGGGTGGAAAGTGGGAGGAAGAGATAGTGGATCTTTATTTATTTATTGAATAGTGGGGTAAACATGATCATTCAGACCTGAGCTTTAGGGAAAACACTTCAGTGGCTGAATTGAGGAGGAAGTGGAGTAGGGGGACACTCTGAGTCAGGAAGACCCACCAAGAGGCTATCGCAATAATCTAGGCTTGAGATGTTGAGGGCCTGTACTGAAATGGTGGTAGTGTCAAAGGAGAAAAGAGTTCAAGAGATGCTGAAATTGGTGAAATTGGCAAGCACTGGCAATGGATCCGATATGGGGTGGAAGAGGGAACTGAAAGATAGAGAGGAATCCAATTTGACTCCTAGGTTGCCAGCCTGAGGGTCTGAGAGGATGGTATTACCCTCTACAGAAAGGGAGAAAGTAGGAAAGCAGAGGGGATTTAGGGGGAAAGACTGAGAGTTGTGTTTTGGATATATTGAGTTTTAAGATGTTTACCCGACATCCAATTCCAGATGTCTAAAAGGCAATTGGAGATGTGAGATTGGAGATCAGAAGAGAGACCAGGGCAGGAAAGGTAGATTTGAGACTTCTCAGCAGACGGATGGTGGTTAAATCCATAAGAGCTGATGAGATCATCCAGTGAAGTTGTATTGAGGGAGAAGAGAAGAGGGACCAGGACAGAATTCAGCGGGACACCTATGATTAGATTGAGGAAGATCCCTCAAAGGAGGCTAAGAGGATGTGGTCAGATAGGGAGGAGGAGAACCAGAAGAGACTGTCAAGGAGGAATGAGCGTCAAATCTGCAAAAAAGTCAGGGAGAGGTCAAGGAGAACGAGGCTTAAGGAAAAGGCCGTTGGATTTGCGATTAAGAGATCACTGGTAACTCTGGAGATAGTTTTGGTAGAATGATATAGTTAGAAATCAAATTGCAAGGGGTGAAGAAGAGAGTGAGAGGAGAGAAAACAGACGTATCTATTGATGGACACTTCAAGGAGTTTAGTCACTAAGGGCAGAAGAGATATAGGATGATGAGTAGCAGGGACAGAATGATCAAGTGAGGATTTTTTTTCCTAGGATATGGGAAACATGGGCCTGTTTATGTTGTTTAGTCATTTCTGTTGTGTTTGGTTTGTCGTGACTCTCTTTGAGGTTTTCTTGGCAGAAATACTGGAGTGGTTTGCCATTTTCTTCTCCAGATCATTTTACACATGAGGAAACTGAGGCAAACAGGGTTAAGTGACTTGCCCAGGGTCACCCAACTAGTAAGTGTCTGGGGCAGGATTTGAACTCAGGAAGATGAATCGTCTTGACTCTAGACCCTTGACTCTAGGCTCTATCTACTGCACTGCCTATCTACCTGGGCATGTTTGTAGGCAGTAGGAAGGGATCCAGTAGAGAGGGAAAGACTGAAAGTAAGTAAAAGAGAGCTGGCTAGATGGTGCAGTGAATAGAGCACCAGCCCTGGAATAAGGAGGACCTGAGTTCAAAAAGCCAATCAGCAGTAGATTCCTGAGAGAATGCTACTGTGAGGAGCTTTTAAGATTTGGATTACACAGTATTAGTGAACACTCTGTTTATTCCATTACAAATCTTTATTCAGTACAATGTTCACAGTTTCAACAATTCACAATATTATATACAATCTTCAGAACAAGGAAAGTCTCTATATTATATCTTAACACTTACTAGGTATGTGACCTTGGGCAAGTCACTTAACCTCAATTTTCCTGCTTTCCCCCTATAAAAAAATTTTTTTAAGATAAGAAGTGTAAGAGTGACAAAGATAGGTGACAATCTGGTGGAGGAGAAGAGATAAAATGGGGTTACTTGAGCAGGAAGAGGGGTTAGCCTCGGTAAGGAGCAAGGCTACTTGAAACCTGAGAGGAGTAAAGGAAGAGATGGTGACAGAAAGGCAGTGACAGGAGTGACAGGAGAGAAAGATGTAGGTGGGGGAGAGGGAGCCGTGGGAGGTTTGAGAACGGGTGGAGAAGTTTGGAAGAGCCAAAGTGAAGTGGGATAGCAGTTGACAAGGGAGGTCTATGGTAGGATTGCTAGCATCGAGGGCCCAGTTGAAGTTTCTTAAGTAGCAAATCAAGGATTCAGATTCAGTTCTTCTGCCTCCAGATCTGACTGAGAATGGTAGCATCAAGTCTTTTCAGGAACAGGTAGCCTGCTTGGGAATAAAAGAAGACAGAAGGAAACAAGCATTTATTAAGTTCCTACTGTATGCTAGGTGTTGTGCTAAGCACTTTGTAAATCTTCCCAAGAATCCTGAGAGGGAGGTGCTATTATTATCCCCATTTTATAGTTGAGGATACGGATTCAAATAGAGGTTAAATGACTTGTCTAGGGTCACACAGCTAGGAATTATCTGAGGCTGATCTGAACTCTGATCTTCCTAATTCCAGGCTCACCTAGTCACCTCCGAAAGGCAAAGGGAATTAGGTTTCAATCAGGAAGGGAAAGGAAGGAGTTAGTACACAGGAATCGTTCCATTCATTCCCCAACCTAACAGGCAGAGTGTTCTGTGAGAGAAGCCATGTGACTTTTAACTTTCCCAAGTGTGTTATTTATTTTAGGCAGTCTGTTTCCTGGTCCTTAGGAACAGTAAAAACACTGTGATACTCTCCCCAGGGAGAGGAGGGGAGAAGAGGAGCCAGGAGACTTCATCTTGTTCTAGGATGTAGCAGTGGACAAGGAGTCAGCCAGCCAAACTCTACCTGGACCCAAAGGGAGAAAAGGACAGGTGACCAAGAGACAGTTCAGGAATTAAGAAGCGTTTTTTTAGGGAGCTGGCACCATCAACAGACCCCAGGCTGAGCTCAGCAAAAGACTCAAGGATGATCCAGGCAGCTCCAGGAGATCAGACCTGGGATGCTATGGGATCCAATCACATTGGGGGCTGGAGAGGGGAGACTGGAGAAGGTACAAGATCTGCTCGGAATATGAGGAGGGGGAGGGATGAACTTGTCTGGAAATCCACCTCTCTCCCTTCCTCTTCAGAGGAACGGACCTAATCTGGATAGAGAGGGGAATTCACTCTTAAGCACACAAAATTCCTGCCAAAGGGAGCTTAGACCTGGAAAGGGGAGTAAATGGAGGAAAAGGTGGGAGATAAGGGATGGAGCTGGAGAACAGAAGGAGCTATTGTGTTTTGGAGATGGGGGAGGCAAAGGGAAGGCTCTACCACTGTTGGGCACTAAGAGGGACTGAGAAGGCCTGAGGGCTCCCTGGGAGAGGAAGCCACTGAGCCAGATGTAGCTAAAAACAGTGGGCCAGGGATGGGAAGACTTAGTTTAGACTGACTATTCTTCTTAGCTAGATAACCTATGGGCAATCTTCACCTCTTTTGGAGCCTTAGTTTCCCCATCCATAAATTGAGGGTTTTTTCATTTTCATCCTTGGTATCTCTAGGATTATCCTAACAGTAGTGGGGCCTTGCTCTCCCTATAACTGGATGCGCCAGGACTTAGGCTGTCCTTTCTGCCTGCTTTCTTCTCCCCACAATCTCTCAGTCACCCAGAAGCTGGATTTGGCTGAGGAAGTTGCTTTGCTCTGTGTGTGTGTGTGTGTGTGTGTGTGTGTGTGTGTGTGTGTGTGTGTGTGTGTGTGTGTGTGTGTTGGGGGAGAAGGGTTGGGTTTTGAGGGGGGAAAAAAAAAACAAAACTCTGAAGTTACCATGGGAACGGGCAGGGCTTGCGCAGTCCTGGCTCCTTAACTCCCTTGAATCATAAATAGAAATGCAATTCGGTCTCATTGGGGAGAGAATGTAAACAAAGATGATTGGAGGAAAGGTCCTTAGGCTAGGGTCCCTCCACCCCTCTTCTCCAGAGGCTTGAAGCTGGGGGTAGGGAAGGTAGTCTGTCTATTTTTGGGTCTACTGTGCCCACCCTGGCCCCAGGCAGGAGCTGCCTCTGTGGATTTTCTCCACCAGATCCAGTCAGATCCAGGGGGACTCTGGGTCAACCTGGAAATTCAAATCTGATCTCTGCCGGTGTTAACTCTAATCCCAACCTGAATCTCCCTACTATCCTATTCCTGTCTATAAATGATATTTTTTTTAAAATGTCATTTACTCCTCTGACAATCTGGTGAAACCTATGGACCCTTTCTCAGGATAATATTTTTAAGTCATCAAAGGAAATATTAAATTTCAATTAAAGGTTAGTGAAAATAAAGCTATAATTTTTTAATTTCTTATCCAAGTTCACAGATCTCCAGAAATTGATCCAGGTCAAGAACCTCTCTCGTAGAGGGTAAAGCTAGTATGTTCATGGCCACTGTAACAAATAACTGATATAATGATAGGATGTAAGGGCTGGGGCAGATGGGAATAGGGTGGGTAAAGAGGCAGAACACAAGTTTACCCTGAGCAAACTACTGTGCCCAGACCTTGGCTCCAGTGGATCATGGGGAAAACTGAAGAAAAGAATCTGAAGGAGACAGAGAGGCTCTGATTTGAGACAGCAGACAGTCTGGGAGCAGAGTGGACCATAGTAGGGGCTCAGAAATGTTCAGTGAGAGTTCAGAGTCTGAAATGGTAGAAGAGGATCATACCTGCTCTTTGTCGTTAAGGACTTAGTCTTTTGCAGGAGCAAACCTGTCCTTTGCCCTCAGGGAACTCCTAGTCTGGGGAGGCAGAGGAGGCTCAGGAGAATAAGTTTGGAATTGGCGAGGTTCTGAATATAGGCTCAGATAAAATAGACCATGTTTGATTTGAAATGATAGCATTCCAACCTTAGATGTTTCTGAGATATGTTCCCTGAAATAGGGAACTACGAGCCTATGGTTTGCTTTGGGGCTGTGGGTATGTGTTTATAAAATGTCCACATCAAGCCTGCAACGGAGGTAAGTGCTTAACCTGTTTCCTGTCTTTTGCTTCTACTCAAGTTACCTTTCTCTCTGGCCCTAGGAGCCAGTCTCACAGCTTCTTTCCTCCCTCATTTCTGCCCCTGACATGAGTTCTCAGACCTTAGGAGGCTGCTCCAAACAACAAGAAAACAGATGGGGTAAAATAACTGTAAGAAAAGTTTTTTTTTTTTACCAAGTCACAGGTCAATCCAACAAATCCTTCCTGGTGTATATTGCCATGTCAGTCCCTGGAACTTGGTCTCATCTCAATGATTTTTTCATTTCCATCGTAGTAGTGGCAGCAATAACAACAACCCTTTCAAAGCCTAACCCATTGTCAGGTAAGGTGAGGACAAGGGCAAAGTTTACAGAATGCCAGCCAGGATGACATATGGTGGGGTCCCTAAGTGCCCCTAGGCTCCTCACTCTAATAGCTATGATGACCTGGCAGGGAACCTGAAACCATGGGCAGTAGGCCCTAGTGATGCCACTGATTGGTTAGTACCCCAGGTCTCATGTTGCAGGGGGGCTCAACTTTGGGAACAATGATCACTTTGACACCAAGAAGAATAGAGCATGTGGTACTTTTCTGTATTTTGGTTCCACCTTGGGAGAAGGCAAACTACATTGGAACAAATCAGAAATACCAATAACCCACCTGCAGAAAATGTTTCAGGACAGATGGTACTGGCCACTAAAACAGGCAGACTACAGGTGGGCAGGAACTGAATTGAAGATGTGAATGCTTTTAGAGTATTATGAGCCATTATTATATCATAACAAACTTGGAAATAATCTTACCAGTTATAGCCAATGACTTTGTGCCACTTTTTGTCAACAAAGCCACACAGTAACATATTACAGATCTATGCAGGCCAGGTAGAAGAAAGAGCTTCATTCTTCAACCCGAACTAGATGAAATGAGTGAATATTGATTTGTTACTTAAATTCAAAGAAGGAAAATTTGAAGCATTTGAAGTCACTAAAAACCTACCCTTTCCCAATAGTCAAATGAATGACCAAAATAATGCCTATATCTCAAATAATTTTGAAAGGGGGATGGATATACTAAGACTTAAATTTTGAAAAGTCCTTTTTAAAATAGTGTGAAGCCACCTAATAGCTCAGCTATGCTAAAACAGAGTTCTTTTTAACAACCCATTATAGGCCATAAACAAAAGGCATTTCCCCACAATATTTATAGAGTGTAAAAACATTTTGTGACCTGTACACAAGAGTATATACTACAGTAAGAACCATAGGAAGAAAAAGCAGCATTATATAGGAATACTCCTAAGTCCAGGAATCAAATACCACACAATGACAATTCAATGATTATCGAACAAGCCACCTAAAAGCACCGTAACATTTATACTACTTTTTTTAAATCATTGAAAAGCCTTTGACTCAGTTCTATACTCATAGCTTAGTCATCAGCTGAAAATATATAAAAATTGCAGGGATGGCAAGAATCCTAGAGTATTTGATATTCATAAGGAAAATTACCCTCTATTTAAAACATACCAAACTAATAAAGTAATGTTAAGAACAACTCATATAAAATGTGATAAAATCTTCCATGGAGACATTCCAAACTAACTAGGGCTCTCCTTAAATCCACTTCAATCCTCTTGACTAGAAATGATTATTGATTTCAAGACACAGAAGGAATTATACCAAAATATCTTTTAAATCACTTGAGGCACATGAATGGTTTCACTAAAAAGCACATTAAACAGCTTCATCTCATGAAAGCTCTCTCCAATTATATTAAAATATAATTTGCACCTGATAAGGACAAAACGGTTCATGTACACCAAGTAATGATAGAAACTGAAGGCTTTGAACTTAAATTCAGAGGCCAAATTGAACCAATGGATGAAGTATCTAAGTCTACGAACACCATGGTCTTCAAGCAAGACACATCAAGTATAAGTCTGTCAAGGAGAAAGCTGAGGCTGCATATGTTAAGAAAATGGGAGGCATTTTGAAAGCAATGCTTAATGGGAAATGCACATTTAATGTGATTAGCCTGTGTAAAACCAGTCGATAGATGCTTTTGGCACAGTAAAATGGAAGATGATAGCTTTAAAGAGTATTAAAAAAATAAAAACCCACTGCCAACAATGCTAATGAAACATAAGACTCATCACCCTATGTGCCTGTGCCTGGCATACAGTAAGTACCTAATAAATATTTGTTGACTAATTAATACTTGAAAAAGGAGGAAGATGATGGAAGCACATTCTCAGAACATATAATAAAATAGGCTAAAAACATACAGAAATACTTTGGGACACACAAACCCTACTTCACATAGCATTAGTAAAGTCTGACAACAGGTACATGTCTGTATATATGTATACATACACACATATAGTTCAGATATGTAATTTGCAAACATTTGTGTGTATGTACATACATATATGTATGCATATGAAACACATGGCTATAGAACCACAAATCCAGCGGCCTTTGTGTATACATGCACATATACATATACGCATGTATCATATGTAAATACATACAATACCCTACTGGATTTTTTTTTCATGTAACTAAAAGTATTTTATCTCTAGTCAGCGCCTATGAAATATCTAAGATCTAAAAGTAGAATGAAATGGTACTCCATGGATGATATCCATATGAATGCAAACAACATGTTGAAACAGATTTTGTTGTTGTTGTTCAGCCGTTTCAGTTGTGTCTGGCTTCATGACCCCATTTGGGGTTTTCTTGGCAAAGATACTAGAGTGGCTTGCTATTTCCTTCTCCAGCTCATTTTACAGATGAGGACACTGAGGCAAACAGGGTTAAGTGACCTGCCCAGGGTCACCCACTAGTAGGTGTCTGAGGCCAGATTTGAATTCAAGGAGTATGAGACCAGGCCCAGCACCCTATCTACCAGCACCACCTAATTGCCCCAGAAGCATGAATAAATGACGCCATTATACAAATTTATTTATAGAAGTGGAGAAGTTTATGCAAATAACGTAGAATCATTTGCCGCTGCCATCAGAAATAACAGAAAGGTTATCTGTAAAGAAACCAGATTCATTGATTAATATTGATCTTGCAATGAAATGGGTGAAAATGTACAACATATCACTGCAGGTTGCAAAAATAGAGTACCCCAAAGATATCTAAAAAAATAACCACTTGATCAAATGGCTAGGACTACACAACAGAAGTTTGATATCATATATAGACTAACAGATGACAAATCCTCGTACTACAAACACAAATCCCAAGATATCCTTGAGAATTCAGGAAATAAACAATACTAGTATTTGAGTATCATTTACAGTCAGCTGCTGCCTACAACTGCCTGGACATAACATTGACTGGATCACTGAACTTTGAGTAAGGGAGATGGGTTCAAATCCCTTCTTAGACACTTTTAAGCTGGTGACTCTGGGCAAATCACTTAACTTCACTAGGATTCAGCTGCCTCTTTTATGACCTCTGTGGTTCCTTCTAGTCCTAAATCTATGATCCTACAAAAACTCATAATCTCTAAATTATAGTACATGGAAGGAAAGACTTTCAGAATATAGAGACCTAGCAGAAGAAATTAAAATCACATGGGAAGAAGACAAGGTCTATCATGTGGTCTACTATAGGATTTTTCTCAGATACTTCCAGTAAATCTACAGAAAATGAGCTTACATTCCAATACTCTTATTTAGTTACAATAAAGTCACTTATGTACTTATACTATCACCTACAAAAATTAAATATAACAGAATAATCGCATGTACCTATTATGACAATAATAATGTAGCAATTAATTCTCAGATCATTTATGTCCGTATCTAATTTCTTAAAATGTGAGAAGAGGGTAAGGTAATAGTTATAATAATAATAATGATTATTTTTCATAGTTTAGTACATGATCTGTATCAAATAAAAATACATCTGTATTAAATAAATCAATGAGTTGGATTCCTTAACGATTATTATTGTTACAACTACTACCTTGTCTTCCTCTTATCATTATCATCTTTACAAATACCTTGGTCTTCTCTAGGTAAGACAGATTGAACATAAAATTATCAAGGAAAAAAAATCAAGGAAAAAACATAAATTTATCAAGGAAAAAGTTGTTACTGTATATTTCTTATTGGCATCCTACGGTCATAGCCAAATAAAGACAACAAATTTAAGGCAATTAATAACTTCATAATAACATATACTTTTGAAACAGCAAAATAGACTACAGATTTAGAAAGTATCCATACAATATTAATGAAACAAAGGGCCCATCACCCCAAGGAAGCTATAGTTTATCTTCAAAAGGAAGAGGACTATTCTCAGATTACATAATAATAAATTCCATACTTCTGGAATTTGCTACTTCACAAAGATCAATAGTTAAAGCTGAAAATAGGGATGTGTCACTGGATCTACCAAATACGACTTATGTATGATGTTTACCTCCAGATGGAACCTACAAAACCTCTTCATTTTTGAAGAGGACCAATGACGTCATGGGGGTGATGTCTTGACTTGCGTGTGAATTGGATTTAAGTGAGGCAGAGTTGCACAAAGTCATCAGCCTCACTCTCTCTTCCAGAGTAGTCAAAGTTCAGCGGCAAGAGAAAAATCAGAAGGACTGGCAACGTCCCAGGAAGCAGTGGATAACGTTGATGTCTTCGATGTCTGACCAAGCTCTAAGTGTTCTACAATGAAGTGTTCTTCAGCTGCCTTCGTGGCCATTGGAATGTATTGTTGCCATCATCCATTCTGTCGGGGGCAGTCTTCACGTGTTTGGGGTTCACATCTGCCTAATTCATGGGCTTGAGACCTAGCAGTTACTCTCAGCCTGGTTTAGCCCATCTGCCTAAATGGTTTTACCATCTTTACATATGAGGCAATTTCTTGGAGCCACAAAACCTGTAAGATCAAAGAGTAGAGCCAAAAGGCTGGTCGTAGGTGACATTTACATGAGCTCAACCAACAAAATGTCAAGGAGGAACTGAACAAAAGGCCGTGTGTATTTGTTTACAGAAACAGAGGTATTTATTACAGCCTTCAGGCTGTGCCACCCTCCCCAGCCAGGGCTCACAAGTCGAGTTCCCTGGGGTTAAATGCCTCAGGTTCCAAATACCCTATTTCTGTCCTCCTAGCTCTCAACCTCTCACCAGTGTATTTTACATTGGATAGTCAGAGGACACAGCTCAAAACAAAGGCATTTTATGAATGACAAAGTCAGAAAAATAGCAACAAAACACCTCCCCCATAAACCCATGGTGTGATGTCCTACAAATACACAGAGTGTTAGTTGGAAAAGTGGATGCCCAAGAAGTTCACAAATGGAGAAGCACATATGTTAGGAACACATGTGGCCTAGGGAACTTATAGCTCTGGCGCTCCTCTTCTTTCCCTATATTCTCAGGGGGTCTTCCAGGTGCTTCTTGCACGGGGTCTGGTATCTTTGGCATCTTTGTTGAGTGAATCACTAGATGCCTTCCCTTATGGGGCACATGGCGTCATGTTGGGTCATAGTTGGGCTTTAGCTTCAGGTTCAGCTAAAATCCTGGCCCAAGATTCCGGCTAGGTTCTCTTAAAGAACTAGGATCTATACCATCGTAGGACCAGTAGGCTCTAGGACCAACATCTCCCAAGGAGAACTGCAGCTCCAGTCACTGGACTTTTGACTCCTCTTGTCAACTTGTAATAGATAGTACATACATGAAACCAGTTTAACTGTAGCTATGCTTATTAGGGTCAACATTACATTATTAAGACCCACTCAAAAAAAGTGCTTTTGATTAGATTGAAAAAAAAAAAGACCCACTCATCGATGCATACAGTGAAACCATATTGACTTTTTCATAATACAAACATCAGACCCTCTGGGAACAAACCATCAACCTCATTCCTAAAGGTCCCAGTAAGTATTTCTTAAACTGGCACTCATGACAGGTTTCCCACTCTTCCCAGACAGAGGAAATATGGCAGGGTTCTGTCAATCAAAACTGCTTTCATGCTCACATTTCCAAGTCTGGGGAAAGCAAGAGTTTATTGTAGTCATGACACAGGAGTAGGTTGATGTCTGAGACCTCCTGTGAGTTTTTATGGTCCAGCTAACAGTGGTTCTCAACCTGTGGGTCATGATGCCTTTGGAGTCAAATGACCCTTTCACAGGGGTCGCCTAAGACCATCAGAAAACACATATTTCCAATGGTCTTAGGAACTGAGACACTGTCCTCTATTGTCTCCAGGTGGGTCCGCCCACATGCAGATACACCCACATATGAGTATTAAAGGGTTGCAGCATTAGGAAGGTTGAGAACCACTGAGCTAAGAGCATTTACAAATTACATCTAAGTTTGATTAGTGATATTAGCTAAGCTTATGATAAATGGAAACTCAATAAAAGCTAATGTCATTAGTGGGTGTTTATTTGTGGTTTACAAGATTTGGGAGGGACACATGCCATTAGAAATTGTTTGCCAATTTTGGTGGACATATATCATTGCCAAACTATACAGCTTATCCTGACAGGGAAAAATAGCTTACATAACAAGTACTTAAGCACAAAATGGAGCTACTCATTCTATGTTATTCCCACTACACAACTACATTCAACGGTGACTCCACAGCTGGATGGCGCCATATACTTCTGCTTCAAGATACCATAGCCAGTGGGGGGGGGGGAGAGGAGAGAACCCCCCCCTCCACACACACACTTTGCTCATTAGACACTCCAGGAGGCCCAAGGGGAAAAGCGAAGAACGAATTCTCAGCAGCTGATTTCTTTCTCTATAGCTGGAATTTTTTCCTTGACTCTACCAGGGCCAGGTCTCTCATTTTTATATCCTCACACCAAAGCAGAGTGGAGGTGGAGAAAATTTATGGACAAATCCATTGTCTCTCTCTATCTTCAGCTGAATTTTCTAATCCTTTCATATGTAAATGATCCCTCAAAGTCTCTTTTCTTTACAAGCTTCAAATGACCCACTCAAAGCCTAAAAGTGATACATCCTTACACCGGTCCCTTAACATTTTCAAAGTCTGAAAACTTCTGTAATTTTCAATGTGCCATTCAAGGTTTAATTCATTCAATTCAATTCATTCATTCAACAGCTCTGACAGATGCATCTGTAGTATCCTACCCATTTTACAGATTCATGTGCTTTGACGGGCCTTATACAAAGATAATAGTATTTTAGATTTGGAAGGGATTGTTTAGTCCAACCTTCTCCTTTTACACATAAGGAAGCTGAGACCCAGAGACGGGAAAGGAATTTACCTAAGATCACACAGAAAGTGAACTATAGAGTCAGGACTTGAACACAGATCTTGTGACTCTTAAGTCCAATATACCTCCCACTGCATAACAATTATACATTATGATATTCAAGTTAATTCAATCCAACTAACTCAGTGAACTGTGGACTAGGCCTTTGTTAGGGATGGAGTGTTACAGAAATAGTAATAAAAAACATTACGTAGCATTTTAAGGTTTTCAAAACAGTTTACAAATATTACCTCATTTAATCCTCACAACAGCCTTAGGAGGTAGATGTACAATATTATCTTTATGGAAAATGAGGCAGACAGCAGTTAAGTGACTTGTCAAGGGTCACCCAGCTTGTAATTGTCTGAGGCTAGATTTGAACTCAGGTCTTCTTGACTTCAGGTCCTGCATTTAATCCACTCTCACATCTTCTTTCTTATTTCCAAAGTCTGGCCCAGCTTTTGGTTCTTTTTTTATGTCCCAGGAGACCATTCTTGGATCCTCCCCTAACATCCACTCTGTCCATCCCTTGACCTTGAATAATAATACTACTGAAATGCCATCTTCCACAGGAAGCCATCCCTAACCTCTCCTAATTCCAATGTTTTTCCATTTTAAATTATTCCATGTCTATCCTGTGTATAGCTTGCTTTGTCCATATTTGTTTTCATGTTGCCTCCCCCATTAGACTGCAGGCTCCTTGAAGGTGGGGACTGTCTTTTGCCTCTTTTTGTATCCCTGGTCCTTAATACAGTGTCTAAAATACAGTGTCTAACACGCGGTAGGCACTTAATAAATGTTTATTGTTACACAGGGAAGGATAAGATGAAGGCGTACAAAAGCCAGGGCTCTGGGTGGGTGTTTGGTGATACCCAGGTTTCATGGGAGATGATGCATTGGTAATTCTTCACAAAGAAGAGTAGACATGGGGTCAGGAAATCTGGGCTCAAATCTTTGTTCCAACACTTGTTATCACGGGACCCTGGACAAATTACTTCACTTCTCTTAGGTTCTTCATCTATAAAACAGGGATAATCACATTTACAGTTCTTCTCTCACAAGATGTTAAAAGTATCTCAATCTGACTCCAGGTTCTCTGATTCAAAAACCAGTGTTTACAGTGGACTATATCATAGGGTTCTAATTTTGGCTAGACACACAGGCTTTTAGGGGGACCACCTTGGTGGTATAGACTGGGGAGAACAGGAATGCAATGGGCTCAGTTAGTCAGGGTTAGAGGGAACCTGAGGAGTCACCCGAATCTGCTTCAGTCTATCCATCTTTCCGTGCCTGTAGATGCCTGATTTTCTTCTCTGCTTAAAGGAAGCTCTTTTCATACAGTAAGGGGGCTGCTAGAATCTGTTCACACACAAAGCTTCTGGTCTGGGACAGACAGCCCCAGCCCTCCCTTGGAGATCAGGCCAGGACATACAGTGAGCATGAAGTGTGGGAGATGGCCAGGAGGAAGCTTTTTCTAGTGGAAAATTCATTTCCTCCTGGCTCTAAGATGTATAAGTTACTCTACCTCTGAAAAAATCAGAAGGACTTCACTGTCCTCTTGGGGCTTACTGACTGGAAAAGTGGGTAGCAAACCCTGAATAACAACCTGAGAATGCCAGACCACTGGCCACACCATTTTGTGTTCCCTTGCTTGTGAGCCTAGGTGTTGGGACTGGCTGAAGACAGGAAGGTTGGTGAGTAAGGGACAGTGACCAAGGAAGGGCAGGAAGAAAACTGGAAAGTAGAAATTTGATAGGCACATGACTGGTGGGCAAAGAATTGACACACCAAGGTCTGCTGGGTCTGGCAGGCAGAGGTCTTTTCAAGAAGGGCCCAGTGGTCAGGGAATTGGTAGTCAGGTAGGAGATAGAGCTGGCAGGTAAGGAAATAGCAGGCAGTGGGTATAGGAGTAAGGGGCCAGTGGACAGGGGAGTTGCTCAGGAAGAAGACCCAGAGACCGAGGCACATAGATAGAGAAATAGCAATGAAGTAGGTTGGTGAGAAAGAGCCTAGAAAACAAGGGTTGTCTGGGAAGTGAACTTGCAATGCAAAGGGAAGAGTGAACAGGGAGGTGGCTGGGTACAGGTTAAGTGGACAGGTGGCAGATAGGATTGGCTGGTCAAGGAAGCACGGAGCATCCTCTGGGCTGGGCCTTTAAAATGGCTTAAACAGATACAACACAGAGTCCCGAACTGTCCCAGTTTTTCACTTAAAGAAAAATCCAGCAAGACATTGGAGAGACAAGAAGGGCCAAGCTAAAGAGGAAGAGAGGAGAGGAGGCTGAATCAGGGATTAGCTAAATTGCTCCAATTATGGAGATGCAAATTCAGCATCTCTTCTGCCACTGGTCTTAGTCCCCTGGTATCCCTTAGCAGTACACCCTGGATGTTGGGAAAAAGAGTGTCTATTTTTAGCCTTCATGTAAATGCCACTTTGGAGATGTTTGAACTGGACTCAGCCTTGAGAAAAAAAAAAACCAACAGAAACAACAACCCTGTTTCCAGGATAGAAATACTAAGGTCCAGGGAGAAGAGCAGGGCCCTGGAAAGAGAGGGAAAAGACCAGAAGATTTAAAGCTGGAATGGGCTTTAAAGACTGTCTAGTTCTACCTTTCATGTTACAAATGGGGAAACTGAGGCTCCAAAAGGTTAAGTGGCTTATAAAGGTCATAAAAGGGGAAGAAGTAGCATAAAAATTGGAATTCCAAATCTGGGTCTTTGATTCCAAGTCTAGTATTCACTGCACTGTGCCATAAGACATAATAACAACGAATAACAATACCTATTATTTTTTTAGTATTTTGAGATTTATAGCACTCTCTTCACAACAGCTCTGGGAAAAAGCAATACAATTTTTAGCCACCATATTTGAAAATGAGGAAACTGAAGTTTACACAACTTACTTGGTCATACAATTAAGGAATATTTGAGTCAAGATCTGAACCTGAGAGGGACTAACAATTGGGAGAATCAAGAGTGGCTTCTAATGGAGGTGGAAGTTGAATTGAACCTTGAAGAAGTTAGAGGTTCCATTCTTCAGAGGGGAAGAAGAAGAGGTTTCTAACGTAAGGGACAGCTGAGGCAAAGACATGAAGGTCAGTGGTGGAAGAGTGTTTATGTGGAACATGCAAGTAGACCAGTTTGGTTGTAGCGTAGAATAAGTATGAGGGAAAAGCCAAACTGATAAGTTTGTATTTTATCATAAGGGTAATAGGGATCCATTGAAACTTCTTGAGTAGGGAAGTAGCATGGTCAGAATTGAGCTTTATGGATATCAATTTAGCATTCATATGTAGAGGGGAGAGATCAAAGAGCTGAGACACTAGCTATTCAGAGAAACCCTTAATAGGTTATTTTGGTTGTCCAGGAAAGAAGTAATGAGGACCCACTAAGGTGGTTGTGATATGAGAGGAATAGTCAAATGGGAGAGATATTGAGTAGGTGGAAATGATGAGACTTGGTAACTGATCAGATATGGCGGGAGGAGTGGGAGTGAAGATTTGAGGATGACTTTTAAGTTGAGAATTTGGGTAAATGGAAGCATGGTAGTACTCTGGAAAGAAGTAGGGGAGTTAAGAAGGTTGGCTTTAGGGGGGGAAATAATGAATTAGTTTTAAATGTGTTGAGTTTGAAATGCAGATGAGATGTCCAGGTGGAGATGTCCAGTAGGCTAGAAATGCAGGACAAGAGCTCAGGGGAGAGAGGAGAGTTCTAGATATAAAGCAGGAATCATGTGAATTGAGAAATAGACTGAAAAAATGGGAGCCAGGGTTAGAGTGGCACCTATTTTATGTAGGCTTGTATGATTTCCTTTAAAGGGAGTGGGGAAAGCCTTTTGGGGGATCATCATTGATTTGGCTTCCTTTCTGCCAGAAGCTTCAACCCCTTCAGTTTTAAGAGATTCCATTTCTTTCACCTGGGTATTTTGATGGTCCCCATTTAACTAGTCACTCCCATGTCTACCTCTTTGCAGTGGGACCTTCCCCTATTCCCCTATAATCACGTGGGGCCATTGTCATTAGGGGTTCCATAAGGACTAGGCTAAATGGAGCCTACAGTGGGCACCAAGAGGTGGCGAAATTAAGTGACCGTTAGGTTTTTGGAGTTATAAGCTCCTTGAAGTGACCACTCCCTGCTTTTGAAAAAACAGTTATTTGCCCATTGCTTTGCCCTACTTGCTACTAAACTGATGATGCAGGGTCATGCCATTATCCAACACCCAGTTTCCCATTAGGAGTTGAGTGATGCAAGATTGGTAAGGTACAGGGGGTCTCCACTGTTAAATCATTCTCACATAGATGCATGAGGTATTAGCTGCCCTTCGTGGAGCAGACTGTGACTTTGCCAGAGGTTGACCTCTGCTTCCAACCTCAGCACGCTGTGTATTCTACTGACCCAGTTGATCCCTACTTACAAGGACTTAGTTCTTGTGGAATGCTGCTTTTCCTGGTTTACCAATGGCTCTTCTCTTTTTGAGAGAAGTCTTATACCACTGAACCTTGGCGGCCATTAATTCAATAATAAGGGACAGCCTGGGGTATCAGGATGCTGGTAAATCCTCCCAGTGAGCCAGTGGCTAGTGAATAAGGGCCATGAGGGATGGGGGCAAACAAATTTTTTTTCATACTGATTCCTAGGTAATGACTATAGGTCTGACTGAGTAATTTGGGTACTGGAGAAAATAGAACTAGACAATTAAAAGTTCCTCACTTTGGAGTCAGGACCAATGGAGGAATTGCGCTGATGCTTTCAACTATATAGCTGTTTGTAGGGTATATTTGTGCCCATCAGAGATTTTGTGTATATTCTCTATCCTGCTGGACTGAATAATGGCAGTTTGGGTCCATCATCAATGGGCGTGAAACAACATGATTCTATAAAGATGCTCCTGGGAACATCTGCTTTTGAAAGTTCAGTATGATGTGATCCCATATGGTTCTTGATCCACCTCTGATTTGTAAACTGATAATATTGACCGTCTTCCCCTAGCTCAGGGTGAGAGATTTGCCTTAACAGCTTGTGTTGTTGTTACTCACTTGTTTCAGTCATATCTGACTCTTTGTGACCCCATTTGGGGTTTTATTGGTAAGGATATTGCTTCCTTCTCCAGCTCATTTCACAGATGAAGAGACTGAAGCAAAGAAGATTAAGTAACTTGCCCAGGGTCACGCTTCTAGTAAATGTCTGAGACTGGATTTGAACTTAGGTCTTCCTGACTCTAGGCCTGGAGCGCTATCTACTGCTCCACCTAGCTGCCCTACCTTAACAGCAGGGTGTACTTATTGAGGATGTAGGATTGTAGTGCCAATTAAGTCTATCACCAGACAAGCCAACGTCAAAGTTCTTATAGAACATAGCTTTCTTCCTTGTGTGACTTCCCCTACACTGTACTGAGCATCCATTTTGCCAGCAAGAAGGTATGAGACTGGACCCATCACTACCATATCATCTGGATCTTCCATCTTTCATACTCTCCCCATGCAGTTGGAATCATGGAACACTGCAGTGGACTCTTAAAAGGGCATACTCCTTCATCAGCTCTGCTTTTGAGGGGTAAGTAGCCTACTTTCCAGGAGCTGTGTTTTTGATAAATCAGCATTGCCCCAAGAAGAGGTAAGACTCTCCATCTCATTGGTTTTTCTCAGACCCCATGAAAGTGATCAGGCTAACAAAACACCAAATATGTGATAGGTTTTGATTAATATGACAAAAACACAACAAAGAATTTGCACCCAAGCCCATAAATAGTCATAATGACTTCATTCCCTGACACACACACCCCCACCACACACACACACACATATCCCTTTCATCAGGTCTATTGTCTCTTAGGGATATTTACAACCTTCTAGACTTATAGGACTGCCATAGGTAGGTCTCCCCTCCCACCTCCACCCCCCAAAAGCCAAAAGCACCTAGGGCCAATAAGAGTGCTGTTGTTTTACCTTTTCATGTCCAAGGCCCAGGTTGGCTGCTCTGCATTGTGGCTCCAATCCTTAGATTTTCTGTTTCAGTTATTCCTTGGTACGGAAATTTGGTCCAGGAATTCTACCACTAAGCCCTCGTCACCTGACATTGGCAGCTGGTGGTGCAGTGGATAGAGTGCTGGACTTGGAGTCAAGAAGACCTGAATTCAAATTCAGACTCAAGTACTTATTAGCTGCATGACCCTGGGCAAGTCCTTTAACTTCTGTCTCTTCCATTGTAAATTAGGGATAATAATAGCCTCTCAGGGTGCTGAGGATCCAATGAGATAATATTTATAAAGTATTTATTTATTTATTTATTTATTTATTTATTTATTTATTTATTTATTTATTTTTTGCTTTTTGGAGGGCAGTTGGGGTTAAGTGACTTGCCCAAGGTCACACGGCTAGTTTTTGTGTTAAGTATCTGAGGCCGAATTTGAACTCAGGTACTCCTGACTTCAGGGCCGGTGCTCTATTCACTGCGCCACCTAGCCGCCCTCATTTATAAAGTATTTAAGGCAATGCCTGACACACAGGAGGTGTTTAATACTTGTTCCCTTCCTTTCCTCTTCTTCAATTCTCCTGGGTCCTTAGATATGCCTGTCTCTCTCTAGGAAACCCAATTTGAATCTGTAGGTAGCCTTTCTTTTCTCCCTTTGTGTCTCCAATTCTTCCGTATATCTAGGTTCTATGCCACATTTGAAGACCAAATCCAAGAATATATCATTCAAGCGTATGGAATAGTCCCTAAATCAGCAAACAGCTCCTTTTCAGCTTAGGACAGTGCAAGTTTACACCCTGACAAGGTGTTAATCTTATGAGGAGGGGATCTTACCCTTTGGGAAGGAACCAGTTAAAGAGGATCAGAATTCTTTTTTCCTGCTTTTCAATTCAATATTTATGGGTCTACATGTTACATGGGATGGTGGGGCACCACCAGAAAGAATTCTGGCAAAGGGATCCTTATTCAGCATACTCCTTGGCCATACCTCACCTTTATGATGTGCGTACTAGTACTTTGGTTTGAAGCCTGGCTTCAGGACCAGCTCCCCAGCTTTGTGAATGAGCAAGTCATTTCATTTTCCTCCTTATTTTCACATCCTATCTCACAGGGTCATTGTGGAAGAAAATAAACCCTAAAATAGAATAAAATAGAGACCATTATCCTATTTCCTTTGGTGGGATGTTGGAGGTTGGAGAAGAGACAATCTTGCCACTGGGACCTCAGTAGATCAAAGAGCCATATACATTACACCCTACTACTCCTTGTCCTTCCTTCCTTTTCCCTGGGATATATTGAAGCAGGAAACACAAACTGTTCTCCTTCCTCCCAGTCCCACTCTAGGGCCTGGGCCATTGCCAGGAGTTACTGGAGGTTCCATTATCACCCACCCCCATTCCCCTGCCACTTGAGGTCTTTCCTCTTCCAACAAAGTATTCCTGAGCTCTGCCACATACATATCTCAGGAAAGAAAAAGTTGGTGTCTCTAATTCCTCTAGCTGAGTGCCTGGTCTCTAGGAGTCGCTGCCCTCATTCACTTTAAAATTGTAGTGTGAAATATTGTCAGGGTAGTGTTGGATAGGGCAGCCATAAAGAGAGGGAGACTGAGTTTTCAGAAAAAGAAATCAAAGCTGTCTTTCTATAGTGATATTAAAAAATACTCTAAATTACTATTAATTAGAGAAATGCAAATTAAAACAACTCTTGAGATACTACTTCACACCTATCAGATTGGAAAATGACAAATGTGGAGGAGATATGGAAAAAATTGGGACAATAATGCATTGTTGGTGTAGTTGTGAACTCATCCAATCATTCTGGAAAGCAATTTGCAACTATATCCAAAGGGCTACAAAACTGTGCATACCCTTTGATCCAGCAATACCACTACTAGATCTGTATCCCAAAGAGATTTTTTTTTAAAGGGAAAATAACCTATTTGTATACAAATATTTAGAGCAGCTCTTCTTGTGGTGGCAAAGACTTGGATATTGAGGAGATGCCCATCAATTGGAAAATGACTGAACAAGTTGGGGTATATCATTGTAATAAAATACTATTATGCTATAAGAAATGGCAAGCAGTATATATATATATTTTCTTTTTGGAGGGAAGAAGGCAGAGCAATTGGGGTTAAGTGACTTGCCCAAGGTCACACAGCTAGTGTTAAGTGTCTGAGGCCATATTTGAACTCAGGTCCTCCTGATTCTAGGGCTGGTGTTCTATTTACTGCACCCACAGTATAATTTTTTTTAAACCTAGACTTAACCCCAATTGCCCTGCCTTCCTCCCTCCCAAGAAAAAGCTTAAAAAATGAACTTAATAAATAATGAAACTTAATAAATCAATAATAAAAGCCTAGAAAGATTTAAATGAACTGATACAACCTAAAGTCAGTAGAACCAGGAAAAGTGTACACAGAAACAGCAATATTGTAAGGTTAATCAACTGTGAGCAACTTAGCGATTCTTAGCAATGCAATGTTCTAAGATGATTCCCAAGGCCTTGTGATGAAAAGTGCTATCCACCTCCAGAGAAAGAACTGATAGAGTCTGAATGTAGATCAAAGCAGACTATTTTTCACTTTATTTTTTTCATGTTTTTTTTTCTGGTCTGTGTTTTCTTTCACAACATAACCAATATGGAAATATGTTCTGCATGATTGTACATTATAACATATATCAAATTGCTTACCTATTCAGGGAAAGGAAAGGGAAGAGAGAAAGGGAGAGAATCTGGAACTCAAATTTTTTTAAACCAAATATTAAAAATTGTTTTTACATGTAATTAGATAAAAACAAAATTACATATAATTGGAAAAAAACAAAATATTATTTTAAAATAAGATGAGAGAACCTGTAAGAGTTATGGAATCTATCAAGAAAGCACTCCCCATCACCAGGAATTTATCAAGAAAGCACTCTCCATCACAAGGAACCAAGCCCTGCACCCTGAATCCCTATTCATCTGGAGAGTAGCTTCCAACTGAGATGGCCACAGGCCCAGGCACTAGTCCTTGTAATTATAGGTCTGCAGGTCCCATTCAGGAGTCCTTATAGAGAGCCAAAGCCTACTCCCCTGGCCCTGGCAGCAGCCTAGGAGTGGCTACAGGGACCAGATTTGTGGGGCAATGACCCAAACTGGGTCTAAACCCTATACGTACAGAGTGGGAGCTGAAGCTTCCCCAGACAGCTCTGAAAAATACCTGCATATCCTAGTTACTAGCCTGGGGTCAATGGGAAGGGTCAATGGACCCATGAGAATGAGGATCAGCTGATGTAAGCAAGAAACAAGGACCCATTTTGCACCTGGACATCCATTCAAAAGGCCTCTAGAAAGAGCTTCCTCTAGCCACGTCCAGCCTTTGGAAACTGCTACCACTGCTAATCCCATTCTAACCAAGGGTGAAACTTACTGGGATCAAAACTAGCAGCAAGGGGGCGGCTAGGTGGCGCAGTGAATAGAGCACCAGCCATGGAGTCAGGAGTACCTGAGTTCAAATCCGGCCTCAGACACTTAACACACACACAAAAAACTAGCCATGTGACCTTGGGCAAGTCACTTAACCCCAATTGCCCTCCAAAAAGCAAAAAAAAAAAAACCAAAAAACTAGCAGCAATACATAAAAGCAGTTGCTCCTAAGAGCCATCCCATGAAGGGTGAAGAAATCAAGTAACTAGTCAGAATCTTTACTGGCTGGAGTACAGTCAACTCTGGTCACAAAAGACAGTTCACTGTTGTTGGAGACAATAGACAGTTCAATTCTGCCGTACTCATTCATGGGGTACCTGTTCAAAGACAGACTGGGAGCCTAAGGTTAAGTGTCACTAGTCTTAGCACAAACCAAATTTTCTTTCACTAGTAAAGGAGCAATCAAAATAACAGATTAGCAGCTGGTTCAGACTGGTTGATGCAGGCAATACCTGGAGAGGCAGGCCATTTTGATGGTGAATGTGACAATGGTACCCACACCAATGTCATTGGTATCCATGGTAGTGCCTATGACAGTGCCTCCTGTGATGTCCATGGCATTGCCCATGAGAGTGTCCAAATCAGGATGCCCATCCCTAAAGATCTCCCAGACTGCATTAGGGAGAGTGATTGCTATACATTCTGGTCCCAATTATAAGTTTTTCTCTAGTGGAGCCAAAACAATCAAGAAATCCAAGCTCCACTTACTCCCCAAATCTAAAAGTTATTTTTGTCATCATTCCCACTAAGGCTGGGTTGGACAACAAAGACAGAACTTTACATGCTATCTACTAATGAATTCATATAGGGTTCCAACCCTGAGTACCAAGCCATCTACATCAGAGACAAAAAAAGTCTCCAATTAACCCATGGTCACATGCTGCATGGATAGCCAAGAGCTTTGCTCTAGGCAGCCCTCTCAATTTCAGGCTTCTGGTACCCTAGGTTCCTGCCAGCCAGACAAAGAGAGCATAATAGTAGACATATGCACTTGTCAGACCAAATTTGGGGTTGTGTGTCAAGAAACCAAATTTCATGAAGGGGCTCACTGCAAAGAGGACCTCAGGAACCTTACTCTAGGGACACAGCCCATCTATGTCATGGATAATGTGGTCCGCCCCCATTCTCCAATGACCCTGACCACTGATTCCCAGCAGGTTGAGCTTCCTAGCAAAATCCAACCCTGGGCCACTAGCCCTGGTCCCTCCCAGACATGTAAGGTCACAGACAGGGAAATCACAAAGTCAGTGACAAGGAACAACAATGCAAGTCTGGAAGAGACAGGCAAGTCTGTTACCCCTGTGCCCACAAAAATTGGACTGCTTAGTGGTCACATACCCTTGGAGCCACCCTACTTTGTTGGACAAAATATTCTAACCTACCAGAAGGAAACCTGCTGGCCCCGGGCAACATCAGACAAGAGTAATCCTACACCCTCTTTCTGGGTCCCACAAACTTACTCCTCATCAGACACCTCCAAGAGGTCAGTGACTATGGAGCATAGTAAGAATGCCTCAGTCGAAAACCAATCTAAGGAATCAACTTCCTATGGCTCACCCAGAGAGGAAAAGTTCACTGTCCATTCCTATGAGAGCAGTGTGATAGGGGAGGTTTCTGATATAGCTGAAGTCCCCAGAAAAACCAACACTGAGTCCCTTCAATGTCCTTCCCTTTTCCACAAGGAATTAGCTACAACTCCAGTGACTAGCAGCAAGGGCTCTATCCAACCCTTGATGCAAAACAAAGGTCTGCCGATCCACGTAGGTGTACTGAGGACACCCCTCTCACCAGAAATCCATATCTGTGCTGGAAAGGACAGGATGTGTCAGGGTGGGGCAAGCAGGAATACTAATACCAAGACTTCATGGGATATAGCCAGCAGTGCCAGCTATAGAAAATCTTCGGATCAGACACTGTCCATTGGCACCTACTACTGCCCTGGTGTCACTTATAGAACATTACCCATGACTCTGGTGGACAAAGGATCTAATTACACCAAATATTCCCTCACTGAATCAAGTGAAAACCATTCAATGACCAACCACTTCGGGTTATTCCAAGGACCTTGTTCTGAACTGGTCTCAAATGCCGATTTCCAAGAGCACATTCCTGCCCAAATGACCTCCTGCCACACAACAGACCTTTACAAAAGCCTGGCTGCTGTGGTGATAGACACAGGAACAGGTTATAGTAAGTGTGGTCTGGCAGGTGAAGATCGGACCCGTGCGGTAGTGCCTACTCGGGTAGGGAAACACCAAAACCCCAAAGGGGATAAAACACCCTACTATATCACAGAGGACATAGAGACAGCTTCTACTACACTGACCCGTGGAGTGGTTACTGACTGGGATGCCCTAGAAGTCCTCTGGAACCACATCTTCTACAGCAAATTGTGTGTGGCACCCGAGGAATTGGCTGTACTGGTGGCTGACTCACCAGTTTCTCCTTGTACCAATCGAGAGAAGGTTGTTGAGCTCCTGTTTGAATGCTTTGGGGTGCCTGCCATGCAAACTGTTCATCAGGCATTACTCACCCTCTATGCCTATGGTCGCACCACAGGACTGGTCATGGGTAGTGGGCATGGCACTTCCTATGTGGCTCCCATCATCACAGGTGAATTGGCACCACTGAACATCTACCGACTGGATGTGGCTGGGAAAGACCTCTCTGAATACCTCTCCCAGCTGCTTTTGGCTGGTGGGCAGCCACCACCCAAGGCTGATGTGCTGACCCATATGAAGGAGACCTGCTGTTATGTGACCCTAGACATGGTCTCTGAACTCTGCCAAATAGAGGGCAAGTATAGGCTTGACTTTGTCCTCCCAGACAAGCATGTTCTCTCCCTTGGGGCTGAACGGTTCCGCTGTCCTGAGATCTTGTTTAAGCCTGACATCCTGGGCCTTCATCAGCCCAGTCTACCCCAGCTGGCACAGATTAGCATTAGCCAGCTGGAGCCACACTTGCAGGAACAACTGTTGGCTAATGTGGTACTGGAAGGTGGGACCACTCTACTGAATGGCTTCTCTGAGAGGGTCCAGCAGGATCTGGGGCCTACAGCCACAGTCTTATCCTTGCCTCACCGTGCCATGGCTGCCTGGCTAGGTGGCTCCATTATGGCCTCCCTTGATTCCTTCCAGACTCTGTGGTTGAGCCGAGGGGAATACCAGGAAGAAGGCCCATGGGCCATCTATAAGTACCACCTGTGATGGTCATAGGAGTATAAAGTTACTCTGGGAGTCAGAGAGAGCTCTGGATCTCTGATATCTGTTGGAGTCATAGGATTCCAGTTGAGGTAGAATGGGGGGATGGCACTTCAAGAGGCATAATGCCATGTCCTTGCTACAAAATGCTCTAACCTTGCTTGTTTTTTCTCTTCCTTTCCCTGTCTTGCTTGGTGACACAGTCTTCCCCACTTTATTCTATCCTCTCCATCTAGAGTCAAAGATCCTTCAGTCCCCACTAGATATGTGAGGAAAAGAGAGGCTCCCACCAACAAACCTAGTGTCTAGCCTAGCCTAGGCAGACTGAGTTTCCCCCACAGCTCCTGATTTGGGATCACAAAGATGGTAGTGGCCCAAGAAATGTAAATCTGTCTTCTTCATCTCTAAAGGACAACTGTCTGGGACCTTCAGGGCCCAAGGAGCTGCTTCTTCTGTGGTATTTGCCCCGGTTGCCCAGGCGACCAGCACAATTACCCTTGATTGCCAGCTGGTTGCCATGGAGATTTCAAACACAAAGTAATAACCCACACAGCATGCCAAATGACTCATAGTTGGGGGGTGGGGACAGAGGGAGAGGATCCTTCCTTTCTGATGGCATGCAGGATTGTAGTTAGGGGTGGGGGGGAGAGCGGAGGTGGTCCCTGAGCCTTTCACCCTTCCAGATCCAGAGAACATTGATGCATTCTCATAATACCCAACGGTCCCTACCCAGAATCCAGCTAGCTGACCAAGGGACTAGGCCCTAGCCTCTGCCCCTTTTCTCCTGCAGGACTTCCACCATAGGTCCATTCAGCACCATGGAAGACTACTTTGATGAGGAAGCTATAAATCAGAAAGGATCTTTCTTTGTTTAAAGGATGCCCAACAGGGATAAGAGGGAAACATGGGGCAGAGGGGGTGAGTGTGGCTTCTCCTATGGGTAATACACCTTAGGGATATTGTCCCAGTGTGTAGGAGAAGGAAATGAAAAATCAGAGATGGAGGTAAATACCAAAGCAAGGAATCAGAAAATAGGGCAAATAGAATAAAATAGAAACAAATACCAGGGAATGGTGTGTGTGTGTGTGTGTGTGTGTGTGTGTGTGTGCAGTTTAAATGCAAGGTAAATGGCAAATACCAGGGAATAGGGTCAAATATGAGGGAAAAGACTGTGAATACCAAAAAGTTAGATAAAAATTGCCAAAATCCAAAATATTGTACTAGGAGCAAAGAACAGAGAATGGGGTAAATGTTAGGACATGAGGAGTAAATAAGAGTAATTGGGTAGATACCAAGGGATGGACAAAATAACAAAGGACATAAAAAAAGCAAGAAATTGGGGCAAATATCAGAGTGGGAGAAAATATGGGGAAATTAAGGGTAAAATACCAGAGCATGAAATCAGGAAGACCTGTGTTCTAATCCAACCTCACACACTTACTGTGTCCTCCTGGGAAAGTCACTTAACCTTTGTACCTCCATTTTCTCATCTGTAATGCTGGATCCAATAGCTTCCAAGATCTATTCCAGTTCTGAATTTATGGTCCTATGAATGGGGGAGTCAATAACACTGAGTGAAGAGGCAAATGGTAAATATCAAAGATTGGGGTGGCCAAGAACAGGAGCAGAGGCATTTCTGTCTTATGCTCCAAAAACCCTAGGCCAGGCAGTGGGAGATTTCAAAGGTTCTTTTGTGAGTGGGTCGTTTGCCCCAGTCATAATTTCACATGTGGGGTCATGCTTGCAACTCTTTCCTCAGACTAGGCACAGATATCCCTCATAGTCAGAATTAACAGCTCCTCACCCTACCAGGCCCTCTGTCTGCCTTTAGCTTTGGAGGACCTCTGGGAAAGGAGAAGGACACCCACCCTCCTCTCAAGGCTTGCAGGACATGAAATCTCTTTACTAGGGGACAAGCAGAGATCAGATCGGCTGCTTATGCAAATTACCCTGGCCTCTTGAGAATCGGACAGAGCTCGGACAATGAATCTGAAATCCCGGCAAGGTTTGAAAATGGTACCCCCTGAGCATGATTGCCCTTCCCCCAACCTGCCACCATCAGAAAGCTTTGAGCCTATGTGATTAACACACAACTGTACCTAACGCAAAATAAATACATGCCCTGGAGAGAGAAATTTTCAAGCATTAAAAATATATGCTTTTATTAAAAGTCACATTTAAAAGCATTCCTCACCACATGCATATTCTCCTTTGTGCTGTGCTCTGGGTGTCTGCCTGCCTTGCTTATACACCTAGAATCTAATCCTCTGGAAGTCAGGAAGCCTGGGTTCTAGAACAGACCTAACTCACTGCACAGCTCTGGGCAAATCCATTCCTCTATCTCTTTAAGGATTCAGTTCCCCTATGTAAAATTTAGTGGACTGATTATGTAATCTTTTATTTCTTTTCCACATCTGATATTCTATGGTTCTATGAAATCAAGAAGTATATTTACACATTCGTAATTGCCCTCCATGCACTCTCCAATTTAACCATACTGGCTGATTTGGCATTCTCATACAAGATTCTCCACCTCCCATCTCTGTGCTTTTGAATGTGATTGTTTACCATGCCTGGAATGCTGTCTCTCTTCTCACCTTTCCCCTCTTAGAATCCCTGACTTCAAGACTCAGCTGAAAACATTGCCTTTTGTAGGGGGCTTTTTCCAGTTTCCCTACCCCTACTCTGTTGATGCCTTCCCCTTTAAGTTATTTCCATCTACTTTGTGTGTAGTTTGCATTTATTTATATGTCCATATATATATATACATATACATGTATGTATATATATATATATATATATACACATGTGTATACACACACACACATATATATCTCCAAATTATAGTGAAATTGTTTAATTGTCTTGGAGGTCAAGAATGGTTTTTACTTTTTCTTCCTTCCTCCAGGTCTTAGCATGGTGTCTGGTGCATGCATAGTAACTGCTTACTTAACAAGTACCTGTTGATTATTGATTCATTAAGGTATATATGACTAAATAGTAGGGCCTTTTCCTGAGTTTTTCTTGGGGAGGGATGTGGACAGAAGACAAGTTCACTGTATGATTGAGAGGAGAAAAAAAAGGGGAGGGGAATGTGTGAACCCAGACCTAGGAGTAGACTGGCAGAAAGGCCCATCTTAGAACCCTGAGAATGAACTTCTCAATTTTAATATGGAAAATAAGATCTATTCTAACTACAAGCCAGGAAATAGAGATGGAGGGCACAATGTAATTACCTGGTTTGTAACAGAGAGTCGATAAATACTTTTTGAATGAAGTTAGGAATGATCAGATGCAGGATCCTCAGTGTTAGGAAGATGGACTGGGAGACCTTAAGCCTTCTGCCCTATGAGGGGAGCAGCCAGAGTCTAAAACCCTGAACACCCAGTCTAGGTGCTGGCTGCGTTGGATATGAAAAGAAAGCTCTTCTCTTCCGGGTTAAAGAGGATTCTTGACAAGCACTTATAGAGGAATGCTGGAAGACAGGGTTGATGCCTTCTTGAAGGCAGGCAATGAAGGATGGGTCATAGGATAATTTAGAACAGGAAGGAAGCAGAGAGATAATTTAAGCCAACCCCTCATTTAGAGATGAGGCATATCAGACCTCAAATATGCCAGCTGATTTGCCCAAGGTCACAGAGACATTAAGTAGCAAAGCTAAGATTCAAACCCAGGCTTTTACCCATCCATGCCCAAACTAAAGCTAGGGAGTAGAGTTCTCACATGTTCTTATTTGACAGGGAAGAATCCAGCTCTGGAGTGATGGTGCCCTGACCATAAAAACTGAGAATGGAGCCAAAGTGAAACTTTAGCCTTCTTCCTGCATCACTCTTACTGGAATTCTTTGCTTTCTCAGTAGTTAAATTCTGGAGAGGCCCTTTTGTCATATCCCTTCAGTTCAGGACTGCTTGGGTGGTAGTTATGGCAACACTGTCTTGCAATCTTCATCCTCTAAGCCCTTCTTTCCTTTTGGTCCAATTCAGCAAGGGGGCTTACATACATTAGGTATCTTAATTTCCTTGGTTCCTCCATGGGTCATCTGTTTTCTCCTCCAACCTTCAGAATGACCTAAAACAGTTTTATTCACCTGGTTCTTGCTGAACTCTGGTCCCTACTCAGGCTGTAGGAAGAAAAGCTCAAATTCCTGGCAGGGGAGCTGCTCTTACGACCCTAGGTCATGTCAGACCCATGGCATGTCAGTCATGCATTGCCTTTTCCCCTCTCCTGCACAAACTAGAGATAAACCTAAGGTCTCTGGAGATTATTCCTCATTTATGATCTGGATGCTTGTTTCTCAGAAATGGGGAGAGGATAGTCCTGGGGATTTGTGTGTGCAGTCATGCACACACAAAAGTGCACATTCAATTGGATGCCCAGGGAATTAGAAGCAGGCACATGTACACACACTCGTGTCATCACAGGCATGACTGCACATAGATACATCATCATGGTTGAGTTAACATTTACTGAGTGCCTACTCTGTGCAGTTTATCTCCATATACTTACATCCATCTATATTCCTAGAAAAAAATACATCCTCTAGCCTCCTGTTTATTGGTCCCTAGGGAACTAAATAAGGACATCCCTTATAGAGGGTCCAGTTATGTCTGATCCCCCAAATCCTGGTCTTTTTCCTGTCTCTCTCTTTCCTATGGACAAGAACAGGGAAGCTGGGAGAGAATGTATCAAACTAAGCACAAAAATCAATGACATTTAACAAAGAATATAGTCTATGTGTATTCAGTGTGAAAACAGCCATTCCTAGTCATATACATACAAATAACCACACTGTTGGTATTGGAAGGAATATGGCATAGTAGCCAGAAACCTGGACTTGAAGCCAGGAGACCTACATTCAAATTTCTGCTCAGACACTTAATGAACTATGTGACCATGGGTAAGTCACTAAATCTCTTAGAGCCTCATTTTGCTCATCTGTAAAAAGGAGATAATAATATTTGTGCTATCTGCCTTACAGAGTTGTTGTAACGACTAATCATCCAATTCAATAAACATTTATTTTTCCAGGAACAGTGGAAGAAGTTGCAGATAATAAGACAAAAACAAAGTAGTCCCTGATCTTAAGGAACTTACACTGAACTGAAGGAGAGGGACAGCATATAAATATATAAGTAAATAAAAAATATATAAAAAGTAATTTGGGGAGGAGGGGAACACTTAACAACTGGGGGATTCAGAAAGACCTCATAAAAATAGGACTTTACTTGAAACTTGAAGAGATCTAGGGATTCCAGTAATCAGAAATGAGGGGGGAGAGCATTCCATGATGGAAGACAACCTGTACCAAGGTGGGAGATGGAATGTATGTGGAGTACATACATGCACTTTCCTTTTTCTGTCAAGGGCACCAACATCATTCCAATCACCCAGTTTCTCAATATAGGTGTCAATCCTTCACTCTTTCTCATCCCTCAGATCCAATTAGCTGCCATGTTTTGTTGATTCTATCCCCACAGTATCTCCTGTACCTGTTCATTTCTACACATAATTACTACCCAAATTGCATGGAGTACAGTAACAACTTGGTTTGAACATAAAGGTAGTGGGGGAAATGAATGTGAAATCAGAAAAAAGAGATTTTATGCTAATGGCAATAAGGAATTACTAACATCGCATAAACAGTCATGATGTGGTCAGACCTGGGATTGATAAATGTCAGTTTGGTAACTATATGAGAGTAGATTAAAGATAAGAGAGACTTAATGTTGGGAGAGCAGTTAAGAGAAGAGAGGAGAGGAAGAACTGAATTTGGGTAGTAACTGTGTGTAGAAATGAACAGGTACAGGAGATATTGTGGGGATAGAATCAACAAAACATGGTAGCAAATTGGATCTGAGGGATGAGAAAGAGTGAAGGGTTGCAGATGACACCTATGTTGTGAAACTGGGTGATTGGAGTGATGTTGGTGCCCTTGACAGAAAAAGGAGTTATATACAACTATTTGAATGTGTGTTGCTACTGGTGGGTCACCTGTGGTTGCCAAGGACAGCAAACTAGAAATCAAAAGAACTTCCTTAGTGACATTTAATAAATGTGAAGTTAATTCTCAATTACTTGCATGTGGATTATCTGAATAATACAGACTCTCCACTCCGGGCACTTGCAAACTCATAGAGGAGAAAGACACATATGCAAATAATTTTTATATAAGGTGAAATAAGTATAAAAGAGATACAGGCAAATTGATGAAAAATTTTAAGTATAAATCCCACTGGACCACCTTCCCCTGCCATAGGTCTCAGTGAAACCAGGAAAGAAAGGCCCTTTGCAATATTAGTTAGGATCAGATAAGATGGGGGAGATACATCTGCTTCCTTTCAAATTCTCTAAAGCATTCTGAAACCAAAAATACTTTGGGGGATTATATGATTCTGTGGATTATCACCTTTCTGAGTCCTTTCCTCTGTAGTGGAAAACAAATCTGGTTGTATTTGTCCAATGCATGTATCTGAGTCTTTATTAGTATAGCTCATAAGCCCCCCAAAGCAAGGGTAGTGCCCAGGATGGACCATTCACAGCCTCTGATTCTGGACTATATGAACAAAATGGTGACCAGTGAAGATCCTATGACACCAAATAGGGTGAAGGAGTGAGAGAGGTATGCAGAGCTTATAACTTATATGCTTATAGCTTACACCTTCTCTCTCCCCAACATTATACCTCAGTTCTGCTCAGATCTGCCTGGAGATAAAGAGGTGGTTTAGATAACTTACATAAGAGACTTTAAACAGCAGGCTTCAGAGTTCCTTCACACCAGAGAACTGGCCTTTTATATTCCTATCTCTAAGATTTTTCTCCTCCCTATAATATCCTATCCCCTTCTTTCTAAATTCTATCTGTGCTTTGGGGTCCAGCTCAAATCACAGATTCTTCAACAAAGGCTTCCTAGACCACTCCAGTCCACCGAGATTTCTTTCTATTATGAAGTTTTGCAACCCTCACTTTCTATATGATATATGAGGCAGTAGGCTTACAAGGTTTAACATTATCTTTAATTTTGTCCTAGGTTGGTATCCTGAAAGGCACAGACCTTCTATTTGCCTGAATCCTCCATAGTTGGGAATCTAGATCAAAATAGGTGTTCAGTAATGTCGCGTTGATTGATTAATCACTGTAAATAAAAGTTGTTTCAAAAGTCTTAATGCATTTTTAACCTATTAGAGCCTAAATAAAACAAAACAAAAAACCTTAGAACTTAAAATTGTACTAAAACTTTTGGGACACACCGTCTATCGCTTTACCCTATTTTAAAGTATTTGTTTTAAATTTGGAAAAATCAATGCTATGCCAGGGAGCCAGATTTCTTTGTGCTATGGTCATATCATCTGAACCCTCAACAGGGCCAAAGGCAAGAGAAACCTAAGAAAAGACAAGAAACAGTGAAAAGTGGTACCGGAGTGCCTAAGGAGCTGTCCAAGTGCTGAAGCAAGGGTAGAAGACTGGAGGTTGCCAGGGATACGATTCAATTCAGCAGTCCTTCAAGACAGAGTTCTGTCAGGTCCTTTAAGTCCGATAAGGCAGTTCTCAAGATATCTTTTTACCCAGTTTACACAAAGCTTGCTCTCACCTCAGTCCTTCCTAAGTACTATCTCATAATACTATCCAATGGGGACAGAAGGGAGATGGAGAGGGACGAGTAGTATAACGAGCTCCCCAACAGAACCCCTAAATGTCAAATTCACATAATCTCCTATTGACGCATACACAATGTATGAACATATATCTATGTGGACACAATATACAGAAACATACACAATAGTCATATGCTCAGATATACATACAAACGCCCACCAATTCAACGCACATCCAGGGAGACACATACATATTTGCATCCCCAACACACGCTGATGTGCGTCAGCAGACACACTGACATGAATTACATGCATGTTTTCTGTCTTTGTCTATGCACACACCCAGCCCAGTCTCTGCCCCAGGGCTTCCTCTCCTCGTTCCAAATTCCCAAGTCCCTCCTCATCCCTGGAATCTCCAGGGCTAGACATCTTCAGTGCCAGAATCACTGACAAGTGGAAAGGACTAAAGCAGTCTGAGCCCCTACGCAGAGCATCCCGGCTGCCTGCCCTGCCCTGGGCAAAACCTTTTCTTTCTCAGCCTTAGTTTCCTCTTCTGTAAAATGGGCACGTGGAGGCTTAGCCCTGCCCGCACCCTGCCGCATGGCAGGCTTTAGAATTCTTCCCTGCATCCCGAGTGAAGGAGGGGCTGGAGGGCTGCGGTGAATCAAAAGTTGGGGAGAGGGGTCCTTTCCTGGTTCAGGACTCGTACACTTCCAGAACCTCTCCTGAGAAAGAGGGTCAGGGAAGGGTCTAGGAATACTGGGTGAGTCACCAGTGCATTTTGATTTCTCCCCAACCCCCCTACCCCCACCCCCACCCCGGGCCCAGATTCATGGCTCCTCCCCCACGGGGGCGGGCCCGAATAGAATAAAGCTCCACCCCCTCTGACCCGCCCCCGGCCCCCGGTGCGAATCTTGCGCTGGGGAGCGGCGGGCGATGCTGGAGGCGCGCGGAGCTGGAGAGCGGCTGGACTCGGCGCCGCATCTCCCCCGCCCGGAGCGGACTCTGTCCTGCCGCCAACTGCGGCGTCCCTGGACCCTCCGGAGCCCCTTGATCCTCGAGTTGGCAGCTTCCTCCTTGTGACGGGACAGGCGCTGCAGGTGGGTCCCTGAGACCAACGGCGGGGTTAGGAGCGTATGCGACTTAGCCCTCAGGGAGCTATGAGGACCTCTGGACAGGGTGGGTGGAGGGGCTAATTTCTTTAAGGTGCTAGATTTGGGGGCACAGCCACCGGAGTGGTGTGTGTGTGTGTGTGTGTGTGTGTGTGTGTGTGTGTGTGTGTTTTGGACGGCTGGGGGGGGGGTGCTCTGTGGCTTTCCGGGGCCGTAATGGGAAGAACTGAGTCCCTCTGGGGAGGGGGGCATTGAGGACTAGCTTTGAGAGCCGAGCTGAGCAGCCTGTCAGGCTGAACACGCGGGCTTCTCACGGGGTGGGGGAGGGGTGCTGCGGGCCCAGAGAGGGTCTGGGAGCAAAAGTTCTCTGGAGCAGCTCCCCAGAAGGACATGTGTTCCACCATATCCCCTCACCCCACGGCCCCTCCTTACACCCTTGTCTCTGGACATATAGAACCCAAAGCCCTGGGTGCAGAAAGGCTAGCTCAGCTGGGAGCCAGTTCTGTTGTCGACTGACCTGCTTATACTACCAGATCAAAATCCAATTAAATCAGCATTTGTGGAGTAGCACCTATTATGTGCAGGGCACTCTGGTGCCCCGGGAGGGTCTGTTTTGCACATTTCCTTCCCCTTGCTCGGTTCCCCAAGTTCCATCCCCCCAATCCCTTCTTGTATCCTCAGAGGGATCCCCCAATCCTTCCTTCCTTTTTCTCTCTCTTTCTCTTTCTCTCTCTCTCTGCCCAGACCAGGCACTAATTTCCATGACAACCGGGAGTTCTTTATTGGTGACAAAACGCCCAAGGGGCTGGAAGAGAAGGTTTGGGTGGGGGCTGGGAGAGAAGGAGTTAACCCATTTTGGAATAGGGCTAAGGATCTTCATCCCCATTCTTTGGCTCAGACCCTTTGAGGCAGGGTTGTTCTAGCCTAAGCCGTAGGTCTTGGTCGGGGCTGGGGTGCTCACGTGTAGGCCAGGTGCCCAGGAGTGCGGGTGTCCATGTGTTCGGGGCGGTGATGGGGGGAGAGGGGCGTGGGTGCAGACACATGTGCACGAGTGAGATGGGGGAGGGGCTAGCAGGCACATGTTTCTGGCTAGGGGGAGGGGGGTTAGGGCTCTTTAGTCTGCATTTGTGCACTGTACATATATGTACATGTAGGGACTCCATTTATGAGGCAATCTTCCTAGAATGGAAGCTGAGAATGGGGGAAAGGAGCAGAGATAACTGACCTATCAGGCTGGAGAAGAATCCTCAAGGTCTTGAAATACTGGGTTTATTATTTGGAAAGCTGTATATTGTGTGTATGTATGGGTGGAGAGGGGAAAATGGGAGAAGGGGGAGTTTGATTTTGTGTCTTTGGCCGCATACCCAGCTGTGAACTTCGGATTAGACCCCTCCCTAATGTCTCCCACTTTCTGTCCTGGGGAACCTCATTTCTAGAAACATTCCTCCTCCCGCCCCTAGAATCCCTGCCAACCTGTCATTCTATGCCACCTTTCTCCCCATTACTTCTCTCTGCCCAAGGAATTGTATTCTACTGCCTCCTGAACAAACACCCCCTCTGATAATTTGGAACTCTCTCCCTCCCAAAAGAGTAGCTTTCTCTTTCTATCTCCCTCCCCCAACTTTTCCAGCCTGATAACAATGGCATTACTCTTTCAATGGACCATAGATATGGTAGTCTGTCTCTCCTGAGGAGTAGGAATGAGGGATAGAGGCTGGAGGAAGGACAGAGCTTCTCTGTGTATCCCAACTCCTCCAGAAGCTCAGTCTGTTCTGTATTGGAATCTGAGGAAGCCAGGATATGATGGGGTGGGGCCAGCCAGTGACAGCATGGGACACCTTTCCACTCTCCAATTCTGCTGGGATTGGATGATCCTCTGGACAATAACTGCAAGTAGTAAAGGATAATTGGGGAGCACTGAGGAACAGAACATGGCTATAGCCCTCCTAACAGTCCAGATCCCAGGGCATTGTTTCCTGAAATACAGTCTCATACTGAAAGTTAGGTCTTAGGGTGCTGATCTTTCCCCCTATGAAATTAATTTTACATTTTCCATTCTGGATATTCAACAGTGGGGTGCTGTCTGAGATGAGGGATGGGGAGGAGGAGTAAGAGGTGGGAGATGGAGAATAGGCAGCCTCCCTGTCCTTATTTTTGCAGGCTGTATGTTTTCAAGGGGTGGGATTTGGTGGCTGCGTTAGAGAGATCACTGTGTTAGAGGTGGCACCCTCTTGCAATGTCCTTCTGTCTGTCTTCCATCTTCTCCCTAGAACCCCAATTCTTCCCCTTCCCCCACCTCTCACTGGTGTATAAAGAGAAAATCTTTTATCTCTGAGAGTCATATGAACAGAACAGGAAAGAAACTGAGTCACAGGGAAGGAAACGAGATTATGCAACTGGCGTTACCATACTTTGAGAAGATGATGAGACCCATCCATTTTCCTTCTTTAGTTACACCTCCTAACAGATACCTGGAGGGGAGGACCTGCTAGTGAGTGACTGAGACTTGAAGCAGCCCCAGTGACCTTAAGCATCATTTTCCCCCTAGCTTTCAGTTCTTCTGCCACACCTCCTGCTCCATAATTCTTGCTTTGTGGGGAAGGCTTAGTCTGAAAGGCCTTGCCCCTGGAAAAGTGTTTAGGGCAGGTTCAGTTTGGGAAGGGGAAGGGAAAAGCAGAAAAAGTGGTGGATCTAATCTGGGACCTAGCTGAGATCTAGACTCTCAAGCTCCTCTCTTCCCTCCCCAAACTTCCGACATGTTGAAGCTGATGACAAAGCCTAGCTATTTTTCCTCCTGAACGTCTGTGATGGCAGGCAGGAGAGGGAGTGGAACTAGAGTGAGTACTGAGGGTGGTGCTGTAGTATCTCCTAGGTGAATTGGGACTGAATTGCCCCTGCTTTTCCACATCATGGCCCTGGTGCAGCGTCAAGAGCCAACTTGCTTTTCCATCCTCTGGGAGACATGGTGTGAGGGGCTGGAATAATTTAAAAGCAACTAGCTGCTCTTCCTGCCCCCAGATGTTTCTGGCCTGGTTTAGAGATTTGGTTGGGACCTCATTCCTAGCTCCAGGGGATGAGAACCTAGTACTTTTTCCTCCCACACCTTCATCTCTACTCCTCTTTCAGATTTGAGGGCATGATGGGGAGCAACCAACACCAGAGAGAAGTAGGAAGCTACTGGAAACAGCTTCCTGCCCTTTTTGAGGGCTGGAAACTCCACACACTTTAGGGGTTCCCTAAAGTGCTCTGAGATCACAGATCTGATGGCCTTCCTACCAGAAAAAAACAAACAAAAAAACCCAGTGCATTCACTGGCTCTCCCTCTCTCCCTTTTCCCTCCTCCCCCCTGCCATCACTCTGCAGCTCTCTTTTCCATTTTCTCATTCTGTTTCTCTCTCCAGCTCTTTTGGCTGCTCTCCCTCTCCTGTTTTTTTTTCTCATTCTGTATCACTAGTACTGGTGGGTATGTTCTTTTCCCTATCCCTGACAAAGTCCTTTGATTTTAGTTACTTTGTCTTCCCCTTGCTTTCATACACCTGTTCTCAGTCTTTCCTTCTCTTTCTATGTCTCCTCTTTGTTTTTCTTTCAATCTCTACGTTTCTCCATTCTCCCACCTCTCAGCCTCCCTAAGAATAACAGAATCTAAGAGTTAAAAGGCAATATTATCTAACCCCTGGCTCTACTTCTCCTCCTCCCTCCACCTTCTCCCTCCTTAGCCCCCTTGTAGGATGACTGGACTGTGGTGTGAGAAAAGAAACCTCACCCAATCCTGCTAGAGCTAGATACCCTACCTAATGATAAACACATCTTAGGCAAGAGGGGGCTGGCTCTTGTGCCCATTAACTCTCTTTCCCCCACCTCCTCCCCTTCTTTTAAAACTTCCATTGCCATAGAAACACCTGCTCTTGTTTCCTGATGGATGTTCATCCCCTTTCTCTTCCCTGCCTTCCAGCAGATTCCCCCAGTATAACTGTATAAGTGTATGTGGTGGTGAGGGGGGGTGGTGGGGCAAAACTCCCTAACTTCCCTGGGTGGATGAAACCGCTTAGGTGACTGAGGGAGCAAGGGTCAGATCTTAGTACCATGAAGGGTCAAACCTCTAGTCTTAGGTTCAAATTTCTCCCCCTATCCTTATGGGTAGGGGAGTTATAGAGCTAGCTACCCAACACCAGTCTGGGAAAATTGAATGATTGGGATGATGGAGTCAGAATTATGGGAAGTGTTGGACCAACCAAAGCAAATGAGAATGAGGCCAGAGTGGAAAGAAACCTTAGGAATCATCAAATACAACAGTTTAATTTTTCAGAAGAGGAGACTAAGGTCCAGAGAGGTTGAATGATTTGGTCAAAGTCACAAGGCAGTAAATAGCAGAGGAAGCGCTGGATTCTGGGTCTTTTGACACCCAAGTCCAATGACCTTTCCATTATATCATGATACCTATAAGACTAACCAGGACTCTTGTTTTATGCATCCTCCCTTCTCCTGGGAGGAAACTGCAGAGGCTTGAACTTTGGGTGCTAAACCCTAGTTGCTATAATCATCTGGAGAAGAAACTGAACAGATCCCACTGACTTGAACTACCCTGGACTATGGTGTTCAGGAGGAGATAAGGAGGTTCAGATAGTCAAATCAGGTCAGTTTTCCCCTGCTGGAGGCAAGGAAGACCCCATGTTGGCTGAAGAAAAGAGGAGGAGAGGAAAGGAAGACCTGTCTGTTGTGTGAAGGCCCTCAAACAGTATGGGCTGGATGAGTTCTCTGTGGAGACAGGCTAGAGGTTCCTGGGTCCCTAGAGGTTTTTCAGGGTAGGTGGGGGAGGCCACAGGCAGAGATGATATTCACAGCTGCCACTAAATCAGGAGGTGTTGGTAACAGCAACCACAGTGAGAAGGGAGCAAGGGGCCCTCCCTTCTCCCTTCTTTCCCTCTCTGCCTCCCTCCCTGTGACCCAGTGGGAGGGGGAGGCAGTTGGCTGTGTCTAGTAGATGATGCCAGCTCATGCAAGGACTGACCCCCAGGCAGCCCCAAAGTAAGAGAGAATGAAGCAGTTTTGAAAAAAAGAAGAAGAAAGAAAAGGACCTTTTTGCTAGTCTGCGGCCAAAGAGGAATGGTACATCATAGGATTTTGAAAGGAAAACTATCTTAGAGACTATCTCATTTGACCCCTCCCCCTTTTTACATGGAGGAAGCCCAGACCCAGAGAGACTTGCCCTCAATAACAATGAGAAAAGCTGGGACTGGCATCATGGGGAGAGATGAGGTCAGAAATAGACTAACCCACAGAGACATGCCCTCCAGAGTTAGCCAGGCCAAGACTGAGAATCTGGAGCCTCAAGCTCCCTCCCTGGGTAAAGGTTCTATCACAGGTGAATCACTCACCTCTACCCCAGGACCAGTTGCTGATTCAGAGAAGCATCTTTGGGCATCCTGGACAAAAAGTTACTTACTCCCACCTCCCCTGGGCCTTAGCATCCTTCTTCAATAATCCAAAGCTTGAGAGGGATTGGTCAGGCTCATGCTCTTGACCTTAACAATATCTAAAGGCTGGGTTAGAGGTGGCTCGTTCCCTGTTCCCCCCCACCCCACCACATTAATGAAAGGCCAGTACTTTGGGCAGGGAGTACATCTTAGGGCTGAAAAAAATAAACTTGGCTGGTTTCAAGTTAAGGCAAGGGAGTTCCCTGGGGATGGGCAGTCTTTTGGGAGGCTCATAGGATACTAGGATTTAGAGCTAGAAGAACCTCAGTACAACTCCTCATTTTACAGATGAAGAAATTGATCCCGTACAGTCAGAGCTTCAAATTAAGATAGACTGAAATGAGTTAGGACTTGGAGATCATCCATCAGGGAAAGGTAAGGACTGGGGTAAAAAATAGTCTTAGGTTAAATTCTCTATCCCCCTCCTCTTCCAGCTTCTCATTTATTCTATTTTTTTTCAGTTTCCTTTTTTTTAAACAAAACAAACCCTCAGGGCAGTAGCACACCATTAAAATACACCATTAAAATATGGAAAACAACCCTCTGCAACAGGCAGGATGTATCTCAGGAAACACGGGAGCAGGGATCAGTGACAGAATGGCTCCCCCTCATCCTTTTTTCTCTCTCTTCTTCCCTTCATCTCTTCCCTTCTCTTCTTTGGCTTTCATAATGGAGAAACTGAGGTCTGGCATATAAAAGTGCACTTGTGTACCCATGTTGAATACAGATCTGTATGTCATACAGATCTGTTTTTTTGTTGATGCTCTATGGCTTTATAGTGGGAGATGTAGAGAGAGGTCTGGTCTCAAGAGGGTTCTGCCTTTCACACTGAGAAAACTATGCCTGGTGTGCAAAAGTACACCCAATGTACCTACATGAAATACATGTTGTTTGGCTGTGTACATGTCTTCCCTGTGTTGCTATTCGACCACATAGTAGTAGCAGATAGAGGCGTTTGGTCTTAGAAGTATTCAGGGGCTTTCAATATAGGACCTCTAAATTCACCCTATAGCCTGGGTGAAGGCCAGAAGCAGCCCCTAATCTCTCCAAATTGGAGGGGGGAGGCTGAGATGCTACCTATTCAATGTGCTCATGGTGGCCTTGAGTTCAATGTGACACCCCTCCTCCCCAATTGTGATGATAGCAGGGGCACCGAGTTGTATGGTAAATATGGATTTTCCCTGGCCAGCAGGAGGTTAGCCTCACAAGTTCCAGGGAAGAGGAAAATGGAGGGGGTAGTGAGGTAGAGGGGAGACCCGACCAGGGACCAGGTTCCAGAGGTGAGAACTGGAAGGCAGTTGAGAGAGGCAGGGAGGGAGGTTCAGTGAGTGCTCAGTAACTCAACAAGGCATCAGTGCAGTTGGGGAGCAGATGGTGAGAGTGGGCGAAGAGTGGGGAGGGGGAGGGGGCATGAAGAGGGCCTTATTGTTACCCTGGGAAGAACCAAAACGCTCTCTGGTGTCTGGCTCACTGTTTTGTTCCAGTGTCTGAGACTGGCCAGGCTGCAGCAGGAGGGATTTGGTTGGAATGAAACAAGTTTACCATAGTGAGGGCCCTTTCTGTTTAAATGTGCATTCTTTCTTGGGGAACGAAAGACCTTCAGGGGAGCAAAGACCTCTGGCTGAGGGTGAGGTAGTCTCTGTCTTGCCTGAATGCAGGGACTAGATGGATGACCTTCCATACATTGGTCCTGAGGGGGTAGGGCCAGCAGAGTCTCCTGAGCACTGCTTCAAAGGAAGACCTCTATCTCCTCCTAGCAGATGGAGTTGTATTATCTGGGGTCATCAAGAAGGGCTTTCCAGGAAGATGAAGAAGGGAAAGAGATTTTGTGTAGAGAGTCCATTTACATCTGTAGGTATCATAGGCAGTAGTCTGGGTTTGTTTCTCCATGATCATGAAGGATTCTTGTACATAGCTCACTCTTTAGAGACAGTTTTGGCATAGCAAGTAAAGGTGCTAGACCTGGGATCAGGAAGATCTGGGTTCAAATTCTGCCTCTGACATTTACTGACTATGGGCAGAATCACTTAATCTTTCTGAGCCCAAGACAGCTTCCTAAGATTTATCTCTTGGGTTTTAGAAGGGTTCGATCTGTATTGTTGGAAAAGAGTCCACACATTGATGAAATAGGCAAATTAACAAAATCATAGATCCTTGACTTACCATCATAGAATATCTAGAGTACATGGCCCCTCAGAGATTGTCTGATCCAGCTTCCTCCACCCCATTCTGTAGATGAGAAAACTGAGACCAAGAGACAACTTATCTAAGATTATACGATAGAAAGTAAAAGTTAGAATTTTAACCCAGATCCTCTGACTCCAAAGTCAGCATTCTTTTCCTCTATTCCATCCCAGGAGGCTCCTTCCCTGCCTGCCATTCTCCCATCCCCATGGTTTCATTCCACAGAACCCATCAAATGCTTTTGTACAGGTAGCACCAGATAAATGGAAGACAGAACTGAGTCAGACCTGGTCCCTCCCTTTCCAGGAGCTTCCACTCTAACAGGAATAAGACAAACACAAACCACTATAAGACAGAATGTAATCACTGCCATTGGAGAAGTAGAGGGCTTAGAGCAAGAATTCTTAACCTCTTCTGTACCTTGGACTCCCCTTTGGTAGACTGGCAAAACCTACAGAATCCTCAGAATAATGTGGAGTTTTTTTGTTTGTTTTTTAAGACTGTTTCCCTATTATTCAAGGAGGGTGTTCAGATCTGGCCTCAGACATTCACTAGCTATGTGACCCTGGGCAAGTCACTTGACCGCATTTGCCCCAGTTTCCTCATCTGTAAAAAGTGCTGAGAAGGAAATAGCAAACCATTCCAGTATCTTTGCCGAGAAAACCCCAAAATGGGATCATAAGAAGTCAGACACAATTGAAACGACTGAACATCAACTTCTTATTGTGCCAAGGCTGGGAGTGAAACAGCCACTCATAGGCCCAGTTCTATTACTGATGAGTGTGGAAGCTCAGACCTGCTCTGTTTCCATCCCAGGCTGGTTTGCCCCCTCCTAAGTTGGGTTGGCAGCTCCTTAGTACTGAGAGCTCACCATTTTGGCACCAAACTTAGTGCAGACACCCCATTCAGCTTCAGCCCTACCACAGCTCAAGTGATCTACCAGCCCCAGTAGCAGGGATTACATGTGGCTTTACCACCCCCAGCCAGAATAATGGTTTTTTTAATGCATAAAATAAAATACGCAGAATTACAAAGGAAGCCCATTATACAAACAGTAATTATATATTTTTAAACAAGTTCATAGATCCCTGGAGAGGAAGGAGAGCTCTGTCCTGGTTATGTGGTAGGAAATCAGATGGGCTTCACGTAGAGGCAGTATTTAAGTTGGGCCTGGAAGGAAACACAGATTTTTTTTAGGCGGAGGTTAGAGGGAAGTCATTGTAGTCAGAAGGAATGGTAAGAGTCTAATGCACAGGGCAGAGGCACTCCTGGGGGCAGGGAATGTCGGAGCAAAAGAAACAGAGGAAGATAATGGGATACACTGAAGTCCAGAGTAATCATTGCATGGATCCTTCACCTCAACTGCTTTTGCAGATGTAAATAGATCCTTGTGACACCAGGGCGACTGGGACCATGGATCCCAGAGAGGATGGGGCAAAGGGCCCACATTCAAGAAATCTCCCAGTTCCTGCCTTGAATGCTGTGAAGTATGATTATAGTCAATTTCTTTTTTTTCTTTTTTTGTTTGTTTGGAGGGGCGATGGCGGGGGAATTGGGGGGTTAAGTGACTTGCCCAAGGTCACATGGCTAGTAAGTGTTAAGTGTCAGAGGCCAGATTTGAACTCAGGTCCTCCTGACTCCAGCGCCAGTGCTCTATTCACTGCCACTTAGCTGCCCCTACAGTCAATTCTTAACTCTGTGCTAGTAGAGAGAAGCTAGTCAATCAATCAACAAGCATTTATTAGTAAGTATCTACTGCTTGCATTGTGCTAGGTGCTAAGGATACAAAGACAGAAATGAGGCTGCCCTTACAGAGTTTACCTTCAATGAATGGAGATTGTATGTTTGTGTGTGTGTGTGTGTGTGTGTGTGTAAGCATATATGAAATAACACAAGGTAATTAGAGAGGGAGGCCCTAGCAGCTGGGGAAATTAGGAAAGGCTACTCCAGAAGATGGTGTAGAAGCTGAATGTCAAAGGAAGGGAGGGATTCTGAGAAGCAGAGGTGAGGAAGGGGAATATTTCAGGCATGAGAGAAAGCTAGTGCTCTGGAGGGGCAGAAGATGGGAGGCTGTGTATGAGGGTCTCCAAGAAAGTTAGTTTGGTTGGACAGAAGATTATATGAAACAAAACAACGTATAAAAACTTAGAAAGGTGAGTTTGGATCAGGTTGTAAAGTGGAAAAAAACTTAGACAAGAAGGTTTTTAAAACAGTGAATAGTCTCTACATCTTTTAACGTCTGACTGTGGCTTAGCACAAAGTAGGTGCTCAGTCAGTATTAGCTGAATGGAATGGAATTATGTCATAGGTTTAGCCTTGTTTTATTATGATGCCTTTGCTAAAGTCTTCCTCTGCTGCCTTATGGCATGCAGAGTAGCCTTCGGCGCTGGAAGGCTATGCTGGCCTTCCAGATGGATGAAGCTAACAAGCAGAAAACGCTGCCAGGAAGGCTTGGGTGATGGCATTATACATCTGTTGTTCAAGGACTAGCCTAGCTATGCTCATCACCAGAGGGCTGTCCAACAAGTGATGAATTGTTTTGGTCTCTGTAACCCAACAAAGACTGCCTCCTAACAATTGCCCTTAGGCATTGATCTGCCCCTGCTTTGTGAAAGTCCAGCTATAGATATGATACAATGAATTAACACTTTCCTAATCTTATGTCAAGTAGTATGTTGTTAATTTAGTCATTTCAGAGAATGACCAGTCACCAACTCTTGGTGACTCCATTTAGTGTTTTCTCAGCAAAGATACTGGAGTGGTTTGCCATTTCCTTTTCCAGTTTATTTTACAAATGAGGAAACTGAGGCAAACAGGGTGAAGTGACTTGTCCAGGATCACACAGATAGTGTTTATAGCTAGATTTAAACTCAGGAAGATGAGTCTTCCTGACTCGAAGTATGGTACTCTATCTACTTTGCCACCTAGCTGCACCAAGGAGCATGTAGGACTGAAAATGAGAACTCTGGGGCACTGGGGCATGCCATCCCATTTAAGGAAACCAGACTTCAGCTTGAAATCTCTCCTCCTGCTTCTACTTTCATGTGTTCTTTAATTATTTCTTTTTTTAAAAATGTTAAACAAATTTATTGATTATCTTTTTAAAAATTACTTTCTCTTTCAAAAACATTCTTCTACCTTCCCTTTTTCAGCAAGTCATCCCCTGTAATAAAGAATTAAAGAGAAAGAGGAGAAATAAGAGCTGTCCAATTAACCAATGCATCAACTGAGTCTGACCCCAGAGTCTTCCCTCTGCAAAGAAGGGAGGGTGGTGTTTTTTTTCTAGAACTATTTCTAGGACTCTGGACCCAAAAGTACTGTAGACCTGTTTATGGCCCTGTTCCAAGTGAAGCCTGTGGCAGAGTTTCAAAAAATTACAAGTCCCTACAGATAAGCCACTAATGGATGGATGATCCCCAGTTGCCACCATATGAAAGAAGGGAAGCAGCTGAGGCAGGGGTTTTAAGGAAATGAGGGAGGACTCCCATTTGTGTAGCTGATTCAAGCTTCTCAAGTGCTTTTCTCAAAACAATCATGGGAGGTAGGTAGCAGGAATCTTGGCCTAATTTTGGAAACAGAGTCTTTAAGGAACTTGGTCACAGTCACACAATTATTAAATCCCAGACATGTTTAAAATCAGGGCCTAGGACTCCAGACCTAACTCACTGACCATTCTGCCACACCCCCTCTCATGAGACTATGTGTCTTTGTTTATGTCATAATCTAAGGTTAGATGCCTGACAAAAATCTTGATATCCTGTATCTGTAGCAGTAATCACAAATAACACATTTGATCAACCATAATTGATAGGAATAGATACTATACTATCTAAAACCCTAAAATGTATGTAAGTTGCTGTTTTCAAGGAGTGAAGCAAGGAGGGCAAATCTTGGATTTCACTGATATAAGAAACTCCCAGAATGGAGACTCCTTTTACCAATGCAGACTGACAACCATTCTATCTATCCCTGTGGTCTTAGAAAGTTATCCAGGGACACTGAAAGCTTCTGTGACTTTCCCAGAGTTACATGGTCGGGTTGTGCTAGAGGTCTCAGGGTTATGGGGCTGTGCTGTGCTAGAGGTTGGACTTAAACACAGTCTTTCCTGACTCTGAGGCAGACTCTCCATTGTTGGATAGGATTTGATAATGACTTAGAGATTTAAAGGAGAGTGATTAGAAGATTGTGTTCCTTGAGGATTCATGGAAGGAAATGAGGGTGCTCAGCTTGTGGAAGAGAAAGAAGGCTTAGGAAAGAATATCAGAGCTGTCTTCAAGTATCTGAAGGGCCAGGTTGTAAAATAGAGGGATTTAGTTTTACTCTGCTTCCAGAGGACAGAACAAAGAGGAATGGGGGAAATAGTGACATATTTTGACTAAGTTCAAAAACAAGCTCCTAATCCCAACTCCATGCCTATGCTTATGTTAACAGTAATAATAGCATTAATATATTACTCTAAGGTTTGTAAAATGCCTTTACAAATGAGGAAACTGACCCACAGAAAAATTAAGAGACTTGCTCAAGGTTATGCAGTTAGGCATCAGAAGGAGGATTTGAACTCAGGTCTTTCTAATTGCAAGTCCAGTGCTCTATGGCTCTTTCCTTTCTGTCCAAATCCTATTCCTTCTTCATGGCTTGGTTCAGCTGCCAGCCCCTTCCTCCATCAAGCCTTCCTTCATCTCTCCTTACCCTCTCTGAACTCCTATAGCGCTGGTTTGTATCACCCATAGGGCTTGTAGTAGGATATGTTTCTTAAGGGAAGGGACTTTTTATCTATCCATCCATCTCGTTATCAGGTTATGCATTCATTTATGGTGTATGTGTGTGTCTCCAGACCACCTAACTTAGTGCCTTACACATAGTAGACATTCTAAAAATGCTTTTTAGAGTGAGAGGATAGTAAATAAAAAAAAAGTTAGAAATATCTCAAAGTAGAATATTGGGGGGGAGGTGTGGGGAGAAGAGGAGGAAATAGAGGGTATCTAGTCAAACCCGTCCATCACACCCTGCGTTAAGGAGGTGATTCTGGGTCACAGACGGACCCCGAGATTCTGGACTCTGAATTTTTCACCTCAGATCTCTATAGATCAGGATTACTCTGGCCTGGTAGTTCCGAACGACTTGAGTTTTCCAGTGGCAAGATGGTCCTCTGGTTTAGAATGAATCCTATTCATTCTAGGCTGTTCCTTACTGAAACAGATAACTAAGTGCTATCTGAAGTCATGCTTTCTTCCTGGGCCCTTGAGAAACCCAGTACATTGTTGGCCTCCCAAAGGTGCCTAGAGTTTTCTGCTTTTTATTGGCTGAACACTCTCCTATCTGTCAATCCCTCTGGCTGTAGCCCTCAGGCACTGTTTAACCCATTTTAAGATAAAGCTTCCAAGGGATCTTCAAAACCGTTTCATATCAATTGTCTTTATTTCATCCTCACAACAGCTCCTGCAGGGTAGACATTATTATTATTACCAGGTAGATATTATTATTATTATTATTATTTCCATTTTTAAAATGAGGAAACAGATCAGGTAGGTACAGTAACTTGTACAATTAAGTCCAAGCATTTATTAAGTGTTTACTATATGCAAGGTTTTGTACTAGGCTGTTTCTTGTTGTTTTGTTTTTTGTATTTTTGTCCTTTGTTCTTAAAGAGGACCATGACTTCAGGAAGGTGATGTCATAGCTTAAAAATGAATTGGATTTAAGTGAGAGAGGGTTGTGCAAAGACATCCTTCACATTAGGCACCAGGAGTAAGAAAGTGGAAAATGGCACTGGCCTTGCCCTCCAAGAGCTTATACTCTAAAAGGAAGGATGAAAACACAGATATAAATAAGTGGAACACAAAGCAGAATGTGACAGGGTCAAAGGGAAAATCTTGACAAAGCCCTCTGAGAATATCAGTGATGGAGATGGTTAATAAATCACCAAAGCCCAGGTCTTTCTCAATATGGTGTGCTCTGTGCCATGGAAGGTACTTTGGAGATTAAGAATCAATCAGGGGGCAGCTAGGTAGCACAGTGAATAGAGCACTGGCCCTAGTCAGGAGGACCTGAATTCAAATGTTACCTTAGACACTTTACGCTTACTAGCCGTGTGACTTTGGGCAAGTCACTTAACCCCAATTGCTTCGCCTCCCCTCTCCAAAAAATAAAAATAAAAAAGAACCAGTCATCCAGCCTGAAAAATAAGAAAGGAGTATTTATTAAACATGTACCATGTACCAGGTTCTAATAACTTTTACAAATATATCTCACTGTGATGCTATCATCTCCATTTTACAGTTGAGTAAAGTGAAGCAGACAGAGATTCTGGGTCACATATGTGTGGGACACAAAATTAGTGAAAACTTCTCAGTCTGGAATGTAACCCCCCCCTCCTGAGTGTCTACCCTCCCCCTTCTCCTGTCAATTACTTTTATCTTCCTTTGTTCATTTCTTCCCGCCTGGTGAAGGCCAACCCCC